>CM060990.1:693563888-694296388 GCA_030765065.1 Deroplatys truncata
AAAGACATAACCAAGTGAGATGGCTCCACAGTAATGTGCAAGGCTTGCCTTCAGGAGGTCCTGGGTTCAATTCCTGGGACCAGCCACTCTGACCATGGTTTTTTTTTTATGGTTTTCCCTGGTTGGTAAGGCAAATGCTGTTCTTCTACCATGAATTTCCTTTCCCTCCTTTCCTATCATTTTGCTTTCCCTTTCATGTTCCATGTAAGCTTAGGGCTGTGTAGTTTGTTGGTGTCGGGCAGATGGTGCAGATGCTTGCTCATTGGAAAGTTCTCCTTGGCCTTGCAAGATGGTTGTCTTCTCTGAGCAGTCCTCCGGTATGTCTGGGTCATCAAGCTTGGAGTTATTAGGGACCTCTGCACATATCTGTGGGTCAACCTGCCTATGCCGATACCTCCTGCATTTCCTTCACCTCATTCGTTCCTCCTGGGAATGGTAAGGACAAAAGATTTCCATTGGATCAAGGTGTGAGGTGTCCCCTCCATTCCCTGGTTATAGTCATAGTGAAAAAGACGTATGGGTAACATGGGAATTCCTTTTTCTAAATGAAAATACAACCTGAACTATAACATGCGTTTTATGGCAAGGTTAAACTTCTGTATTAAAACATATAATCATAAAAAAAATTATTACTGAGCAGTTATCTCAGAAAACTGTAGGGGTTAGCATCAGCATTATGGTTCCTTATGAAATATAAGGGCATGTTGAATATGCTTTACTTTTTAAGCATTAAACAAAGAAATGCTATTTGGTGAATATACAGGCTCTTTGAAATTGATGGAGAAGTCATGAAACTGTGTTATATACTGTCTCACTCTAGTTTGAGTCTAAATAAAGCTGTTACCTAAACCTAATGCACATATAAAGTCTGAAAAGAAACATTTGACTAAAATGCATCGACACTAGTGCTTTAATCATATACATTGACTTGGGTAGCAAGTCAGCATACTGTGGTCCAAAGACCATGAAAACATGGCCAGGATGCCTTTTTCCTACAAGTTTCCATCAAGGTACAGCAATTATTTAAGACAAAAATTAGAAAAAAGTCCATGAATAATGCAGTTTTTATTTATATTTTATATTTACACTGTATACATGTTTATTCAGCATAATCTAATGTTTGGAACTGCTGTACCACTTTCAGGAGACTAAGTACAGATGGACATAATTTCTTCCTCATATGTTTCTGGGCCAATGGCTCTCTGAGGGTGTAAATCTTTGGTTGCGTAAGACCAGCAGCTAGAAAAGCACATTTCTTATAGTGTCTCTTCTTGAGCATTTTCGAGAAGGATGCTCTTGGTGTTCCTTTATATGTTTGTGTCTTACCCCTTAGGCATTGGAAGTAATTTATCTTTTAAAAGACAGACTAATTCTAATTTACTAATTCTAAAAGAGGAGGAATTAGGCTACATTTGGAAAACGAAATCTCGCTGCTATATGGTGGCAATAAAATTAATGTTCTATTAGAAGTTTAAAAGAAAGTATGTAAAAGTTTTTGCCTCAAACTACTTGCATGTAATCATTTATAAGCTTAAAAAACAGTAAATTGTAATCAGAAGAATTCCGGATATATAAACAGCAAAGTATATACCGGGTTTTGAACCCTGGAACCTCACAATTGCTAACTTGAAATACATGCATAATAATGTGCTGGAGCAAACCTTCACTACTGATGTTCCTCTCGGATTTAGCGATGGAAATTTTAAGACTAACTTGGTAGGTCGAATACCCCCAGTCATTTACTTTTGGATTGTGCACTCTGTATCCAGTTTTAACAGTTTATTTTCAAGTTTTGGCCAGGTTTTCAGGAACTCTGAACCACTGTGCAATGGTCAGAAATAATTTAGGAGGAAGGGTGCAAAATGAATAGATGAATGCCATAGTAAACTATTCTTTTTGCAGCCCACACCAGGAACATGGGTTTGTTTGTTTATTTATTTATGATTGATTGATTTACTTGAAGCAACAAATGTTGATCAAAATTAGGAAATTCTGAATATGTAATCCATTGAAGCACCTCCATTGCTATTTACCAAAGTTTAAATTTTTGTATATCACAAGAAAAATGTAAAAATACAAGCATTGCATCAGCAAAGAATTTACTGTACACATAATTTGCAAATTTATGGTTTGCCCATAAAATGTAAGGAGCAGAGGTCTTTTTTACAGTTTTTGGGCAGATTTAAAATATTACAGACTTTCACCTCATACAGGACAAATCATTAAATTCTGTTGCATTATGTTGTAATTTGTCCCTAACTTGATACTACAGCCTGCGCTCACTTGTATACAGCTGTATGGGAAGACAGAACTTATCCTTCATCACAATCATGATCTGCCTCCACTGGGCTGCAGCAAAGTATGGACTTAATTTTGTGGGTTTTAAAATTTGACTGCACCACTTAGTGACCTCTAATGATAACTGACAGTAACTGATGAGTGGTAATTGGGCAATGTGAATTGTAAGGTCAACTTCATCATGTAAATTGTTGTGTTATTTGCCTTTTATAGCTTTGGGATATAAATCCCATTTTTTGTGACAAGCTTTTGTTCACAGGTCATGTTATTAAGTATAAAATATGGACTAGAAATCTATGTATAGCCTAGAAAATTCTGTTCATTGCTATTTAATATGGGTTTATCTGTGGTATCAGGAAGAATTTCAGCATTTGACATAAAGAAGCAGTACTACCAGGTCTTGCAAGGATTCTTATAAAATGGAATTCCCTTTTATATTAAAATCAGATAGTGTCAAATTTGCATTCTCATTGCTTCATTGGAAGTAAGGAAACGTGTTAGGGTTAAGAAGCAGAAACCTTCTGGAGGAAGGAATGGGGTGAGAGAGTATGAAGGGCATTGCAGAGGGGCCCAATCATTTCCAGATAGAGCCTCCCCAGATGCCCCTTCGATGCTGTCCCCTATTGGAAGAATGGACAGACTCTCTCCTTAAATGTACCATGCTAGCCTCTAGTTCCCGAGGTTATGGGTTCAAACCCAGCGGAGGGTGATGGATTTTTTGGGGCATAAAAATCCTTGGCATGGCTTTCTCTGGAAAGGAAGTAAAGCCAGTGGCCCTGTGTCATAGATTTACTGCGCTTAAAAGAACCTCAAGCCTGATAAAGAGGTCTCTGAGCAAAATTTCTGGTCTTTCATGCCCAATATAGAATGGGACGCTTAGAACCATAGCAGTTAAAGAGTCTCAGTAAATAAAACTCAGTTTAAATTAATTTAATTTTCTCTCCTTAAACCAAGTACCACCAGAGAGAATACCCTATACTCTCTGCATACCACTGACTATTGTACCAGGCCCTGTAACTCCTGAAAGAAATGAAATGGACAGGAAAATATGTGGTAGTATAAAATCCACCCCAGCATTTGCCTACCAACCTGTAAAAGGCACAAAAATCCCCAAAGATGGGGTAGCCAATCCAAAGGGAATCAGACTAGGATCTCCCAAAAATAAAGCTCAGATGTTACCGCCTGAGCCATCCTGCTCAGTGGGCAAGAGCCTGTATTCAGGATCGGATGGAATGTTAAAATATAAATTAGCTGCAATTATGTTTGAAATGATAACTATTCTTCACAGTAATGTTGAATGTCAACATGTTTTCAGTCTTGTGAGAAAGAATAGCCCAACTTTAAGTTGTTGATGTCTAATAAACATTGGAATCAATTTTTCAATTGAAATGCAGCAGCACTACTATATGCTACAGACAGTTTCAATAAAGACTTTCTGACAACAGCCAACAAAGCTACGGCATAAAGCCTGAAAGGTTCTGCATCTACTGCCACAACTTGAAATGTAGGCCTATGTGTCTTGATGTAGGATACCTGCAAATACCACCTCCAGATAAATAGTTTAGTTTCATCAATGCTGTCATAACAAATCTGATGTCCACAATCTGCTGCATGTATGTGTACTAGTTGTCTTCTGCTCGAAAAGGTTTAGTGAATCATCTTTTGTCTCTTGTATTTCAGTGTTGTGACATATTACAAGCAATCTAATTTAATGTCATTGCAAAATTATTACACTTTCTAAGTTAAAGCGAATATAAACAGTGAAACTTTTTAACATAATTGAAAATTGTGAGTGGATTGGTGACACTTCGGATTTATATTACTAAGTTTTCACTCAGAATATGTTTCATAGATGTTTGTCTCCATCATCAGTTATATGTACACTGGCATCTGGAAGAGGATCCTGTAATTTAGTATCTGTTTTACTGTCAAGGGAAAACTTCATTATGTTATCTATGCCACAATTTCAAAATTTATTACTCTGTATGCATTTTTGGCGATGTGTGCTGGTGTTTTGGTATGTTTTAAAGCTTTATTTCCCATTTAATGTTGTGTTCTGTTGACCAAAAATGGTGAGCTGCTAACAAATTCTCTCCAGAAAATGGCATAAATTAGCTCTATACATTAAACCCAACCTCAGAAACTTACTTCATTATCTGCTAAAGGACATTACACTGAACACTAAAAAATCATTGATTTACCAAATTGATTTTGAAGACTGCCACAAAATATACATGGCAAAAACCAGGAGAAACCTACAAGCCAGACTAAAGAAACAGCTAAGAAATTAAAAACAGAAAATGGACAAGTCCACAGTAACATTTCTTTTTTGGTCAAAAGGACACAGAATTAAACTGGAAATAAATATTTTAAAACATGCCAAAACACCAGCAGAACTTCACATCAAAAATGCACACAGATTAATGAATTTTGAACTTCTGCCAGTAGGATACATAGCAAAGTTTTCTACTAGACAGCTAGATGGCAGTACAACTAACACTGAATTAGGGGATCCCCTTCTAGATGACAATGGAGAGTTTACGATGGAGATGAACATCTTGAAACATGTTCCAAATGAAAACTAAAGTGTCAGCAGTCCACTCACAATTTTTTATTATGTTATTACAGTTTGCTAGATGAGAAGTTTTACTGGTTACAATTTCAAGAAGTTGGCAAGTATATATGCAAATACTTGAGTTTCTTAAGCAAGTAGAATACCATCTTTTTTTTTTCCAAATTTTTGAAAGTGCTATGGGCTTTTTATTATTGCAAACAAATTCAGCAATAACAGAAGTTGGGAAATGTGAATAGGAAACATTTTCATTTTTGAACTGCAAACCCCCATTTTTAATTTCCATAGAACCATGTTTTTGTGAATCCAGACAAATATTTTTAAAAAGGACTTAATGTTTTTATGTAGAAAGAAGTAAAAACACGAAATGCCCCTCTGATCTCAATACGTATTTACTTAAATTTGAAAGTGTGCTTAAAATAGCATATTCAGTAGGGAAATAAAATAAAAGTAGTTTAAAAGACAGATATGTGCCTCTCAACATGTTCATAATAATGATTGAAGCAGTAAAGGATGGCAAACCTCAGACTAGTTAATAAACTGCACATAAAATCTATTAGGAACTGGCCCATGTGATTCTCCTTTTTCTATTTCAGTCAAACTAAAGTGAGACGTACAATGTTTTGATTCCATGTTATTAGAATGTGTAAGAAACAGTGTTTGTAATAAAGTATTGTAACTGGCAATGACTGGATATTAACTAATGGTTAAAACGAGCGTAATTTTGCGTATACACTTAAGAAACAGTATTCTTTATAAGAAATTTATATAATATTTCTGATAATGCAATGAATTTTATTAAGGCAGATGTTTTTTTCATTAATAAGACTCTTAAAACTTGGTTGGAAGAAGTGTGGTGATTCCTTAGTATGCTCCACAGTTCATTTGTATGTATTTAAGCCTTTAAGTGATCATGACATTGTTTGTAAAAGGGACAAAGAAAATCATATTTAACTCCAACATTTGCTTTACCCTATAGCCTATTAAAATGGATTTTATGAGAAGTAGTTTCATATCATCCTAATTAAAAGAGAGAAATAACCTTCAAATAAAACACTTTGTGTTAAGCAGAGATTTTTGTAAGCATTTACATGTGTAAAAAAAAATAAAAATATAATATTAACAATGTAAAGAAATGAGGGCAGTGGATCATTTGTTACTTGAAAGGTATATCAGACTGAGGGTTCGTGAATGGCAGTGTTTTGAAGCAGTTGCTTCTGCAAGTAAGGTTGTCTAATTTTAAAACAAGTTTTCACCTTTAGTTAATTTGAGCAGTAAATGAACAATAGCAAGCAAATTAATGTGTTCAGTATTTAATTAAATTGGATGGTTTCATTTGCCAATGTTCTTTACAAAGATCTGGTATCTGTGCAGCATAGTTAAACATGTTGACATTTTCATTTTGGCAACAGAAGTTCCAAGGTGAAAATACATAGGTAAACTTTTGTTTAAGTTGTAATATAGCCTTTTTACTTTATCTACCAAATATTTAGTAGGTAGAGAAAATATTGCTTTCCACTCAAAAGTTTGATGTTGAGGTTTCACATACAGACAGAGAAATGTCGGATTTATACCAAACTTGGTATTTAAGTTCAAGTTCAGAATCTTCCAAAAATGTACCACAACCCAACTACCCATTACATGGAAAAGTTTGTTGTTTTTATTTTCTCAAAAATGACTTAACAATTTTGATCAAACTACAATATATTTACATGACCTATAAATGTACATCTTGACTTCTCTGGCAATAGTGTGTGAAGTCCTGTTCATTAGGTAAGAATTTTGTATGAACTTGTAAACCATATGAGATAGACAAAAGCTTACTGAACAAAAAACATAGATTCTTTAAGACACACAATTTATTTCAAATAACTTTTTTGTGACAACAGCCATTTTTTTAGATATATGTAATGAAAATATTTCTGCAAACATTTATTTAGATTAACCCAAGTAGATGGAAAATTAAGCTTTTGTAAAACGAGTTTGTAGAATATTACATGAAAATAAACAATAGTGGATCGACAAAGTCATGAGAATGTTCTACTTTGGAGAACATGCCTTGCATTACTGTTTTGTTTTGGCACTAAAGGTCTGCATATTGACTCCCAGCAGAATGAATTTCCTTGGTGGAATATTCTTCTCTCTCCTACGATGTGTTAGATGACTGGATGTCATTTATATTGCTATGAATTTTTAGAGGTGTTATGGCTCATTAAATGGAATCATCCAGCACAACTAAAATTTAAATGAAAAATGTGCATTATTATTTTTTCAGCTTTGTACACTTTTAATATGCATATTTGCATTTTAAAAAAGGCTGTATACCAATTCTGTTGCTTAGTTATTGCACCACTCCTTCATAAATTTACGCAAAAATGTTAAATCTCTGAAATGCATATACATGTTTTAGCACCTTATTCACATTGAGCTCCTCTCAAGTAAATGTGTTTTGTACCATTGTCCTCCATTTTCATTTGCAGTTTTCAAAACTGAGTACTTTGATGCATATATGAAAAATGGCTGCCTATTTGTAAGTGAAAGAAAGTTTGATGAGGCTTATTTTCTTACTATGCTGAGTGAGTAATGTAGCATAGCATAGCTATTATGATAATAGATAAGGCAAAGTCTTGCAGACAAGCCTTATCACAATGCCAAAACAGAAATGATCTTGAAGTATATGTATAAAAAAACAGTATTAATATTAGTATAAGAGATGTTCAATTTTATTGTTAAATTGTAAGTGATGTCCTTAAAAGAGCTAAATGTGTACACTACTTTAGTTCTTGCACATCATAATACATGTCTGTGTATTGACATAATACGTAAATGTGTGTGTTTTAAGTTGTTTTGTTACCACATCAGTGTTCTTTTCTTGATAGCGCACACGCTCAAAAATACATACACATACATTCATGTGTGCGCAAATTCCATCCATATTGAAATTTCATTCTGAAGCACCAATTACCTTTAACTAGTCAATATGCATGTTTACAAAGCATTATGTAGATGTCTATATATGTATATACAATGTTCTAACAATGGCATGTAACCTTGTTGAGCAACACAGGGGCAGTTACTTATAATGAACCGAGAACAGTGACTGTTATTTTGATTCCTTGAAATTGTTAGCATTAGCATCCAGTAATGCAAATATCAGGTAATAATCTTGTACCACTTTTGAATTGACAACTAAACTGTTAAATGTTATATTGTTAACTAAATATTTGATAGCAAAGAATGATGATTGAATTAAGTCTTAAGGCTTTTTGCCAAGATATGGTTGTAGATCATAAACCAATTTTAAGGCATGTACTCAATACAATACTGCGACTGAAGGGTTTACAGAATAAATGAAGTTGTGTTGGCTAAATAACAGTAAAAACATTTTTTCTCGTATAGTTTTGCTATGAATAGAAGCTAATATTTGAGAAATGTTACATGCAAAGCAAAGAAAGTAAAATACACTTTCATCATTGAGTATTTTCTGGCCATTAACACAATTTGAAATTTTGTTAATCTTAAGTTTATATTATTTAACAAATCATAAGTAAATGAACCAAAAAACATAACCATAAATAATTTTCACCGTGTGCTTAAATCAAATCCCAATTTCTTGTGCAAATAACTATACTTCTCTTATAGAAAGGAAAGAAAGACTAGTAAAAATTTGCCGAAGATTGAGTACCTTTCATAAAGAAACCTGAGGAATCCAAGTAGTCCTGTGTATTTAGAAATAATGGTTTAAAAATAAATTGCTGCCTCTGTAGTCTGACTAAGCTTTAAATGGCATCTTATTTATTGTGAATTAAATGAAAGCAGTTCTTGCATGAATAAGGGGTTTTTTGTTTGTTTAAATTTAATATATTACTATTTGTAATGTGTTTACAATTAAAAGCATTGTAATTTCATAAACAATCATTGTTATTATTAGCCCTTGCTACATCTATCTGTCCTAAATCCTGAATTTTTCAGAGAATCCTGTCTTTAAAAATTTATACAGTCGCAGAAAAAGATGCCTGTGGAATCTGCTGCCATGTCTTTCTAATTTTTGCATGTAGCTAAGACATATGAGATATAAAAGCAATGACTTGTATATTTTATCCAGGTGAGCCATTTCATTGGTCATGTGATGATCCACATCCTTCAGGAACATACAAAAATCTAGAGTTGTAATGGTTTCCATAGGTGCTTTTATCTCTCAGTCTACTCAAAATTTTAGTGCTTTACAAGGTAAACAATAATGAAGAGAGGCATGGTCAATAATTTGGAACCCAGCTTTAAGTGTCTAGGTGACACTGTTATTGTTTGAAAATAACGTCCAATTTTTTAGAAAGCAAATCATTAACTTTTAAGCCTGGTTACCCTTACTTTTTAATGGGGCATACAATACTTCCTTGGAGAACAAATATTTATTTTTCTTACACCATGGCATACAAATCTGTACGGACAGAAGAAATTAAACTTAACATTAACAGTAACTTAACAGTGATAGTAAAATGCACTATAATGAGTACTAATCTTGTTAAAAGTTGTGTTGGAAGTAATGGCCATCTGCATGAAGACATTCCAGGCTTCTTCAGATAAAATTACACATAAACATAATGTTCATAATCTCATCCTTAAGTTTGTCTGTGGTGTGGGGATTGTTTCAATAAACTTTATTTTTTAGGGTTCCCCACAAATAGATGCACCAATTTTGTCAATCTTTTCCTCCATTAAAACATCTTGTTTTCACTTTTTAGGTTTAGCAATTGTCCTATTATTAACCAGCTCTCTAACAGTTTCTCTGCTTGGAACCTGAATACCAGGAAATTTCTCCCGAAATTGTCTACACACCTGTCTACATGATTCACATAAAAATTTGTTGTTCAAGCATGAATTTGTCGGTAGCATTGTAATGGGCTAATAACGAGGCAACATTTTTAAGCAAATACACATAACACACGTCTTGAATAAACTTTCGCCTTTTGAGATGCACAGTGCTCAACTCTCTTTACAGCAGCAACTGAAACACAGCTTGAATGCATCATGCGTTGCCACTTGTGCTTCAGTAAAGTACCAAGATCACTGCAATACAGCGTGCTACGCATATAGCCAGTCTGCGGCCTCGCCTTAAAACAACCGCACTGTGTTACCCCCTTAGAACAATTTCTTGCTAAAGGAAAAGCTTTTCTTAATGAATACCTTTATTTCAATTCTGGTTCTTGGACCAGTATGTCAGTTTACTGAATTCTGTGATTCCCAAGGAATATACAGAGCTTGCGACTCCTGCAAGGGAAACTGGATATGCCAAGGATGTTTAACCTGGTCTAAGCATCGTAGAGATGCTTAGCAAATGCACAATTATTTGTGTGGACACACAGTTCTCTCCATTATTTGCTTGGAATCAACCTATCACAAAAGAAACACTTTCAAAACATTTGCAGTAATGATAGCAAATGAAACACACAATGTTATTTCCGTTACATGTGTATCCGTTTAGAAGTATTTTTCTGAGCTTTTTGTTCCAGCACATGCAGAGCCATGCTCTGTATTCCCTGCTATGTTAGTAACAAAGCAAACAACTTTACTCTCAGTGTGCCAGCCATCTCTTGTAGCGGAACAAGAAGTTTTGTGTGAAAAAGTGTTTAGTAGGTTTAGTAGATGTATTTTTTTTAGACATGGTGAATGACCTTGCTCAGATCTGCACCAGTGACATGCAAATTGATGTTGGGGGTAATATCTCTGCTTCCTACTTGAAATAAACAACAGACTGTTGATAATGTTAGCGGGTTATATGACAGGTGTGTAGCAACGTCCTGCAATGTTTACCACGGAAGTCGGCGAGACCATAATGTGATACCCCTATGCTCTTATAAATACAAAAGTGAACTCGACCATAAACTACTGCACAGCATTACTCCATTTGCCTGTCTAAAATATACATCATTACAAGTATGGTGTCGCGTTATTTTGTAGCAGGTTGTACAGTATCCTCTAGAAGTTAATAAACAATTGCAAGTGAAATATCATGATGTAAAATTAAAGTAAGTATCAAGGCTTGCTGTTGATGAAAGCTTAACAGGATACATAAATGAAACTTTGATGTAAAATAAAACCCCTTTCCATGTTATCTTGCATACTTTTAACAATAAATAAATTAACAATGAATTGCACATAAGTTGTCGTGCTGTAAGAGAATATAAATGTTCAAATTTGTTGCCAACAGACATTACATGGGTAATTGAAGCGAAAATTTATTTAAGTTTGTTAACAGGTCATTTTTTAACCCACTTGCCTTAAGGTGTGTGAATTTCATCTCTCCACTTAAGATAGATGTGAAAACTGAAAAAAATGACATTTTACAAAATGCACTTCATCTGCCACTAGTATTTGGCACATGATTGCTAGATCCTGAAGCTGGCATATGGACTGAATTATTAGTTGACTGATATCCTATGCAAACGTGCACTTCAGAAGGTATGATATTTATCACAATTATTTGCTAGAAAGTTAGTCATTTTAAAACAGTTTATTGAGAGTATGCCATTACATGTACACATGCCCGCACCCAGGAAAAAATTTCGGGGAGGGTTTTCTACAAGTAGATCTAAACTTAACAGTATCCCACACAGTTACCATGTACCTACTCCATAGTATATAGACATTACATGGATAAGAAAATTGCTTGGAGACATTATATAGACAAGAAAAACTCACCAGAATGAGGATATTCCTTACAGCACAAAACATGGAGACTGCTTGTATGGTCACCTTACCTATGTAAATCGACGATATTAAGTTTCCCCTTTTCTTGTAAATGTGCTACTAGCAATAGACCTACTGTTATCTAACGACATTTTCCCATATTGGTTTGCTATGAATTTAAATAAATAAAACTGTCAGAAGTTTTGGGGGGGTGTTGAACCCTAGAAACCCCCCCCCCCCACTCTAAATACGGCCCTGCATGTACAGAAAATTAAGATATGTTCTTTAATGACTGCAACTCCAATGGCCATATTCTACTCGCCTGCCTAATTACTGTGAACTTACTCAACTGAAACCATTTTGGGTTGGCATGAATTGAATTGAATACTTTATAAAAATCTTTACAGATTCACTATGAAAAAACTGGTAGAGAAGGTTGTGTGTTACACATCAGGACTTTAACACATCCAAGAAGAGAGCAAAGTAATGGAAGAAATATTTAAAACTAAAATCATCATGGTTGCTTTTGTCTTTTGAATCAGTTGCACGTTTTCAAAGCATCCTTGACTTCATTTTTTTTAAATTGTAGAAGTGAGGAGGGTGGACAGATATTTACTTGTATAAACATATACCCCAGCTGGGAAATGGACCAGAGACCTCTGTGCTTATAATATGGATAAACAGTGTAAAAGCAAGAGAGTTTTAAATCTTCACAGCCACACAAAGATAAAAAGGTTTTTTTTTCTCTCGTCTACATACAGAGCTGTCTGCACTCTACAGGCCAGAGATATAGATACCTGGTAAATCAACATATACCTAGGTTTCCATAACTTCAACCCGATGACAGTTTTACTTGACAAAATTATCCCCTTAATGCTATGCTTGTAGTAACATGTTTATTTCTTCCTGACCAAACCAGCATTAGTCATTAAAGTTTCACAATAAAAACAAGCTGCAGAAAGCACAGGAAGTTATAGATCTGAAAGCAGGATAATGCAGAATTGCTTTGTTGTAAACATTTCACCAATGATTTTATATAACATTGCTTGGAAATTTAAAAGATGACCTCAAAGAGTGATGGTTTAAATCTTGTGTCATGGCTAGCTTTTATTAATCTATTATCAATGAATGCTTCATCACCATAGCTGAAGAGGTAAAACCCATATTAATTTGGATCATCTGATTATTTAAATAGTTTACTACCTATTGTGGTAGGATATGTTTTACTCATTTAATGTTCTTACTCAGCTGCCAAGGAGCATACAACACATATTACCTATAATTCTTTCCAATATAGCTAAAAATCTTAGCAGTATAACTGATTTATGACTTTCAAACAATATTACTCAGAAATAGCTAAGCCAAAGCACAAAGCAAGAGAGAAATAACAAAAGATGCAGGCTCCTTTGTGAAATACAAACTGCATCCATTACAGATCCCTGAACAAAAGACCATGATACTGCTGAGCTACTTTGAACTTCGAAATCCGTATTAAATAAATGCTTAATTTGTAATGCAACAAGATACAAGCAGTCAGCCTCTGGGCCAAGTAGGTAGCATACAGGTTTCTCATCCCTGAGATATGGTCTGGATTAGCAATGTGGGAGGGGAATTTTTCATTAAATAATCACACAAACCATTTGTTATGGTTCTTATTTTGCTTATTTTTACCTTCTCTACCACGTAGGTATAGGAAATATTGCAATCTGCCCAAAATTCTGTATCGAGATTTCACCAGAAATGCATGGTTTAGGGCTCCCTGAATCCAAAATAAGCATGTTTAGAAAAATTGATTTGTGTGTGAGAGAGATAGAGATAGCTCTGATAAATACCAAACTTGGTATTTAAGTTCAGTAACTTCTAAAGGCACATTATTTTCAAGAAAATACCCAACCCCAAACTTCCCTATACATGGAAAATGTTTTATGTTTTATTTGCATGAAAAAATGTATTTATCTTGAATTTTCTGGGAATAGCCTGTGAAGTCCCCTTCATTCAGAAGGAATGTTGCAGTCTGCAGAGAATATGAATTTCAAGGCCAGCATATAGGGATGCATTTTTAAACATTTGACTATCACTTCTATCTCCTTTGTACCTGCAACAAAATGTGTATTGAAACTATTTCCATTTCTTGATTAACTTGAAGTGGATAGAGAAATAAGCTTTTATAAGAATATATTATAGAAGCTATATAAATAAGCAATAGTGGGTAGAGAAAGTCATCGCATATAAATTTATATTTATTGAAAAGACCTGTGAAATATAAAGTGCTACATGGGTGGTGTAACTCAGGGGGAGAGCACTCACCTTAGGGGTGGGTGGCCTACTGCCCAGGGGCATGCTGACCATATAGTCCAAGAATGGCTGGCTTCATGTCCTGCAGATAAGGTACACCCTACCATACCAACCTCTCCGGTAAACCTTACAGCTATGCTGGTGCATGGTCAGGGAGGGGGAGAGAGATGGGATCTTTCTTTGGGATGTGTTCTTGGCCTCCTCTGTCCCCTGGGGTGATGTCCCGTATTGACTTTGGTGGGATATTATGTGCTTCTCGGCTGCTGCGCTTCATTCCTCTCTCTTCTTTCTTCCTGCCGTGCGTGCTAGTGTGTCCACAAGCTGTCACTTTTCAATTTTGGCATGTTTTCTTCCCTGCCCTTGTTCGTTATAAGGGTTACACCATCCAGTTAACCGGCAACCAGATTTACCTTTTCTTCTTCTCCATTGTACTACCTTCTTTCTCCCATTTTTGCTCTGGCTGTTGCTCTACTGTTCTTCCTTAGTGATGTCTTGCCCAGCTCCTACTGTCTCCCAACCATGGGGGTGGGATCTTCAGATTCAAGGGTTGCAGGGTAATGTTATTTATTAAGTAGTATCCTTTTCTTTCTGGGGAAATGCTTTCTTCTTAACCTGGAAGGTGACACCCTCCAAACAGCTTCGCCACATCTACACATTTACCTCATAGAACATGTCAGATGATACAATTTTGAACCCTGTTCAACTGAAATTTTAACTAACAAGTGCCTTAGCCTCTGGTATGTTGCATGCTGAAATACTTACTGCTGTACAGTTATATTTACATATCTTCAATTCTTTCTTTGGTTTCTTGTTTTTATGTACAATTCAATGAAATGTTCTTCACTCTCTATTTATAATATTTACTACACATCTTTTCATACACTTCTTTTTGGGAGTTTCAATTTTCCTCACTTTTTTGTGGGGAGAGTGATCTCTCTGCTTTAATTCTTCCTATTGAATAACTTAGTCCCATCTGCTTCATCTCCTGCGCTCCATGTAGGTTACCCTGTATTTTGCTCTCAAAATCCTGTTCTTTCTGAATTTTACTTTCACTGGTTCTCCCTCTGTCTCTCCATCTTGATTCTCTATTTGTTAAATACTGATGGTTTCTATGTTCCCTCTCTTATTTATCTTCTTTGCCCTATAGTGGGGATGGCAATTTTTTGCAAATGCGATATGGCGTGAAATACACATAAAAGCTTATACTCTTGTATTTTCATTTTTCATGACCTATAAACCAGCTTTTAATGTATTTTGAAAATGTGATAAAATGGAAAATTGGCTAAAAATGTGAAAATTACATAAAAGTACTATACAAATGTGAAATTCAAGATTTTTTCTAACAAACTTCTTTTTCTTTCTCTTCTCTTGGAAATTTCAATGGCGGAGTTTGTTTACCCTTGGAATGTTTATGACTCACTTGACCACTGTTCTTAAATGCAAAAAATAATATGAAAAATGCAACAGTTTCCTTTTTTCTGTGACATTAGCATAATTATAGATTTTACTTATTTGTAAATGTCATAATGTGCATTATGACATTTAAAGTAAATTAAGTCTGTTTAAAATCTGAATTTTTGGGCATAGGGAAAACAATCACAGCTGTGATTCTAATGACCAATGTAATTATTTTTAAGCATAGTGTCAGATTAATGTCTAATATAAGACTTCTTTTTGCTTAAAGATTTACAAAATATGAACATTATTGTTTAATAACTTCAAAAAATAAGTATGTTAACAAATATTCATCTCATTTTTTATCCCCACTATTAATGAAGTATACAAAATTTCATCTATTTATACTGAAAAGTCCATCGTGTGGAACAATCTGAAAATGGGAATGTGCTGACAAATGAAAACCAGAGAAAAGATAGGTTAAAAGTTATAGCGCTAAAATAACACTTTTTTATTTATTTATTTTATGCTGTTTAAAATGTTTAATGGATACACAGGCCTTCCTTCATCTTTTTTTACTCTTCTGCAACTAAATTAGGATTTAAGGATTCTTGAGGCCACCTCTTGAATGGTTGTTCACATATATATTGGCAAAGCTTATCATTTTTTACTACAACTTTATTGGAAGCTAGGCCTTACAGGCAGACATTCAAATCACCATATGACATGTTTTAAAAGGTCCTACAGTTATAAAAACAACATAGAACTAAAGTGTAAGGTTGTAGCATTTAATAAGATTAAAATCCATATTTATGAATTTTGGCAATTTTTGGTCCTTTTTCACAGATGCATATCCTTACTTCACCTATTTTCTGCTAGTGCATGCTGGGCTTCCATGATTACGTACTTTTCAATCAAATAGGCAAGATGACAGTTTATCTTAAGTTAGAAAATTTTAGCACGTACTTAAAAACTACTAGACTAGTGGCTGTGGTGATAATGATGAGGAGGACATGACAAAAGAATGTTTTGATTCACTTCCGTAAGAATACATTTAAATGAGTTTTGAAAATGTTAGAGTAGGAGTACACAGACGGAGGAGTCTCCAGAAACTGGAGCACAGCACCGCAAATAGGCCAGGGTGGCACATTTAGTTTCTAACTGACCCCTGGGAGGGAGTAACCGAAGGGCTCGCAGAGACGGACGACGATGCACGCTTGTAATGACGGGGTCCCCAACTATTCCAGATGGAGCACATCCTGGCGCCGGCTAGCTACTCCTTAGCCCAGGAAGGGGGCCCCCGCAGACCAGCCAAATGCCAGGGAGAAACCTTTCCAAAGTTCACACTTCGCCGTTCTGCCGCAACACACCGACCGCCGTCGCCTAGTCTTTCAACCCTGAAACAGATGAAAGGTAATGATGGGTACAGGAAATAATGATGAACCACCCGGGGAGTCCGCGAAAAAACCCATGGTCAGAGTGGCCGGCCAGACAAGAAGAGAACCCAAGACCTCCCGAATGTGAGTATCATATGTTACCGCTGAGCCATCTCGCTCGGATTTGAAAACATTATAACACTGCGTTATCTTCTAGACCTTTAAACCTTATTTGTTTATCTACTAGGAAGGGAAGTATTGTATTCCACCAAAAAATTCCATGTCGGGATTTCACCGGAAGTATTTTTTTAGAAAAATGTCCGTGTGTGTGCGTTAAATTAAATTAGTTTTGATTATGTACGCTCTTTAACTGCTGTGGTCCTTAGCGTCCCATTCTTTGTATATTGGGCGTGAAAGACCGAAAATTTTGCTCAGAGGCCCCTTTATCAGGCCTCTTTATCCATTGCCCTCAGCAGGGTTTAAATCCGCGACCTCGGGAACTAGAGGCTATGTGTGCGTGCGTGAACAGCATAACTCGAAAACGAAAAGTCGGATAAACACCAAATTCGTATTCAGTATTTTCCAAAGATGCGACACGAAGATTTTCAAGAAAATTCCCACACCCCAACTACCCTTTACATGGAACGTTTTTCGAAATTTTTGATTTTCTAAAAAGTGGATATAACGACTTTTATTAAAATACCATGTATTAAAGATATTTACAGGGAAATTAAAATGTACCTCTTGAACTTTCTGGGAATAGCTTATGAAGTCTTTTTCATTCGTGACGATTTTTGTAGGTATAATCTGGTATAGCTGGTAAACGTTAAGCGACAGAAGAAAATATACTGCACAAAAAACGTAGATCTCTTTAAAACACAATTTATTTAAAGTAACTTTTTTTTTGTGGCATCAGCCATTTCCGAGATATATGTTATTAATGGTTCAAGTTGCTCAATACTTAGCCACTCTATTAAAGTACTGTCGATTTTCAGTTGTTTCTCGCGATATCATGAAAAGGGTGTGGAATTTAGCCATTCTTTTAAAGTCCTGTTGGTTTTTAGCTGTTTCTCGCGATATCATAAAAAGAGTAGGAATTTTAAGGCCAGTTCTAAAACATTGACTTTAGCTATTTCCTCTGTATCTGCAATGCAGTTATTTCTTGAAAGGTTCATCTCGATTAAAACGAAGTAGATAGGAAAATAATCTTTCGTAAGAATAATTTGTATACCCACCAAATAAACACAGATAGAGGCCATGCGCATATAACACATCGATTTTAAAAAAAAAAATTGGAGGGTTTTTAAAAAATTATTAAAAACAAAAAGAAGTAGTAATTGACAATTTCATGCACTTGCGTTCGCGTAAAATCTTATGTTTCTGCTCATGTATGATGCGCATCTTGTTATTTCAACCTCTCCTGTTTGAACACGTAGGTTTACTTCAAGTGTTTGCTCCTACTCCACGTACCTTGTAAGCGTTGGTCGATCTATACTTTCCTATAAACCAGTTCATTGATTTACATTCTCTACTTGGAATCGTAAAGATGAAGTAGTTCGTTCATAATGTGTTGAAAGTTCACAGAAACAATACAAACAAAATGGGAGAACTGCGGAAGTATGAATTAATAGTTCACATGTGTGAATGTGCAGTTTGAACGATTCATTCTGAAGCCTAAAAACAACGTTACGGGAACACCACTTTCTTATTTCTTCCTTTCCTTTGTCCTAAGCGTCTTGACATGATGGAGTAGTTTCGGTTTCATTGAATTACGCAAACCATGAATTAAGTAGGTTACAGCATGTTTCTCAGTGAAGGTTTGAAAATGACAACAAAAGCGAAGTTGTGCATTTGTTACCCAAGTTTGGATTAAAACAGGTGAGTTAATTACATTTACATGCTTTTGCTGTACGCTTAGTTGCGTGTGTACCTTATTACAAACATCTGCTAGGGAAATATAGATGTGTTTCGACATTTCAGAGGTGAAACGTATTAAAAGTTGTCAAATACCTTAAAGAAGACAAGCAGTGTACTTTTTTTTTTACATGTGATTCGTCTGGTATAACTTAGTAGCTTCTGGAGTTTTTTTCGTTAATTAGATTAGATACATACATATTTCAAGTTCGTAATAAGTTCTTTTCTAGCATGTGTTGCAGCATACATTAAACTGAAAAGTCTAAGAAAGATAATATTAATACTTCTCTTCCCGCGAATTTGTTTTTCGTCACGCTTTTTTTAATAGAATGCAAAATGATTCTGGATTAAGCTTTTGGAACAACGAAAAGGAAAAAAAATATAAACAAAAATAAATATTAGCCTCCTAATCGTATTAACGGGCGAAATTGGGGTTAAATTTACCCAGCGCCTCTTTTTCTATGTGAAAAAAGTTTGAGAATAAGTTAGCCATGAAGTTATATGAACTGCCTTGAAATCTCATTTGTAGAAGTTTACCGAGGTTGCTGTTTATATTTAAGTTGCTCTTGTTTCAAACAAGAACTTGGCATTTCATTTTTTCCCTCAATGTAAATAATGTTTTATGTTTAGATATTCATTTCCATAAGATTCATAATTGATGCTTGTCATACACAATCATTTTCTGGATTTTATTTTTCCAATATTTTTACCCCAATACACATTGCGCACTCTTCTGATTTTATCATGTTACAATTTTTCATCACTAGGCATATTACCTTTGGGACCAATATAGTGGAATGATGTGCTTTCATATTACCAACGTGCTAGAAGTATATAGTTGAGCAGGAGTGAAGAAGCAGTTTATATATTATAGTGCTATCAACTTCTGTTTTCAGTTCCCAGGGTTAAGGGCTTAGTTATCATACTTTTCTAACCTATGATCTGGAATAATTGTTTGGTAATTATTTCTAAGCATTACACCAAAAGATATATTCTTCAACCATTGACATGAGAGAAAGGGAATCCTATAAAATATAGTAATGTTATGTACTCCTCTCTTTCGCTCTTCCTCTGATCTCCCTTGCCTACTTTATCTTCCCCTTTTGTGCTTTCCTGTTCATCCATTTACCTCTGCTCCTCTGTATGTGTAATATCTGTGATAAAATGTTATTTCATTTTAAATGTATAAGTTGCTTGCATGATGGTGAATGCAGTCTTGGTCATGCACAAATCTAGTTATTAGACAAGGATGCTAACCATTCAGCCACAGGGACTTTGCAGCAGAAGGCATTAAAATGTATATTAACTAAGACTGCTTCCACCCGTGGGATTGGACTAGTAAAAGCTTTATTGTAGTGTTGTTCTTTAATAAGTGAACTTATATTATCTGAAATTTCACACTGGACGGTTTATTACCAAACTACAAGCACATTGTCTTTTCCAGCTTATTACACTAAAGGCTATTTTGCCTTTTAGGAAGAACCAACCCTGGACTGCCCAACTTTTCAAGGATGTTTGTTTACCTATGAAAATGAATTGTCACACGAGTATACATTCCTTCTGGACTGTAGTTTCTTTGTAATCTGAAGTTTTACAGTTTCATATTTTAACACTTTGTTTCTCTCAAACACTTGTCACATTTTACTGGGTTTATTTGGACATTAATGCACATTTTTTGAAAACAAAAAATCCTTTTCTTTACTTTTACCAATTTCAATTTTACAGTTTAAATTTATAAAAGAAGGGGTTGGGGGAAATCAGTAATAACCATGCAAGTGGAGTGATTTTTAAAAACTATAACATTTTTACTGCTCCCTGCATGTACATAAGTTTAGTTTTAGTTCTGGCAACTTTTTTTTCTTGATGGGTAACAAACTTTTGGCTTTAAGTTTTACTACTGCCTTAATGGTGGCCAACAGCATTGCATACATGTTCCCAGTAATGTGAAAGCCATTGGATCCTGATAGCACTACCTAATCTGTTGATGGTGTGAATAGAGTGTTGGTTGGCTCTTGAACGTCTTCAACTGTTCTGAAACGAATCCCAGGAAGTGGTTCCTTTATCTTGGGGATTAAATCAAAGGTGCAGGGACTGAAATCCAGAGAGTATGGTGGATGTTTAAACATTTCTCATCACAATCTTCCCATCCACTTCCAGCCTGCTTCTCATCTTCATTACTGGTTAATGACCAGACCAAGGCATGTGCGACACATTTTTGGGTCATTTTCTGAAACCTTACCCACCTTGCTACTATTCGGTAAGGTAATGCAGCTGTACTGCAAGCCTCTTGCAGTTCTTGATGCGAGACCTCTAGCACATTGAAGTTTTAACCAGCTTCTTTGTTCTTGCTTTGAAAACATTGTGGCTGTATTCCGTGACCACCATGACAATGGATGCCATTTTTTTAACAGTTTTTTGGCCTGATTTAAAAGGTTGCAGATTTTCACTGTGGGCATGACGTAACATTGATTGCTATTGCATTATATTGTATTTTTTATGATAGTAATGCAGGACTTTCCTAACTTAATATTACAACCTGATTGTACCATGTAATAATATACAGTACTATGTTAGACCAGTACTTGTCTGTGCACCTTTCCTTCTTTCTTGGGCAGCAACAAAATGCATGTGTGCATATTTTTGTTTTGTTGGATTTAAAACTTGATTGCATCACTAATGGCCTCTAGCGATAACCAGCAGTGCCAGCGAGTGGTAAATGTATGCAAGCATTCAGTACGGATGACGTGAATTGTTAAGTCAACTCTCCACTGTAAATTACTTAGTTATTTGCATTCTATAGTTGTGGGATGTAAGGTTCACATATTTTGCAACACGTTTGGGTTATAGTTCATGGTATGAAGTGTAAAATATGGACTAGAGATTTGTGTATAACCACTACGAAGTAGTGTTCTTTACTACAGTTTAATACTTATCTGTGATACAAGTAAGAATTTCAGCTTGTGTGACAGAAAACATTACTACTAAATTGTTATGACTTTAAGTTTAAAGGAGTTGTAAACAAAACCATGTGACAAGAGAGCATTTCATTGGCTGGTGGGCAAACTACAACTTTTCCTGCTTAGCATGTCACCTCTTCTTCTACATAAAACAGTTCAGTTTAGATTGTTAACATTTTGTGGTTATTCTTGTGCAGAGAAATTAAAAAAAAATTGTAAAAGTTAAATTTATGAAACAAAATAGGTTTGTTCAGATTCACCTATAACTAAATGAACCGTTACGTCAGAGGGTTAAAGTGGTATTGAGCAGATGCAGCAGTTAATTTCCAGTTAAGCCGCCTGTGTATCATTGCCACGTGCTGAGAAAATATTACTTTCGAGTGTGTCATAGCTGAGAATCTTGAATCCTCTGTTACTGTGGAAAACATAAGTACAGAAAATGGAAATAAGACAATTTGTGTTAAATGTTATTAAAAATTCTGTGAAAATTACCCTCCTTTAATTGATAATATATAGGTTTAGCTATTGTTTAGCAATAATTGAACATCTTTGTTAGTGATGCTTAATTGTTGCTGGGATTGCTTGGGTCATGTTTGTTTTCTGTTGTATTTTCTAATCTATAGTACTAATCATTTTCTTAACTCGTTGACTTGTAAAAGGTTAAAGCAAACGTGGTGTACTGACATTAGTCATTAAATGAATGATCTCTAAAACCTGAAGTGAATAACTGTTTAATCAAGTACTTTTAATCACAGATGACGAACTGTTCAGGTACCACTGTTACTTGTCTATTCTTAGTATTGTGTGTTAGAAGTTTAGGATGTAAGCAAAATGTAGGAATGAGACATACAGTGTTTAAAACCTAATGATCTCCAAGCTGTGCAATGTATCATATCTGCATTCTGTCTGAAGCAATTTCTTCTCGCAGATACTTAGTTCCCATTATGCTCCACGTGGAGCTGCAACGTGCTCGGCAGAGTGCTACATTAAGTTTTGTTTACTTCTACTTTAAACTTAGCGTGAAAAAGGTATAGGTCAAGAACTTCTGTAATATAGAATTCCCATTTATATTACCTGTGGTTGTGTACATTTACTGCACTTAATATTTTATGTATTCAAAATTTCATGTCATTGCAGAATTATGCTTTGTTAGACAAGGGGAAGTTTTAGCAGTTTTAGCTTCATGCACTTGGCAAGTATGCCAAGAATTAAGGGCTGTTCTTAAGAGCTCTTATGGTGCAAAAATTGGATGTGCTTGCGACTTTCTGGCATAATCTTGGTTCTCTTTTGTACGAGGTTTTTGGGTATTTTCACCTATCTTGGTTTTACAAAAATAAGAGTATCTTATTTCTGCCAGTTTGAATTGAGACACAGCTGTGTGCAATGTGCTTATGGAATGGTGTGATTTTAGAAAAAGAAGCATCTGTAGAGGTTTCTTTAATACTGAAATTGTATTCTGTAGAATGTTTAGCTGCCTATACCTGAACTAGCATATGTAGTAGGAGGCAATATATGTCAAGGATTGTTAGAAACCTTTATTACATTACCCTTCCAACAGGAGCTTTAAACTTAATGCAGTCCAAAGCAATCCATATTCTTGAATGGCATTTCATTTATCAGCTGTAAAAATTACATGGCACCAGTATCATATATGTCAGTAAGGCTATAACATACTTACGGAATCAATGAAATTCAATATGTAAAGGAATCTAGAAGTAACGATTAGTTGATTTAGTAGGAGATGTTGCCTGTACGAAGTAATTTGTCCCACTTGCCTGCCCAAACTTTATATAGTAAAATCTGGTGACATTTTGCGATAGGTTCTACCAACATTAGGAATGCAGGCTCACTTTGCTCACCATGCTTTGGTGTAACCACTGATTGCTAATGAACCTAAGTTTATACAGTAAAACCTGTCTTCTGCAGAATTGAACGGGGCTCTTGAACATTTCCGTTAAAGAAAGGTTTCCATTTAACGAAGGTAGGCCTAGGCTATTAACAAAATTAAACCATAAACATATTCTCACCTTTTAAACACAATGATTTATTTGGTAACACGTGGAAGAATAGTCCCGTCTCATCATTTGCTATGTTTTCAGGTTTGTATCCTTCGATTATTGAAGGTAGTTTAGCAATTAAAACAGCGATGGTTTCAGTAGTAACATCATTCAATTCACCACAAGGTTTGTTAAAAATTATCTGATATCTTTTGCAGAAACTCTGCAACCATCCATTAGATGCTTTGAATTCAGTCTTACCCAGTTTTTCAGCTACCTTTTTAGCATATTCCTGTAACATAGGTCCCAATATGCGGTGATTTTTTGCCTTAACACTAATGAACCACTGCCACACTATTTCATTAAGGTCCTGGTTTTCAGTTTTCTTAAGTTCTCTCTTTATTTTCCCATTAGCACAATTTTTCCACCACTTCAGAATTTCTGTTTTCTTCTTTAGAGTCTCTCATGATCTGCTTTACACTCAATTTATCATGTTCACTAGCATAAATGGCTCACTCTTGTGTTAAGATCTAGCACAACTCTTGTTTTCGAAGCCATGGTGACTATTGCTGAACTAGATCACCACCACCTATGTAAGTTTAGAAGTGTACTGCTTAGAGCTGACAAGTCATTAGAGCAGGAAACAAAGGGAAGAGGCAACAATAAAAGACAATCAGCCGTGCTTATTGTTAACTATGCAGTGAAGGATGAGTGCGACAGGTTTCTCAATATTCAGATTGCCATTAGCACACCCCTATCCTAGACTGGTCAGGTAGCAGCAAAATAGTCATGTTTCAACTTAAACATCATGTACTTAGAGCAGACAACGCAGACTTTAACAGGAACTGGAAAGTTTCCGTTAAAAGGTGTACTTTGATTTCCATTGTCTGCATAAGACAGTTTCCGCTTAATAAAGGGAATTTCACATGTTTTTCACCGCAAAATTCATGGGACCATGAAAAATGTCCATTTCAGACAGATTTCCATTTAACAAGGGGTTTGTTGAAGGCAGGTTTTACTGTATATAAAAACTTTGGTCGCTCTGTTTTGATCTACAATGTTGGCAATAGAAGAAAAGCTCCCATAGTGCCTCAGGTGGAATGTGTGCATGTGATGCATATTGCGGAACATTTTTTACATCAGCGAACATATTTGTATTGATTTTGCTCTGTTCCAATGTGTTAAACTGTGTAAACAAGGAATACATGTGTTTATTATGTATATTCACTCATTAAGCATTCAGATTATTTCAGTTGTGCGAGTGCTAGTATAGCGATTATGAGCCTATTGACAGATACTGTACAATATCTAAATTACACTGTAATTCATAGCAACATCAGGAATTAGATACATAAGATATGAAATAGATAACATTTAGATAAGTAGATGTATACAATAATAATTAACATTAAATAATAGGTATGCAATTCAAAACATTCTTAGGTTAACTATATTAACATCTCATATATGAATTTAAAGTCATGCATAGACTAAGTTGAATAATTTAACACAGTATGTCTTAACATTATATGCACATTTTTTACAATTTACAAGTTTAGTGCTATATGTATACAATAAACGTATTTTATTACTATAAAAGCTGCAAAATACATTGCTTCTGTCGCTGATGTGTACATATAGTTTTACTTATAACTATTAATAAATGCACTCTTGAATACAGTATTTTTTAAAGTTCATTTTTAAAACTAGATTTCCACTTGATTTGTCATAATACATACATGCAGCTACTGATATTTTTATTTTTACTCTTCCAGTCTATGAGAATTTATATGAACATCATATTACAAATCACTAAATGGCTTTATAGCTCCCTCACAAGTTTCTGAATCAACTCTTCTTATAGTAGATGCAGTGAGTGAGTTCTGCCATTGTAAATTATGCAACTGAATTCACTAAAAATAAAACCAACTAGTGAGCAAGTTCTATAGAGTTCTGATTTATGCTTAGGTTTGTGAAGCAAACAGTTTCAAACAAGATTTTTACTACAGGCATTCAGTGAAAAATAAAGCCAGGATATTAGGTACTTGATATTATATCTCATTTAAGATTAGTCAGTGACAAATGAATTGATTTTTTAATTGCTAGAACATTTTCAGAAATCCAAATTGGGATAATTACATTACATAACGTGGAAAAGTTTATTTGCACAATATTGTATAATTTCACAAAAAATATACTGTGGTTATCTACAGTAAAGCCCTGGCATTACACTCCCGATTATAACACCAATCCTGTTCATTACACTTGATTTGTAAAATCCTGCATCTTCCATATTAATGCCGCATGATTTTACCCCCTTTAACACTTCCGAATCCTGTTAGTGTTGTTTTTGGGTCGAAAATGAATAAAAATGTTGTATATAATTTTCGAAATGTTCAAAGTTTTAAAAGTGTGAGAAATTAGTTTGTGTGACTGTACTCAGCAATGATTGCAACTGCAGACCGAGCGCTTTACCTGGAAAACCCCTCTGGTTGGTACTATCGGCTGTATAATGGTACCTTTTCATGAAAGGAATGTATACTTTCAAAAGGCTCCCTGCCATTGTGTTTTATCCTTTTAGTCTTTCTGTGAATTCTGTGCAGTGTTTAGCGAGTTGTCTTAAAGTAGTACAAAATGGCAAAGCGTAAATGTTTCTCTATAAGTGAGAAATTACAAATTCTGCAGAAATGTGATGCAAATTCCACGCTAAATCAAAAGGATTTTTGCAGACACTCTAGGAATTCCCTCATCCAATCTGCGAACAGTAATAAAAAATGGGGGTGCTATTACCACTGCAGTGAGTGATGGTTGTAAGTAGAAGAAAGTGAGAAGTAATAAATATGAGAATGTTGAAGAAATTCTTATAGAACGGATTCAACAGCCCCGTGATGCTTCAATACCATTGAGTGCCCCAATCATACAAGCGAAAGCACAAGAAATTGCAGGCAAACTGGACATAGACCTTACTGCTTCCAACGGTTGGCTTGATAGATTCAAGCAGACATGACATAGTGTATCGGAAAATCAGTGGTGAATCAGAATCACTTAGTGGCAAATAATTAAGGAGAGAGTCACTGTACTCATTACTGCAAATTCTGATGGCTCAGATAAACTGCTACTCTTAATATTGGAAAAATCACTCGGGCCCAGATGTTTAAAAACATTAAAGGATTACTCTGTAATACAAGAACCAGTCACGTGCCTGGATGACTGGCGACTTGTCACTTTGCAGAAAGATTTGGACCAAAATATTATGAAAACCAATTGAAAAATTGTGCTTTTCACCGATAACTGTCCTCATCTGCAAAATGTGAATCTGAAGAAAGTAGAACTTGCATTTCTGCCTTCCAACACAACCAGTAAGTGAGAGGTCGAGGAGTGATAAAAGTGGTAAAACAATTTTATCAAAAGCAAGCTGTTCTTCAATATTTGTGGTGCATTGAAAATGGAGATGAAAATCGTTTTGCCTTGTTGGACGCTATGAATTTCATCCCCCATTTCATGGAATGGGATTGATGCTCAGACCATTGCCAGCTGTTTTAGGAGAGCAGGATTTTTTTAAGGCAAGATTCTTCATTTAATTACATTAGGCTGTTATTGGTCATTCATATAGAGTAAAACTTTTTCTTTGATGCGCATTAATTTTCCTTTGTTTTAACTTATTGTTAGGAACATGATGGAACACACTATGAAACGAATGCCCTTGTGACAATGGATGATGATGAGGACTGGGTGCTGTATGTGAGAAGTTAGGGATGTAAACTTGGAAGATTTTGTGTCAGTTGATGATAAAAGTGTCTTTGGAAATCTACAGTGTTGAGGACATTATTGAAGATTGTGCTATAGCTGCCGCTACTGTTCATTATGATGGAAGTGAGGAAAATGAATCTGAAGAGGAAAGTGTTCCCATACGAAATGAAGCTCTGGGAGCAATAAATTTGCTTAGAAAATGCATTAGTGTTGCTCCTAGCTGCATATCTAGTGGTTACTAGTTACTTGAACACTATAGAAAATGTAATAATTCATAGTAATGGTACGAGTACACAGCAATCAACAATCAAACACTTTTTCATAAGACATCCTTTGTTCTTCGTTTTGCACTGTACTGTAATCCGATTCTTTAGAAATAAAATTTATTGCACTGTATTTCCTATTAAATTGTGTCAAAATTGCCTTTTCATACCTAATAAATCATATCCTTGTGTAATGCTATCCCCATTATTACACATTTAAGCCACAGTCCCTTGAAGAGTGTAATTACGGGGTTTTACTGTATTTGTTACCCAATATGCAATTATTCACTGCAATGTCTTGTGTCCTTATGATTTTTGAAATTGAGGTTAAGATCACTATTGGTAACAACTATTTAAAAAATAAAATCTTTACATATGCTGTGCTATAACCACACATACTTTACCCAGGTATTTTAGCTTGAATACATAATTTATCAAAATTTTGTTACTACAAAGCATGTAAGTGCTGTGTTCATAACGGAAATTCTTTGAACTCTCAGTTACAATACCTAATTAAATATTCAAAACTCGATGCAAATGATCCAGTATGCAATGGAAATACATTCAAACATATAATTGGTGGGAAATTTGAAATGATGGATTATAGGGAACTCTTATATAAATTGCAAATATACCTACATATAAACAGTGTTATACAACTGTAGAATGTAGTACTGGTTACACATCTAATACCTTGAACATCCTTCAGTTCTCCAAAACAAGTTTTATTCTTGTATTAGATGTGTACTTGGCCTAACTCTGGAGAAAAAGTCCTCACTTCTGTTTGTGCCTGTAAAAATGTGAATGGGCTGATGGATGAATTAGATATTAAGTATAAAGGCTGGTTCACAACCACCCGGTAACGGTAACCAGAATGGAAACGAGAACGGGAAGCAAGAAATTTTGATTCACAACAGCCCGGTAACGAGAACGGGAATGCATATCAATCACAAAGTGAAAGTCGATTTTGCGCATTGGGATTTCATTTGTTTTTAACTGACCAATGACATTTTTTCACCTACTTCCAATTTAGCCAAGCCAGCGTCAAAATTCGATAGAGTAAACATTATCTAAATGCATATTCATAATCATTACATTTCCGATCCCTCTACTTATGCCAAACTTTCATTCCTTTATGTAATGACATACATTAAAATTGTTTATTCTTTTTTCATTTCCACCAGATTTAGCTGTTGTTTGTAGCTTTTGCCATTGTTTTTTTAGGTAATAGCCAGTTTTGAGTTGCATATAAACAAACTACAAATGATCCCTTCACCAGAGGAACCAACGTTGATTAGATTTGCGGGTGTCGGGATGAGGTTAGGAAGCACATTTACTACTAATTCCTTCCAGTTTCATGTTTCCAGCTTGCGACTATAGAGAGCACTAGTGACTGTTTCATGACACGGCCACTTAGAATAACCTCTCGAGTGAAGAGTCTAATATGCACAATAGGGATCTAATATGCCGTGCCCGGGAACGAGAACGAGAAAGTTAAAAGTTGAGCAACTCTTCTTCCCGTTCCCGGGGCCCGGGAAGGCTTCACGTCGGTTGTGGACACTCCCATTTGAATACATGTATTTCAACTTTCCCGTTCTTGTTCTGGTTACCGTTCTCGTTGGTTGTGAACCAGCCTTAATCCATAAGAATATAGACTGTTCATCAATTCTACAAAACTGAGTTTAAAAGCGGTTTTATTGCACCATGGCAATACGAAACTTTCCATTCCAATGGCTCATTCAGTATGGGAATATTTTGCATCTGTTGTCAAAGGGTTTTTAGAGAATCATAAGGCAGAAAATCTTGGAAACAAGATTGAAGGAACACTTAAATATTGTGTTGAATGTTAAATTGAAACAAAATTAATTTGAATATTAAATTCAAATAAATAGAAAAATCAGCCATAGCTCATTTTTGATCACTTTATCATAACATTAGCACAGAAATAAAACTTTTAAAACTAGCCAAAAATCATTTGGAATTAATAGTGTTGGAGAATATATACATTATCAAGATTTCAAATAACATCATTAATTTTTAATACTGGCACCATATGACTCGCCAATAGGATTGAAAGCAGGCCAAACAATGGGGGAAGGGGAAAGCAGACACCAGTCGAGAGCCAGTCAACCGATTAGCTGATAATGAGGATGTTCTTGAAACATGCTCTACCATAAGTGACAAGTAGTGGAGGAAAAGTGTTTTAAAGGTTGACCAAGTTCTTTAACAAATTTGATTATCATGCTCCACTGTTTCAAGTGCTTCATTATATTTTATATGAAGGAAGTGGTTTACTCTTGTATGGAAGTCGTCGAGTGTTGATTTAAATACTAGTTTACTATGAAGTAGAGTTTACTCTAGTTTGGTGCATGCTACCCATAGTATAGTTTGTATGCCAGTTTTAGAAAGGAGGGACATGCTTCCTTGGGTTCTTTCCCAAGTACTATACCCCTACCACTGAATCTTTGCACTTGACAGTTCGTGTGGCTTCACGTAAGGTTGGCTATATTGTTGCAACATTGTCAGAGTGGCCAGTAAACAACAACAGCTGATAGTTTTTTCTATCGTGTCTAAGACGCATACAAAAAGTGTACGCAAGTAGCAAACATCAATGAAGAATAACTATTTTGTATTATTATTGTTAATTGAAAATAACTGTATAAACATTGCAGTGTATGTAGAATAAATTATGCACTTTTGACAATATAGAAACAAAATAATGCGAACTTGCCTGCTACAATGAGGAGAAATAAAACAAATTATAAGCATGCAATCACAAAATTATTTTCACTCATCGATTTAAAACTGCAATGGCTCAATTCCATCCAAATCCCTGTCATCATCCTCGGAAGTGTCATGGTCATCGTCATCAACATCTTCACCAAGTCATATCATCAATGGTTCACACTCGCTAGTAATTCTGGCTATTTCTTGTGCTTTTCGTATTAGCTTATTCACATGATCTACATTCTTCTTCCACGAAGCCGCGTTCACAGTCGCCTCACCTTCCCGCAAAAGCCTTTCCACTTCAGTAATTCGAAATGACTTATTGTTCTCCCTCACATAAGCCTTAATGTTGCTCCACACTAATTCAATAGGGTTGAAGTGACAGTGATAAGGCGGTAACCTAATCTCTTCATGACCTAGTTCCTTGGCTAATTCATCTGTGACATAAGTTGGTGTTATAGGCTTATTTCCTTTCACCAGGGAATACAGTTGGTCATGCTCATGTCTGCAGCAACACCCCTTGCATTTAGCCACTCTACCATAACTTCTTTTGTCGTCAGAGGTAGGGGCCTTATCCAGTTTTGAGTGATACGGCGCATTGTCCATCACTATAACTGTTGGATACTCCAATTGCTGCAGAAGCTTTCTGAACCACACCAGGAAGCGAAAATGGTCTGTGTCTTCATGGTAATCTCCAGTTTTCTTCAATTTGAAGACCAGTAGACCGTCTTCGATAAACCCATCGGAAGAAACAGTGTGAGCCACAATTAGCCGGGCTCCTTTCCCTGTCGGCTGATGGCCACAGTTGTTGGAGTGTCATCTGTCCAGCATTTTATTACGGCTTCTTCAGCATTGACCCACGTTTTGTCCAACCACACTATTTTATGGAGGTCTTTGCCCAAAATTTTATGCAAAAACACGCTTTGCGCCATTACAGTGCATGTCTTTTCCAGCAGCACTTTTCTTCCATTCAGTGTTTTGTACTGAAAGCCAATGTCTTTCAGCACCGCTTTCAGTGATGTTTTGCCCCCAGTGAACAGCTCTGATTCTCTAAGCAATATAAGTAGCTTTGGTATGGTTGGATACTCCTTTCTATGATAATAGTCATAAATGTGCCTACGTATGGCATCTAATTGGAAAGCATCAAGATTTATGATTGGTCAAGGCTGCTTTCTTTTCTTCCCTGGAGTTAACAACATACCTGCTGCATTCCAGATGGTTCAGGAATTTTGCCTCTTTCTCTTGGAGTTTCACTCCCTTGTGAATGACAGTTCTCGTGCTTAGTCCAAGCGCTGCTGCAGTTTGTTGTACGGCTTTAGCAGCAGGATTAGAGGGATGGCCGTGAAGCTTCATGTACTCCTTTTCCTGTTCAAAGAATTCCCGGTCGTCCTTAATAGTTCCCATGTCTGACTATTAAGTGGCACACCTCAGCACAAAGGATTTTCACTTGGTGAACCATCACTTGGCGATTGGCGTTGTTTTTCAGACATTGTCACACTTAAATCTTGTATAAATAAATAATATGAATGAAATATGTGTAAAAATAGATAAATATAAATAAATAAATATATGTATAAATGAACAATAACAAAACTATCAAACGGTAACCACAAATATAAATAACAATGAACAACATGTAGCTTGCAAAGAACAACTCAACGCTTGTGCTAGAGATTCACAAACTGAAGCCCGTGTTTGGGAATAACTACATCCCACAACAGAGCTGCTTCCAGTTCCAGTTCCGCTTTGTCATCAACTATCTGGAATGCTGCCTTCTAATTGGCTTAGGAAGTCAAGCAGTTAAAGCTTTTCATCTGTTTTTTTGTGAGTGCACCAATTAAACACTAGCTGTCAAGTGCAACGTTACAGTGGTGGGGATATACACTAGAACTCTCACCCAAAGAAAATGTTTTACTCTCTGAACAACAGAAAACCTTTAACCCAATACTTAACATTTAACAGGAAATAATTAAGTTGAACTATCTGGTTTTGTTTGTTACAGTTGATATCATTGCAGCTTATCACCATGCAGATTCAGCTTGTTACATTATGGTTTTGTAGCTTCCTTTTGTGTCATTGTGTCATACCGAACTTTGCGCAGGAGGAAGACTACTATAAATTGTTAGGAGTTTCAAGGAATGCCAGTGACAGGGAGGTAAAAAAGGCTTTTCGCAAACTTGCTGTCAAATACCATCCAGACAAGAACAAGGAAAAGGGTGCAGAAGAAAAGTTTAAGAAAATGGCAGAAGGTATGTATTATATTCCCACTATAGTTTGCATGGATTACTACAGCAAATTCAGTTATCTGGCTTAATTCTAACCCGAAGAATGGATAGTCTCCACATTGCTAACCAAGTACTTGTGTTATACCCGTATGCATAGTAATTTGAGCATGTAAAAGGTGAGGCTGTTTTATGCGCAAAAGTGCTGTTATTTTTGTTTAAAGGTGAAATTAGTTTTCCCCGAAAGTGGTGTTATTTTAATAATGAATTATTTACACACTAGCAGAATCCACAGTTCTGCTTATGTTAACTATGGAGGTTCTTGTTTCTCTTTCTCCCTCTCTCTCCCTTTATTTCCTACTCTCTCACTGTTTTCCTTACTATGTATTTCTACAGGATTTGTAACAACATAAATTGAGTTTTATTTATGGATGCTCTTTAACTACTATGATTCTTAGTGTCCCATTCTATATTGGGCGTGAAAGACCAGAAATTTTGCTCAGAGGCCTCTATCAGATTTGAGCTTCTTTTACGTGCTGCAAATCTAAGACATGGGACAATCAGCTTCCGAAGGAAACCATGCTAAGGATTTTTACACTTGAAAAAAATCCATCGCTATTCGCCAGGTTTGAACCTGCGACTGAGTCAACCCCCAAATTAGATATAATTTTGTAACTAATATGCAAATAAATACTAAATGCGTTTTCATTTTCTTTTTGCAGTAGTTTCGTCATTTTGTACCTTTTTCGTTTCTCTCCCACAATCCATCATTCTTAGTTTAGGGTTTTAAGAAATTGATATTTGAGGATCACGGTTTGCATTATGAAATGGTATAGTTGGCTTGCTGATTTGAGAAAGTCATAAGTCAGCGATTTGTATAAAATGATTTGTCATGTTTGTTTCTTGACAGATAAATGCATCATTTCATAACTCATGCAATATGCAGTTAAACTGGAGGTGAGGATATTTGTTGAATTGAGAAATGTTGTAATACACTGACTTACATCGCTTCATTCTCAATCAGTTGTGTAGTCAAACAGCCGACAGACCGGCACACCAGCAGCGCTGATATGATCTTGGTAATTGACAGCGTTGTTAATATATTAAGTAACTGACTGAGGCTGTTCCTTCTGTGTATATGAAATCCCAGAATCAGTAAATGAATTAAATTTGTTCAGTGATGCCTGTGGGGGGGGGCAAAACCGAAACCACACTATCATTAGGATGTGCTTTTCTTTAGTAACAAATGCACGTTTTCACATGATTGGACGTTATGTTCCTATCCGAAGCCAGTCATTCATGCTTTGCGATAGGGACTTTGGAGTGATTAAAAGATCCCTTAAGCATCATGATAGAATCTATGATCCCATGGAAATTGTTCTATTGATAATGTACAGCAGGACAGAAATTTTCAGTGATAGTGATACAAACATCAGAGATTCTTAACTTCAACGCATGGTGGCCCAATTACTGTAAGAAGACCATCCATTTCCATGAGAGTTTGGGGAAATCTATTCCAAAGGAGATGGAAAATATCTTTCAAACCAACTTCATTCTGTGAATTTATGTATGTTGCAGAAAATTTAGGAACACTAACAGCATTCACCTACATTGATAATCCCATGGGGAAACACATTTGCTCTGGCAAAACAAAAAAACTACACTCCATCGGCTCCTGCTCTTGCTTATGCATATATGAAAGTGCCTATACTGGAAGATAGAATTAAATACATAAAGGATTTGTTGCGATACTGGCCAGTAGAACATTATGAATTCTTTCTGAATGTAAAATGGCCTATGTTCAACAGAAATGATCTGAGACATCAAACTTCACTACATGAGGTCATTGATGATGAATTAACTAAAGTATTCATACAAACCTTGCTAAAATGTAGGGAAAACATCTTAGAAAAGGCATTCTACGAGTCCAGTTGATTTGGAAATTTTTTCTACTAATTGTAAATGAGGAAACAAATATTTAACCATCATAAAGAGTATCCCTACCTTCAATTAATGTACATACCAAGCATCATTTGATTTGGATCGACATATTTATACTTATATCATTTTTTTTTTATCTACTTAAAATGTTGTTTGCCTGACTAATTACATTTCTCAAATCAGCGATTCAGTTTTAGGTGCATGTTTTGAATCATAAGATTCATGGTCTTTCCCTAAACTTCACCAGATTTCTGGGTCTGTTGAAGCAATGAATTGGTGACCTCAGAACTTCGGTTTTCATGTAACGGATTATCATTCATAAATCCGGTTGTTTAATCCTCCTGAATTTGTGGCATATTAGCTTCAGCAGATACTGGCTCATATTTTACACCTGGGATAGGTAAGATCACCCAATTCTGAGTTTCTGATTGCTTCCGTAAGTGCATTGTTTATGCAACTAAGTCTGCAGTGGATTGCAGATATGAGCCATCATGATTGTCAGGCAAAGAGCTGTCATTGGTAATCATTAGAGGATTTAGCATCACTCAGCACTCTGTAGTATTACTTAAAATTGAGTGCTGTTCCCCATTTTCAGCATTGAATCAGTTGTCACCATATTCAGAATTTTCAATGCTCTCCAGCTCGTATGTTAATGAGCCTATAATAACAGTGAGCACTACTTACTTTTGACGTATATTTATATATATTCAACTTATAACTACAGTAGAACCCTAATTATCTGTCACTCAATTAACCGCTTGGATCATTTACTGTCTTTTCTTTTGTGGAAAATGAAAATTCCCTGTACACAGCAAAAATTAACTTGTTTTGAAACAAAACGTCATTTACATCACTTCCCTTGTGAGCATGACAACAATTAATGGGGAATTGAAATCAATTTGAGTCCACAATTTCGTGCTGAATATGATTTGCATTTCCATGTTGAACTCACTACATATTGAGATTGATTCGAATACGCGAAGTGAGCTTACTTTTGTGAAGGGTGAACCTGTTAAACATGAATAAATGTTTGTGTTCTATGTGCTAGGTGAGGGTTTTGAGTTTAGTGTACTGTAGTTTTGTAAAATATATGTGACGTTAATATGAAACTGGTAAAAGCAGCCCTGTTGTGTGTTATTGTACCAGTTTCTGACAGGTTTATTGTTCTTTCATGAAAAAGCTGTAGCGTGAACGACAGTCACAGAAAAAAGAAAACAGTGATTTTCTTGCAAAAATTAGTCCTAAAACTTGGATTTCACAACACTGCTTCGGAAGAAATTGACAACACAGAGGTTTGTGTGCTGGGTTAAAGAAAGAAGCAAAGATTGGTGGGAAGGTATAGTTCACTTTCATTTTAGGGAGAGGATTGACTAGGAAATTTCGGAATGAGCCATGCCGCCTTTAAATTCATATTCCAGCGGCTTGGACCATTGGACATCAAAACGTTTTTAGTAATTTCAGTGACTTAGATAAAAGAAAAGATACACAATCAGCATATTACAATGAGTAAAGTACTTCCTAAGAGAATCAAATCTAAGATTCACTTTGATTTGAGTCCGCATTTCCATGCAGTGTTCAATACAGAGTGTGTACTCAAATTGACTTAAATTCCCCATGAAAACATGGTAAATGTTAACAAATTCAACACAGAATGAACTTGTGTCTACTCTACTGTGCAGTCCAAATCTCTTGATGTTTTGTGACAACCAATACGGAGTGACCGCATGGTTGCCAAACACGCTTCGCTTCATCAGAACATTACATGTTTGTTATGCCATTGCAATGTTAACTTAAAAACTACAAGAAAATAAGAAGAGACACAATAATGGAAATGTAATACACAAGTAGGGAAATAAAAACCATACCTTTCTATACGTCCTTTGTTATTCAAGTGGCACAGATAACGGCATATCCATTTTTGCTTCCCTAAACACAAGTGAAACAGTTATATACTTAAATGAGCATGCCTTAGCAGTAAGTTTTTGACATTTTGTGAAGTTTAAGATTTTTGCAGTTTTCTTCCTTGGCATAATTTTTAAAGAAATTATACACATTGAAGAAGCAGCCCTAACCCTACTGCTATATCCACTGCTACTACTGGGCTTACTAAGCGACGTTTTCATGAAAGAGTTAACTTTATAAATGCTAGGACAAAGCCTATCACTGTAAGAACTGAGCACACCACAGTTGAATTCACAACTGAGTCTCTTAACCTTCCACAAAGCATGCTGTAAAAAGTACATCAGTATTTTTGCTTTGTCAATGTTTTTCACAATGTCTTAATCTTGAGCTATCACGTCAATGGTGCAATGAATTCCATTGTTGATGCTTCCTCGAGAATGTGTTGACAGTTGCTGTTTCTTTGTTTAAGGTTCTCAGTTGGCTTATTCTTTATATGGCTTATTTTTGTTGAAGTGCATTCCAAGTAACAAGGTGTTGAATGTTGTAAAAAGCACAACACGCTCTTCTCATGCAACAAATATATGCTTGGTTCTATAACCATTAAAGTGCACTTAATCACTGGTTTTCCAATGGTATTATTCTGTGAAACAAAGCCAAGCATGGTATTTATTAAAAAAACATCATGTATGGTTTTATAGAGCTGCATCAGAGGGCTTTGAAAGGATTTTCATGATGAGTTTGGAACTGTATTATGAAACTTTGTGGGATAACTATTTTTAAATTTATTTAGGACATGGAGAATTGCACATTATTAAGTGATAATTATGTCTATGACATAACAATATATAAAATATGACAGCAATGGATTTATTACTATTACAAGCATAATTATAACTAAAAGTCTGCATTTAAACATCACAAAAGGTAACTATAAATTAATAGCAAACCATTGGGCATAAAAATACTATTCTGTTTTGTACTAGTTCAGGAAAACGTTAAGTTTTACCCTAGCTACTTGTTGCTTTTCTGAAATATGAAATATGCATGCGTGCACATGATATTGCAATTAGTTTTACCAGTGGCGAGGTGTAAGGTCTGTATGAAGCAACACCACATTGCTGTTATTCGCTACTGCCTCGCTTCATATGTCAAGAGATTTGTACCGCATAATAGTCAAGAGGTTCTGATGCCTTCGGCTGTGTGTTACTTGAGTTTTAGGTTGAAATCACAAAGTGGTGATGCAATCAGACAATAGTAGTAATCATAATGTACTGTTGTCGCCTAGTGAGGCACCTAAAAAGTTGAAGAAAAACAGATGCGAGGGAGTTATGGTTTTACAGAACAAGTGTGTGTTACCTCTTACTGTGCTGCTGTGCACCATGGACAACAATCGCCTTTTTGGCCATTTTTCTAAATATACTAGAAATGTAACAGCTCTTGTGTGTTTAGCGAGATTTTGTTAGATTTCTTATTAAATTTACTTTGTACATCAAGTAAGTAGATTCTCCATTTTCTAACCGTCAACCTCATCCCTCCATTATAATGGATAATTGAGGTATATTATAATAGAACAAAAAGCTTTAAAAGTATAACAAAACCATTGTAAATCAGTGTTCAATTTGTCATGCAAATAACTGAATGAGCAGGAGAGTTCATAAATCAGTACCTGCAAGTTAATCAATTAACAAATCAATGAAACAATAGAGTTATGATCATTATAATAGGTGCAATTTTATTGATTCATTATAACACTTACCGTAAAACTTTGTAAATCATTTCACTTGAGCAGAAAGTATGTCAGCTTATCCTTCTAAGTGAGATTAGTGTTAAATGATAAAAGCATTATAACAGTATGATATGCACTTCACAACAAGAGAAACACAAGTTCTGTGTCCTTGCGGTGTGCAGTACATGAATGGAGGGAAAACACACATGAAGAGAGTGCTCCCAGACACTGATAGTGGGTAAAAATGAATGCACATATTGTTGAGTTTGAAGAAACGAGGAATCTAGCAGTACTATGTAACTTCCATTATACTTTATGTAATGAAAGCAAAAAATAAAGAATTTTATTTTCTATAGTAATTATGCATATGATTAAGATATACACGATATTTCTATTGTACATGAAAGATGAAATGTCATATGCCATCATTCTACACTCACAAAGTTTTAATTAACCATCACTGATGCATAAAAGTGCGTAAGTCTATGTTGGGGAGCAAGTGAGGGCTTGCAATGTTTTAACATATTGTTGATCCCAAAAAACATATAAGGGTTTAATGTTTTTTTAGTTTACTTCAAAATAGCTAGGTAGACATACAAAATTTTAAACATTAATGGAGCCGTCCATTTGCTATTTATTGTCACAATATCTCAAAAATGACCGAAATCAGACTTGCAAGGTTTTAGAAGTAAGTTGATGAATTATTGAAGTGACAGAACAAAATTAAGGCATGCAATATGTGTCATAGTATATATCCAAGGTCAAGCCTCAGTTGATAATTGCACAAATAGCATATGCAGGCTTGAAAGTGCCCCACCAGCTAAAGTGTTGACTTAAAACGCCATGGTTGACTCAAGTGGTGTTTACAGTACTTTCATAACCCTCCTACCTTTAGAGTTACATTTCCATCTGTGTCCCAACCTCCCTAAAGGTATTATCCCCTTATCTTCCAACTTAATAAATCTGATTTGCACTAATACATAAAGGTTATGTTTTTATGAAGCAATAAGAGGATTTTGAAACTCCTTGAATCTCCATGGCAATCTTTTCAAACAAATAAATAAAATGGTAATGGGCAAAAATATTACATCAATAAATCAGGCAAAAAGAAAGGAGTAAGATTGGGAAAATCATAACTAATGAGGTGCAGGTTTAGATTCAAGTGCAACTGTTCCTGGAATCCCAGGATATTTACATTATTTATACAACAAAACAATTTTCTTATAAAGTTGTAAGTTTCTGGATTTTGAAGTACACTTTATACATAGTAAGGTTAATTAATAGAGCTAACTTTGTGTTGCTTCTAGGTTATGCTCTTGTGAAGCAATAGAGAATTTTGAAACTTCATGGCAATGTTTGCATATTTTTCCGTGGGTACTATAAAGCTCATAAATTCTGCTGTTCTCATAAAATGAAATCAACATATATTCAGAAGTGATTATGCTTCTAGCCATGCTCAACACGAGAAGAGGATGAAAATGTAAAACTGAGAGTATACTAGGCTTTAGTCATACCAAATATGAGTATATACACTACGTGATCAAAAGTATCCGGACACCTGGTGAAAATGATGTGATTGCTCTTCAACAGTGGGAAGCAAGAAGGTGCTTAAAATATCAATGTAGGTCTGCGCTGTGATCGTGCCACGCAAAACAACAAGGGGTGCAACCCCCCTCCAGGAAAAACACGACCACATCATAACACCACCACCTCCAAATTTCACTGTTGGCACTACACACGCTGGCAGATGACGTTCACCGGGCATTCACCATACCCATACCCTGCCATCGGATCGCCACATTGTGTACCGTGATTCATCACTCATCACAATGTTTTGCCACTGTTCAATCGTGTAATGTTGATGCTCCTTACACCAAGCGAGGCATCGTTTGGCATTTTCCTGCATGATGTGTGGCTTATAAGCAGCTGCTTGACCATGGAATCCAAAGTTTCTCACCTCACGCCTAACTATCATAGTACTTGGAGTGGATCCTGATGCGGTATAGCTTACGTATTCTGTTTTACGTAAATTATTATATCTTGAAGATCTTATAGTTAGCCCCACGTTGTGGTAGCCAATTTGCGACTGTTTTAATGTTACTTATGTGTTTAACATTAATATAGCACCACGTTTGGAAGCCAATTTACGAGAGCAACTATATGTTTTTCTTTACGCGATGCCATCTTGTGTGACGTCACTCCTTATTTGGTTCGTTTAACTCCATCTGGCGTAGCAATTTGCATCAATTAGGGTTCGAAAGAATTTTAAGTTTTGTATATTGTCCTCCGGCTAGCTATCATCTTTTCTTGGTAGAACTTGTATCTCTTGCAGGGTGTGAAGCGGAAAGGAATCTTTTGTCTAGAAATGATATTGACGAAGAAATTGGTTTTATAATCTTTATTGCAGAACACGTTCACGAACACTTTCACATATTTATCTTGTTACTCGCCATACTGAAACTGTTTGTAATAACTTCTTATCACTTTTAACTCACGTACTTCAACTTTATATATTTAACTGTATAATACTTTATAAGATTTCTCGTACTTCTGCTGCGCGTAACTTGACGAATTGAGAGACCGACATGAGAATCTTGTTGAACTGGGAGCTGACGTGTTATGTGTTGAGAATCTTGTTGAACTGTGGTCGATGTGTAATGTTTTGAGAATCTTGTTGCACTGGGGACGATGTGTAATGTGTTGAGAATCTTGTTGCAATGGGGACGATGTGTAATGTGTTGAGAATCTTGTTGCACTGGGGACGATGTGTAATGTTTTGAGAATCTTGTTGCACTGGGGGAACGCTCCCTTGAATCTACACTATTTATAAGCTTGCCTCAAGATACGCCTAAAGATTATAAATGAAATGCTATTGGCTAATAAAACGCGCCAACATTAGCGTCTATTTTACTATCCAATGAAAACCACTAATACATATTGCTTTAGGAAATGTTCTAGAAGCTTTTTTTACCGAAAAGGCGCGAAACATTACGTAACTTCCTGGTTCCCGGTAACGATAAACAACTCACTCCACCGCTGCATTCTTGCGCCATTACTAACAGTTTCAGTAAAGACGTATATTATTATTTACCAATAATAATTACAATTAACAAACCTCTGAAATCAATGTCACATAAAAATACATATTTATATTACAATTATTATTTACCTTTAAGTAATTTGTGATACAAATTACCGTATCATATGCCCCACTAGAAACATAATTATAAATATTTATAACTTGTTTAAGAATTTTATAATTTGTGTTTTTAGTCTCCTAAATCTTGGAACACACGCTATCACTTTCACTTGACACTTCACACGCATTTAACACACGACATATGTTTTATCTCGCCACTACTTACTGGCTCTGGTTTAATTTGTTTTGACATTAATCTGACGTTACAAACAATTTTTTTTTTTTTTTTTCTTTTTTTATAGCAAATACTGTACCCAAATTATTTAATCACTGCTACCAAATTGTTTACCTTAAGTTGTTGACAAAAATTTATACATTTAAGATTTTTGTAATTGTTGCACATATTTACCAAAATATTCACCCTCTACATCTATTTACATCTCTTAAATCTAGACAATGTTTCACATTTTCTGTTTGCTACATAAATATTTTTTTTTTCTCTCTTTTTTTTTTTTTTTTTTTTTTTTGAATTTATTATTATTTTAACAATACTCCTAGAATTGCATTTACGTACCTTTAAGTTAATATCATATTCATTCTTAATTCTAAAATGTTGTTACAGTTACCAAAAATTTAATTTATTTATTTTCTTCTCAAATAGTTAGTCATGACCACAATTTATTTCTCCATTCATATGATTTACATTTTTATTTAACCCTCTTATGTTCCAATACATTGTTCTGCATTTCGCCTTTAACTATCCAGCATTTATTATTTATCATCTTTGTCTTTTATTTCACCATGATCTTCATGGTTGTATGGTTTAAGCATCTCAATATGGAACTTTCCTATGCTTTTTCGAGTTGTTGGATTACATAACTCATATGTGTTAGTTCCATACACTTCAACAACTTCATATGGTCCATGGTATTTGAGAAACATTCGCCAATAAAGTTTATTTTCTTTATCCGATAATTTCTTGGTTTTAACCAAAACTAAATCTCCTATTTTGATCCTCCATTCCTTTCTCTTCTTTTCTTCATGTTTAATTTTTCTTTTTATGGCTTTTTTCTTCATCCTCTCGAATGCTTTTCGGAACATCTCTTCTTCTGTTGGTGGTATCGAATGCGCATCTGTAATGGCTTCTGGAATTTTTTTACACATTGTATTAATCTTCTTTCCCAACTTAAGTTCACATGGTTTATATCCTGTCACATTGTTTATGGTTTCATTTAGTAAGTTCTGAACAAAGTTCACGTATCCATACCATTGGGTGTGTTTTCGATGACATAACACCCTTAAATAATTTGAAATTTCCTTAATTTCCCTCTCCACTGGGTTGGAGTTCGGTCTGTATCTTGACGAAAAATATTGTTTAATGCCATTTTCTTTCAGTCCATCCATAAATTTTTTTCCTGTGAAGTACGAAGCATTATCGCTCAATACAGATTGAATAGGTCCTTCTTCTATCACATATGACTTAAGTAGTCTATTCAAACATGCTAAACCTGTAGGTTTTCTCAAAGGGTAAATTCTTACATATTTGCTGAATATATCATAACAGACAAATATATTGATATTGTAATGAAAAGAAGCTAGAAACAGTGATGTGTATTGAATTTATTTAAAGGTGAGTCGGAATTGTAACACTAACATCACTTAAGTTTACTCACTTAACATGTTTCGGGAAACCGTTGTTCCCATCCTCAGAAGGTTATCTCTCTTCAGACAAATATATATTTATTTCCAAATTGACTTGGAGGCATCGGACCATGAATATCAATACTAATTACACATCTCGGCTTGTCCCTTATAACCGAATTAGTTTCAAATGCATATGCTGCATTTATTTGCTTTGCCTTCTGACACAGGTTGCAGCACGATATAAATTTCCGAACTTTTTGACGCAATTTGGATATGTATAAATTCTCTAAAATCATAGAAGTTGTTCGGTCCGTCCCTGAGTGTGCTAACCCTTCATGAAAATTCTTAATTAGTTCCTTTTCCATGCTTTTCGGAACCATTATCTTCCAACTAGGCATTTCTTTTCCATGCTTCTTGTATAATGTCCCATCTCGAATTGCTATAATTTCTTTCTTTGCCTCCTCAATCAATGGTGCATTTTCTTTAAGTTCAAATAATTTTGCATCCTCATTTTGAATTTCCCCCATATTTTTCAATTTTCTAATCATTTCTTTGCCTAAAGGAATTTCAATTGTCAATATTTTGACTTCATTTCTAGGCCTTTCAATATTTTCTGGAATTTGTGGGTTGTAGTTCAATCTTGATAGTAAATCACTGAAGGTATTGTTTTTGCCAGGAATGTGGATAATCTCAATATCGAATGCAGATATTGCATGAATATATCTAGCAAGTTTTCCACTACATAATCTACACCGTTGTATGAAAGTTAAGCTGATATGGTCTGAATATACTTTCACCTTTTTCTGATAAATATAGGTTTTAAAACGAATTAATGAGAAATACAGTGCTCCAATTTCTAACTGAGTCACTGAAGAATTTCGCTCAATATTTGTAAGTCCTCTAGAAGCTGTACTGATGACGTGAAAGTCATTGTTGATGTCTCGCTGTCCTAAAATTCCGGCATATCCTTGCATTGATGCGTCGACATAAATCTCATATTCCAAATCTTCTCTGGGCCTCTCGAGTAATATGGACTTAGCAAAGAGTTCCTTTACTTTCTCAAAACATTTTTGATGATCCTCTGTCCTGACATAATTTATTTGTTCCTGCCGGCCTGGTCTCCTATCTATCCTTGATCTTTCAAATTGTGGAACATATGATTGATACCGTTGTCTGGTATTAATTTCATGATGTCTGTCTTGTCCTCTTATTTGTTGATAACTACCTTGGTAATTTCTTCTATCTCGTACATCTAAAAATCTATGTTCCCACTCCCGAGACATATCTTCTTCCTGTTGTTCTAAAGCTGTTATTAATTCTGTCATCTCATAGATGTTCCGTGGTTTTGCAATTAATAAGTAATTTTGTATCCTTATAGGATAATGCCTTGCGAGCAAACTCACAAAATCTTCCTCACTGATTGGAGGTGACAAGTTTCTAACCTGACTTGCATGTTTTAGTAAGTAATCAGTCATCGATATTCCATCTCGTGGATTAAATTGACCATGACTAAGCATTACTCGTATTCTTTGCTGTACCGTAACATTCCAAAATCTGTTCATGAATAATCTCTTAAAGGATTCATATGAAATTTCACCCCCTGATACCATTTGTAACCAATCTAAGGTTTTCTGGTCCAGACATCTTTTGACAACTGTCATTTTCAATTCTTCTACTATCTCCTTAATCTGAGAATACTCTGACAAATCTGTACTAAACTGTACTGGACTGGAGTTTTCAATTTGAACATCTTGGTACAATTTACTTCTTTGCATTACTGACTCATTCTGTATTTCTGATATCTCCCCTCTGAAATTAACTTGCGCCTCATTTACATCTACATTCCTAACCTCATTTATCTCTCTTGGCTCACTTGAAATACTACTCATTTGACTTCCTAACTCTGTACATTCTACATTAACCTCACTTTTAGTATTAACCTCACTTTCTTTGTTATCTATTTCCATGCTCATGTCTAGCATTTTCTTTGAAATTTCTCCTAACTCACTTGCTATTACTTCCTCATTTTCATCTCTCATTTTTGGCATACTACTATCTAGCTTCATAAATTTCTTTTCAACTTCTCCACTGCTTTGATCTACTTTTCGCTCTAATATCTCATTACTCCTACCAATATCTTCAATTGATTTCCTATGATCTTTTTTTATATCTTCTCTCAATTCCTCCAAACTCTGATCTAATTTCTTACTAATATATTCTCTCGTTTCCCTATTATTCTTTTCCATATCTTTCCTTAATTGATCTGTATTCTCATTAGTCTTTTTCATATCTGCTCTCATATTTCTCAGCATTTCCATAATCATAATAGTATCAAGATTAACATTTCCTGCTATTCTATTCTCACCTTCTGCACTAACATTTCCTCCCTCCAATACTACATTGTTTGAGCTTTTTTTTTGTAACCTGTATTGAATTACAGCTAACCATTACACTATCCCCCTTCATCATTGTTTGTTTTACACTTTTTTTTTTTTAGAATTAAAATCACACTTTTCTAACCTTTCTGGTGCAATCTGCTGATGTTGCTTACATGTCTAGCTGTCTGCCCCATTCTCCTAGATTTGTATGTCGCTTCTGCGTTGTGTTGTGATGAATCTACGTCGTTTCGATGTTTTCTTGTAGTTGAATTCCTTGTTGCATCGTAATATCGGAATTACGATCGAAGTCTGTCGTCCCTTTTGTTTCTGGAATCTGCGTCTTGTACATCATTTCACCGCTGTATTCCTGGTTACTCTGCTTCATTCCTTTCCTGGTTACTTCGCCTTCCTTTCCTGGTTACTTCGCCCCACGTTATGGGTGCCAATTTGATGCGGTATAGCTTACGTATTCTGTTTTACGTAAATTATTATATCTTGAAGATCTTATAGTTAGCCCCACGTTGTGGTAGCCAATTTGCGACTGTTTTAATGTTACTTATGTGTTTAACATTAATATAGCACCACGTTTGGAAGCCAATTTACGAGAGCAACTATATGTTTTTCTTTACGCGATGCCATCTTGTGTGACGTCACTCCTTATTTGGTTCGTTTAACTCCATCTGGCGTAGCAATTTGCATCAATTAGGGTTCGAAAGAATTTTAAGTTTTGTATATTGTCCTCCGGCTAGCTATCATCTTTTCTTGGTAGAACTTGTATCTCTTGCAGGGTGTGAAGCGGAAAGGAATCTTTTGTCTAGAAATGATATTGACGAAGAAATTGGTTTTATAATCTTTATTGCAGAACACGTTCACGAACACTTTCACATATTTATCTTGTTACTCGCCATACTGAAACTGTTTGTAATAACTTCTTTATCACTTTTAACTCACGTACTTCAACTTTATATATTTAACTGTATAATACTTTATAAGATTTCTCGTACTTCTGCTGCGCGTAACTTGACGAATTGAGAGACCGACATGAGAATCTTGTTGAACTGGGAGCTGACGTGTTATGTGTTGAGAATCTTGTTGAACTGTGGTCGATGTGTAATGTTTTGAGAATCTTGTTGCACTGGGGACGATGTGTAATGTGTTGAGAATCTTGTTGCAATGGGGACGATGTGTAATGTGTTGAGAATCTTGTTGCACTGGGGACGATGTGTAATGTTTTGAGAATCTTGTTGCACTGGGGGAACGCTCCCTTGAATCTACACTATTTATAAGCTTGCCTCAAGGTACGCCTAAAGATTATAAATGAAATGCTATTGGCTAATAAAACGCGCCAACATTAGCGTCTATTTTACTATCCAATGAAAACCACTAATACATATTGCTTTAGGAAATGTTCTAGAAGCTTTTTTTACCGAAAAGGCGCGAAACATTACGTAACTTCCTGGTTCCCGGTAACGATAAACAACTCACTCCACCGCTGCATTCTTGCGCCATTACTAACAGTTTCAGTAAAGCCGTATATTATTATTTACCAATAATAATTACAATTAACAAACCTCTGAAATCAATGTCACATAAAAATACATATTTATATTACAATTATTATTTACCTTTAAGTAATTTGTGATACAAATTACCGTATCAATCCTGATGCAGTTTGGAATTCCTGTGTGATGGTCTGCCTACTCTTTATGACCCTCTTGAAATGTTGGTGGTCTCTGTCAGTCAACAGACGAGGTCGGTCTGTACGCTTTTGTGCTGTACATGTCCCTTCACATTTCCACTTCACTATCACATCAGAAACAGTGGACCTAGGGATGTTTAGGAGTGTGGAAATCTCGCGTACAGACTTCTGACACGTGACACCCAATCACCTGACCACGTTCGAAGTCCGTGAGTTCCACGGAGCGCCCCATTCTGCTGTTTCACGATGTCTAATGACTACTGAGGTCGCAGATGAGTACCAGGCAGTAGGTGGCAGCACAATGCACCTAAGATGAAAAACGTATGTTTTTGGGGGTGTCCGGATACTTTTGATCACATAGTGTATTCTTGCGAGATTGAAACCTGGGCATGTTCTGCTTTGCCTCCATTATTTAATAATGTTCTGAAAATGAAGTAGGTGCTCAAAGCTTTATTCTTACCATAAAGGGTATTTATTTGAAATAGTAAAGTATTTATTGTAATGCAGTGGCTATGACCCAAGGTTATTGGGAGGTTGGCAAACAGAAATAAGCTCTTTTGGCAGATAACCAGAATCTTCTGGAAGTTTGTTTCCCCTTGCCTCCAGAACATGTGTCCAGATGGTTCTTGAATGTTGTGTGGAAGATTCCCTTGGCTACATAAGCAAGTGTTGCAAGAATGAGTATATTTGTGCTGCGACATCAAGTGCAGTTCTCCGAGCAAGTTGGTGATGACTGCTGTGGAGCAAGACATTGTCGAAGTATTGTGTTCAACTCCCCAGTGAGCGAACCATCCCGAAGAAGAGGCTACACTGTGTCACGAAGTGATAGTGAAAACAAATTGGACAAAGTCACAATATACTCAGTTATGACCCATTGACTACTTCTAATCCTGTGACCAGCCTTTCTAGGTACAAATTTAAGAGGTGGTGGATTTGTCACCATACATTTTATCATGTATTCTGTTTCAAAATCCTACACACTAATGCAGATGGTTTTTACTCTGGAAGCATAAAACACAGTCTGAATTTACACGTCCCAGTGATCTGGTCAAATGTAACCCAAGTAGGAATATGAATAGGGTAAGTGAAAATAATTGTGTTTGTACCACAATACAAATAGCTTTCCCTTTTTATACAGGGTGGTTTATATAAAACTCATGATTGTAATTTTATGTTTATTTTGATAAGAAGGATGCCAGTAATGTGCTATTGGATCTTAAATCTATACGAAATATCTGGGAGATTATTTTGCCATTAAAGGTTATGCTGAAAATGCTCTGTGTCTGCCTCTAGGTACAACTGATCGCATCATTCCATGTTTCTGGCACAACTTACTGGAGCATTGCATTGTCAACACCATTGATTTCACATGTAATATTCTCCTTCAGATGGTTCAAAATCTGAGGGTATGTAGTGTAGACTCTTATTAGATAACCCACAGGTAAACGTCTGGTGATCTTGGTGGCCACAAGTTCCTGCAGATCATGTGGTCATCGAAGTAACTTTGGATCAGCACCATAGATTCGCATGATGTATAGCAAGTGGCATTGTCCTGTTAAAGGTACCCTTGATGCAATATCATCAAGTTGCTCAATGAATTCACTGAAAATGCATCATTACCTTTGGTGTTCACTGTATTGTCAAAAAAAATCAGACCCACTACTTTCTCTGCTGATAGTGCACAACAAACTGCGACTTTCAGTGGGTCCACAGCAGGGAGTGACAATAATTGAGTAATGGTTATAATTTTTGCAGTTAAAGTGTTAACAGTTACCAGTAACGATTAGCTGTAACTACATTTCACTGTGAACTATGTTGATACAAGTTATTCTGTTATTTGATGCAATCTAAAGAGTTTCTCTAGCTGTGTCAACACTCTTGATTACTATGGTGGTTTATAATTGCAAAATTCATTCATTCTTTCTCTCTCTCTCTCTCTCTCTCTCTCTCTCTCTCTCTCTCACACACATATGCACACTTGCTTGCTCTCTGTGTTGTCTTCTCCCTATTGCCTAAGCTATTTGTGCCATTAGTACGCCTTCCTTAGCTCGTGCAAATGGGAAGAGCTGCAAGTAAGTGAAAAGAATCATTACATTCATGTAAATCGAGATCGGAAGCATGCAGTTGTACAGCATTAATAAATAATGTTGTGTTTGGTAATGAGGCAGCCTTTCAACTTCGACATTTGATTTGGGAAGTACTGATTTAACCCTGTTGTATATCTGTGATCTTTCATTGTTCTTTGCAATGCAAGGTTAAAGGCATTAATGTTCATGATAATAAATCCAAGAGTGTTGAAAGGCATACCTTTATATGTGCTTTCTGAATTCAAATTTGAGGTTTCTTTAAGCATCTTAGAGGGTAGATGTCCTGAAATGGTGCATCTCTGGATCTTGATTCACCAGTGTTTAAACTTATAAACTTGGTGGCCCGTGTATATTTTCTACTAAATAGCATTAATTTTTATGCATACCCATTTACTGGCAATGTATAAAACTTGTCCACCTACATATAATTAATTGTATGTGAATAACCGTCTTAATGAAATGCAGTGCTGACTGATCTGTCATCTGTGGCCTGTGACATATTCAAAACGATAAGCAACACACTGTAATAAAAAATATATGTACTTGCAACACCGTGTGAGGGTGACTCAAGTAATAAATGAGTTGGGTTAACTAGTTCCTGATAAAAGATACCCATGCAGTGAATGATTGTCACCCAGGCAATGGCAATCGGTAATTGTCTAGTTACTTTAGTAACTGTTAACTGGTTGTCTTCGTTACTTTGGTAACCATTATTGGCTAGCTAGTTGCTTTGTATATATTACTTTAATAACTGTTATTAGGTAACGAGTTACTTTGAAACTGTTACATTAAAGTAGCTGTTGCAATGTAACTTATGTTATTTTCTGCCCATCCCAAGTGCATAGGTGTTTCTTGAATGCAATGTGGATTTTGTGCTGATCAAATGTGTTTGAGTTTATGAGTAACCACTTAGGTGAAACCATACTTCATGTGTGAACCATGTAATGGGCACGAATGGCAAGGATTTTGAACAATGGTCATCTGGAACCAATGACAATATGCCACCCTTTTAGCCTTATCTGGCTCGAGCAGCTCATGAACAGACGTTACCCTATACAGCTTTAAGCCAACCTTTTTTGCAGCTATCTGACATCGTGTAAGAGTACCTGTTCTCCTGAACATCCACAGCAGCTGATGGAAGTCTAGACAAACAATGCTTGCTGGTTTCGCTCATAAGATGTCCATTTGTTTCCAACTTGTGTACTAACATCAGTATTGTGTTACTGTATGGACGATTGTGAACACCAAATTCCTTCTGACATGACCTTTTTGTAGATTGACCAAGCTCATTATCCAATAGCTTTTAAGAAGAAGTAGCGGTTGCTTTAACATATACTGCATCTTGATTGACACTGGTAAAGCATTAATTGCGCCTGAAACAATCAAGCGACAATGAACAACTGCAAGTTGTAACTCCAACTGCTCCATCTCTTGATAAATGCCTAAAGCTCCTGTGTGACATGCAGTCAAAATTCCAGGGCTTCCTTCTTAAAAACATTTCGTCATATTCAAATGATGTAAGAAAGATAATCATGAGTTTTATGTGAATCACTCTGTACATTTAGTTTCTGAGGTCGCGTGGAGGGTGGTGATTTTTTCAGGTGTAAAAACCCTTAGCATGGCTTCCTTCAGAAAGAAGTAAAGCTGGTGGTCCCATGTCTAGATTTGTGGCACGTAAAAGAACCCCAAGCCTGATAAAGAGGCCTCTGAGCAAAGTTTTTGGTCTTTCACCCCCCAATTACAGAATAGGATGCTAAGGACTGTAGCAGTTAAAGAGCATTCATAAATAAAGCTCAACTCAATTTAATTCAATTCATTCTTGTACATTTAACCAATACTAGAGGAATAAAAAGATGATTGGTATTACAGAGAAAATCCATTTGACTGTGCATCCTTGTTGTATGAAAAGGGTGTTAGTCCACTTTTCCAAAATCATTACCCTGAAATACCTTAAGATATTCAAGAGATTATTGTCATATGTATGTTATGCAGCATTTTCCATAATATTGGTTAATCCTGTTTTGAACTATTTGCAGCTTATGAAGTACTCTCAAATCCTGACAAGAGAAAGCAGTATGACCAGTTTGGATCTTCAGCATTTGAAAAGAGTCATGGGAATAACCATCATACCTTCCATTTTGATGACATCTTCCGCTCAATGGGTGAAGAATTTGGCCATAATGCTTTTCATTTTACTGATGGTTTTGAGGGCCATCATGGTGGACATGGACACTTTTTCAACTTTGAAGACTTCTTTCAAGAGGTACATATTATGTTTTACTGCTTCTATCATTATATATATATATATATATATATATATATATATATATATATATATATATATATATATATAAAAACCTAATTTTAAAGCACCAGGTTTATCTTCATTAACATGACTGACAGTTGCTGGGTCTGACTTGTAACAGATATTGCGTTGAATTGCCTCCCTCTGCTGTAGTCTAGCTCATGCATCTACAGAGTATAATGGTAATTGCAGTTCGCTCTAATGCTGTTTGGTATGGTCTATGGTGGCAATAGCTTTGTGTAGCTATCTGTTGATTGTGTATGGAGTTGCTGGTGGTCTCTCGCCTTGAATTTATACAAAAATACCCTGGAGTATGTGTTCCTAACAAACCCCCAAGTTATATATGAATTAAATTCAATGTGAGTAGAATGGACACCTGAATTGCTTCACTAACAATTTATTACCTTAACATATTTAATTGGCGCTATTTCCTACATCGGCAGATTTTGACTGTTGGACTTGTTGCTGATATCTTCAATGGGCTCGTTGGATCTCCCTGTTGGTCAGTTGATGAACCTGTATAGCGGCTTGTCTTCAGCTGGAATTTCAAAATTCATTTGTTTTGTTCTAGTACGTAAACCTTTTCCCTAGTTCTAGCGGTCATTATACTGATCTTAATATTTGCTCATTGCTTGCTATTTTGGGGTTTTTGTTTCAGAGGTGAAGCTGCTGCTGATTTCTCTATTTGTTTCTTTTATGTCTCTTATGTGTACCTTCAGTCTGGTTCTTATGTTTCTTTTGGCTTTTGCTTCACAGTTGATTCTGTAAATTCCTGGTTTCTCGGATGGAGGTATCTTTTCTAACTAATTGGATTTTGAGGTTTCTGATATTGCAATTGTTTTGTAGGGTTAAGATTATGTCATGTTCTCTGAAGATTTCTGAAATTTCTGCAATGTCTGAGGATAGCATTAGAATTTTTTTAAAACAGTCTTCATTTTTACTTTCTCTACCAGATACATAGTAAGTAGAGAAAGTATTGTGTGGCACCCAAAAATTAGATACAGAGATTTAACCTGAAATACATGTTTTGAGGCTCCCTGAATCTCCCCCCCCCCAAAAAAAAAATTAGAGAAATGTCTGTGTGTGCGCGTGCCTGTGACAGCATTAATCAAAAATAAAAAGTCAGATAAATATGGAATTTGGTATGTAGGTTCAGTACCTTCCAAAGATGTGGCATGAGGATTTTCAAGAAAACCTCCCATCCTAAACTACCCTTTACATGGAAGATTTTTCGATATTTTTTATTTTCTGAAAAATGGCTCTAACAATTTTGATTCAAATGCCATATATTAAAGATATTTACATGATGAATAAAATGTATATCTTGAATTTTTTGAAGTCCTGTCGATTTTCAGCTGTTTCTCGCAATGTCATGGAAAGAGTATGGAATTTTAAGGCCAGCATATAGCATCCAGTTCCAAAACATTTGACTAGCTATTCTCTTTCTGTCTATAATGAAGTGTATAATGCAACTATTTCCGGAAAAGTTTATCTGGATTAAAATTAAGGAGATAGGAAAATAACTTTTGTAGGAATAATTTGCATAACCATTAATAAGCGATAGAGGGTAGAGAAAGTCATGTGAATGTAACACAGATTTTTTTTCTGCTGTAGGTGGTTGTGGCTGCTACTTTTCTCTTTCTAATGTTTTAAGTGTTTTTAATGAGGTGTTTTTTATACTAGTGTTTTGTTGAAATTATTATTTTCAGTTTTTTTTTTTTATGTATTTGTCTTAGTTTGCTTTCCACAGGTACTCTCCAACAGAAGAGAACCATTCCTCAGTCACATGCACTTTGAACAGGCCCAATAAATAAATAAAATGCTTATCCCTTCCCAAATTGATGTATGTGGTGTACTACACACAGGGCAGAATTTCATATTTTGTTGCAGTCTTATTCTCCTGTGATTGTTTGCTTGCAGGAGACTAAGCTGTTCCCTTAGGTTACCTTTGTTCTGTGCCACTACATGCTGGTACACTGTGTTCTTGCGCTGGAGGAGGGCACTTCTGTGCATGGAGGTGTCACGCTCCTTATTTGGGATGGCATTTATTACCAACCATTAGTGCTTACCACTACATTGCAGGCCAATGCTATTACATTAGCATTACCTGGTTTACTTTCTCTATTTGTACCATCTACATTCTGCCTTCATCTCCCTTTGCCATTGCACATCTGGTGTCAGCTCCCAGGACCTTGCCTTATGTTGGGAGATTTTAATGCCCACCACCCACCCCTTTGGGTTTCACCTAGTGTTTGTGCAAGGTGGACACGTGTAGATTGTTTCAGATTCTTCCGGCACTTTCTCACACTTGCATTTAGCGCAGCTTGCACTCCACTTTCATGGAACATTGTCACCTGACACCTACTCCAGTGATCCCTTGCATCATCAGCTTACTTTCTCCCCATGTCACACCATCATGTGTAAAACCTGGCAGATGAAAAAGGTGAACAGGAAACTTTTTAGTCTAGCCATCTTTGAACACAATATTTTTGAAAATGTTGGCCAGATGGTGGACCACTTCATCTTTGTCATCATTTCCACATTTTTTTTTTAAACTATTGTATTGTATACTTGCATACAATATTCCAACAATATAGAAGAATTTAGTGTAGACATTGAGACAGCAATAGGAAACAAAATGCAATAAGACTGAAATGCAAAATAATCCTAGAGTACATTAGAAAAGAAATCTATATAATAAGGTAATAACATCCAAAATTCATAAACATAAAGACATAATGCCTGAGGCTGTGATGTTCTAGAGTTATAAATGTGACATTCTAAAATATGAGAACTAGAACCACTTGTTGACTATGACATTTTGGGAGTTCTCATGATATGTGAGGATTAAAAGTTTAAGGTTTATATAACACAGCAATATTAATATGAACAAATAGAATCCCCATCTTGAGTCCCTCAGGCCAAATCCTCCAGCCAAAGATAGAAAGACTAATGTACAACTGGACATGGCAATGTCATCAGCTGACCACAGGTTACATGGATTAAGGTGTTGACTTGGGGAAGATGTGTATGTCTCAGCTCGATCCAACAATGTTAGTTTCTGGTGCCTACTGCTTGAGGAATCTGCGATGGATATCGCCTTGATTCTGTGCCTAAGTCTAATGAGTAACGGTGTATGCCTATCATCAGAACTGCCTAATTGCCTAGAAATTGCTTAAACAATATTATCGAATGCCAGATAGGGCACACAAGATTCACTTTTTCTGTAATCATAATTATAAAATAATACAGTAGAGTTTCACAAACTCAAGGTCTGTTAAATCCGAGCTACTTGAAGACACAATTTTTTTTTAAACAGAGCTAGTCATCGGTTTACATGGTCCTGATACATATCTACTGTCCATTCCAAACCAGAGTTCCCTCTGATGTAAACAGAAGCACATGCTTCGACTTGTCACGAACCCAAAAATATACTCTTATGCCAACGTAAATAGTTCCTTAATACATGTATTGTATTATGAAATATTAGAGCAGGAAAGGTATAGAACTGCACATTTTATTGCGGTTATTATAAAAACTCATCGTTAAAGGTAATGCATATATACTAGCTGTTAAGAGACAAAATATTATTTTCGTCTGCTTTTGTGCTAATGCCAAGAGCATCTTGCTTGTTAATACCAACTGTAATGCATGACTGCCACTCTCTTACATATACAAGAAATGCAGCAATGAATTCCCAGAGGTGATATCTGAGTACCGAATAAACACTTTGCGTAACACAGGATATATGATAAGCGAACAGTCATTCATAATACGCTAACACACATATGCTCAGCTCAGGTCAAATCTTGTGATTTAGTCAGTTGGTATTTGAGCTCACATGACAGAGGAAGGTGCGTGTAGTACGAATAAACTGTTCAAACACAGAAGTGGGAAACAGTTAAAAAGTGGCTAAAAACAAACAATACTTCGTATATTCAACTCACTATTACAAAAATACCCGACACTTGCATTATTGCATATTACGAAACTAATATCGGATTTCACAGACATTTCAGTGAGAAGTGTAACCAAAGCGAGCAGGCAATATAAACAGACGTAATAGAACATAGAAGAGGATAAAATGTGGGAACTTGTTTTGTGTGCAACAGTGCTGTGGAATTGTGGATAAGCTTGTCATTATTTTGGAGAGTAGTTCTGATTCTGATATGGCAGATGAGCCATCTTTGGAGGATTCGGATTTGGGTATTGCACTTTTGCCCGAGGATTGTGATCAACATAAGTAAAGTGTTCATTGCCGCATACTTATAAAATTGATTGTTACCTCAGGTTGCATTTTAAACTATGATTCTCACGCAGGGCGCCTTTTTATAGATTAAATAGTGTTCAACAAGCACGTGGGAGGGGAACAAGCAGCCATTATGGGTGGGGATTGCGAACTACTTTCACGCGGATAATACAAAGAGTTTGTTTTCAGTGAAAGGCACTCTGGTTTGGAATGGACAGTACATACTTTTGCACCTCCCTACCTCTCATCTATATTGTGTGTGTTATGTGGCAGGTTTCAATTAGGGACCAGCTAAAAACTGGGAAAATCCTTCCATAATATGTACATATATTGTAGCAAACATTCCCCGCCGGAAATACTTTTCAGCTTCAATAACACACTGACTACATACATTGTTTTATTTTAGTATGTTTTTAGCCTTCTTTGTGGATAGATTATGTTAGAAGTGTTTGCACATCTTATTCACTAGTGAAGCATTGTTTATCTTGTTCAGTCAACAAAGGCAGAAGGGAGGTCCAATTTCTGACCCAATATTGCAAGAAATAACATCGTTTTTTAGAAACAAGTTTAAAGAAGGCGGTGACGGTTTCAATGCGATTGTAGGTTGGTTACAGAGATGGAAGAATAGGTGTGGTGTACAACAACTTGAGATTTGTGGAGAAAAGCTTTCCATTGATTCTGAAGCTGCAGTGAACTTCTGTAAAAAAAAACTTGAATAACTCATAAAAAGTAAAAACCACACAAATGATCAGTTATTCAATTGTGACGAAACTGGGCTTAACTTTAAAATGTTACCTTCTGAAACACTTGCTTCACGCAAAGAACGTCATGCTCCTAGCCACAAAAAATGTAAAGAAAGAGTGACGGTGCTTGCTGCATCAAATGCATCAGGTACTCAAATTAAAGTGTGTCCTAGGCAAGTCTGCGAAGCCTAGAGCTCTTAAAGACATTTCCATGTCTGCACTGCCCGTCTCTTAAAAGAACCAAAAGAATGCCTGGATGGGCAGAGGAATATTTAAGAAGTGGTTTTATGAAGAATATATACTGGAAACTAAAAAGATTTTGAAGAAAAATGGTTTGCCTAGTAAAGCAACCTTATTGTTGGACAATGCTGGGTTGCATCCAGACGAAGAGGAACTGCAGTGTGATGGAATTTGGGCTTTGTTTTTGCTGCCTAATGTCACAAGTTTGATATAACGGATGGATCAGGGGTCTTTGGAATGCTTAAGAAAAAGTATTAACGTTGCATGTTGGAGTCACTTCTACAAGCAATGGAAGAGGATGTAAACATGAGTAATTTCTAAAATGAGTAACCATAAGGGACATAGTGTATTGGTTAGCAGAGTCATGGGATGAAGTGAAACCTGAGACACTTGTGAAATCGTGGAAGAAAATTTTAGGGAGCAAATCGACTGGTGAGAGTGAATTCGATGATGCTGATGAAGATGATGTTATCCTGTCACATCTAATTGCTTAGCTAGCAGGTGGTAGTGAAAGTGAAGTTACAGAATGGTTGAAGAGTGATGAACATTCTGAACTTACACAAACATAAATTGTTGAGATGCTGAATGGGCCGACAGAAGAAAGTGAGGAGGAAGACATAGAAGAGAGAGCACCAAAGATGTGTCATAATGAGGGTTTTACTGTGTTGGAGGCGGTGTTGCGCTATGTAGAACAACCAGAGGTAACACCATGTTACTCAAACGATGGCGCGACATTGCTGCGCAAAAGTGATTCAGTATCCTGAAGAAGAGATAGACTCCGTATAGGCCGAGTTATCCCAAATCCGAGATACCTTCACCCCATTACCTTGGATTAGCGAAACTCTACTTTACTCATATTAGTAAGATAGGAACTATTCTCTAGTCAATAATTTTAGAGAAAATAAGTACAGTTTAAGGGAATAAGGATTGTGTTATATTCATTAAAGGGACCAAGGTTTGTAAGAATTAAGTATGGGATATTAAAGTCACATTATACTTGTAAACTCACTCTCCTAACATTAATATTTTTATTTGCTATTAATATTAAGTATAACATCAGTCTTTTTTTGTCTTACCTATCCACATTCGTGCATGATATAGAGAAGAACCTTCTCCTGTTCTTACCCTATAACTTCATTTATGTTAAAGCACAAAGGAGAAACAAATTGGTCAACCTAAACAAAGGCAACTGTGTGAATAACATAGAACCAGCCTTGGAAATCAATGAGTTCATTGAAATCAAATTTTACCCATTAAGCCCTGTACAGACAGACATTTCTTGTACGATAGATGGCACCATACAGTGGTACACCATATTGTGTCATTGACTTGTATGCCATCTAGCACGGACGTATGTACACACGTCACTTCAGATAACCTCAAAATTACTTGCTGTTGTTTGAGAAACTCCAATGCTGGCGTAAATATCTGCAGTGGCTGTGCTGGCCCCTTTTCTGGGCTTAACATGGTCCTTCAGAAACATCAGTAGCACTTTGCAGGCTTGCATATTTCCTGTACTCCAGAGCCTTTTTTTTTTTTTTAATTATTATTATTATTATTATTATTATTATGATGATGATGATGATGATGATGCACTTTGTTAAACTCTGTAAGTGGTGCATAAACTTTTCATCTTATTTGTGATGTCCACATTTGTTGAAGGCCCTATTTCCTTTTTAACGCATCACATACATTTTCCAAAGCTACTTGTCTTTCATGCTTATAATGATACAAGAGTGACTTGTTGTAGAGGCATGCTTCATTTCTGTACACTTCAATGAGTACATCTATGGCAGCTTTGGACCATTCTGTGTATAGAAAATCATTCCAAAAGCCGATCACCCAAAAACCAAAATGGACAACTCATCCATTATTGTGCATGTACATGTGTGGGGAGAGAGAGAGAGACTTAGTATGAAGCTAATCGTGAATGACTTGCACTGTAGCCAACATTAGTTTTAAATTTGCTAACATTGGCTTAGCTATTTAAGGAATAAAAGTGTGTTGTACAACTCATCATATTTATATTCTACTTATGGTATTCAGAGTATAACTATTCCAAGATATATTGAGTGTTCCTACAACTGGCACTTAGTCCAGGTTTTGTTGTAAATTCATTACAGCTACCTGGAATTTACTAGTACTCTATATCTAGAAAAGATATCTGAAACTTAACTTCTTGTTAAAAGCATTTTCTCCTTACAGGACAGAGAGCCACTTCCAAATGCTCATTTTGGCTTTGAGCCACATGTGTTTGGTGGAGGCAGCTCTTATTTTGGCTCCCATTATGGACATGGAGCACATTCCATGCATCAGGAGGACCATGTTCGCCATTCAAGTGGACGGAGCTGCCGGACAGTAACTCAACGTGTTGGCAATGTTGTTACCTCTTACACCCAATGTTCCTAATGTAAGTTGTGCTGGTGACTATACAAAGACTGATTATCTGGTCATAATGGCTGTCTTTGTGCACTGCATGGTGCATTATTTATTGGTGATAACTCTTATTTATGTAACTACATTTTGCTCACTTAAGTTTTGGGACACTGTATAATTTAAAATGTCACTTTGGAGTGTGCAATGTAAAGTGGAGGCTGTCTTAAGAAATACAACAATGCTGCTAGGGCACCTGACTTGCAGGTGCATGCTACTCGCGTGCTGGCAATTCATCCCCGTGCGAACTGTCATATGCATTGAAACAAATAGGATGAACAGACAAGGCCAATTAGTACCATTATTATTTCACAAATTACAATATTGAAGTCCCTCACATTGCTTAACTTTTCAAATATGATGTTGGAAACGTTCTCCTTCTGCTCAAAGATAGGCACTGCATCATCTTAACAGATTATGATATACATAACACAGCTCTTCATGAGAAATGTTGGTTATTTCATCCAGTATATTATTTTGCAGTTCTTGTAATGTTTGGGGATTTTGGTTATACATTTTGTCTCTTAAATTGCCCCACAAGCAAATCATTGCCTGATGTGAGGTCTAGGGATCAAGTGGGCCACACACCTTCACTGATCACTTCATCAGCAATTCTATTCAAAGAGGTAGGAGCTGTAGCTCCAGCTTGTTGAAATATGCCATGCATTCGCTCATCCACCAGTTGAGGGAAAAACTGTTCCAAAATTAAGGCTTGGTACCGCGCAGCATTAATTGTTTCTTGAAAGAAAATAGGGCCAGTTATTCTAGCTGCACTCACAGCACACCAAACATCCACCTTAGGATCATGTAGTGGACTTTGATGTATGAGTGTGAGGGAAACGGCGCAAGATTAGGGACTGGAGCATCAGGAGGGAAGCAGCGTGCAACTGTGACCCAGTGCCGCTTTATCTGATGGTACTGTACAATGCAATTGAGGTTTGAACTATAGAGGAAATGATACTGGTTAGTCTTAGAATGATCTGCCTGTTTATTGTGAAAAGAAAACTCGTACAGTAATATGTTTGTTAAAATTGCATGCTGAAAAAGATTTTTAATAAATACAACTATGTTTAGAACAAACTGAGTCAGGATAAAATCAGTTGTTTATAATTTATCAAGCATCTTTTGGCAGCACATCCTGTCATTTTTGAATTGCTATGTTGACTTGAGTTGTCAATTAGTTCAGTTTGTTGTGCCTGGGATTTTAGTGTGTTACTGGCTTATTAACCTCTTTAGATAATATCTTAATGGTAATTGTTCCCATATATGTACTTGTAGGAATGCATCTTGCTTGTGCTAGGTAGATGGACCTGGAGTCATGCTCTCTACCTTCTGATCACTTCAGTTGAAAATATAGTCTTAGAATTTCCTTTTATATCATTCTAAAAGGTGTATTTTCACCATCTTGACTTTGGGACTATGGAAAGAGTATAGTAATTTGCCCTTAAGGTTTACATCTAAGGAAAACCGTAATAAACCTTAGGATTTTTATTTACTGGCCCAATTTCTCCATTTTTCCCCCTACAATTTAGATAGTAGATATTGAGGGAGGGGGGAATTACATGAATACTACAAAAAAATGGTGGGGATGGCTGGACAAGTCCATTTGTCTTTTGGGAGGGGTGTTGGGTCAGTAGCAACAGAGCAGCAGGCATGTACACAACATAAGGTGGCATCACTACGTGTTCTGAGTGAGTGTTCCACACAAGGGGAATACTACCAACCATTCTCCCCCACCCTAGACTACCTTCTCTGCATTTCTGCCTTTTCATGTCAAAAAATCGGCCTGTGAGTGGGTCATAAATAATGTCAGACACTTCATTTGCTAATCAAAGTAACATTTAATACCAAAATAATATACATATGAGGAGTTTTGAGAATGTTCGTTATATACCGTGTAAAATTCCTATCTGACTGCATTTAGGTGATTTGACAGTAATGAGGCGGCTGAGTCTATAATGCTGTTGGAATTTGTTAGGCACAGCAAGAACTAATTTCTTAGATTTTAACAAGAAATAACCAGGAATAATCCCAAATTTAAATTTTCCCTCTTTGTGATTGCAGGGAGCCATAAACTCTGTAAGCTCAGGATCCTTTTAATGTATTTGTGAATAAAAGTATGTTCCACGAGTATAACTGTGTGTGCGCGTGCACGTTTGACACGTCAACTCAAATTAATGCATTAAAATTAGTCATAACATTCGTGTTCTATGATAATAGCAATAAACAAGATCTCTACTTCTGTATTTCCTTCTCCAGTTTCTGTTCTGACAGGCGTCTTCTTTCTTGCACCAATTGACCTTGAACCGATTGGCACAGATCCTTGCATATTAATTTTACATACGTACACTATGAATTCTCACTATAGAATGCTGCAATCCTCCTTTGAAAAGGTGAGATTTGAGTGGTTATAACCTTAAGGAAGTTAAGTATGAATTAAATATGCTTTGAAGCAATCAGTTTTCAGCACTTAATAAGGTTTGTTCCATAGTACTTCAACATGTTACAAGTATAGGAAAAAGCACAAAATGAACCAATCTAAGTCTGGATGTCTAATAGAGAAGGCACTAAATAGTACGAAAACATAAAACTCAGTTTGGATTTTTGGAACACATAATACAATTTGAAACAATGCTCCTCATTTTGTCTGTTAATTATGCAATGGATGAGCCAATGTGGTTCATCTTCACATAGTAGCTGCATGTCTATGTATGAAGCAGATGACCCAAGCCAAGTTTACCTTGAATCTCATATTTGTTATACCACATGTTTTAGCTACTTCACTTTTATTTGCAACTCACCAATGCTGTCATTGGTAAGTTCTACTGCATAATCAAGCTCTTCTTAATTAACTTCAGCATATTTTTTACCTGTTGGTGTAGTAGACTTCACCCTATGTAATTTGCCTTTCTGAGTCCTCCAATATTGAATTAATTTTGACCTCACATTAAATTCTCCTGCATACTTCACTCCATTTTTGTTCACAAAATTAACCAGTTGTGGTTTAAATGCTGTGGTACATTGTGGCATGACCTGTCTTGAAAATAAAAGTGAGGAGGGGCGATACTGATGCTAAGCCTCTAGTCCAGCTGGAAGGGAAGGGAAGGGGAGGGGGGTAATAGTGAATTTTCCATCCCTATTATGCGGTTCTCAATATTGACCAGATAATTTTAAGTGCAGGGTTTGTCTATTTTCTTCAAACAAAATGAGTAAAAAGAATAAAAATAAAATTTTGATAAATGCTGCTAAATTAATGAAATTATGCTAATGAACTTTGGCAGATAAATGTCATAATTCCTACCACATGCAAGGCTGAGTATTACCACTGTATCTTGCAATAATGTTTTGTTTTCTGTCATATTTACAGTTATTCCAAGTTATTTTCTATGCATGTTAAAAAGCAGAAATGGAATTTTTACTTTGCTGATTTATTTTGGTATTCTGACATGTATAATCCGTGATAAGTACAATCTAATATATTCTATTCATTCCAAAATGAATCCTTTAATAATCCCCCCCCCCCCCCCCCAAAAAAAAGGAAGGCTCCATCATGAAGTTTCCATTATGAATGTTGGTTGGAATGGATATGTCCAACTCAGTACTTCAGTTAGCATAGCCATTTGAAAATGACAGCACATATTGCAGCTTGTGTGGTAATTAAAGAGTGCAATGCAAATTCAAACTTAACAGACTTGGTGTATTGTCTATCATCCTAAAGGAATTGCAAGAAGCCATTCTCTTGTGGAATAAAACTATTTATATAAAGGAATAGCACATTGTCACCATAGTGTCCCTTTATAATTTTTTAAACATTTGTATAGTAGAACAATGGAGAACGTATTCAATAGTCTAAACACAGTGTGTATGTTAGTTTCATGCCTTGAATAGAAGTTGGTAAATGTCTGGAATACAAGATTTGTTTATGTTTAGCAGTGAATTACACTTTAAACATTGGCATTTTAAATAGCATCAAAATGAAATGCTAGAATGTTGTTGCTTACGGAAATAGTTGGTTTTGGTTTATAAAAGCTTGCTGTTCATCGGAGGTTAATGTGCTGTTTTAATGGTTTCAAAATTTGCGTGTTCATACATTTTTTACTCTGGATATATTCGGAAAGGAGGAAATTCAAACAATCCATTGTATACATTAAAATATCAGGGTTAACTTGTTGCTGTGTATACTGTACCCAAGATATGCTGAATGATGCACTTTTCATTCTTTCTCGTTTCGTTTAGTGTTTTGTTCTCTGAAATACGGTATTGAGGAATAGATTTTGAATTACAGGGACTCAACAGCATTTGGCGCAACTTATGCTCCTTTTAGCCATTTTTCCTTAGTTAGCTAGGTTGGCACCAGTATCATGCAAAACTCTTAAAGAATCAATGAAATTTAATATGTAATCTAGAAGTAATGAGTTGATTTAGTAGGAGGTGTTGCCTCAACAAAGGTATTTGTCCTACCTGAACACCAAAACTAGTTGTCTCGGCTATATAGCAAAATCTGCCAACATTTTGAGGAGGTTCTGCCAACTTAACAAATTGAAATTTGACAAAATAATTCAGGATGTTTAAGGAAGGAGTGAATTTCTTTTATGTTGCTTGAATGAAGTGGTGTGGTCCACTTACATAAATGGTGAATCATAAGCGTTATTAAGGAATGCATGCTTGCTTTTCAGATGCTTTGGTGTAGCCATGGTTGCTAACTAACCTAAGTTGATATAAAAAAAAGGCTAAACCTAACCTTCCGTGAATCAGAAACCTGAGCGTATATCATAAATATTGTTAAGGAACGCACGCTTGCTTCACTCGCATGCTTTGGTGTAACCACTATCCTCGGCTACAGTTAAAAAGTTTTTTTCTCCCCCACTGAGGTTTGCTCTACAATGTTGGCAATAGAAGGAAAGCTCCCATAGTGCCTCGGGTGGAATGTGTGTGCATGTGATGCTAATGGCAGACAGTTTTTACATTAGTGAACATGTTTCTGTTAATTTAGTTGTGTTAAAGTATGCAAACAAGGATACATGTGTTGATTATGTTTATTCAATCTGCTGATTAATTCAATGCATGAGTTATTAGTATAGTGATCGTGGCCCTATTGACAGATATCGTACAATAAGCGGAATAGGAAAGTGATGCAGTAGCTCAAAACAATGGAGAACCCGTAAGCCTAAAATTACATTCCACTTCTGTATCGCGCAACAGTTTGTGGTCAAACCAGAGCCTAGCCAGCCCAACTGCTGGTCTCGCATCCTCTTAAACATGGCAGAGGTGGACAATCATCAACTGATACGGGGAGGTGATGGGGCCTTCACCATGCTTCCCCCAGCTGGAATGTTGGCTTTCATGGCTGAGATCACTGCCTATCCTCAGGGTGCTGAGTGGGCGGGGGTCCTATAACCGGGATTTAAAATCTTTACGCCCATGGGTGGGATCGAACCTCAGTGCATTATGTGGCTGGGAACTAGAACTCCATGGAGGAGGTGGTAGTAGTATCTGGATACTATTTCTTAGAGTAATAATAAAGACAAATGAGCTGGAAGGTTCAAAACAGGGTAAATTCAGACAAATTTTTCAGGAATAAGGTTAAGAATAAATTATAGTTACACTATTTTGGTGGTATTTACTGCAAAGAATTACAGTCTGAGAAATATTTTTTATGCTTTTTCATCATTAAATGTGCATAAGTAATTTAACAACACCCTTTAGGCTTGTTTCGGTTTTGATTGGCATCATTTATGCAAATAAGTGCTGGATTGCAATCCACTTGGACTTGATTTAGTTGTTCCTTTGTAGTACAGGGTGTTCCAACTCGTCTTTTCATTAACATCAACTAATAAATTCTTAATTGCATTTTGATTTAGTGATGGCTTTCCTTTGCTAATATAGTAATGAACTTGCATCCAATTATCATTAGATTTGAATGACTGTTGCCTCCCTTCATGTAGATTCTTTGATATTCCATTCATGCAAAGCTTTAATAGTGCCATTACCCTGAGAAAGAGGCTGACAAACCATCTGCTGAATGAGCTTACATAGTAAAGATGCCCAATGCAGTTCTTTCTGCTAGTCTGGGTCACCTCCTTACTGCTTGGCAAGGCGATACCAGTTTTCTTGGTACATCTTGATCTTTCATGTTACTGTCAGATGTGACTGCATAGGTATTTGTCTTTTCTTTTCTTTCTTTTATTTCCTGCAATTGGGTACAGAAATAATTATGTTCAACATTAATCTTATAATTTTGCATTCATCCTTTCCAATGTTTATTTCATAAATCTCTCTTTTTACAGGAGATATCAGTATGAAGCGCTTTAAGGGCTGAAACTTTTATTTTGTATTTGTGTTAAACAATTCTGAATTTATGGGTTTTTATGCAACACAACACTGAAAGTGATCCCAATTTTACACTGAAAAATGTGGTTTTTATTCAACATAAAATAACATCCTTATTTGTAGAATTTTTCATGTTAAAGGGGAAATGAAAGAATATGCTATTTCTCACTTGCATACCATCTGTGTTAGAAGTAAGAGAAGACATATTTTTAGTGTTCATTCTTCAGTCTGTGGTTTTCTGTGTTGTGCAGTAGCAGTGTTACGAACTATAACAATTCTTAGAACTTAGGTTACTTAGGTTTCAGCATTTGGAGTTGTGGTAGGATTTAATGGAACTTGTGAAATGTAATTCTCCTGTTTTAAGTGTTGTGAATAGTTGTTCTTTGTTGTGTTGATTATCTAACTATAAAGTTAGAAAAGGTGCCTAGATACAGTAATGTACAGCATGACCAGGGCCTTATTTGAATGGGTAATTGATACCATGCGAAGGGCTCTGGTTCATGAACTATATATTAGAAATAACACGAAGCTTCCACTTACATCTGCCTACATCCTTTAGAATATTTCCTTGTTTACAGTGTGAATAGTTTTGTGTGCATTTTAAGATGATGGCAGTATACCAATTAAAATGTCTTTCTAATGAGTGTTATCTTTGTTTATATATCAAGGGTTGATTCAGGGTATAGCCGGGGTTATCAGATAAGAGGAGCTGTTTGTATGAATGATAGAGAAAGCAGTGGATTGTAACTCAAAATGAGTTGACAGGATAAATTGGTAACCCTAGGCATGTTATATTAGATCCTTTAAAGGAATTTTTCCCTCATTATTCAAGAGGCTTCATTCAATATTTTTTATTAAGTACATCCATGATGTTCCAAATATATAGGTACACAGCACTGTTAGTAGTGTATTTGGTGTGAATTCAGAAGAATGATATTGCTGCTGTAACTTTAATTCTCCCCTTTATGGCAGTCTGGGCAATGCTGTTTGTCAGTATTGACTTCTGCCCTCTGGTGTTGTAGATACTGTCTCCCTGGACCTCAGCTAGCTTTAATTTATTGGATTCTGGGTTTTATGTGCACGGAGTAAATTGGGAATTGTGCTCAAGTACAGTGGAGTATGGACATTTATGGGAAATATCTGCTAAGGATATAATGGAGATCTTATTGGTAGTAAAGAAATAAAAATAAGCTTGCTTTAAAGTTGTGATTAATTATATTTACAAGAACTAATTGATGTAACTTGCCAGGATATGAGATAAAATAATTTCTGTGGACATGTTTTGTAACTTCCATCAAGATGTGTGTTAATTTCATAATATTGGTAATAACCATTAATGGTCCAGTTTTTCACAAGTATTTCCAATTCACGCATGTTACCTTTGCAAACCTTTTTGCTATAACTCATATTAGTTCAAGTAGTAGTAAATCACACTTATTAGTGACTAAATGCTGCACATTCACATGCTTTTAGCACATGGTTTTGCTTACAACTCCTATAAACTTAAAGTGAAAACAATTTAATTTCATTTCTTGCATTATTATAACAAACTTTGTAACTTCTATATAAACAGTAAGGAAAGGGAAAATGCTTTCATAAACTTAACGCAACTTCAAGGATATTCGGGCACGTTTATTCCAAAAACAAAGCAACATCATTACTTGGTGGACGAAAGCTGTGCATGTGCTAACCCATGTTGACTCTCTTGCAGTCCACACACTAAAGAGAGCTGAATGCTGTTAAGTTTATACCTATTATCTCCCCTTCTCTAATCCCTGTCACTACTGGTCAAATGCAGCCAACCCCTGAATATACAATTCTCCCAAATACACTTAACATAATCTCCTAAAAACCTGCTAAATGCCACAATATTACAAAGAGAATTCCCCTTAATGATTCCTCCAAAAAGATTTCCTTCCTCGCACACATCTAACCTCCTTTCAGATGTGAATTCTGCAAATTTGCAGTTCGTTCTCATACCATGACAGATTCATCTTTACATTGGAGCTGTAGCATTTTAACACAGTCTAATCTATATGCTTAAACATACAGTTAAAAATTATTTCTTTTACATGTGTAATTCCTGACATTTGTCACATTAAAAATTATTTTTTACATTAATGCATTACTATTATTTATTACTATTATTATTTATTATTTATTATTATTATTATTATTATTATTATTATTATTATTATTATTTAATATTACTGCTTTGATTGTCCCCACAGATATCCATATTCTTTTTCACCGTTTTTCACAATGAAGAAGCTATATTCAGAGCAGTGGTTCAAAATTCTCTGTGTTAACTGCAGCTATAAATGACCACAATAACAAAAGAAAGGTCTCTAAGTTTTTCAGTTCAGTCTCGTGCTGCATTGCTACAGCACTACTTCATTCTTTTGACAGAATGTGTATCTATGTTCTTATAGCTCGTGTACATAGAGACTTTGTGTATTAATTTCCATAGAGATAATTTTATCTCTGGTGGTAAAAATCGGCTATAATATTAATCTTAGAAGCCATATCCAATACAAGCGTATGAGTTTACAACCAATTAATAATATAATATTAAGTTTTATGAGCTTGTGGGCTAGGGAACATGTTCATGCAAATTTGCTGCAGTGAAGGAAAGAGCTGGTTTGGGGAAACTTTGCTTATTTGCAGATTCTCACAGAGAAAAATATTTCAGATTCATTATTTCCTAATGCCACAGAAGTTAAACTGTGAAATCATAGTGAATGGAAGAATGGATTTCAACATTTGTGTATAGTAAGTCTTAACTTGAACACACACTGTCAAATGGTATTACTTATACTTAAGTTTACTACAGTCAGAAAATGAATTTAGCTGGTATTCCAGGTTTTAAGCTCAAGTATAATTAGCAATTCTGTTTCATTCTTTAATGTGTGTTATTTATTTCAAAGAACTTTAACTAGATATGCACTAAATTCATGGAACCAGAAGGAATTTGTAAACAAGCCAGGATCTGTCCAATGCATTTTCTTGGCTTCATAGTACAGAGCAAGAGTGATTTTGTTTTATTTACTCATTTAGTTAGAGATATTACAAGTGCCTGAAAAGCAGTGGTTTCTGGGACTTCAATACCCTGAAAGGTAGTATAAGTTGTAGTTAATTTAGGATAAATATTGGAGACATGCATCTAGTTTTGAATGAGATGACACGTGGGTTCTGCATGTGTCAAGACAAGAAGAGCATAATGAGCAAGTGCTGTTGGAATACATTGTTATGTTGTGTTACATGGAGTATCTCAATTACACCATTAAAACTTGTGGCACAAAGTTCAGGAGTTTCTTACTTGACAGAAAGTGTTATATTTCTACTGTGTGTACAACACCAAAGTAAAAGCATTGAATGTCACCTTATGGCAATTTTGCAATAATTAGTTTTTCTAGAAAATGCTCAGTATTAATCGTTGTTGATTAGCCACCACAGTGGTAGTAAGAGTTTCTTTAACTACCACAGCTTGCAAGTTCAATCAGGCAAACCCAAAAGACAGTTAACTCAAATATTCATGACCCTTTTGATAAAATTTAAAAAATTGTGTTGAAATAAAAGTTCTTTTTCCCTACAGCTTCCAATGTAACTAATTCCATAAAATTTCTTGAACGTAACCTCTCCTTAGAATATGCGAACAACCGGTTTACTCGACTCTTGTTATCCAAAATTTGAACTTCTTTCCCCCCTCTCTCCCTGTAGTTTGGAGGAATTTGTTTCATAATTGTCTTGCACTTCCAGTATCCATGTGTTACTGATAACTGTTTCATACCAGTAATTATTGTAAATAGTTTGTACATCAGTAGTAAAACTTAATGTTAAGGCTATCTTTTGGTTCTGTTTTATTTTGTTTTGTCGTCAGAAAGTCAATTATAGTTTGTGAAGTAGAAATAGTTCCTTTGTAAACACAATTACTGGAACTATTACTATTTTTAAAATCACCTTGATCACAGGTCTGGCAATCCTGATAATTATAATTAGAATTAGTTTTTGTGTTAATCTGATGAATTAATGTTAAGGTAGTATTTTGGTTTAATATTTCAGTTCTGTACACCAGAATTCCTCCCTGCAGTTTGGAGGAATTTGTTTCATAATTGTCTTGCACTTCCAGTATCCATGTGTTACTGATAACTGTTTCATACCAGTAATTATTGTAAATAGTTTGTACATCAGTAGTAAAACTTAATGTTAAGGCTATCTTTTGGTTCTGTTTTATTTTGTTTTGTCGTCAGAAAGTCAATTATAGTTTGTGAAGTAGAAATAGTTCCTTTGTAAACACAATTACTGGAACTATTACTATTTTTAAAATCACCTTTGATCACAGGTCTGGCAATCCTGATAATTATAATTAGAATTAGTTTTTGTGTTAATCTGATGAATTAATTTTAGAGTAGTATTTTGGTTTAATATTTCAGTTCTGTACACCAGAATTCCTCCCTGCAGTTTGGAGGAATTTGTTTCATAATTGTCTTGCACTTCCAGTATCCATGTGTTACTGATAACTGTTTCATACCAGTAATTATTGTAAATAGTTTGTACATCAGTAGTAAAACTTAATGTTAAGGCTATCTTTTGGTTCTGTTTTATTTTGTTTCATCGTCAGAAATTCAGTTTTTTTTGAAGTAGAAATAGTTCTTTTGTAAACACAATTACTGGAACTATTACTATTTTTAAAATCACCTTTGATCACAGGTCTGGCAATCCTGATAATTATAATTAGAATTAGTTTTTGTGTTAATCTGATGAATTAATGTTAAGGTAGTATTTTGGTTTAATATTTCAGTTCTGTACACCAGAATTCCTCCCTGCAGTTTGGAGGAATTTGTTTCATAATTGTCTTGCACTTCCAGTATCCATGTGTTACTGATAACTGTTTCATACCGGTAATTATTGTAAATAGTTTGTACATCAGTAGTAAAACTTAATGTTAAGGCTATCTTTTGGTTCTGTTTTATTTTGTTTCATCGTCAGAAATTCAGTTTTTTTTTTGAAGTAGAAATAGTTCTTTTGTAAACACAATTACTGGAACTATTACTATTTTTAAAATCGCTTTTGATCACAGGTCTGGCAATCCTGATAATTATAATTAGAATTAGTTTTTGTGTTAATCTGATGAATTAATGTTAAGGTAGTATTTTGGTTTAATATTTCAGTTCTGTACACCAGAATTCCTCCCTGCAGTTTGGAGGAATTTGTTTCATAATTGTCTTGCACTTCCAGTATCCATGTGTTACTGATAACTGTTTCATACCGGTAATTATTGTAAATAGTTTGTACATCAGTAGTAAAACTTAATGTTAAGGCTATCTTTTGGTTCTGTTTTATTTTGTTTCATCGTCAGAAATTCAGTTATAGTTTGTGAAGTAGAAATAGTTCTTTTGTAAACACAATTACTGGAACTATTTCTATTTTTAAAATCACCCTTGATCACAGGTCTAGCAATCCTGATAATTATAATTAGTTTTAATGTTAATCTGATGAATTAATGTTAAGGTAATATTTTGGTTTAATATTTTAGTTCTCTACACCAGAATTATTGTAACTACTTGTCATTTGTGAAAATGAATATCACTTTAGTTAAGCTCAATAAAACAATCATAGGCCCGGAATGGCTTTATTCATGAGAAAGACAAGCAAAATTAACATTTTCCTTCTTTGGCAATTTTAAATTAATTACAGATTAAGTGTACAACATTTTGTTTACTTGCTTAAGTTAATTACATTTGTGTGCTTAGTCCTATCACAATTTTAGTATCACTGCTATAATCATACTATTTTTTTTTTTTGTGCCCTATGTGCTCTTGCTCCCTCTCCATCCCCCTCCACCTCTTCTTTTCATTGAATTTTGTATTAGATCATGGAATTTCAGGTTAGCGAAAAAGTTTTGAGATTCAATATTATAAAAACATAAAAGTCTAAATATTCTTCTGGAATCTGTTCATACCTGTTGCTGAAGTTCTCATTTAGTAAATACTGTTCAGGGAATTCTGTGCCGAGTTTTATTTTAAAGTGATAATGGGAGGTGATTTAGATGTAACATTTATGGTACCTGTCTTTAGCTGTTTAAGCCATAACTTTAATAATATTTTGGTGAAAAATTCATAGACATACTTGGCTTTTTGTTTTTTATAATTTAAGGCAATTTGTGACTTTTTAATCTAGGTCATATTTAAAGCACTATGAAAGCATTTAATGAGTGTTGTACAGAATTTTGGAATTAATATTTGAATGTAAATTTCGTTTTTATTTAAACTTTTTCTTTTTTTTCTTAGTATTTTGAAACATTTGAAATGCTCCAGATGTTGAGTTTCAAAGTTATGTATAAAATTCTTAACACCTTTATATGCAGGATATTAGAATCTCAAAATTTGAGTAAATGAACAGATATGCTTATCTCAGGATGCTTTTCAAGATATTCAGAGCAGAATTACCTCAAATATTAATACATGCAAAAGAAATTCTTGTATAAATATTTCAGGCTTTCTTGGCAATTGGAAATAGCCATGAGATGTCAAGAGATCAGCTAAGTGATGTCAGAGCAGTCTTCCAAACTGTAAAAGAACTGGGAAAAATGAACTTAAGTATAGAGCACAAAGAAAATAGGGCAGTAAATTTAAAATGTCAAAATAACTGCACATTGATTGTAATATTAATAAGGTAAAAAGAAATGAAGGTGCAGTTGTAAATAAGTTTGGGTTAGTGCTTTTTTTCCCCCCCATTACACATTAAGGATACACTCAACTCCCCCTTTTGTAAGAACTAGCAACATACTCGTGTAAAAGTTAATTTTAGTTTACCCCCTTTTCACAGGTCCAACCATTGTATATAGTTTAGAATAATGTTTTCATTTGATGAGGATGCAGCACAACTGCCCTTAAATAGGAAAGTTACAGCTACATTGTACATATTTTATAATTTTCTGTTTTTGATTTTGTTTTTGTTTATCCATTTTTTCAAAGGGTCATGGCACATTTGCCCCCCCTTTTTTCACGGATCCAACAGTGTAGTTGTAAATAGTTAAAATTAGTGTTTATTTTTTACTTTTTTGTTCTCTCATTAGTTGATGCAGCATATCTACCCTGGTTGTGGGAGCTGACTACATAGTTCTACATATTCATTTACTTATGGGTAGAGGGGTTATTTTTGTTCATGAAATATTAAGGGACTTAAGATATTTTACCCTCTCCCCTCCCCCTTTTACAGCACTAATAGCATGTTTTTATATAGTTTAGTGTAGAATTAGTTATTTCCTTTTTATTTTGTTTACCTGTTACTGGAGGATGGAGCAATAAAATAGCATAGTTGTAAATAAACATATATGTGTGTGTTTATTTTTCTTTTAGTTTTCTTTTTATCGTTTTAAGGGATAGAATAGAACATTCTGTAGTTTTTATTTTGTTCACCCTTTGCAAGGATGGAGCAAGAAGAAAACATAGTTGTACATATAATAAATTATATATAATTTCTTTTTCTTTTCTTTTTATAGTTTTTAAAAGATAGAGCTCATTTATCCCCCCCCCCACCTTATCCTCCATTGCTGGATTCCAACAGTGGATACTGTAACTGTAATGTCACTGAAGTAAATTTGTGTGTGTAGTTGTATTGTTTAGTATAAGCATAGTGTATAGGTATATAGTTATACCAGTAGTGTATAGTTAATGTTTTTCTACACTTAATACCATGCGTTTCATTTAGAGCTGGGCCACAGATCGCACATATGCATAGTTCGCTTTCACTGCAGTGACCTCTGTATTTTTCTGCAGCACAGAATGACCTGCTGAAGGTTATGTTTAAGAGCTGTGTTATACTGTGTCAGTTGTTGCCTTCAGTTCGAGCTGTTAAGTCTAAGAGTTTGTTCATTGTGAATCTCAAAAGTGAAAGTTTAATTCAAGACATATGTGTTGTTTGTGAATTATATTAGATTATTCGTATTAGTCACACTTGAACAAAGAATTTTTATGTACGATACACGTGTAAAAACCAAATCATTTAGACAGGTGTGTAGAAAATTTTAGGAAAAAGTTCCTGGTATTCCAGTTCCAGGTAGAGAAACTGTTAGATGTCTGTTTAATAAGTTTGGGACAACAGGATTGCTATAGCTAAGAAGTAAAACAAAAACGTTCTAACAGGAAAAAGATTGATGAAATTGGTGCATCATTCAATCGCTTTCCAAAGAAATGTTTGAGATGTGTTGCACAGCAAGTGGGTTTTTCGAAAACCTCTGTTCATAAAGCTTCTATACTTTCAAAATTGAAACCCTGCATAGCGGCTATTGTTCATGAAGTACAACCTTGTGATGACGAAAATGCCAGAAATGTCTCGGTTTAAATGTATGCCACTTTCAACACCGCTGTCACTCCTGAGTGAGTAACACGGGTGTTTTAGGGCAGATAATAGTGTAATAGTGTGCAGAGCATGTATACGTGCGATCTGCAGCTTGGCAATTAAGGAAGGCGCTCTTTATGTGATGTTAGTACATCAGCATAATCATTGATTTTATCATGACATAAAATTAATGCTTTTGTAACATTAATATGTAAATCTTTGGGCTTAACTCCAGAATTGACAGAACTAGTTGCATACCTGGAACCACTGCTATAAATTTTATGTAATTTTACACAATTTTTAACTTGTCTTTTAGCACATTAAAAGATATACCACTGTACAGCTTATTAACTGAAATCGTATGAATTTGGTACAATAAAATTTAGTTATATACCCTTGGAAATATTAACAAGTCACATAGCAAATACAGTTTATGAAATTGTTGCAATTTAAAAACTGCATCATATACATGTCTATGAGGCATATTAAAATAACAAACTCAAATTGGATGAAACTTTGTTCCAGAAAGGAAAACATCCTTTTCCAAGTCCGAAAATACTCCTGAACAACACATTGATACATCAGAAAGATACTATTGTATGCAGTTCTGTTTTTATTTATACATTTTAAAGAATAGAGCATAATCCTTCTGCTGAGCATTTTAGTACATGGAATACACTTATACTTTTGACTTGGATGGAGGGAAAGTAGTGCATCTATTCCCAAAACGTACAGAATATGTTCAGAATTAGTCATACAAACATTATTTTAGGTGATCATTAGAATTAGTAGTTTTGCTCTTCTTCAGTGGAACTGCTGTTTTAATGAGTATTAAAATAGCTTAGAATTAGATTTGATTTTGTTTTATTTGTTCATTATTCAACAGGAAATACTGTATAAGCCTCTCCATAGACTATTTTAACTGTGTCAATGGTAATCTATTTTCAAGCTTGTAGATTTGGATAAATGCAGAGTAAGCAATAATGTTGTGGGTAGCTCAGATTTTTCTCTATTTAATACATTTAATATTGATAGCATATAATAATTTTTTGGGTCAGATGAGGTAAAAATCTTTTCTAAAAATCTACAAAATCTTGTAACTGTACCGCTAGAATTGGTAGAACCAATTACATACTTGGAGGCGCTGTTTAATCTCTGTCTTACACAGCTGCTAAATATGTATCACGTGGAAAAGGTGTATATTCATACATTAGTTGGTTACAAATTGCTATGAATTCAGTATGATAAAGTGCAATCATGTGCATTTGGAAATGCTTGATGCATAAGTTTACAAAAATGAATTAGCTTCTTTTGACCTTCAATGTATTAAGAAATCAGTTTTGCATGCTTATTCCATTACTAAAATAGCACTTGGAGTAATGGACATGAAGTAGAGTGAAAAATGTTGCCCAGAAAAGCAGATTTATCCTTTAGAAGTCAAAATTTGTATGCAGTGGTTTTGGTGTTTAAGAAGACAGGCCTGAAAGTGTGGCTGTATATACTTGACTTTTTTTTTTCTCTCTCTCTCTCCCTCCCTCCCTCCCTCCCTCTCGCTCTCCCTCCCTGGCTTCTTTTGCATTCTTTACTCAAGGGGAGATACAATACTCCCATGCAAGAATTCTGTTATAACTGTAACTCGGATTCAGCATGCATGTTTTCATACTTGGTTTATATATATGCATTAGACTGTAAGTATAACATAGGATTAGTGTCTTTTTTGTTTCACTTTTGGTTTTGTTTATCCATTTTCATGAGGAGACAGTATAACTGTCCCCATTTGGTGACAACAGGAGCATATATGCATATAGCTTAGAATAGTTATCTTTTGGATACATTATTAAAGGGAATACAATGTATCTGTCCCCTTTATAGTGAGGTTAAATCATAGTTATAAGTGGTGTAGAACTAATGTATCTTGTTCCATTTCTTATTTTATCCCAGCAAGACAGAATGTCATTCCCCTTGGAAAAACATGGAACATGGTTTGATAGATCTGTGAGGGTAGGATAGGGAGAGAGAGAGCTAACTTACATTGTAATTATAGTTGAATATAGTTTAAAATTACTGTTTTCTGATTTGTTTATGCATGAGGAGATGAGAAATGTCCTCTTTTGGCAACCATATTCTTGCTGCTTGTTCATTAAGGTTACTTTTTGGAATATGTGCCGCAAGTGAAAGTCTTTATTTTGACTAAAATTTTGCATTTTGAAAAGATTCTAAGGACTCTTCTCCCTCCTACTTTGTTTACACTTTTTTCTGTCCATTCTGTTTAATTTTGTTGTCTGTCACTGCGTCTTCCATTTAGTTCACTCCCCAATTCTGTTGCTAATTTAATTTTCATTATTAAAATTCTCATGTCTCCTTTCCACAGTTTCCTACATTCTGTTCAGTGTTCTGTAAGTTAGTAAACCAGGGTATCCCTTTGCATTTTCTTTCTTCTGGTCTTGCTTCATGCATTTGTTTATCTTCCATTCTTCATTTGACATAGCTAATACATTGTTAGTACAGATTGTCTTGTTTCCTAAGTGTTTACAATAATGTTTTCTTTTTCTTAGGGAAGATGGCTTTTGATTATTCTCAAGGACTGTTACACCAAGGAGTTTAGTGTTAGGATAAAAAGGTTATACTTAATTAATGATTGCTTTTCTTTTCTGTTTTGCTTTATTCGTTATTCAGGGAGCATAGCAGTGTCTCCCTCTTTGGGTGATGCATGAGAATATAATTAGTTTTTATTTACTTTTTATGGGAAGGCAACATGTTCCCTTTTGGCTCAAATTTGAAAATGACTGTATATGGTTTAGAATTAGTGTTTCTTCCTTTTGCCGTAGTATTGCTGAAGAACTGTATACACTTACGTTTTATTTTGTTGATATAGGAAGGCAACACCTTTGCTCCCTTTTGTCTTGTAATCAGAAAACTATTGTAAATAGAATTAGTGTTTTACTTATTCAAGGAAGGGAAGGGTTTTTTGTTTACTCATTCATGGGAAGGCAACACCTTTGCCCCCATTTGCGATGCAACCATAAAAATGATGTATATAGTATAATTAGTGTTTTGCTCAAGTATTATTCAAGGGAAGACAGGAAAGTGTTTTTTTGTTCACTCATTCATGGGAAGGCAACACCTTTGCCCCCATTTGCGCTGCTACCATAAAAATGATGTATATAGTATAATTAGTGTTTTGCTCAAGTATTATTCAAGAAGAGACAGGTATGTGTCTCTCTAAGTGGAGCTAAAGTGCATTTGTATGTAGTGTAGACTTCTGTTTTTGTTGTATTTTAATTTTAGTTCCCTCATTCTTGAAGGGAGACAAAGTTTGTCCCCTTTTGTTGGCAGCCCCGAATTAAAGCTATTTGCACATACTGTTGAACTGCAATGGTTTGAAAGGTTTATATTTAGGTCATTTTTTTATAATTTGTAGGATAAGTGCCAGAAGTATGCGTAATTCAAAGATTTGCTTTCCTTAATATGTATATTCTCATTTACTCAATCTGCCAGCTGGAAGACAGAGCTGTCGGAATCCAAAATAAGCTTCTCATGTTGCTAGTGTGTTTTAAATCTGTAACTGGCCCTAAATAAAATTGCAGTTCATTATTTATATGTCAACCAGTCATTTTGTGAGGGAATACAGTTTTTGATTACTCTTTCACAATCGTTATCCTGTGAGTAGCGTCTCTATTATTCCTGTGTAGTGTCATGGTTGAGTGGTTAGATCACTTGCCTCTTGGCAATCTCATGGTACCCCATGTTTCACTGCTAAACCCCCATGAAATGAAGATGCATACATGAGAAATTGACTACACTATTGATCTGTCTTCTTTAAGGGGAACTGAAATGCCAAATCAGATTGACAAGTGAGCTGGTATTAGAAATCTTTATTTCTGTGCTACTATGGAGAAAATCTGCTGTGTGCACTTACATGTTAGTCATTCTTATTGGTATAAATTATTTTTGTATTACTATTATTAATATTTATTTAAATTTTGATTTCATGATGTACAAATTAACATTCTGCAATAAACAGAGTTACAGGAAGATCACATCAAATTTATTTTGTAGCTGAATTTTCTATCTAAAACAATTTCTATCTCGTTGATCAGCAGTTACATATTTTTGTACTTAAGATATTTCAGAAATAATATTCCCTCTGTTATATTTTTGATTTAGTTGGTGTGTTGGGTGTCTTGTTTTGTAAAAACTGAATAAATTTCGTATTTCATATGTACTACTAGAAATTATAGCTTTGTGTGGATAATGTTGGCTACTCTCAAGTTATTGTTTGTGGTGTAATGTATGTTACTGATTCCCAATTAGAAAAGTAATTACATCTATTCCTAGTTGATAGGTTTCTTCATTTTGGTTATATACAGATACTAATTCAAACTTTTATAATTTTTGGCAAAAAAAGTTGATGTTGAAGATTGTGTTTTATCAAACAATACCTACACTCAATGTAATGGGAATTGTGCTTTGTTCTACTTAGGCATGTGAGAAATGAAGTTTTACACTATATTCCATTGTAGCTCAGTTCATAATTTAAGTACACAAGTTACAGCTTCTGAAAATAGTTGAGTATTTAAATTGACGGAAGATGCCAGTCTTTCAGTTGGCAGCTACACATCAAAATTTATTTTGTGTGTTGCTATATTTGTAATACATAATGGGATTTTTTCACTTCTGTTAGAGTAGAGCCTGTTTATTATACATTTACTCCCTTTTAAAAGCTTAGATGTAACATAATTGAAATAACTGCCCCTGTTGAGTATGCGGTGGTGGTTTATATGTAATTTTTTGTTTGATGTGATCTGCTCATGTTTCCCATTAGTTAGCAACATTTTGGTTCAATTTATTTTAAAGACAAATTATCTATCTGATGTTTAACCTTCTTGTTTGAGCAACTTTAGATTGTGTTATCACTGCTTAGGTTAGTGTATTCAATATTTGTAGGCTATTGAAAGGTTAGATACAACTTTATTCATAAAATGTAATTTTAATGGATAGATTTAATTATCTATTGGTATGTATGAATCACTGCATTTCTGCACACAACCAATTTGTAGGAATGTATCCGATATCATTGCGCTCTTGGATGAATGTGATCTTTTTGGGTTTTATCACGTGCTATGTGTGTCATTAGTCTTAACATTTTCAGGCTTTGAAAATAGTTTTCTCAGAGAAACTGTAGCTATTAAAAGCAGAAATAATACTTATTTAATTTTTATTTCATTGATCTGTATTAATGACCAGTTTCCCTAACTCACTAGTTCAGACTTTTTGGTTCAATGCATTTACTTTTTCAAGATACTCATAGCACTGGTCAGCTTACAATCTTGGTTATGTAATATAAGATTTAACATATTTGATATTCATAGAATAATTCACTATTAAGTTGCTGACAGTGTTAATTTTACCATCTCCAAGAAAGGTGTTTTAGGATCAGAATTCTTAAAATAGTAGGTTCATATTTTGTTTTCATATCTCTGTGTATTCTTATCTGATGAGATGAGGTTTCTGTATGCATGCTGTTATTTGTCTCATATGGTTGTGTTTTGTATACTTCTAGAACGGTGTATGCATATACAATTTGTTTGTGTTTCAAAGGGCTATTTTAGTTATATCTAGTGGTAAAATTCTTTGGTTGTATTTTTGGAATGGAATGAATACAAACCACAGCAGTTTTCATGTTTAAAAAGTATTTAAAGTTGCAATGTAATGAATTCCATTAAAAAGACAGACACATTTATTACTGCAGAAAATATTAGTATAAATAAATACGTTTGGCTGCTTCAGAGCACAGCTTTCTTTCTCACTACTTAGTATCAATTAAACAAAGAGAAAAACACTGTGAACTGATTTGATCTAATATGAAAACTGCTGTAGATGATTTAATGCACAACACAGAACTTACTGAACATCATACATTTATCAATATCTATTGAGGATCATTGGGCTAGTGAAATGTAGGCTAAGTATTCCAAATAGAACACTCCTTGTTTCACATGTAACTTACATTCACCAGTGCAGCGCAAATTATTCTTATTTAATAATTTTAATCTTGCACCAGAGTATTCCCATCCATAACCAAGATTTTGGTCCTCTTCACTCCATGGCTTTTCTTAGGTCAAATTTAATGACTGCAACTTTGATCTACATATATTTTGGTGCACCTTCAGTGTTACTTATTGACAAATATAAAGGCCTGTTAAGTAATATTCAAGACTATTCAAAATGTTGTGGGATTTTTTTGTAACTGCTTTGGTTAAATATTTGAATAGCCAACACACCACACTCGTAAAGAAAATTCTAAACAATGTTAATTTCTTGGCTGCATATATGTTCAGAAACTCGTAGTTTTTTCACTAACTCAAAGTGTTGTGTGGGTAGTAGGTGGTTAAAAATAAGTCTTCTCTTGGATAGTGCTAATGGTTACACGTCTATTTGTGTGCATTCATTTATGATGCATTAGTGATTTGTAGATAAGGTAGGTGCATCTAACATTATTGAATAGCAAATGATTTATGTTGTCAAAAAACCAGAGGTCAGAACAAGAGCATTCAGTGTGTGTTCTGTAAAAGCAAATAATGCATTATTATCCTTGTTTGAAGATGCTTTCCAACTTCTAACAGCTGTAGATATTGAGATTTGATTCTAACAATTGCAATAAGGTCATTGCTATTCTAGAACTCATATATACTGAGATTATAGCTTTTTGGATAAACATAAGGTTACTTGCAATCACAGTTTTGCATGTGAATGAGCAGCAAGTTTGAATATAAAAAATGATGTGATAGCTTAAGACAGCCTCATAATGGAATTTCTGTAAATGTACATGTTTTGAAACAGTTTATACAGCTGCAGCATTGCTTAAGTAATAGTGTATTAACCTTCACTGCTCCAAAGAATTGTATATGGGTTTAACAATGGCATGTTTTTGTTTGTATTTTCTGTTTTATTGAACATGTTTCTTTAACAGGTATAATTCTTACTCGGAAAGACTTTTAGTTCAAACCTGCCAGTTTCAGTTCTCATGTGAGGTGTACACTTCCTCTGGCAGGAAAAGTTGAATTAAATTGGTTGGTGAACTATTCTTTCTCAGCTTGGTATGTGCTGATCCTCAAGTTGGAATCTAAAAGAAGTGGTACTTATGCCTCTTTGTTTGACAAGATTGTTACAAGCCAGCCAAATTGATTCAACTCCTTGCCTTACTATCTACTGTGAAAGATAGTTGTAGTTAAAGGCGGGTGCACCCTGTGGACTAGTGTGAAAATACAGTGCTGCACATTTAGTAGCTGAGGGATGGGACATTATTTCTCACCTTGAAAAAGAATGTTAAATGCTTATGATAATGTTAAAAATACACTATTTACAGTTATGAATTTCTTTCAACTTTGATTAAATTATAATTTGGTAGCATTTTCACTGATCATTGACAGTTCACTTAAAGCCAACTTTAAAAACACACCGTTGATATTTAATTGCACAGCAAATGATCCTGTCCACTTAGTATAAGAAGAAATGTACACCATATTATTCTGCAAATTTTAAACTTAATTTGTCATAGGAAAATGCTACAGTAAGTAACATTAAAGATGACTAGAAAGGAAGATTGACAGATATTGCAAGCATGTTTGTTTCCTTCTACTTGGGTTTTCTTCTTGGGGAAGGGGTGTTAGGACTTTGTTACCCACAGCACATAAACAGGGTGGCCCTGCCTATAACTTAATGTGTGAATGTAAATATTTGTGTGCATGTTTGTTTAAAAAAAAAGAAAAATTAAATTGTGCCTTTGGGCTATATTGAAAAAATATTTAAATCATATTTTGAAGCTTTCTGTAAACATTATTAAGTTAAATATAATAAGAGTTTATTGATAGAAATTAAAACTTAACCTATGGAACATCTGTCATTCCTGTTCAAGCTGTACTGTGGCACATTGTAAAGAAAAATAAATTGGGAATTTTTTTGCCACCATTTTTGTCTGCTGTATTTTTTACCTTAATCTAATCATGAATCGTGTACAGAGTTAATCCAACTCTAGTCAAGTTACTTTAAACTTAGGATGCATAGGATGCAAATGAGATTAGATTCTTCCTCTAAACTGATGGAACATGATACCATTATGAACCTGTTTTATCATGTTTGTGCATTGTTTTTTTAAGAATAATTAAACATAATTTCAGCAATAATTATAAAATAATTACATTACTTATAAATACTTAAAACAAACATACTACAGCTGTGATAGGGCTTTGGGTTGTGCTAAATACTCAAGATTTGTTCATTAAAGAATGGCTGAAATTAATAACTTGCAGGAGGATAGAAAGCATTATGCCATTTATTTTAATGAGTGTTATAATTTTTATGATGTGGAAATCATTGTTAAGTGGCCATGTCATTGTGATTTGACATTTTTGAATGGCTAAACATTGCACAAATACAGTAGAACCCCTTTGAGTGAACTAAAGAGGGTAGAGCTATTTCGGATGAGGCATGTTTTCGGATAATCAATGGCAACAATTTTAAGTAGCGAAAGGATATCTTATCCCTAATGCATATAATAATGTTTAATAAAAACTACTAGCATATACAGTATTAAAGTATTTACAAAGACTATTTTATAAAATAAGTAATTCCTTTTTTAACTTTCTTCTTGCAATCCTTAGGAGCAGCTATATAACATCACCTTTTGTTAAGCATATCTGTTGGTGTCGGTTCATTGCTTTGTTCCCTAAAATGTGCCTTATCTAAAAGCAAGAAGTTTTTGATAGCATAATTCAGTATTTCCGATTAAGATTTGAAAATATGAATTTTTAGTCTTGCCTCTAATATTTGATTCCCTTGTCCGCTGTTATACAATTGCTAATGGTGTTGAATTTGTGTTAAATGCACATTACAACATCCGTTGTTTTTGTTGACATCTTAAGCACAAACTACACAGACCAACATCAGCAGTAAAATAATAGTGGGTTTCTGTATTGAATGCATGTGCAGGTAGTTAATTCTAATTAACTAAGTGGAATATTTCTTGGAACGACAGATAACTACCAGTTTCATTGCTTCTCGCATAGGAGCCAACATGTGCTTCATTTGTAACAATCGTTTAATATGGTGCGATGACCTTAAAGCTTTTATGGATAAATTATGAATCTGGATGTAAAAGTACAGTACACTGATTTATATCCTTTCTTAACTTTTAAGTTTTGTATTTATTAAAGAATCGCATGATCCTTCTAGAAGCACATGAAAATTTTGGAAGAATTCAGAAAAAATATTGGGCTATCTAAAAATCCTGGGCATAGAATGAAGTTCTTTAATACTCTATTTATATTCAGCATTATAAACGTACCATACACATTGTTATTGGAAATGAAGTAATGGATCTCCAGAACAACTCGCCTCTGCAGACATCTGGACTGTTGGGGCTAGAACTCTTTGGTGCATTCCTCAAATTGTGTCCAAATTTCTCTTTCTTTAGCAGTGGTATTCATATTGTTCCTATATTTGGGACATCGCACCTCTCTGAGCAGCTTTTTTCAGTAGATTGAACAATGTTACAAGTGCTTCACATAACCTGTAAGTGATCAAAGTTTAGCATCTATATTACAATTGCAATGCTTCAAATTAGAGCCAGAATACAAGATAATACAAGGTATCAGGTTTCAACAGAAGGTTTAATATAGCTGTGCAATGAGTAGTAGGCTTCCGGCGTAAAATGTTAGTGCAGATTAGTGGGCTCCCAAGTCGCAGCACATACAAAGTTTTTCTGAAAGTAACAGTGTGCGTGTGCTGTTTTTTTTTTTTTTTTTTTTTTTTTTTTTTTTTTTTTTTTTGCAACCCCCCCCCCCCCTTTCCATGGTACATCAATTTCCCTTGAAGTCTAAATATAAAATTTCTTTGCCAATTAAGGTAAGTGATAGGCAAAATATTCAATAAATAATGCAAAGTCCTGTTCTGCAAACAATTCTTTTTGCGGCTTGAGAGTAAACAGAGATGCCAGACAGGTGAACAATTAACATAAGGTATGACAAAAAGCATTTTTGGATTTTTGGGTCACTCGAGTATTTATACATGAGTGTATAAATGTAATAAAATAAAGCTGCTTCAAACACCTGATTTTCTATTTAAATCTTGAGCTCTCATTTTTTAACAGTTGTGCACCAACTATGTTATAATGGAAACGATCTTGAAAAAGTTATAATGAAATGGTATTTTTTAATTGAAATTTGGGAAAAGCCTCGACTACAAGCAAGCAAATAAATGTTAACCTTTTTTGCACAACTCCTTTTCTTAATTTATTTCATTACCATTTAAGGAAATTGAGGAGCAAAACAAAAAAAAAGTCCCATTTCCCCAGAACGCATTAGTGCTTTTTTCTTCCGTCAGGTTTCCACCCAGACTTTTTCACGTTTGCCTGCAACTTGGCTTGAAACAAATTGCAAGAAACAATCGCCAATAAGCAAATGTTATACTCAAAGACATAGATAAATTTTGTTTCGGAGTGGAGCAGATGGTGGGAATATGGTGTTAATATGGAATTCATATCCAGCGGTCGCGGTATTTGAGCGACGCCACTCGGATGTTTGTTAAACTACAGCTGCAAGCGCTGCAAGGGGCCTGCACGTGATTGAAAGAATTTGTTACGAGTTTGTCTTACGAGAGAGAGGTTTTCTTGTTCAGCGTTTCACAAAAACCTTTGCAGTTCGTCATATCGATTTTTTTCTAAGCTTCCCCAGAAGTGTAAGGTAAGATATCTGCTGCTCCTCAACTTAATAGCATATCAATGTACTATCATAGAGCAGATGCAATGTATTATGTCAAACTTGAGACGATGTATGAAAGCGTGAATTCAAATATGGCGATGGTGGTAATACGGAATACTAATGTAGGTATTCCGTAATACCACCAATATAGCAAACAAAGTTTAGCATGCTTTATTATTATCTTCTAGATGGGTCTTACTAAACTAAATCGTCCGAATCGTGTAATTAGGAAGCAGTGGAAGGAGGATAACATGGTGAAGGCACTGCAAGCAGTTGGCAAAAGCGAAATGGAATATAAAAAGGCTGCCTCGGTGTTCTCTGTTCCCAGAACCACATTGTTTCGTCTGTCAAATAAGAAAACAGTAGATTCTAATGCAGCTGCGACAACAATACTGGGAAGGAAGCCTGTACTACCCGCTCAAATAGAAGAACTGGTTAAATATACATTGGTGATGGAAGTTAGTACGGGCTCACGAGACAGGATTTAAGAAACATGACGTACCAACTTGCTGTAAGGAATGGTATAAAACATCCGTTCAGCAGCAACGGCTTGGCTGGACCATTTCTTGTTCCGTCACCGAGATAAGATCTCTGTACGTACGCCCACTGGAACGTCATTTGCTCGTGCAATGGGATTCACAAGAGAAAATGTCAGTAAATTTTTTGATATTCTGGAAACTGAATTTAACAAAAACAAATTCGCTCCACAACAGATCTACAACGGAGACGAAACGGGGTTAACTGTGATGCAGAGCAAAATACCAGAGGTGATAGGGTTGAAAGGAAAGAGGCAAGTTGCTGCTCTTACATCTGCAGAGAGGGGAGGCCTCATGACAGTTATTGCCACTATGAGTGCCAGTGGTGTTTTTGTCACTCCTATGATCATATTCCCAAGAAAAAACATGAATCAGCAACTAATGAAGGGAGCTCCACCCGGTTCAGTTGGCGTTTATCATTCATCTGGTTGGGTACAAACTGATTTATTCAGCCAGTGGTTTGTACACTTCATTAAATTCTCCAAACCTTCCGAAGAATCTCCCATTCTACTTATTTTGGATGGTCACAACACCCATACAAGAAACTTGGAGGTAATCGAAAAGGCACGAGAGAATCACATCACAATTGTAAGCTTACTCCCTCATGCCACGCACAAGCTACAGCCGTTGGACAGACAAATCATTCATGGGGGCACTCAAAACTCACTACAGTGAGGAAATCCGTAAATGGATTAGGTACAACAACCGAACGCTCACCCCGTTCGACACTGTTGAACTGTTTGGTATTGCCTATTTGAAGGTTCAAACAGGAGAAATAGCTTCAAACGGCTTTCGAAAAACTGGGATTTATCCCTTAGATATGGATGTATTCAGTGACGCAGATTTCATCGCTGCCGAAGTCGAAGCTGCTAAGAGAGGAGAAACATCAATTGAAGTCCCTATCAACGAATCTATCAACAATAGTTCTGCCCTTAAGCAAGACCGTTCAGGTAAAGTCAGCGGAATCAAAGAATTTACAGTGCAAAATGAGATCTTTTCACCCTTCCATCTCTCACCTGTGCCAGATAACAAGAAGGCTGTGTCTAAAAGGGGCATAAAAATCAGTTCAACAGCTGTAATAACCTCCTCCCCTTACAAAAAGGACTTGAAAATCATCCTTCGACATCAGCAGGAAAGTCAAAAATTAAACCAAAGCAAAAAAGGAAGAACTCCACTAAAGGAAGGAACAGCAACCAACCAAAAGCCAAAAGAACCACGAAAGTAGTCAACTTTTCATCGTATAAGAGCGAGGAAGATGTTGTTTGTGTTCCAGATGACGACACAGACTTAGAGGGACTAGGCGCAAATCCTGATGATGCAGATGCATTGTGCCTGTTTTGCGAAGCAAAATTTTCCGAGGATAGGAGTGGTGAAACCTGGATTAAATGTGTTGTGTGTAGTATGTGGGCACATGTAGAATGTGCAGGTCCTGAAAAAGAAGATTACGTGTGTGATTTCTGCAAATGAATCCAGTTTAGATTTAATGACACGGGTATTCCATAATACAACCCTGTTTTCAATGGACCAAACAGTGCAGCTTTTTTTAAGAGGTCATTTTTTTCAGTGATATTAGCATTATAACATAATTTCATTCTTATCAGCAGATGTAGCATTAAACGAAACATCGGTTTATATTAATAAATATGCTAAACTTTAAACCAGAAAATTTCTTTTTAGTAAATACAAAATGATATTCCATATCCCCACCATTTCCTCTATGTCTGGTGTGATCACGCGAACTACTGCTACTTACCCAAAATGCTATAGCCCAAGGTTTTCTGGACGTCGGCGTCGAGCGATCCGAATAAACGATAACGCCGCCTGCCAGCGTAAACACCGGGCGCACCTTGTGAAGATAACTAGAACTTTCTGTAACGTTCGAGGACTTTCTGTGGAAGATTCCACTGCCTATATACGCGAGCGTTCTCGCCGGCAGTCAGTACCAGTCGACTGTGACGTGCGGCTTGAGCTACCGCGGAGCGACGGTTGTGCGGACTCGTGTTCGACTTCCGAGTGAAGTGAACCGTCCGGCGTGACGAAATGAAGTGAATTTCTAATGAAACAGTTACAGAAAAACTGGAAGTTACTATAAATATATACCGGGTGTAAATGAACACCGCAAGAATTTTATTGATAATGGACGCTCCTAACCTATTTGAGATAGGAAACCTATGATCTAAGAAGACAAATTACTAATTTATTCCTTAAAATTGCATGGAAGTTTGCACGCTACTGGTCACTGTCACTTCAACTGTAAGCCATGACAAGGAAATAAGTAGAGTTAATCGTAGCTTGCGTCTTTAGCGAATGGACGTGTTACCAGAAGGACTCGGATAAACAGACATTTGAATTTCGGATCCGAATCCCAATGGCAGCATGGTTTTTCTTTCTCTTTAAGCTCATACTGTTTAGTTTGATTTACATGTAACATTTGTGTTGATATAATTTTCAACTTAACCAATGCTGAAGTTTTTAATTTAATTTTTTTAAAGTTGTAATTTACACTGTCATACCTAAATAGCACACGCTGAAAACTAAATACGTACAATAATGTTAAATGAACTGGTACAATCTACACAAATAACTAGCAAAAATGTAAATGTATAAGTACTTAAAAGATCTAAGTGTGACTGAATTATTACAAAAATAAGTTGTCCGGATATTGACATTACAATACAATAAGATAAGCAAATGAAGAAGAGGCACTGGTTTCAAAGTAATTGCTAAAAATGGCGACCTCAAATGCATAGGCGACAACTACGCAGAAATGATTCCAGAATCCTGTTGAGCATTCCTGGTGCGTTACGAATCCCATAAGTGGCTGCAATAATGCGGGAAACCAGTGCTTCTTCAGAACCAATTGGTAAAGAATACACCATAGTCTGAAGGTGACCCCCAGATAAAGAAATTATGGGATTGAGATCCCTAGAAGTGGTGGCCATGACACGGTAGGACTGCCTCTCCCGATCCATTGATTGCGGAAGGCTCGATTTAGATGCTTCCGTACGTTTGTAGCATAATGCGCAGGCGCTCCATCGTATTGGAAATGCAGTTGAGCTCGAACATCAAGCGGCGCTTCTTCCGAAAGAGCTGGCAATACATATTCCAGAAATGTTTTATAAGTATCACCGCGCAGTCGAGGAGGAGGAGGAGGAAGAAGAAGGCATGGTCCAGTGACGTCAGAAACAATGTTAGCTCACATGTTAACCATAAACTGATGGTGGTGGCTCTTCTGCGCAATAGCACGGGGAGTATGCCCATATAGAATGATGTTGGAGTTCAGAATCCGCCCATCCCTGGTAAACGTGGGCTCATCTGTGAACAATACTTGTTTTCATTAACAATTCTGGTGGTTGTGTTATGGCCTTTTCATAAAATCGCTGGCGTAAATTAAAATCCTTTGCACCTTTTCGAGATGGAAAGGGTAGAGATGCTGCTCGTGCAAGACTTGCCACACTTTTGTGTGGTTGGTGCCCATTGCATGTGCAGTAGCACAGGTGGTGCTAGACGGTTCCTCTTGCAGTGTGTGTAGTTCGAACTCTGAAGTACAGCACAGCAGTCTGCTTTATTCGGCGCCGCAGAACCTCTTTCTCGCAAACGCCGATCTACAGACTCGAAAGTAGTTCGATGGTGGTGCCGTTTATTGGGGTACTTTTCGCTGTAAACTGTGCAGCTATGAAGCACGACCGCCTGCTTTGCCGTACACAAGGTGCACATTAATGAGTTTAGCAAAAGTGTATTTTTGCTCCATGTTCCCCAACTGTTAGCTACTTCAACGTAATGTGTGCTGAAAGCAAATACGTAATGAGACGTGAGTGACGTTACTGCATAAGAGAATGCAGCGGCTACCAATTACGTGAGGTAAGGAACAACTATAGCGTATGGTGGTATTGGTGTCCTGCCAGGAGTATCATGCTGTCATATTCACAGCGCCTCTTTTGGGGAGTCATAGTACTTTGTGTTATTACTTGGTTCCAAGATGGGTGGATTTATTCCACCTGGTTAACTGTTGGTCCTTATTGACCTCAGACGCAAATATCGCCAACCAAAAACTTAATTTACATTGATTTGACTTGTTTACACCAAACCAAGGAGCATATCTGACTGAGAGTCTAATGACCAAGCTGTATAGTCAATGAACCCTTAGCCCCCTCCTTCCAATAACCCTCCTGCAGGACAAAGTGCCCTTTGAACCTTTATGACCTTATTTTCAACATTCCTATCCCACTTCAGTCAGTGGTCCAGGATAACTGCTAAGTACCTCGCTTAAATAGAGTAGCTTAAGTTCTCTCAAAGCAGAAAGGCCAGAAAAACCACAAGTTCAGTCTTATCAGTATTACTAACAGACCTATATTGACACCAACCCTCCACGGTACCTAATAGACCTTGAATGAGCTCAAATCATACTGAGAAAGTTTTCTATCACCGTTAGGCATAAGTCGTCATGTGAAGAGCATTTTTCTTTAAAAAATAAGAAATCCAAACGTGCAATCAGCAAAGGAAATTATATCACTGTCTGATTATATCACTGAGTTACTGATAGATATTTTGCTTGACCTCTCAAAACCATTTGATTGTGTTCATATTTATTTTGAAAATTAATAAGGAAACTAGAACTATGGGACCAAAAGATGTAATTAGTAATTAAATAAAAAATGTTTTGAGATAATTTATAACAAGGAAAATTAAAAACAAAAAGCTCAACTTTTAAACAAATAAGCAATCGACTGCCACAGGATTCAATATTGCAGCTCTATTTATTTATTTGCTTATTTTATACATACATTATTTATTTAAACAAATACAGGATTCAGGAGTACTAGGCATTGGGTACAGCAACAGATGTGCATATTAAAGCAAATAAGTTATTAGAGTTAGAACATGCTTAATAATACTGGGGATGCCAAGGATATAAACAAAACAGAATTGATGCAGATAAGAATGGCAATAAAGTGCAATCCAACGCACACACACACTGCTGTTACAACTCATACAGATTTGTCTGGTAGGTGGATGCGTGGGCGTATGGGCGATCTTTATTGCCAGAAACTATTACAGTATAGCACCGTCAATAGAATAAAAGCCTACAAAATTGCATTAAAAGTTATTTCTACTACATAATGGATTAGCCACCAATGCCTTAAAGGTTAGGTTAGGGAGTTCTCTTATTCTTTTTGGAAGAGCTTTAAACAACCTAACCGAAAAAGCTAAATAACTATTCTGAATGTTGCTGTACTTAAATTTATTGACATATAATTTTAGACTATTTCAGGTCGAGTAGTTATGGATATTTGTGCAAGCTGTTAAACTACTTAAATTCTCTTTAACATATAAGAGGCACTCAGGACATACATCGATGGGAAGTTCAAAATACCTGAGTCAATAAAAAGTGGCTTACAGTGCTGTTAGAATGAACTCCGCAAATTAACCTAAGAGCCTTCTTTTGCAAAAGAAACCTACTCTTAGTCGCTAAAGCATGGTTACCCCAAAAAAACCATAATTAAGTTGTGAATACACATGAGCATGCTAGACCTTCATTAGTACATCCTTATTAACACCACGTCTTAAAATTCTTAACATAAATAGTCCTGTAGTAATTTTATTTAAAATTAGATTAATATGAGTTGACCATTCCTAGATCTGAAGCAGTGCGAATATCTAAACGTTTTGCTGAAGATTCAGAACCGGTATTCAATTTATATTGAATGCCAGTAGGTTTCTCCACTGTTAATATTTGAATTGTTGGCGTTATTTCAATCTTTAATTATGGATATCATAATATAGTTTGGTTCTTAATATTGTCACGATGCATTGGCTATTATTTTTAGGTACTCGTAGAATTATTATAAGTTTCTTAAAGGTGGAATTGAAGGATTTCACATGTTAGTCGAGAGTTCAGAAACCCGGTATAGCGAACGAGGAGGTTGCTGTGTCAGAGGACAATTACCATTCGAAGCAGTGCCCGTAGTTCTGTTGACTTGCATGAGGTAAATTCCCTGGGCGTGACGACTTGTTGATGTCTGCCACGGATTTACGTTAAATAGTCCAAGTTTTCCAACTTAAGGCCCAATCTTCGGAAGGTGCTACCAGAGCCTTTGTCTATCGCCATTTTGAAATTCGATGTATGACATTCTCACTTTTAAGTGTAGCGCTATGCACCGGCTTGCATCATCTGTGGCTCAGGTAGCTCTCTGACAGTTAATTCTTTGTTTCTCCATCCTAGAGCGGTAACCCAAGTGTTATATTAAATCTTGTTAACCTACCCTGGTTTAGTATGTTAGTGTTTGGGATCTCCCTGATCATATCCGTATCCTGCAAAGCTTAAAGCCCCCAGAACCCTCACCTCTCCTTATTTTCCTATTTAGACAAACCACTCTATGTTAGGTGTAGGTACACACCTAGCGAGTAGTTGTGACCAATGATTAAGATCCCGAGCACACGAGTCACTCTTATGGGGTGTCCGTGGCAACTGCATGGTAGCACCGGCATCTAGAGACGCCCCCGTGACAAGAACTAGCGATGCCGGGGACCACCGTGACAGTATATTTTCATTTTTATCATATAAAATAATAGCTTGATATTGTAATTATTGACGGGAAGGTATAAATAATTAAAGAAATCATAGTAAGATAGAGAAATAATTGCAATAAATAATTTCCGTATATTAAATCAATGTATAATGTAACAAGCTTGAGTTGAAAAGATTTGTTCCAAGGAAAAGGTCATTAGCCTTTCATGTTAAGCAAAGACATTAGCGACAGCTGAAGTAGAGAAAACATAAGCTTAAAGATTCTTGCAAGGCAGTTTAAAAGTTAAGTTTGGTACGTTTGAACAGTCACGTAGGCAGAAATTCTGTAAAAGTGAAAGGTATTTTTGAGAGTTTAGCCAGGCCTCCGTAGTGACAAGTTTACAGAGGCACACGTAGGATTTTAAAGTATTGGTCAGCGCAAAAGGGGACGTTAGTCGGATAGTTCAAAAGTAGGCGGAGCTTAAGTAATAAAGCCGTGCAATCTAAATCAGGATACTCCTGTACCGACACCAGTGCTGGTCGACATTCGAGTTGTGCACGCATTCGTGCATACATTCGCCACTCTGGTAACTTGTGACGACTCGTGTGTTATTTGAAGCGCCAAATGTGTGAGTAAGATTTAGCCGCGATTGCGAGGGATCTTGCCGGTAAGCATTTTAGCGACTCACGATAAGTTACGCTTCTAGTTTTTCTTATTATGGGAAACATTTATTCCAAATTGTAACTTTGCCTTGATACTGCAGAAGTTAGCAGGTATAATAATTCAGTTGTTACAATTTCTAATCCTACAATTTAGAGTCAGTCTATTTCTTCATCTCAAACGGTCGGCAACTCGCTTCAATAGCTCAAGTATCGGATCACATTAAATTTCTCAGTCAAGTTAACTGGTGTTATCCTTAACAATACACTCACATATCCCAAGAAAGATCTCATAGTTCTATCGTTGGAGCAGTTGGTGCACGAGGCAACAGAACGAGCTACGAGATAACGGCAGCAATACCAGGAGTAGGTAAAGTACACTGCTTCAAAATTGTCGCATCATCGCGGCATTACAAATACTGCTTCAAGCTAGATCATCTGCATAAATATACGAAGTCAAACTTCCATCACAAAGTGATGAGGGAAGGTCATTAATGTAAATAAAATATACGTGTCCCAAAATTGAATCCTCAGAAACCCCCAAATCTACAGGTTCGAATTCAGACAATGTACCTTTAAAATACGTAACCTAATGTTCATGGAAAAATAACACCTAAAATATTTTACACCTATCTTGGGAGCCATAGAACTTAAGTTTCTCTAAAAGAATGCTGTATGAAACTATCAAAAGCTCTGGAGAGATTGAAGAGCCTACTTCATACAATGTTGCCCTTATTTATGCTTTCGTAACATTGTTTAAGAAAACATATAACTACATTAATGGTACTCATGCCATTTCTGAAACCAAATTGACTTAGTAATAAGTTGGTTTCCAAGTAACAATCCGCTTACATAAAATCATTTCAAAGACTTTTCTTACACTATTGGAATTATACTGATGGGTCTATAGTTGTCATAAGTTTTACTCACCTTTCTTAAATGTTGGTACTACTTTTGCAAATTTAAATGTATCAGGAAAATGACCACCACTAAGACAACATTTGAAAACATGTGTTAGCGGCAGCTAATTTAAGAATTATTGAATTCATTCAATGAAGATCCATACATGCACTGTTGCTTAGCATTATAATAGCAGAATAAAAATCTTCAACATTGAGTTCTGAAAATTAAAGTTACACTTAGGCTTGGATAACTTTTCAAAAAGGACATCTATTCATTATTAATAGGCGTACTGCTTACAATTTTGATGGACTTTATCAATAAAAGGAGTTAAATTCTTCATAATTCAGATTTGTTGGTTATACATCAGACTTCGAATTTGAATTTATGAATTCAGACATTACCGAACGGGATGGCTCAAGCGGTAACGTCTGTGGGCCGCATTCGGGAGGTCCCGGTTTCAAACCCCCTGGGCTGATGAATCTGACTGAAGGTTCTTTCACGGGTTTCCTAAGTCGCTAGACGAATGCTGAGTTGGATAATTTGATCAACTAATTTTCTTCTGATCACTACATTTCATTTCCTTCTTCACTGCCGTACCAGGCATTGGGCTGATCACTCATCCTGGATAAGCTATGATCCAGAATTTGCTTGCTGCTCGACAGGCTACTGGCCCAAGGATTGACTTGGGGGTGTAAGTCCTACTAAGAGGAGGGTAGTCAGTTAAAGAAGTATTCAGGTATCACTGACAATGAATATTTTGATATATTATTAGAATTTCTAACGTTTGCTGAATAATAGTTCAGTTTAGTTAACCATAAAGTATTGCTGTATTTCTTTTTCAAGTCAATGTATTTACTTTTATATTCATACGTATCGAAGTAAACATACAGATCTTAAAACACCATGCATGTGTTTTTTAAAATTCGGAGTTAATTGATATATAACTTTTTACTGTTAATTTCTTGTTGATGTTTAGCCTAGTGATGTAAAAGGAAAGGTTATGTTGACAATCTGATCAAATTTATTAAAATATTTTCAAATATGATCATAATTAGCTATACTGCACAAATGGTGCAACTTATGTTCCTGAGTAAATAAACAGAATATATTACATTACAGTTATTTATGTTGCTTATTGCTGTTAATTCTTTTGCTAAATAATTACTCTCGTTATAATCAATATTATTGAATCATGGTCAGAAATATTAGTAGAAATAACTTCTGCAAAACATTTCTCAAGGTGTATGGACATTGTATAAACAAGTGCCAGATACAGATGGAGTAATTTGATTAATCAGGCAACGTAAACCAAAACATTAAAAAAGTTGCTTAAATAAATCAGATAATTGCTTTCATTAATAAGATTAATGTTAAAATCACGACTGATAATAATGTCTATCTTGTTTTTACTATTAAATATTAAAAGTAACAAACCATAAAAGCGAGATAAAAATCATTAAAACACGTTCTTAGATTATTGGGTGATTTATAAAAGGTGACACACCGAAGATTAGAACTTTTAATACGCATACAACGGGCTTCAAAATTATCCTTTAACCAAGGTTGCAAATAGCTAAAAATTGGCTAGATTCATGCACATTTTTGAGGAATATCGCAGATCCGTCATGTTTGCCGCTTGGCCTAGATAAAGGACCTGCCAAATAATACCCAGGAATTGAAATAAACAAAGAATTGGGGATTCATTTTAGACAATAATTTGAAATTGGAATAATGATATTGAAAACCCCGTAACAGGGTAAATACTGTGGCAAATAAAACACTTGATAACTCGCAACAAACTTCATTTATGACGCGTAATGCGTTACAAAGCTCGCTTTGCAGCTCTGACTTACAAATGTCTCACAATTACGATCAGATGGTGAACTTTTTCGAAGCCTTCATCGATGGCTTGGCCGACTGTATCACGCGGGTTTGACCACACTGCATCCAGTCTCAAAACTTGTCCTGACCAGTATTGTCATATCTATCTAGGTGGTACAAGCAATCTCTGGATGCGGTAGACTGCATCGTTAATCCTCTTTGCCACACGGTATAGTGTTTGTCAGAGTCTTTGGTCTGTGTAAGGTGATGCCAGTGATACAAACATAGCAGGTAATCCTGCTGAAAACCTTGGCTGTTGGCAACGGATCTTCATGCGATCGCTCGCCGCCTGAATGTGCTGATCGGTGTCCGATGGATTTAGCAGTTACACTGAGATTTCCTGTGTGCAGTCAACAGTGTCCGGGCGACACATGATCCTCGGAAGGGCCTTTCCGGTCCAAAATCAAGTTCCTACAGTCGAACTATCACCACCACCTCGCTTCTTGCAGGAACAACCGCAACCTCCACGAGGAACACCCTGCAGATTCCCGAAAGTTCGTCGGGGTTCCGTATCGTCACGTCATCTCATCCATGTCGCAGAAATTTCCTGCCGACGTCGATCACCGCGGCCACCTCGTGGCTCCTGAGGACATCCAATCCAATATCACATTCTTATCCACCCTCGCTATCAACACCCACAGGACCATAACGCTGCACTCCCGGGTAAACTCCAGCAAGGCCTCCTCCACAGGCAAGATTTCCGATGCCGTAACTATCTGGTAAGGCCGGCTTAATTGTCTTGACAGAGGATCCTTTGCCACCTCCCTCGCATCTTAGGACTTTTATGGTTGCGCATATGTCCACTTGTACACGGTTAGGTTTCCATTGCACTGATTGCGATGAGACTATTATCGGTTCTTCTCTTATGGTGGGAAGTGTCACTCCAGGGGGTGGTGGTGAGGGCGCCGATGTTGCCCCTCAACATGCGGGTACTTTTTCGTTTCTCGCCTGCTCTTCGGCGCGGTTTTAAATAAGTCCATCCGATGTCCCGGCTGGCCGCACCCCCACCACACACAATTTGGAAATCTTCGTCGTCCCTGGGGTGAACTTTTATTCCGTCGAAGAGGTTACTTTTTGTATTCGAAATGGTAGTAGCTGTCACCTTGGCTGCTTCCACTCTCAGTGGGGCCGTTAGCTATTCGTGGATTGCCTTGTACTCGCCGATCGTCAGGCCCTGTCGTACCTAAGCATCACCTACCCTGTCGAAAAGGAGTTAGCGGTTCCTTTAGACACGTATCCCGGCGTGGGGTTCACAAATGCCTCGTTCACTAATTGCTCTACTACCAGGGCGAATTCCTGCGCGTCTCTCCTGGCTGTTGCACCATAAAGTTAAGCCGACTGCACTAAGCTGCTGTTACCGATGAATCCCAAACCGGTGTTCGAGGGGTTCCCTATGGCCTTGGACTTCGTCAGCTTCGGTGTCGTGTTTAAAACTTCTGCCCGTGGAGGCGGGTATCAGCTGTGAGGCTTCTTCCTCTTGTGTCCATGGCTGGCGATTGTGTAAGTTGTAAGAAGAAGACCTCAAAATGTGGATGTTTCGTTGTACTTCGGTGGCTTGAAGCGCGTAGATGTTCTGTAGCTTCCTGGCGCTTTGACCTCAAATCCTGGAATCTTCCTCCCACCACTTCCTCCACCATAACTCTCAGTTTCTTGGTACTTTTCCTTCCAGAGCGATGACACGTTTCCCCAGGTCTTTTAAGGCGTTAACGCGTTCGTTGAGGCCCTTCAGTGTCGAGGCTCTTCAGTTCTCTCTCTACATCGGCCGGTTATTCTAGCTTCGCCTATAACTCTTCCTTCATCGCAGTTTTCATTTACGCGGTGAGGGTTTCAATTGCCGTTTTCATATCCGTCTTCATTTCGTCGAGCTGATCCAAGAGATTTGGCAACATTTCCTCCAGGTTTCAATCGCACTGATCCATGAATTAGTAACGATCTTGTTTCTAATTCATATTTCATTTCTGACGTCTTTTTATAGTACCCTGTTGCTAGGGAGGCACATTAGTGCAACGTTACATAATTTAGCAGATTGCAAATGGTGAACTTCCTTGAATATGTGGCGCTCAAAACCTTCATCAATGGCTTGGCGATCGTTTCACGCGGGTTTGCCACAATGTTGTTACAAATGAGAACACAATTACTGCGGAGCACACTTATATTTATCACGTAGGCACTCAGCGTAGCACAAACATTGCACTTGAATCACTTTTTGTACATCCTCGGAACGCAAGCGATCCGTCGAATCGCAACTCATAACTGCACTGGCACTATCTCCTTTTCACTGTCCACTCTTCACTTCGTAGCTTCTTAATCAACTGAACTGAACTCAACTGATCTTCCGGCCAAGTTTCTTGCTATTGTTTTAGAATCTTGCTTAGACTTGCATACACATATTGCACATGCTTGTAATACGTTGTGCAAAGACATCTAAATTCTCTGTAACATGAAAGACCCCATTTCACTCAACTTATCTGCAGTATTATACTATAGATGTATAAACAATTATTTAAGTTATTGGACTTTATTTTGGGGTAACTACCCTTCCGTATTAAATTGTTTAAACTCCAAAAAAGGGCCTTACGAACTATGTGTGGTGCTGTCCAATTCAGAGCACAGTGTAAACCATTGTACATGCACTTAGGAATTCCTACCCTGTCATCAATATGCTTGACATTCTTCTTTATGTGAAAGGAAATGTTCTTAACTGTATGATGTTCTCTTCAGTTCTTAACTATCCAACTGTATTAATAAATGCCAATATATAACATTAAGAAATTGGTTTGAGACTGTAGCGCTTAATACTTTTAATAGCATCCCTATTAACATTAAAAGTTTGCTAATTCTTTCAGTAAACAAAACGGTCAGGTCGGCATTGATAAAGAGACCGGTATAATGTATAATGTAAATGACCTTTTAAAGAACTGTTCAAAGTCTGTATAAAATGTATTGTATTGTAGGTTTTGGTTCTTTAACGTGGATATACAACCAGTTTTGTTGTCTTGGCAAATAAAGGACCTGCCTGCCTACCCGCCCATCCACACGTCAATCGGCTGTATCTGTGCCTGCATCTGTGTGCATGTGTGTGCATCTATGTATAAATGTATGTATTGTAACATTCAAGCAAAGGGGTTTCAATTCAATTCAAACTAATTTATTTAAGTACAGCCAATGCGTAGAATGCCACAAATTATTCATTATGCAAATTCCTTGAAATACAACTATCATTATAAGCAGCAGTCAGAGCAAAAGTACAGCAGATAATTACTAGAAAAGCTAAATTCAGGGCTCATTCTAGAATGCGTTGAATCAAAGCATTCCCAGAGTAATGAATTCTTTGTACTACAAATAAAGTAAAAGGAAATGGAGTAAGGATTTAATACACCTCTAAATGAAACTAGTAACTCTTGCAGCCCAGAAATCACTGGATATATTCATATACAAATCTGAGAAACATTAACAAATTACAATTGAAATACATTAAGTGTTTTGCTCTATTCTTCTCACACAATGTTCGCCACGTGCTGATATTTCAATATGAGCTCTTTTCGAAAAATTTAACTGCCGCTCACACATAAATAAAAAATAATTTTGAACTTTACTTACGCCGAAAGAATGTGTATAATAATTTAGACAAGACCGAAAAGTGTGGAGACGGCCGCTCCCAGACACAAAGCTCAAGAAGTCTTTCTTCACTCGTCGCCGAGAACTAAGTAACACACACTCTTTCTTCTAGGTCGGAGCGTGTCGCTCGAGGGACACCGGGAAGATCATCTGATGATGACGTCGACACTGCTTGGGCGCTACCAATGCTGGCGGAGAGGGCGCAACCTGGCGAGTACTGTTGGTATCTGGTGCAGCCGGTTACTGGCTTATTATTCGGGCTACCGATCTGGTTACAAACAGGGGCCGAAAATTGTAGTCCATCATTCGAAATTCATTAAATAACTGCGGCCATCTGTGCTAAAACAGCTACTCCTTAGAATAAACGCCATAATTGGCTCAGAATATATATATATATATGATGTCTGATGTAAGACGTTTGCATGATGAATGTCATATGTATGACGCATTTTTTACATATGGTGTATAAAGTTTGATAACTATGTATGTATGATTTATAGCGTAAGAAATTTCATTGATCAGTGCGTCTAATCTAACTTAACCTAACCTAACCTAACCTTACTTTCCCTAGCCTAATCTAACCTAACCTAAATGTTTTTGACATCTAACCTAACCAGATGTGATTAAGCTATTATGTTAACATCTAACATCAACCTAAATTAATTTAACCTAACGTAACGTGTTATAACATATCCTACTCTGATCTCAACTTAATTCACCCTGTCATCTAACTGAACCTAACGTAACCGGGCATCATCTAAGGTTCCTGGTCTCATTTAATCTCAGGTTAACCTAACTCATTGCTGGACATTCTTTTGTGGTATTTTTTGGCCTTATTCAGGTTTATTAATTTAATTATCGATTACTTTCGAATTATTTCTATTCTCAGTTCATTCGGAATATTTTGAGTTACTTCATGTTATTTTAGATTTTATTTCGATTTCTATGGAGTTAATCAGTGTTTTGTTACTGTTATTTTGAGTTTCAGCCAGGTTTAATGATTGGCACCTCTGCTCTTTTCTTTGGGTCTGAGGCCAGCACTAGAAGCTACTCCTGGTTTGACCATGGCTTATTTCGAATTACGTTTAGTTTTGAGTTTATTCGGAATATTTTGAGTTAGTTCCTGGTATTTTATGTTTTATTTCGATTTATATAGGATTAATTTGTGTTTTTTACTGTTATATTGAAATGTATTCGGGTATATTGGTTGGTGATAGAGCGGTTTTATTAACTCCTACTGACGAAACATTATGCTGTTGAGAATGGATCGAATTCATTAGAGTTCTTATGATTTCATTAGTGTTAAGCTGGGTAGGACTAGAAGCGGAGGGGGACTTAGCACATCTAACTACGGAGATCTCTTGTACCTAGACCCCTGACGGGGCGCCCTCAGTTGGGAGGGATGAGGTGAGAGCAGACAGAGGGCGGCCGGACCGGGAGGCACAACAAGCAGAGGCAGGGTCCCTACCGTTTACAGATTTAAACTCCCGGGTGGTTGCTGCTGCAACCGACCCCCTCTCCTGTTGTTGGAGGACCTTCACGGAGCGCTGTCTTTACAGGGACCCACGGGGGTATGCCGTATAGGATAATGAGAGAAACATTCACGCGCGACATCACCTCCAACCTGCTCAGACCAGACGGCACAGAGATGCGTAACTGGGACGAGACCACAGACCTCCTGCTGGAGACACTGGTTCCCCAGGACGACGAACTAGAGGACAGCCCAACACAAAGAGAAGTGAAAGGACATTTTATGCAAGACTACAATGCAGAGGAAACCTGCGATCCCTTTACAGAGGACGAAATCTCAACTGCCCTCAGCCAGATGAAAAATAGGAAGGCGCCCGGACCAGATAATATAATGAATGAAACACTAAAGGCCCTCGGCCCTCTCATAACTCCGTTCTTGTGCAGTCTATATAAATTGTCCCTCAGGCAGGATAGGATACTCAAGAGCTGCAAGACTACAAATCTAATCATCCCGAAGAAGTCCCCTAGATGGATCTAGGCAACCTACCTCCTACAGCCAATCGAGCTGATAAATGGGGTGAGCAAGCTGCAGGAAAGGTTGATCTTTGACAAACTGCTAGGGAAAACGTCGGCCTAGCAAGGACGCAGTTTGGCTACCGCAAAGGAAAATTCTGCGAAGATGCTGTGAATCATACTGTAGACATAGTGGAGGCGGCTAACACCATACATGTCCGTGGTCTATTCCTCGACATAGAAGGTGCCTTCAACAATCTCTGGTGGCTCTCGCTTTTTGAGGAACTCCGCAGAATCAACTCCCCAAGGGGTCATACAGACTACTACGCGAGTGTTACTATGAAAGGCGAGTTCGGCTAAGGGACGGTAATTGCACAAAAACCAGATAGGTTACAAAGGATGCCCACAGGATTCGGTTTGCGGGCCGGTACTCTGGGACACGGCTCGAACCGATTCTGCACCAATTAAGCCAAAGTGAAGCCATTACTGGACATACAGCATACGCAGATGATGTAGCCATTATCATTATAGGGAACTGCAAGGCAGAACTAGAACGCCGTGACACAGAAGAACTAGATATCGTCCACAGAGAATGCACCCAGAGGAAGCTGAGAGTTTCTCCAATCAAGAGTAGGTAAGTATTCTTCAAGGACAACCTTGTGAGTGACCCTACGATCACCCTGAATGGCACCAGGATTCAAAGAAGCAGGGAAATAATGCAGCTGGAGGTGAAGCTGGAAGAGGGTATGTTATTTAAACATCACATCGCAGAAACAGCACAAAAGGCATTTACTACAATGAAGAAGATAGCACCACTAGCGCGAAACTTCGGGACTATCCCCTACAGAGCTACTCGCCTCTACCACAACGTCACTCTAGCATCACTTATGGAATATGTGACAAGCGCCTGGACACACAGGCTTCACCTAGTCACAGGTCGTCCTCCGTAGTGTAGAGGTTACCATGCTAGCTTCTAGTTCCCGAAGTCACGGGTTCAAATCCGGCGGAGGGTGATGGATTTTTTTTTCGGGCGTAAAAATCCTTAGCATGGCTTCCTTCGGAAGGGAAGTAAAGCCGATGGTCCGTGTCGTAGAATTACGGCACGTAAAAGAACCTCAAGCCTGATAAAGAGGCCTCTGAGCAAAGTCCCCGGTCTTTCACGCCCGATATAGAATGGGACGCTAAGGACCACAACAAGTAAAGAGAGTCCATAAATAGAACTAAATTTCTTTTACCTCGTCACGACCAAGAGAGAGGTACACAGACTTCAAAGAAAGGTCCTACTCTGCCTGACAGGTGCCTTCTCAAACATTCCAACAGACGCCCTATTAGTGACTCTGCGACTACTACCCCTCGACCTCGAGATAAGAAGAAGTGCAGCATGTTATTGGTTACTCAAGGAAAACCCGGTGCGGGCGGCGCAGATCACAGGAGCTTCAGTGCGGGATGAGCTGGAAGTACGCGAACACCTGACCGGGGAATCGCAACAGGAGTGGGAGGCGAGCACGACTGGACGAAGAACCGTTAACATTTTTCCTAATATAGATGAAAGTCTAAGGATAAGATATCTCAAACCCTCCAGGGGATTCATACATTACGTGACCGGCCACGTACCGTATGGTACGTACTTAATGCGCTTCGGACAAAGAGACCGACACCTGCCGCTGCGGGGCTGTAAATACGCCGAGCATACAATGTGAAAATACCCGTGCAGGCGAACGGTCCTTTCGTTCCTACAAGACAGAACTATTTAATCGGTGGTTCGACAGAGACGACTATGGATCTGGATGGACAGGAAAGCGAACGCTGCAACCACTAGGGCGGCAGAAGATTTAGAAGAAATCAAAGACCACCCAGGAACCGGATTTGACGATCTCTAAAACAGGTCAACGACAATCGACCAACTCGGACTCCAGTAGATATAAGAAATAAATGTTAAGTGAATCATTTGTGAATCTAAGTACTATATAAACGTTGTAAATGTATATATTGTAGGCTGCAAGAAGAAGTTGAATAGTATGGGTAAGTGTAAAGCTCAATGTATAGCTGACAGTGAGTGACCAGAAATAAACTTATCTTCTATTATTTTTGAAGAGGTTTGTAACCAAAATTTCTATATGAGGAAACAATAAAGATGAGAAAATAGTCTGGCATGTAAAAAAGACACCAGACTAAAAATATATAAGAGCCCCTATTCTGTGATAGCAAGGCTAGGGGCCTTTTTTCCTCCTCCCTGTGGGCTTAAACATCCCCTGGGGGTCCCGGGACCCGGAGACCGCTCGAGTCCGGGGGACGAAGGTTTACTCGGAGAATACTTTTGCCCTGCCATATACACGCCGAGACCTCCCGCCGACACTTGCAACCCTGAAAGAGACCACGCAGGTTAAAGCTGAAGTGAAATGAGAATGAAGATGAAATGGAGCGGCAGGAAATTCGGAAAATGTAATATCCTTCCTAACATTTCCCTATCGATCCGAGGAAACCCCGAAAAACGCATGGGTCAGGCAGGTTGGTAAAGGGAATCGATCCACGATATCCCGAATGCAGACCACAGACGTTACCGCCTGAGCCATCCCGCTCGGTTTCTTGAATCCTAAGGAATCCTCTTATCTATAAATCAGTTACGATGTATTGGTTAATAGCGCTACGTTTGATATCTTTTTAACCTTTTCCTTTACAAACTAGCATGAACATCTAGAAGAACACACATCTTAGGTCTGAGGCCGAAAAAGAGGTAAAGGGGTCCTCGAAACCGGGGCAGAGCAGCGCTCGCAGGTTATCCGGCTCCTTGTGCTTCTAGGGAGAGATGAGGGTAGAGACCCAAAGGGCGACCACATCCGGATGACCACGGGCGTAAGCACGGAGGGGACCCTAATGTTTCCAGATTGAACGCCCCCATTGCCGCCCGAACCCACCCATTGGGCTTCGAGCCTCCGGACCCCGAAAGCACCCACGGATGGGTATCCAACAGAATGCAACCCGCGGTTCCTGGGCAACGTCAGGAAGAATCCTCCACAGAGTGCATAGCCATCATCCAGCCGTAACTCGCCGAACGCCGTCGCCTGGTCCTACAACCCTGAAACAGATGAAAAGGAAGATGATGGGTACGGGAAATGAGGGCATGAGAGTCGTGGTAGAAGATGAACCACCCCAGCATTCGCTTTCGACCCGGGGAAACCACGGAAACCCCATGGGTAAAAGTGGGCGTCACCGGGGATCATACCCGGGACCTCCGAATGCACACTTTACCGCGCGCCATCTCGCTCGTTCTGAGACCGACAAGTGTTGAATGATTTTGCCATTCACTTAATTTTTAAATTTTCCCAAATTTTCTTTGTTTTTTGTAGAACAGCACGAGATTTACAGGAGAGAGGCATCTAGATTTTCTATAAAGTGTCGCTTATCCTGGCATACATCTGTGTATCTATATAACTATTGAGCTTATAAACTCAGTACTACGGCAATAGCATATACTGATACCAGCACAAAATTGTTTTAGAAATATTTTTGCTTGTAAAAATATATGATAAGCTTACTTTAACTTGGATCTTTAAAGTGGCCCATTTCTTTCTTTTCAAAGTGCATAATGTGACGTGATACTCGCTTGGGAAATGTGTGAAATATTCTAAAAGAAAATTGAAATTTGGAAAACGTCAGTTCTTTCACTTGTTCCTAAAGACGAGATTTTGGACGTCGCGTATGAGGTCAATAAGGGCCAAAATTTGGAGTAACATGAAACACATGCTACTGTAAATGAGCATTGATTTTGGCTCAGCTATTGTAATGTTTTATTAAGAACATACAGATATTGCTGGTTTGATAAGTGCTTCTTTTGCTTAAATGTTGCATACAATATCTCCAAAGCTAAGCGTTGTAGAAAGAAATGTCTTGAATAAAAGTTGCTTGATATTATGGGGGAAAGTAAATGCCATTAGGTGTGTTTTATTTGAAGGATGTTGTGATGGTTACTTTAGGGGGTTAATTTAAATCGATAAAAATTGTAGGTTCTCATTTAAAAAAAATTAAATTGAACCTAAAGTGACCATCACAACGTCCTCCAAACAAAACACGACTAATGGCATTTACTTTCCCCCATAATACCAAGCACTTTTATTCAAGGCATTTCTTTCTACAACGCTTAGTTTTGGAGGTACTGTAGTCTCAACTTAAATGGTCCACCCTGTATATATATATATATATATATATATATATATATATATAATGCAAAAGAAACAAGCAAGGCGCTCGAATTGAAAGGCATGGTGATCACTATATTAATGTGATAACTTCCGGGAAGCCACTGCTTTTAGAATACATGCTTTTTAGACTGATTTTTCTCGTTTACCGTGCACTAACACATCCGAAAACATTGAATATATTTCTTTTTAACATCCTGCTATCATCGAACAAGTTTTTATATTCCAGATGTAGCGTTTCAACGCTTCCCCTTTAGAAAGGGGAGTATTTCTTATTTCTACGATCTTGCCTTTCTTTTTCTGTTTTTTTTGTAACAGTTCCATGACTAACACGGAAAAGTATGATGCTACATTTTGCTTTTCTTTTTCCTTTCAGAGACACTAATGCTCTCAAGTGCCATCAGTAAAAAGTGTCCCAAGAAAATAAAAACTAAGGATGAGAACATCTTAGCAGATGAGTTTCCTTGCTGTGTTGCATTATAGTGAAACTGTGTTTAGATTTCATTGGATTCGGTGAACCGGAATTTGCTACGGCAGAGATCTTCTGGTGTCATTAATCATATGCCATGGACATTGGGTCTTCTTTCGGCACGCTGGCTACAGAATGGAGAGGTAAATTAATGAACCTGGGGAGAATGCCAATGTCGACAAGCTTTTACTGGATACAGACGTCTGCTGTACTCAATAGAGACCGTCACAGAGATGCAAGACATGTTTATTATTATTTGCTCACCACTGACAGATTCATCGTCTATGAAGAAATATAACATTCCATTCTGCAACAGACTGAGGATGAGGAGCTAGTGCTTTGCTGGATATCTCCATAAAGATAACTGGATAACAAATTATTTAAACTGATCTTGTTCACTATGGAAGCACCGAAGTAAGATGAAAGCCAACTTGGTGCCTGATTTTCCTACTGGTTAAGTTTGAAACTTACACCTCTTTCTTCTGAGGCTACATGCGATTTGCCGCATTAACAAACGATTTCGAATGCTCTTGGATTTAAATATTCATTGCTTTTTCCTTTTACAGGAGATAGGAAGTCTTTTAACTTTTTAACAGTACTGTAGCGCACGGAAATTTTGTAGTTCGTAGGATATTAGAAATTTTGTTGGTGGCATCATGTACGTAAGGAAGGCATGCTCAATATCTTCAAGGGGCACTGGGTCTGAATTTTCTAACCTCTTCAATTTTAAAGTTATTCACTTAAAACTTGGCACACTTAATATGAGCAAATAAAGAAGCGACTGCAAAAGTTCAAAGCTCTGGCACAAATGGTTTCTCATATAACACAGTTAAATGTTTTTAATTAGTGAAAAAAATGCAGTTCTTTAAAATTTCCTTGTGCCTTCAGATTTATCAAGGAACTATGATGGTGACATTTTCTAATACTTAAATGCAGTGAAAATAAATGCAAGATTTGAATGAAGGTGTTGAATACATTGTTGTATTTATGAAGTTGATGTTAAAATTTCCCTTGTTTTTAGTGTAAGTTATTTTTTTTTGTGAGACAGTAAATAAAGGATTCAAAAATGAATGCTGAATGTTTAGATAGCATATTTTAGATTCTGTATGCAAATGTGCATACACATCAGAGCAAAACTGAAATGCAAGGAATGAATTTCATGCGCAAAAATGTAAACCTGAGAAAAACCCCATACAAAAAGGGTACGGTGGGGTTAAAAGGGAGCACACAGGTGATTTAAACATGTTGTTGGGCATTTAAAAATGGCAGATCGTGACTATTTTTAACCCAAAATGATTCACAGGTGTCTATAGAAAATTTATATGATATAACTAAAAACATCGAAAATGTTGTCATTTTTACCCCCAAAAACTCAGTCTTCGTGTTCCTTAAAGCGCATGATTTGCGGGCGTTTTCTTCTGGTACTTCATAAAGAAACGTGTGCTTGCAGATGGGTATTTGTTCGCTGTGATAACGGTTTTGTCCATTGCTCGTGTAGCTGATGGGAAATGGCACCACTCTGCAGCTCTGTATCTGTCAGTATGCGTCCACTTGTGATATACAGAACAGGATGTTTTTGTGTTTGGGGTATCTAGAAAAGGCAAATTTCTTCTATTTCTATTTTCATGTTCAACTGTATTTTCGGATGTATGCCATTAAGATGTTTTCAAAATTCATTTTATCTTTACTGTGTGGTCATACCACGAAGGTAACGTGAATGTATCTTAGTCAGAGGACGGGTGAGAATAGAAAACACCTGGAATGTTATATTCAGAATCCTCAAGAAATAGGTTAGTTATCACGGGAAACTGGAATCCATGGCTGCCTCCTTTGCTCAAATATTTCTCCTCAATACGTACAGTAAGTTTGGTTTAGAAAACAGCTGGAAGGTTTCATTCATCCTTGAACGTTTTCTCTTATAGTGATAAGAAAATCGTCAATGGGGATGGAGGTAGAGCGTGATTTAATATCAAAATTAAGCAATAGTTGCTTTTCTTTGAACACGAAGCTTCGAGGTACGTCTAAAAAGGGTCGGAATCTCGGACGAAGGTAGATATTTTTCCCTCTAAGATTTGCAGGCCATTGGCTAAATATTTCGCGAGTGGGTGTGTTGGAGAGCACATCTGGCTAGTCCTTGGTGTTCAACACTAATGTAACATTGCCTTTGTTTGTAGAGTCTTGTATAAGCTTACATATCTTTGGATCGAAGTTCTTGGTGTTCATCACTAATGTAACATTGCCTTTGTTTGTAGAGTCTTGTATAAGCTTACATATCTTTGGATCGAAGTCCTTGGTATTCATCACTAATGTAACATTGCCTTTGTCTGTAGAGTCTTGTATAAGCTTACATATCCTTGGATCGAAGTCCTTGGTGTTCATCACTAATATAACATTGCCTTTGTTTGTAGAGTCTTGTAAAAGCTTACATATCTTTGGATAGAACTCCTTGGTATTCATCACTAATGTAACATTGCCTTTGTTTGTAGTTTTTTAAAAGCTTACATATCTTTGGAGCGAAGTCCTTGGTATTCATCACTAATGTAACATTGCCTTTGTTTGTAGTCTTGTAAAAGCATACATATCTTTTGATCGAAGTCCTTGGTATTCATCACTAATGTAATATTGCCTTTTTTGTAGAGTGTTGTAAAAGCTTACATATCTTTGGATAGAAGTCCTTGCTATTCATCACTAATGTAACATTGCGTTTTTTGTAGAGTTTTGTAAAAGCATACATATCTTTGGATTGATGTCCCTGGTATTCATCACTAATGTAACACTGCCTTTGTTTTTGTAGTCTTGTAAAAGCTTACGTATCTTTGGATAGAAGTCCTTGGTATTCATCACTAATGTAACATTGTCTTTATTTGTAGGGTCTTGTAAAAGATTACATATCTTTGGATCGAAGTCCTTGGTGTTCATCACTAATGTAACATTGTCTTGGTTTGTAGAGTCCTGTAAAAGATTACATATCTTTGGATAGAAGTCCTTGGTGTTCATCACTAATGTAACATTGCCTTTGTTTGTAGTCTTATAAAAGCTTACGTATCTTTGGATCGAAGTCCTTGGTATTCATCACTAATGTAACATTGCCTTTGTTTGTAGAGTCTTGTAGAAGCTCTCGTATCTTTGGATACAAGTCCTTGGTATTCATCACTAATGTAACATTGCCTTTGTATGTAGAGTCTTGTAAAGCTTACATAACTTTGGATCCAAGTCCTTGGTATTCAGCACTAATGTAACATTGCATTTTTTGTAGTGTTGCAATAGCTTACATATCTTTGGATCGAAGTCCTTGGTATCCATCACTAATGTAACATTGCCTTTGTTTGTAGAGTCTTGTAAAAGCTTACGTATCTTTGGATCGAAGTCCTTGGTATTCATCACTAATGTAACATTGCCTTTGTTTGTAGAGTCTTGTAAAAGCTTACGTATCTTTGGATAGAAGTCCTTGGTATTCATCACTAATGTAATATTGCCTTTGTTTATAGTATTGTAACAGCTTACATACCTTTGGATCGACGTCCTTGGTGTTCGTCACTAATATAACATTGCCTTTTTGTAGTCTTGTAAAAGCTTACATATCTTTGGATAGAACTCCTTGGTATTTATCACTAATGTAACATTGCCTTTGTTTGTAGAGTCTTGTAAAAGCTTACGTATCTTTGGATAGAAGTCCTTGGTATTCATCACTAATGTAACACTGCCTTTGTGGGTAGTCTTGTAAAAGCTTACATATCTTTGGATCGAAGTCCTTGGTATTCATCACTAATGTAACATTGCCTTTGTGTGTAGTCTTGTAAAAGCTTACATATCTTTGGATAGAACTCCTTGGTGTTCATCACTGATGTAACATTGCCTTTGTGTGTAGTCTTGTAAAAGCTTACGTATCTTTGGATAGAAGTCCTTGGTATTCATCACTAATGTAACATTGCCTTTGTTTGTAGTCTTGTAACAGCTTACATACCTTTGTATCGACGTCCTTGGTGTTCATCACTAATATAACATTGCCTTTTTGTAGTCTTGTAAAAGCTTACATATCTTTGGATAGAACTCCTTGGTATTCATCACTAATGTAACATTGCCTTTGTGTGTAGTCTTGTAAAAGCTTACATATCTTTGGATCGAATTCCTTGGTATTCATCACTAATGTAACATTGCCTTTGTGTGTAGTCTTGTAAAAGCTTACATATCTTTGGATCGAAGTCCTTGGTATTCATCGCTAATGTAACATTGCCTTTTTGTGTAGTCTTGTAAAAGCTTACATATCTTTGGATCGAAGTCCTTGGTATTCATCACTATGTAACATTGCCTTTGTTTGTAGTCTTGTAAAAACTTACGTATCTTTGGATAGAAGTCCTTGGTATTCATCACTAATGTAACATTGCCTTTGTTTCTAGTCTTGTAAAAGCTTACGTATCTTTGGATAGAAGTCCCTGGTATTCATCACTAATTTAACATTGCCTTTGTTTCTAGTCTTGTAAAAGCTTACGTATCTTTGGATAGAAGTCCTTGGTATTCATCACTAATGTAACATTGCCTTTGTTTGTAGTCTTGTAACAGCTTACATACCTTTGTATCGACGTCCTTGGTGTTCATCACTAATATAACATTGCCTTTTTGTAGTCTTGTAAAAGCTTACATATCTTTGGATAGAACTCCTTGGTATTCATCACTAATGTAACATTGCCTTTGTGTGTAGTCTTGTAAAAGCTTACATATCTTTGGATCGAAGTCCTTGGTATTCATCACTAATGTAACATTGCCTTTGTGTGTAGTCTTGTAAAAGCTTACATATCTTTGGATCGAAGTCCTTGGTATTCATCGCTAATGTAACATTGCCTTTTTGTGTAGTCTTGTAAAAGCTTACATATCTTTGGATCGAAGTCCTTGGTATTCATCACTATGTAACATTGCCTTTGTTTGTAGTCTTGTAAAAACTTACGTATCTTTGGATAGAAGTCCTTGGTATTCATCACTAATGTAACATTGCCTTTGTTTCTAGTCTTGTAAAAGCTTACGTATGTTTGGATAGAAGTCCCTGGTATTCATCACTAATGTAACATTGCCTTTGTTTATAGTCTTGTAAAAGCTTACGTATCTTTGGATCGAAGTCCTTGGTATTCATCACTAATGTAACATTGCCTTTGTTTGTAGTTTTGTAAAAGCTTACATATCTTTGGATTGAAGTCCTTGGTATTTATCACTAATGTAACATTGCCTTTGTTTGTAGTCTTGTAAAAGCTTACATATCTTTGGATTGATGTCCTTGTTATTCATCACTATTGTAACATTGCCTTTGTTTGTAGAGTCTTATAGCAGCTTACATATCTTTGGATCGAAGTCCTTGGTGTTCATCGCTAATGTAACATTGCCTTTGTTTGTAGAGTGTTGTAAAAGCTCACATATCTTTGGATCGAAGTCCTTGGTGTTTCGCTAATGAAACATTGTCTTGGTATATAGAGTCTTGTAAAAGCTTACATATCTTTGGATCGAAGTCCTTGGTATTCATCACTAATGTAACATTGCCGTTGTTTGTAGAGTCTTGTAAAAGCTTACGTATCTTTGAATAGAAGTCCTTGGTATTCATCACTAATGTAACATTGCCTTTGTTTGTAGAGTCTTGTAAAAGCTTACGTATCTTTGGATAGAAGTCCTTGGCATTCATCACTAATGTAACATTACCTTTCTTTCTAGTCTTGTAAAAGCTTACGTATCTTTGGATAGAAGTCCCTGGTATTCATCACTAATGTAACATTGCCTTTGTTTATAGTCTTGTAAAAGCTTACGTATCTTTGGATCGAAGTCCTTGGTATTCATCACTAATGTAACATTGCCTTTGTTTGTAGTTTTGTAAAAGCTTACATATCTTTGGATTGAAGTCCTTGGTATTCATCACTAATGTAACATTGCCTTTGTTTGTCGTCTTGTAAAAGCTTACATATATTTTTGGATCGAAGTCCTTGGTGTTCATCGCTAATGTAACATTGCCTTTCTTTGTAGAGTCTTGTAAAAGCTTACATATCTTTGGATCGAAGTCCTTGGTATTTTGCTAATGAAACATTGTCTTGGTATATAGAGTCTTGTAAAAGCTTACGTATCTTTGGATCGAAGTCCTTGGTATTCATCACTAATGTAACATTGCCTTTGTTTGTAGTTTTGTAAAAGCTTACATATCTTTGGATCGAAGTCCTTGGTATTCATCACTAATGTAACATTGCGTTTGTGTGTAGTCTTGTAAAAGCTTACATATCTTTGGATCGAAGTCCTTGGTGTTCATCACTAATGTAACATTGCCTTTGTTTGTAGAGTCTTGTAAAAGCTTACATAACTTTGGATCGAAGTCCTTGGTATTCAGCACTAATGTAACATTGCATTTTTGTAGAGTGTTGCAAAAGCTTACATGTCTCTGGATCGAAGTCCTTGGTATTCATCACTAATGTAACATTATCTTGCTTTATACAGTCTTGTAAAAGCTTACGTATCTTTGGATCGAAGTCCTTGGTATTCATCACTAATGTAACATTGCCTTTGTTTGTAGTCTTGTTAAAGCTTACGTATCTTTTGATGCAGTAATTTGTATCACAAATTACTTATATGTAAATAATGATTGTAATATGAATATGCATTTTTGTGTGACAATGATTTCAGATGTATATTGATTGTAAATATTGTTGGGAAGTAAATTTATAATGCCTTACTGAAACTGTCAATAATAGCGCGCAATAATGCAGAGAGGGGGGTGAGCTGTTTATCATTATTGGAAACGAGGAAGTTACGTAATGTTGGCGCGTTTTTCGGTAGAAACGTCTGGAACATTTTCTCCCTAGAGCATATGTATTCATAATTTTCATTGGATATTAAAATAGACGCTAATGTTGGCGCGTTTTATTAGCCAATAGTAACTCAGTTATAATCTTTAGGCATATCGGGGAGTGGATGTATAAAAAGCCAAGTCAGAGGTAGATCGCGGGCAGTTCATCGAAAATCTCAATACATTACACGTCGCCTTCAGTCGTCAGTTCATCAAAAATCTGTGTACACTACACGTCGTCTTCAGTCAGTCAGTTCGTCATACATCGGATATAGATTCACAAGTTACGCGCAGCAGAATTATGAAAGATCTAAAGTATGGTAAAGTTAATTATACAAAAGATTGAAGTACGTGGATTAAAAGAATTATCAGTAAGAAGTTGTTATAACAGTTTCAGTTTGGCGAGTGTTAAGATCAATGTATAAATGTGATAGTTAACGTGTTTGACAATAAATGTGTAAAACAAATTTCTTCATCAGTGTTATATTTGGATAAAAGATTCCTTTCCGTTTACACACTCTGATTCAAGAGACATGTTCGACTGAGAAATAATAGCTAGCCGGAGGACAGTAAACAAAACTTAAAATTCTTTCAAACACTAATACTACCACAAATTGCTAACACTAGATGGAGCTACAAACCGAACAAATGAATGACGTCACAAGATGGCTTCAACACGTGATGTAAACAAACATACACAAACATTACGTAAGCAATTAACCGTCACAAATTGGCTCCCAAACGTGGGGCTATAATAATGTTAAATACATTAACATTAAACCATCGCAAATTGGCACCCAGAACGTGGGGCACAGTAACCAGGAAAGGAACACGATGACCAGGAAAGGGGCAGAGTGACCAGGAAAGGAGCCAGGACGTGGAACGAATGCAGCAGTGAAATGATCTACAAGACGCAGATTCCAGAAACAACAGGGACGACAGACTACGCGGATGATTGGACATCGTAATTCCGAGATTACAAGGCAACAGGGAAATTCAAACTACAGGACAACAAAACGACGCAGATTCATCGGAGCGACATACAAATCTAGGAGAGAGGGGCAGGAAGCTGGACATCAATGTAACAGCAACAGACAGCATCACAAAGGTCAGAGTATCGTAATTTTTTTTAGAAAACAAAATTGTAACCTTCAAATGTACTTAAGGAGTGGTAGGATAAAGAAAATAATGGCTACTAATAATATTGAAGAAATAATTATGGAGGGAGATAATGTAACAGTTAGCTGTAATTCAATACAGGTTACAGATAATAGCCCAAACGATGTAGTATTGGAGGGAGGAAATGTTAGTGCAGGAAGTGAGAATAAAACAGCAGGAAATATTAATTCTGATACTAGTATGATTATGGAAATGTTGAGAAAATTTGGTAAAAAATTAGATCAGAGTATGGAAAGGAATGAGAAATTAGAAAAGAAAATAGATCAAAACAGAGAAGATATGAAAAAGAATAATGAGAAATTAGAACAAAAATTAACTCAGAGTAATGAGAAATTAAGGGAAGATATGCAAAAGAATAATGAGAAATTAAGGGAAGATATGCAAAAGAATAATAGGGAATTAAGAGAAGATATTGATAGGAGTTTAGAACAAAAACTAGATCAGAATAAGAGAGAATTAAGGGAAGATATTGGTAAGAGCTTAGAACAAAAAGGGAAGAAATTGAAAAGATATTCATGGAGCTAGATAGTAGTATGATGAGAATGAGAAACGAAAATCAGGAAATGATAGCAAATGAGATAGGTGAAGTTTCAAAGAAAATGTTGGACATGAGCAGGGAAATATCGAACCAAAAAAGTGAGGTTAATAATAAAATAGAACAGGTTGATGTAAAATGTACAGAGTTAGGTAGCCGAATGAGTAGCATTTCAAGTGAGTTAAGAGAGATGATGGAAGCTACAAATGCAGATTTAATTCAGGTGCAAGTTAATTTCAGAGGGGAAATATCTGAAATTCAGAAGGAGTCAGAAACACAGAGAAATAAATTGTCTGAAGATTTCAATCAAAAGCTAACTTCTGAAATTAACAAACACCAAGCTGTTCAAAATGAGAATAATAAAAAATTGGAACAGACAATACAAAATCTGCAAGGTACTGTAAATAGGTTAGAATTGAATTCAAGGGCAAATATATGTGATGTGAATGTATCAGATGTACAACATAATGATAGAGGTAGTTCCTCAGGTATGACAAATAATGTGAGTGATGCGGCAGCTTCATCTATAGCTAATGCTGAAACTCAGAGTGCACAAGTAACACTAGAGAATTTAAATATGGGAGTAGGGAATTTGCAAAATTACAATCATATCTTAAGTGATTTTCCACTTCCAAAATTTAATGAAAACTCCAGTCCAGTACAGTTCATTGCAGAATTATCAGAGTATTTTCAAATTAAAAAGATACCTGAAGCATTGAAAATGATAGTTGTCAAAAGATGTTTGGACCAGAAAACTTTAGATCGGTTACAAATGGTATCAGGGGGTGAAATTTGATATGAATCCTTTAAGAGGTTATTCATGAACAGATTTTGGAATGTTACGGTACAGCATAGAATTCGAGCAATGCTTAGTCATGGTCAATTTAATCCACGAGAGGGAATATCAATGACTGATTACTTACTGAAACATGCAAGTCAGGTTAGAAACTTGTCACCTCCAATCAATGAGGAAGATTTTGTGAGTTTGCTCGCAAGGCATTATCCTTTAAGGATACAAAATTACTTATTAATTGCAAAACCACGTAGCATCTATGAGATGACAGAATTAATGACAGCTTTGGAACAACAGGAAGAAGATATATCTCGGGAGTGGGAACATAGATTTTTAGATGTGCGAGATAGACGAAATTACGAAGGAAGTTATCAGCAAAGTAGAGGACAAGACAGACGTCATGAAAATAATACCAGACAACAGTATCAATCATACGTTCCACAATTTGAAAGATCAAGGACAGATGGGAGACCAGGTCGACAGGAACAAATAAATTATGTCAGGACAGAAAGATTGCCTGAAAGAGGGCAAAATTATGGAAGGCGGTACATTAGACAAAGGGGAAATTTCACTCACTGGAGGGAAAACAATAACCGGGAAAGATCTGAGGAACGGCAAGAAAATTATGTGCCAAAGGGACATAATTTAAGAAATCGAGGATTTCGAACTCGAGGAAGGGGAACTCAAAACAATGGTAGCGACAATGAGATAGATTTAGCGCCTGTTAGGAATGGCAGTCCCGTACGTGAACATGGAAATAACCAGGAAAACTGTTAATAGACTCCTGTGTAGTAGGTTCTCAGGACGTCTTTAATAATTCAGTATCCATTGCCAATGCAAATAATATGCCTACACACACACCCTGTAATAAGATTACAGCAACAAAAGATAAGGGAGAAAATTTTGAGTCACCTCACGTTAGGATGGAAATTGCGAAGAAAGAGATCATTGCAACTATAGATTCTGGTTCGTCAGCTTCAATTTGCTCACTGAAATTTTACATAAATTTGATTAATGAAGGTAACAAAATTATGGCTCTTCCCACTAGTAATTTAGTTTGTCGTGTTGCAATCGGAAGAACGACACAGGTCATAAAAACACAAGCTCTACTTAACATACTTATCGGTGGAGAGAATTTTGAGGTTATGTTTCTAATTGTAAACCATCTGATTTGTGACATAATTATAGGATGTGACTTCCTACATGAATATGAAGCATGTATAGATTTTAAACATGAAGAGTTAAGAATGACAAAAGACGATAGAGAAATAAGGGTACCATTTATAAAAGAGAACGTTTCTGTAATCGAGATGACGAAGGATGAGAAAAATCTTTGTGACCAAGAGTTTTTTGTACAAATAACAAAGACTGATACAAATAGTCAGATAAAGCAGGTAGTCACAGAATATGAAGGGAATACCACGCCATATTTTCAAGAGCTAGCAGAAATGCCAGAGAAAGTAGAGGAATTTACAATCCAAACAAAAGACGACCATGTGAGCGAGACAGACAACAGCTGGAAAGAGAAGAGAAATGAGGAAATAATACACAAGTGTGAAGAAGCTTATAATATTACGATAATGCAAAAACAAATCCTTCATGATGTTTTGATGAACAATAGTTCAGTATTTAGTAATATCCCAGGCAGATGTAATGTATATCAGCATACATTTCAAGTAGAAGACGTACCACCATATAGGCACAAGTATGACTATTTACCTATAAGTCTTCGGGACAAAGCTATACAACTAATAAATAGCATGTTAGAAAATGGGATTATTGAGCAAAGTAATTCTCAATACATAAATTCAATCTGTTGGAGTATTAAACGAGATGGTAGTTTGAGATTAACATTAGACGGTAGATATGTCAACAAGTACATGAAGCCTCATCATTTTCAAAGTGAAGGAATTGAACAATTAATTACGAAACTTTCAAGAGGGAGATTTCTGACATCCATTGACCTCACTGCTTCATATTGGCAAGTGGAATTAAATCCACAAGTGCGTGATTACACTTCATTTCAGTACTCAGGGATCCAATATCGTTTTTGTGTAAATCCTTTTGGTTTAAAGAACTCAGGAAGTGGATTTTTGAGAGCCGTTCACAGTATCTTTGGAAATTCTGCAGATGACTTTTTAATAAAGTATATTCACGACTTCCTAATCATCAGTCAAGCATTTGAAGAACACATGAATAATGTCCATTATGTGTTAAATAAACTGCAACAACATGGTATGACTGTGAACATACTAAAATCAAAATTTTGTGTCAAGGAAATAAATTTTCTGGGTTATGTAGTGGATGAACGAGGTATAAGACCTGATCAGAAGAGAATAGAAGCTATAATGAAAATTCCACCACCAAGGAACGTAAAACAAATTAGACGTCTCTTAGGGGTATTGAACTTTCAGAGTAAGTTCGTACCAAGGTATTCGGCTGAAATAGAACCACTGCGGCAGCTACTCCGAAAGAACAATAAGTGGAAATGGACAGAGGATCATCAGAAATGTTTTGAGAGAGTAAAAGAACTCTTTGCTAAGTCCATATTGCTCGAGAGGCCCAGAGAAGATTTGGAATATGAGATTTATGTCGACGCATCAATGCAAGGATACGCCGGAATTTTAGGACAGCGAGACATCAACAATGACTTTCACGTCATTAGTACAGCTTCTAGAGGACTTACAAATATTGAGCGGAATTCTTCAGTGACTCAGCTAGAAATTGGAGCACTATATTTCTCATTAATTCGTTTTAAAACCTATATTTATCAGCAAAAGGTGACAGTATATTCAGACCACATCAGCTTAACTTTCATACAACGGTGTAGATTATGTAGTGGAAAACTTGCTAGATACATTCATGCAATATCTGCATTCGATATTGAGATTATACACATTCCTGGCAAAAATAATACCTTCAGTGATTTGCTATCAAGATTGAACTACAACCCACAAATTCCCGAAAATATTGAAAGGCCTAGAAATGAAGTCAAAATATTGACAATTGAAATTCCTTTAAGCAAAAAATGATTAGAAAATTGAAAAATATGGGGGAAATTCAAAATGAGGACGCAAAATTATTAGTACTTAAAGAAAAGGCACCACTAATTGAAGAGGCAAAGAAAGAAATTGTAGCAATTCGAGATGGGACATTATACAAGAAGCATAGAAAAGAAATGCCTAGTTGGAAGGTAATGGTTCCGAAAAGCATGGAAAAGGAACTAATTAAGAATTTTCACGAAGGGTTAGCACACTCAGGGACGGACCGGAAAACTTCTATGATTTTAGAGAATTTATACATATCAAAATTGCGTCAGAAAGTTCGGAAATTTATATCGTGCTGTAACCTGTGTCAGAAAGCAAAGCAAATACATACATCATATGCATTTGAGACTAATTCGGTTATAAGGGATAAGCCGAGATGCGTAATTAGTATTGATATTCATGGTCCGATGCCTCCAAGTCAATTTGGAAACAAATATATATTTGTCTGTTATGATATATTCAGCAAATATGTAAGAATTTACCCTTTGAGAAAACCTACAGGTTTAGCATGTTTGAATAGACTACTCAAGTCATATGTGATAGAAGAAGGACCTATCCAATCTGTATTGAGCGATAATGCTACGTACTTCACAGGAAAAAAATTTATGGACGGACTGAAAGAAAATGGCATTAAACAATATTTTTCGTCAAGATACAGACCGAACTCCAACCCAGTGGAGAGGGAAATTAAGGAAATTTCAAATTATTTAAGGGTGCTGTGTCATCGAAAACAAACGCAATGGTATGGATACGTGAATTTCGTTCAGAATCTACTAAATGAAACCGTAAACAATGTGACAGGATACAAACCATGTGAACTTAAGTTAGGAAAGAAGATCAATACAATGTGTAAGAAAATTCCAGAAGCCATTCCAGATGCGCATTCAATACCACAAACAGAAGAAGAGATGTTCCGAAAAGCATTCGAGAGGATGAAGAAAAAGGCCATAAAAAGAAAAATTAAACATGAAGAAAAGAAGAGAAAGGAATGGAGGATCAAAATAGGAGATTTAGTTTTGGTTAAAACCAAGAAATTGTCGGATAAAGCAAATAAACTTTATTGGCGAATGTTTCTCAAATACCATGGACCATATGAAATTGTTGAAGTATATGGAACTAATACATATGAGTTATGTAATCCAACAACTCGAAAAAGCATAGGAAAGTTCCATATTGAGATGCTGAAACCATACAACAATGAAGATCAAGGTAAAACAGAAGACAAAGATGATAAATAGTAAATGCTGGATAGTTAAAGACGAAATGCAGAGCAATGTATTGGAACGTAAGAGGGTTAATTATATATGTATGTCATCAGAAAGGAGAAATAAATTTTGGACATGAGTAAATATTTAAGAGGAAAACAACATTTTATTAGTAACTGAACATGTGAAATAAAGCATGATGTTATATTAAAGTAAAGTACATAAATACTATTCCAAGAGTATTGTTAAGATAAGGTACAAAATAACAAAAATTGGTAAATATAATTAAAAACAAATATTTATGTAGCAAATAGAACATGTGAAACAGTGCCTAGATTTAAGAGATGTAAATATATTTATGTGTAGAGGGTGAATATTTTTGGTAAAATGTATAGTAATTAAAAAAAATTCTTAAATGCACTAATTGTTATCAACAATATAAGAAAGTAAAAAAAAAAATTTGTAACAGTAATTAAATACTTCAGGGTATAGTATTTGCTATAAACCTTGTAATGTCAGATTAATGTCTAAACACATTAAACCAGAGCCAGTAAGTAGTGGCAAGATAGAGGAAAAACATGTCGTGTGTTAAATACGTGTGAAGTGTTAAGTGAAAGTGATAGCGTGTGTTCCAAGATTTAGGAGACTAAAAACCCAATTATAAAATTTCCAAACAAGTTGTAAATGTTTATAATTATGTTTCTAGTGGGGCATATGATGCAGTAATTTGTATCACAAATTACTTAAATGTAAATAATGATTGTAATATGAATATGCATTTTTATGTGACATTGATTTCAGATGTTTATTGATTGTAAATATTGTTGGGAAGTAAATTTATAATGCCTTACTGAAACTGTCAATAATAGCGCGCAATAATGCAGAGAGGGGGGTGAGCTGTTTATCATTATTGGAAACGAGGAAGTTACGTAATGTTGGCGCGTTTTTCGGTAGAAACGTCTGGAATATTTTCTCCCTAGAGCATATGTATTCATAATTTTCATTGGATATTAAAATAGACGCTAATGTTGGCGCGTTTTATTAGCCAATAGTAACTCAGTTATAATCTTTAGGCATATCGGGGAGTGGATGTATAAAAAGCCAAGTCAGAGGTAGATCGCGGGCAGTTCATCGAAAATCTCAATACATTACACGTCGCCTTCAGTCGTCAGTTCATCAAAAATCTGTGTACACTACACGTCGTCTTCAGTCAGTCAGTTCGTCATACATCGGATATAGATTCACAAGTTACGCGCAGCAGAATTATGAAAGATCTAAAGTATGGTAAAGTTAATTATACAAAAGATTGAAGTACGTGGATTAAAAGAATTATCAGTAAGAAGTTGTTATAACAGTTTCAGTTTGGCGAGTGTTAAGATCAATGTATAAATGTGATAGTTAACGTGTTTGACAATAAATGTGTAAAACAAATTTCTTCATCAGTGTTATATTTGGATAAAAGATTCCTTTCCGTTTACACACTCTGATTCAAGAGACATGTTCGACTGAGAAATAATAGCTAGCCGGAGGACAGTAAACAAAACTTAAAATTCTTTCAAACACTAATACTACCACAAATTGCTAACACTAGATGGAGCTACAAACCGAACAAATGAATGACGTCACAAGATGGCTTCAACACGTGATGTAAACAAACATACACAAACATTACGTAAGCAATTAACCGTCACAAATTGGCTCCCAAACGTGGGGCTATAATAATGTTAAATACATTAACATTAAACCATCGCACTTTGGATCGAAGTCCTTGGTATTCATCACTAATGTAACATTGCCTCTGTTTGTAGAGTCTTGTAAAAGCTTATGTATCTTTGGATAGAAGTCCTTGGTATTCATCACTACTGTAACATTGCCTTTGTTTCTAGAGTCTTGTAAAAGCTTAAATATCTTTGGATTGATGTCCTTGGTATTCATCATTAATGTTGCATTGCCTTTGTGTGTAGTCTTGTAAAAGCTTACGTATCTTTGGATCGAAGTCCTTGGTATTCATCACTAATGTAACATTGAGCTTGTTTGTGGAGTCTTGTAAAAGCTTACGTATCTTTGGATACAAGTCCTTGGTATTCATCACTAATGTAACATTGCCTTTGTTTGTAGAGTCTTGTAAAAGCTTACATAACTTTGGATCCAAGTCCTTGGTATTCAGCACTAATGTAACATTGCATTTTTTGTAGAGTGTTGCAAAAGCTTACATATTTTTGGATCGAAGTCCTTGGTATATTTCACTAATGTAACATTATCTTGCTTTATACAGTCTTGTAAAAGCTTACGTATCTTTGGATCGAAGTCCTTGGTATTCATCACTAATGTAACATTGCCTTTGTTTGTAGTCTTGTTAAAGCTTACGTATCTTTGGATCGAAGTCCTTGGTAATCATCACTAATGTAACATTGCCTTTGTTTGTAGAGTCTTGTAAAAGCTTATGTATCTTTGGATAGAAGTCCTTGGTATTCATCACTAATGTAACATTGTCTTTGTTTGTAGAGTCTTGTAAAAGCTTACGTATCTTTGGATAGAAGTCCTTGGTATTCATCACTAATGTAACATTGCCTTTGTTTCTAGAGTCTTGTAAAAGCTTACATAACTTTGGATCGAAGTCCTTGGTATTCACCACTAATGTAACATTGCCTTTGTGTGTAGTCTTGTAAAAGCTAACGTATCTTTGGATCGAAGTCCTTGGTATTCATCACTAATGTAATATTGCCTTTTTTGTAGAGTGTTGTAAAAGCTTACATATCTTTGGATAGAAGTTCTTGGTGTTCATCACTAATGTAACATTGGCTTTGTTTGTAGAGTCTTGTAAAAGCTTACGTATCTTTGGATCGAAGTCCTTGGTATTCATCACTAATGTAGTATTGCCTTTTTTGTAGAGTGTTGTAAAAGCTTACATATCTTTGGATCGAAGTCCTTGGTATTCATCACTAATGTAATATTGCCTTTGTTTGTAGAGTCTTGTAAAAGCTTACATATCTTTGGATTGAAGTTCTTGGTATTCAACACTAATGTAACATTGCCTTTTTGTAGAATCTTGTAAAAGCTTACATATCTTTGGATTGATGTCCTTGGTATTCATCACTAATGTAACATTGCCTTTGTTTGTAGAGTCTTGTAAAAGCTTACGTATCTTTGGATCGAAGTCCTTGGTATTCATCACTAATGTAACATTGCCTTTGTGTGTAGTCTTGTAAAAGCCTACGTATCTTTGGATCGAAGTCCTTGGTATTCATCACTAATGTAACATTGCCTTTGTTTGTAGGGTCTTGTAAAAGCTTACGTATCTTGGATACAAGTCCTTGGTATTCATCACTAATGTAACATTGCCTTTGTTTGTAGTCTTGTTAAAGCTTACGTATCTTTGGATCGAAGTCCTTGGTATTCATCACTAATGTAACATTGCCTTTGTTTGTGGAGTCTTGTAAAAGCTTACGTTTCTTTGGATAGAAATCCTTGGTATTCATCACTAATGTAACATTGCCTTTGTTTGTAGAGTCTTGTAAAAGCTTACATAACTTTGGATCGAAGTCCTTGGTATTCATCACTAATGTAACATTGCCTTTGTTTGTTGTGTTGTAAAAGCTTACGTATCTTTGGATCGAAGTCCTCGGTATTCATTACTAATGTAACATTGCATTTTTTGTAGAGTGTTGCAAAAGCTTACATATCTTTGGATGGAAGTCCTTATTATTCATCACTAATGTAACATTGCCTTTGTTTGTAGGCTTGTAAAAGTTTACATACCTTTGAATCGAAGTCCTTGGTATTTATCACTAATGTAACATTGCCTTTTTTGTAGTCTTGTAAAAGCTTACATACCTTTGGATCGAAGTCCTTGGTATTTATCACTAATGTGACATTGGCTTTGTTTGTAGAGTCTTGTAAAAGCTTACATATCTTTGGATTGATGTCCTTGGTATTCATCACAAATGTAACATTGCCTTTGTTTGTAGTCTTGTATAAGTTTACATACCTTTGGATCGAAGTCCTTGGTATTTATCACTAATGTAACATTGGCTTTGTTTGTAGATTCTTGTAAAAACTTACATATCTTTGGTTCGAAGTCCTTGGTATTCATCACTAATGTAGCATTGCCTTTGTTGGTGGAGTCTTTAAAGGCTTACATATCTTTGGATTGATGTCCTTGGTATTCATCACTAATGTAACATTGCCTTTGTTTGTAGAGTCTTTAAAAGCTTACATATCTTTGGATTGATGTCCTTGGTATTCATCACTAATGTAACATTGCCTTTGTTTGTAGAGTCTTTAAAAGCTTACATATCTTTGGGTTGATGTTCTTGGTGTTCATCGCTAATGAAACATAGGCTTTTTCTGCAGGTAGAATAATTGTTTCTTTGTTTGACACAATAATGCATAGGGATATATTTTCCCCGTAGGAGAAGTTTGGCCTTAGTATTTTTGGGCATTTAATCTTATTTCATTGTCGATCGTATCAGGTCTACCTGAGGCTTCTATTCTAGCGATGATATTTTAGAATGGAACATGCTGTGGAGATAGAGCAATCATTAAGTGTTTTGTTAAAAATTTCTGACTGGTTTTCTAATGGCTGCTTCGAAACATTTACCACAAAGAGGATGCTTATTGCGCTGGATTTCCTAATTCCTAATTCCGCTAGATTACTTTCCTTAGCAGTCGTAGCCATGTTGTAAGCTAAGGTAGTAGAACTACGGTCCAGATACTCCCAAACTTCTACCGTTACATGTAAAGCTAATTTGATGTATTGTCTGTATAACTGGAGTCAGTGAAGTCAAGTTCTCTTCTAGTACATGCCATTATTTCTCGTAAAATCTTCGTGACTTTTTCGTAATATATAATAGGCAACTTCGATTTTTGTATTATGTCTAACCTTGAGAAACGCAGGGACACTTCCATTGTCTCTGCATTGTAGGAGAAATTTTAGCTCACTAATAAATTGACTTTTTTTATTAAGAGCTTGCAAAGAAGCTATCTCTTCTTGTACATATACTTCTTGTAGAGATTAATTACATGAATACGAAGGCTTCCAGGGCCGGAGTTACTGTTCTCATCTTGGTCATCTGGTGTAGATCGAGCCCTATTTTGTGCCCTAGCAAAATTTGATGAACTTCTTCTCGGGTAATGTGCATAGGAATTTAACTACGCTCCTATTTCTGCTTAAGTGCCAAATAAGTCGGATCAAGCTATTAGCAAGAGCAACCTATGACAACATTAATGAATAAATATAGAATGCCAGATTGGATTTAGCCCTCCTCCATTGTCACGATTCAAGCTATTCTGATTTTTAAACATTTCAGTACTCTCCCAAATCATTCTGAGGCAGCGGTCGCAAATGGAGAGAACCTTTATTTCGTCCAAGTCAGCAAGTTGGCCTGTATCAATTTTATGTTCCACCAAGGCTGATTTTGCGACTGGTAAAGTTTAAAACTTAAGTGCTCCTTTCTTCTGACGGTCACTGAACTGCGAGTCTATCCGATACACAATCATTTCGAATACTTACAGATACATCACCTTATCTTTTACAGGAGGGAGAAAGCTCTCTAAGTTCTTAACAGATCTGTAGCACGCAGTATTTTATTTTTACTTAGGATTTTGGAAATCGTATCGTAACTCTATATTTAAAAGGAAGGCACGCCCAATTTCTTTCTTGGGTATTTGCTTCATTAAGAAACGAATGTTTATAAATACCAGTTTGCTTTCGTCTTTCGGTGAACCCTCCATTGCATTCTGCTATGTATGCCTCTCTTCTTCTAATTCTTAAACCGGTTATTATATCCCTGCCACAGGCATCTTAATGTAAGTGATTCGAATAGCGGTGATCATTAAGGCGAGAGGAAATGGAGTGGCCATCCATTCAAAGATGAAGGTCATGAGTTCGAATGTCAAATGTCCTGTGGTAAAGGATGCGGAAGGGCCCACGAAAAATAATCGGTGTGATAGCATGCGTGGATGATGACTGCAGTTGCATGGGTTTTGCTTTTTGTTCTAAAAACAAACATAAACAACAATAACGTCATGCATTACAGGGTTAACTTGGGTTGCATGTGCATTTAGCTCTCACAAGCAGTGTTTTGGTCATTGCCCGTTTAACTCATGGGGAAGACCAAGATGATAATAGTGAAAGCCTTCACGTACACTTTTGAGTTCCATTATATTTTCAACCCCTTGCAGACAAAACAATCCGAGTGCAAATTTGTGCATTTGAGTTATAGGAGTTCGCAAAACTTATACGATAACTTAAAACTTAAAAAAGGCTACCCCTACTCATGTTTTAAACCCCTTATGTAGAAGTTTGCATCATTTCACCAACCTGGACAAAATTTTAGACGTTTACGCTTTAGGCACGAATGTAAACTGTAGGCTAGGTACTAATGACTTGCAAAACATTCCTATAACTATTTTCAACCCCTGCTTACAGAATGCAACCGTCCAATTCCTATAAAACAGCTACATTTTTAATGATTTCATAAAGCTATGCAAATGGATAACTTAGCTAATCCCATAATGCACCGAGCGAGCTGGCACCGTGCTAACGTCTGCGACTTGCATTCGGGAGGTCCTCGGTTAGGTCCCCTGTGACCGCCATTCTGACCCATGGTTTTTGTAGTTTCCCCGGGTAGGAAGGCGAAAACTGGGGTGATTCATCTTCTACCACGACACTCCTGCCCCCATTTCCTCTACCCATCATCTTCATTGTCACCCGTTTCACGGTTGTAGGACCAGGTGACGGTGTCTAGCGGGTTGCGGCTAGGCGGTGGCTGTGCGCTCTGTAGAATTTTAATTCTGACGTCGTCCAGGGACTACTCGATTGGAACCCGCCTCTGGGTGCTTTCGGGCAAGAGCTCCTTCGGGGAACCCCCGGAGGTTCGGGTGCCAATAGAGTGCGCTCGGCCGGCGTTGGAGGCGTTCAACCTGGAAACATTACAGACCCCGACCGTGCTCGCGCCCTTCGTCATACGGATCTGTCGTCCTTGGATCTCCCACCTCATCTCTCCCTCCGGGAGTCACGGTAGAAGCACAAGCGGCCGACTGGAGTGTGTGCAGTGCTCTGCCCGGTTTCGGGAGCCTCGTCCGTTCGTCAGCACCTTTACATTTACCTCATCTCTCTCTCCCAGGGTTCACGGTAGAAGCACATGGGGCCGACTGCCTGTGTGAGGTGCTCTACCCCGGTTTCGGGGGCCCCCTCCGTTCGCCAATACCTTTACTTTTACTTTATCTCGCCCTTCCAGGGGTCACGGCAGAAGTACAAGGGGCCGACTGCCTGTGTGAGGTGCTCTACCCCGGTTTCGGGGCCCCCCTCCGTTCGCCAGTACCTTTACTTTTACCTTATCTCGCCCTTCCAGGGGTCACGGCAGAAGTACAAGGGGCCGACTGCCTGTGTGTGATGCTCTACCCCGGTTTCGGGGGCCCCCTCCGTTCATCGTTACCTTTACCTTTAATCCCATAATGTTAACGGCATGGATAAATTAAATGAGCTAATGCTAACAAGTTTGTTTAAATTTAACAACTGAAAATTACAGGGGAACAGGGACATAAGTGGGATTGTGACAAACTGTCATTTTCGTATAACGGTTATAATTGTCATCGTTACTTTGCGTTAACGGTTAACATTTTAGCGCCTAACGTTACTAATTGCTAATGGTAGCAGTAATTGCTAATGTTTCTCTATTGCAAGTAGAGCTGTGTCACTGTTAAAAGCCAGGACGTACCTTCGGTATAATACCAAATCGGGTCATTGTACGCTATAATGCATGGTATCATTGGTTAATGTGGTTGGATTAGTGACGAATGCATCTAAGGAATATGAACATTTCTTGGTTTGAAAGATGACATTAATTTCTTCATGTGAATAATATTATAGCTTTAGGATATATACACTCCAAGTAAACCCAAATTAATTATTATTTGTTATTGAATTAAATACAGGATGTAACTTTATTGGTGTCATATATTTGGGGGACGTGTTCCTGACATCAAAACAGTAAAAAAAGTTCATATGAACATGGGTCTGAAAATCATTTATTTCAGAGTTGCAACACAAAATCGAAAGTTACAAAAATTGATTTAAGTGGCTTCCTCTTGCTTCGATGCATGCAGTAAGCCTGCGTTCCATGCTCTGGCATACTCTGTTGAAAATTCCTGGTGTGTTTCGTATTTGGTCAAATCCAGTTTGGATACGTCCTCTCAAAATGTCAACATCAGGTACAGGAGTCGCATAAACCAAGGACTTCAAATGTCCCCAGACGAAGAAATCCATTGGATTAAAATCAGGCGATGGAGCAGACCATGCAATGGGTCCCAATCGACCAATCCATATTTGCGGAAATCGATAATTCAAAAACTTACGAACTATCATACTGAAATGAGCTGGAGCACCATCGTGTACAAACCACATTTTTTGGATGATGTCCAGAAGCACATTATCAGTTAAGTGATGCAACTAATGTCTGAGAAACTGCAGATAGGTTTGTCCATTCAGACGCGGAGGGAAGAAGTAGGGACCAATAAGGTGATCATGAATGATTCCACCCCAAACGTTGAGATAGAGTCTCTGTTGATGGTTGTCCTGTCATACTTCATTAGGATTTTCAAATGACCAGTTATGTGTGTTATGAAAATTGAAGATGCCGTCGCGAGTAAAACCAGCCTCATCCGTGAATAAGATACAGGCTAGGAAATTGATGAACACAGCGCACTGCTGTAACATGCGTTGACAGAAACGTCTTCTTGGCTCAAAGTCCTTGCACACGTTGAAGGTGATACGGGTACAGAAGATTTTCATGCAGAATTCTCCAGATAGTCATATGACTAACTCTTTCCCTTACAGCCATACGTCCTGTGCTTTGTGATGGGTCTGCATCCTCAGCACGAAGAACTCGTTCTTCAAGCTCAATGTCTCGTACCGCTCTTGGTCTCCCAACATCCCTAGTACTCCTCTCAAATGCGCCATTCTCTCCCAAGCGTTGGTGAATTCGTGCGAATGTTCTTGCACACGGTACCGGCCTGTCAGGGCACCTTTCTGCATAAAGTTCACGTGCTCGTGCCGCATTGCCGTCTGCGCGGCCATAAGTGTAGTGCATATCCGTCTGTTCACTCATGGAATACATCTTCTTTGACCTATAACAACGAAACAGTTGATTTTCAGACCCATGTACATATGAACTTTTTTTTACTGTTTTGATGTCAGGAACACGTCCCCCAAATATATGACACCAATAAAGATACACCTGTATATGAGTAGCAATAGTAATGAAACAAAAATCCAAATTGAATTATTATTGCAATATTTTGCATGATATTGACTTAGCTTATACTTTAATGAGAAATAACTGCGTTCATTCTAGAAATAAAAGCAAAAAGTAATATTAAATGGTGCTTTCACAATAGATTTAACGAAAACGTGTAAAACAAAACTAGAATATTTATACCAGAATTGCGACGCTTCTATTAAGAGCTGCAACAGTTTCCAAAATATCCTCTTCATCAGGCGACAATTGCAGTTATTGATACTCAACTGATTTTTGTGCATCTGCATGGTCATCCTTGTATCGGGTATTCATTGTTCCGAAACCAACTTTTCGGTTGTTGCCGAAGAAACTCTGTTGCTGGTTTTTGTGTGGATTCGCCCATTGGTAGATGAGTTATGGTTGATGATGGTAGTATATTCAGAATTTTAGATGCCAGTGAACTTATTGGTTGTTTGCCACACAATCTTCTCCACCAAGTAAACGTAAAGGTCCAGAGGGTCCACCGGAACTGGGGCAGAGCACCGAAAGTAGGCCTTAACGGCCCTTTTTGCTTCCAACGTGACCTTTGGGAGGGAGGGAGGGAGGGATGAGGGCGACCAGATCCGCATGCCGACGGGCACAAGCATGAACAGGGTCCCTAACGTTTGAACACATCCGGCGCCGCCCGGTCGTGCCCAATGCCCGGCAGTCCCCTATCGGTCGGAGCCCACTCTGGAGGAGAGACCTAACTGAGAGTTACCACAGCGACGCCAGGGAAGAAATCTTTACAGAGCGCAAGCTACCCTCCAACCGCAACCTGCCGAACATCGTCGCCAGGTCCTACCACCCTGAAACAGATGATAAGTAAGATGAAAATGAGGGGCAGAAAAGCCTTGGCAGAAGATGAGCCACCCCAGCATTCGCCTACCGACCCGTGGAAACCACGGAAAAACCATGGGTCAGGGTGGGCGGTCGCCGGGGATCCAACGCGGGACATAGACGTTACCCCCTGCGCCATCCCGCTCCGTTTCTCCCACAGGTAGAATGCGACATGTTGAGCAGAAGCCCACAAAGTGTCTCGAGAAGAATTGCCAACACTAACTTTAAATTTGGCCACGATTATTCCACCGTCATGCTCTAGCACTTGCTTAAAGAAGGCAAGTTAAGGTTGCGTGTATTATACAACCCTAATTGCAAGCAGGTATTTGTTACTCTATAACATACCGGATTATAGTGGCAGACTAAGAACACAAGATGCACAAGTATTGTATCTTAACATTTCAGATTACAAAACTTACCTAGTAAATATGTTGGTGTAAATATTAATTCTGCCTATATTATACAAATGTTTTCCGCATAGATCATATTTTGAGTCATCACTGCACACACACGCGAAATAACACAAGTAATTGGTGCGCTTTTGTGAGTTTTCTCATTTTAAAGTTAATGATCAGGCTCATCGTTTGGGTGAGAGGGAGGCATAAGGTGAGTTGCAAGGACGCCTAGTTGAGATCCCTGTCGTAGTTAATGTTGTCTATCCTGTTACTTTTGTGACCGTTATAATCATGCATCGTTATGTTACTTTTTGGCTACCCTTTGAGGTAAGTCCCATGAAAAAAGTTTACAGCAATGACGTTTTAAGGTTAAAAAATGCGTGAGAATATTTTCAATTATTGTTTCTAGCCTCCTTATCTCTTAACCAAGTAAAGTTTCCAGCATAGCTTCCGTTTACGGGTTGTAAGATAGCAGCGTTACTTCATTTTTCACTGAATGTGGAATTCATGCTCTGTACTTTTCAAATATGAACACTTTCAATATTTTGAATCTGTAAACATAAGCGTATTAAAAGTTCAGTGTTCTGATATAATCAGCTAAGTAATGTGTTGAAAAATTAGAAATAGACAGGAACGTTGCCCAGAATCAACATGTGCACTTCACTGGGAAATCACAAAAACACAGTACTCCGAAATGCTGCTTTACATAAAACGCTTACTGATTATACACTATTTGTGGCAATTATTGTGCAAAATAATTATAATAATTTCTGATTAACAAGACAAGAGGCCATTGATGTTGCATTTTATTTTAATTTTGCACAGAATTTGTGAACAAAATGTTATAATAGGCCCTATAACTTTTAACGGTTTCTCGTGAATATCACTTTATAATCATTTAAAACAGGGTTGCCACTGGGACATCCATCTCCGTGTTTTGTTCTTTGGTACCGTCTAAGAAGCTTCTATTCTGTTAGCACTGTGTCGCCGTAAAGACTGACCACTCGAAGTTGGAGGGAGAAAGGAGAAGAATGTCACTGAGTGTCACAAAATGGCATGCCTTATTTACAAGATGTTAGAAATTAGACAGAGAGAGAGAGAGAGAGAGAGAGAGAGAGGGAGAAAGGAGGGCAGATGACTTAAGCAATAAAGAAGACAGATGTCTGTTGAACAAGCACAATGGAACAACTATGACAGACATGGGTATAGGGATGGGACCTCGATACCGTCGATACCTCGATATTCTCGATACTTGGTGGTATCGAAGTTGTAACAAACATTTTCTTACGACGGCGCTCGCGTCCAGTATAGGCGTAGGGTTGCTATAAATTATCGTCATGTTGGCCCACCTGCATTCCCGAAAGGTTTTTGATATCAACACCGTAGGCAGAGGGGAAGGAGGCATAAAAAAAGCAGCAGAGTCGGAAAATGCGGAAGTGATTAGCAGGCCTCGGTGCCGGTTTCCGAGACGCATGAAGTTAGAAGCACACGAACCACTGTGTTGTTTAGTTCGAGTGGGATGGCAGATAAAGCGTGCAGGTAGCCCTTGCTTCAACGTGTAAATATCTACTCACAGTAGGGCACAAAATAGACGTCACATTTTCCAGTGCGTATCGAGTATAGAAACTAATTACCTAACATAACAGTTTTGCACAATTATACCTGTTTTAACATTCTGAAATAGCCATTTTCCACGACAGAAAAAAGTGCAAACAATATACATATCGCAAAATAGATTTCTTCACAACTTCATTGCACCATATACATAAATATTTAAAATAAATAGATACATAAAGTAATAACCCAAATAATGCAAATGAATACAATACACTTCTTTACATGTCATTGCAGCGAATTACAAAGTGCATTCCCAATGTATCAAATACAAACATCTCCTATTTTCACTTAAAATGAGTTTATAGCTAGAAAAACTTCCTTCTTCGTCACATGACGTGACAGGTGCATAACGAAAGAATGGGATATCACACGAATAAACTTTTGTGGATTTGTATTTATTGTTTGAATCCAATAAAACACCCTTAATGGCACACATATCTGCAAAGCCAAAAGGACATTTTTTAATCCGGTGTTCGTACTTGCAATAACAGAGTCTGATTTTGACTCATTCAGTTTTTGAAGCAGTGCAATTACGAACCTATATATTTTTTTCTAGAAACGTTTTAATATATTTATTTTCGATCTCGTCGAAATGGATGTTGGCATGTACCAACATGCTACACAAATATCGATAAAATTCTTTCTGATTTTTTATTCTGATTGTGATGCTGAAGATCTCTGTAGATTGTTGAATTTAAAATTTTTCGTGTGTATTTTGCTATTGCAGTATTTTTGAAAGAATCGAGATCTGTCTGTCAAGATGTATTTTTTGCAGCGTTTGCAATATGCAGTGTTGTTTCCTTTGACAAGGAAATGTTCCTTTCCAAACTTCTCTACACGTGCATCCTGAAGGGAACGCTTGCTACTCGTATTCTTCGACATGTTTCAAAGTACTGTGGAGTATAAATAAGAGCAATTAACACTAACAAAATATCAATGAATATGTAAATACCATGCAACTATAGTTCTTTGCTCACTGGATCTCGAATAGGTAAGGGGACTGCATTAACCAGGGCTAAGCAGCAATATGAATGTCCACAGTGACCTCCGCTACGCAACTATCTGTAGGTTGGAAGTACTACCCCACCTCCGTGGACTAGTGGTACCGTGCTAGCCTCTAGTTCCCAAGGTCGCGGGTTCAAACCCGCCGGGCGATGGATTTTTTTCGGGCGTAAAAATCTTTGGCATGGCTTCCTTCGGAAGGGAAGTAAAGCCGGTGGTCCCGTGTCGTAGATTTACGGCACGTAAAAGAACCTCATATCTGATAAAGAGGCCTCTGAGCAAAATTACCACTCTTTCACGCCCAATATAGAATGGCAATAAAGAGCGTCCATAAATAAAACTAGATTTAGTATTTACCTACCGGTCTAGGACACCAACTCAACCCCGTTCGCTCCCAACTTCAGTCTGCTAATTCCAGGACGTATTACGTAACCAAAACTTAGTAGGGAAGCTGGTGGATGGTTACGTTGCAGTCGGTAACCATTAAGTCGCTGGCTTATTAATGAAGCAGTATTTAGAAGCGCTTTCCTAGAAGGGAAGGACTGAAGGACTACGTGTTAAGATTGCGTTTGGTTTGCGTGGTGTTTGGAGAAGTACCCAAAACCAAGGACCTTCGGTGTCGACACATTTCTGCATGCTTCTCGCGTTGTAGAGCTTCTCAGCAGCGTAGTTTCGTCAAAAGGGAATGGTTCGTCTGCCCAGTCTACAACCCAGCGTTTTGTTGGAGTAAATGGGAGTTGCTTTTTTTGTTTTACAGCCCATGTCGGTGGGTATTTGGTTCGACTTTGGATGGAATTCCAGAAAATGCATCGCTATTGGAAGTGGTGGGCTGTAAAGTTTATACGATGGTGTAAAGGTAGGAAACTTAATCCTCATTAATGAACAGTATCAGGCCAGTTTACAGTTTAACTCACACTTTAGTACGTTAAAGTACAGTAAAGAAGATAAATCCAAGCGGTATGTGTGATTTAAGTAGCTTGTATTATTGCAAGAATTTAAAGCTTGGAAAGAGCAAATAAGGGAAAGAGTACTTGCATAATTTCAAGGTTCAGATAAATAATATTGATTCGTGTTAATTGCATTGCCTATAAAACACAATTGTATGCTTCAATAAAACTGTATCCTGTAAATAGCCTGGTCTAGGCTATCTTATCATCATCTTTTATTTTGGTTTTAGTGCAATAAATTCCACGTGCTAGTGCTCGTTTCCTTTTAATATCTATCGTAATGGAGGTTCCGATTATGTAAGCTTTCCCCCAAGTGGGTTGAGGCAAATAAATAGCATAATCATACTACCTGAAGCGTACCGTTCCTTTAAGTTGGAAATATAGAGAGTTCATTTATAATCTGTTTTGTTTAAATGCACACTCGAGGCAGAGTTTTGTATCTCGAGTAGAGATAGCAGTTAATAGTTGTTTTGTGGTCACATGTTTTATGATTTTTATTCTTTGTATTAAGTTCAATATAGTGCATTTGGAAAGGAATTCAAATTGGGAACTTAATAGTTCTTGGTTATCCTGTCCTGGGGAATATCACGCTGAATTCTGATGGAGTACGAACCCTGGATCCCGACTGTAGCATATCCAGGCATATGTGTAACGCAGACCCTGGTGTCCTGTCATCCCACTAAAACGGGCTAGCGGCGGACACGGCTATAGGGCGGGGCGAAGTTTGGCAGACAGCGTCACAAAGTATCTCTGATACTTTGAGATAATCCTTCGCATTATTGAGAGTTGTTGCGCTTAACTTAATGCTAAATAAGACTTCACGTTACTGCCTCGCACGTGTCCCCAAACAGTTGCTGGACTATAGTTGTTGATAGAGGGATGAGGGTGAATGAGTGCAACATTCCATACTCTTGTGTCTAAATGAAAATATGCAAAACAATGGGGAAGGAGTAGATAGAGGTACTCATGTAACATGCAGCGTTAACTGAGCTGTGATTGAAGCTGATTTAGCTGACGCACTAAATCACGTTTCTGCAATAGCCTGGCTAGCTGACTCAGTCTCAGCCCTTCCATCAAAATCTGTGTATCCAGCAGAAAGGGTTCAGAACTGAAGGTTTAAGGTAATAATACGCATGGGAATATTTGTTCTTTCCTTCCATCTATTAGTGTTTACGCAGGTCAAACTCGGGTCAAGAGCGTGGCTTGCAGGTATATCGTACGACTAGTTTCCCAATATGGATAGAAAATACTTTAAGAAAGTTCTCAGCACAAAGTGTGGTTACATAAAAAGGCAAGCAAAGAAATTATTATTAGCCTTGACTAATTGGGGATATATAACCTGTGACATAATTAAGATAAAAAGAATTGCTGCCAATAGGAGAACTTCAAACAGAAAAAATGTTGGAATTAGCATACAATACAAAATTGATTACATGCAAAGAGAATTACTTATAAGAACATAATTCAATGAAGAAGCTATTACGTTACAGTGAGTATGGAGAAATAGTGATAACTTCCCATCATTATGAGATTATCAATTCTAATAGCATATTTTCTTCAACTTATGCATAAAAATATGTTGATTTTGCCAAAAGCAAGGTGGCATTTTTAGTAAACTGAGATATTTGCCGACACTTGGAGTGAATTACAGATTCGGAGTAGGGACATAGTATACAGGTGAGTTCGAAGCCGAGGGTTAGAGTTCCCGGTTGTGTATGGACAATACAACCACAGAGTTGCAAGTTTTGTATAATGGTTTGGGCAACTTTATGTGCGAAGCCATGGCATTAAACAATTTTATTGGCATTTGAATTTGTCTTTCTTCTTTATCTGAACCTTAGCAGCTACAGAAAATGTTAAATGAATTTCGTATTAAAATACCTGAGTGTCTCTTTTGCAACAGTAGCAAAGCCTTAAATTAAGTTAGATGGTTTCGTTTCCGGCTCTCGTACTGAGGGTCGGGGGTTCGATTCCCGGCGATTGAGAGATTTTAAGTCGGCCACATCCACGCCTTCACCTCTGACTGGCTCATGTGAAGTATCCCCAAGGCCCAACGTGGTTAGGGGTCCACGGTAAAAGCTGTAGGTTCTCCTCATCCTACCGTCGGAGGCAACGGATTCTGCCCGCTGGGTGCCTCTACCTCAGAAATGGGTCCAACATCACTTGGTGGAATGAACTATCCCCGAAGGTCATAGACATATGGGGAGAACGTTAGAAACGACGACGATATATTTTCATTGTTTGAAACTGTTCCATAACTTACTGCGTTTACTATTATACAGTTCCAAAACTGGATAGCGGCATGCAGTTTATATAAGCTTTTATGATTTTTAGAAAGCTATGAAACGAATCAGGATATATTTATGTGCAACGATTTTCACTTTTCTAAACACACTTCTTGTATGCTTTTCCATTTTCTGAAAACTAATTTTAAGTGAACGTGATGAGATTTAGAAGTGCGGGATTCTATCCGAGCACATACATCCAAAACTTGAAATTGGGTTTTCTCAAGTCAACTAGTGCATTGAGAAACATTTTTGACACTAAGAATCAGTGTCACAGTTTGGAAGTTACAAGAGAGGGATTTAGAATAGGGTGAGACGTGCAGGAGCGTTGCCCAGTAATACCGATATTGATAAAGCTATATTTGGTATTTGGGGAAAAGGTGTTTCCATAATAACATTGTAGCACAATAAAATAGAAAACTGGACAGATACCTAATGAAGGAGATAGTGCAGTGTAATCGAAAAACATTGTTATTGAGACAAAATAAGAGACTGCAAGTATTTAAAACGGAATAGGATTGGCCGCGTGAAATGGACAGATACAAACCGCAAAGAAGCTGTTTTAAAAAAAAACCCTAGGAAAAGGAAGAACAACGCTAAAGCTGGCCAGGAAGAGGAAAATAATTTGGCTGGGATACCTATTGCTTGTTAAGGGAAGCAATGGTCAATGGCCAGGTTATGCACAATATTAATATAAGAGGTTCATATGCAAGGCAGAGATTTGAAGAGGAAGCGTCTACTGTGAAACTCCTACATTTGGGCAGAAAACTATGACTGTAGCCCATTCTGCATACAATTTTATTTAACTTTTTTACGTTAAAGCCAAAAATACTTAATGTTTTGAAATTATGTTACTAATTTTTCAGTATTTTCTGTTCAACATATTTTATTACTGGAAAATAAATAATGGAACATCTATATCATGGGGTTCCTGTTTAGTTTAGACTTGCGTATTTAGAAGTATTACAGGAACGCTTCAGAGCTTGAGGACAGAAATAGGTGGGACCCCTCAGAATTCAAAACTTGAATTCCGAATTCTAGAAAAGAACTTTTGCGACTTGAATGTGTGCCTATTTCTGCAGCGATCATTCATGTCGTATACTACAGTAGGTGGGGATGACCAGAGAGCCCCGCGAAGGAGTAACGTTTATGCATTCTGCATGTCTCTTTGCCTGTCTTGTTGGGAACTCGGTTCTTCTTCCCTGCCTTACTTTCCTGTCAATGTTTGAAATAGTAGACATCTTGGAAAGTGCAGTATCTTGTCTTACGTCACATTTCGAGAATTCCCTTGAGGAGGTATACCACTATACTGGAGTGAGTGAAGGCTGTTCTTACCTTTATAGTCGGGGAGAAACATGCCCTGACTCGTCCAACTTCTGAATCCCCGAGCAAGGGAAACAGGGTTTCTGCTTTCCAGATTATAATTACTTTCATATGCCAAACTCGGGCGCAACGTAGCTTCACGTATAGTGCACCACGAAACGTCTTCCAATTGAATGGAAGGGGTCACTGGAAATGTGTCGAGGTTTCACAACCCCCTCCAAAACTCGAGTATATGTTTTTGTCTGTATTTATATCTTTGTGTATGAAAAGCATAAATGTCTAGCATGTTCCAAGGATGCGACACGAAGATTTTCACTGAATTCCCCTATTTGAAGCTACCCTTTATTTTCTTAAGCATGTATCTCACAATTTGGATTAAAATATAATGTTTAACTTAATAAAATGTACATATTGAATATTCTACGAATAGCCTTGAGGTCCCCTTCATGAATTTTATATATATATATATGAAACTATAAAAAATAGATAAAGAATTACTTCAGGGAAAATCTTTAGCTCTTTGAAGTATTCAATTAGTGTCAAATAATCCTTTTCGCAGCTATAGCAGCTTTTTAAAAATATTACATGTTATAGGTACTTTTGAAATGTAAGTGCGTTATCTAACGTAAGATGTTTGATAGTTTCCAAAATATTTGTTTTCATTTTCTTCGCAGGAGTTCGTTCTGAATTTATTCCTTCGTGTTTCAGATAAAACTCTGAACGTTATTTTTGAATCTGGTATATGAGTAAGTATTTACTACTTAAATTTAAATCATTTCTAGGCAAAAATGTATTTCGAGTAACGTAAGGTGGATGGAAGAATCACTTTTTTAATGAATGCTATAAAATGCAAATTTTTAATCGGTAGAGAAAGTAATTTGATTGTACATAGGATTTTTTGTCGTATTTGGTTATGTTTAATGTTTCTTATGAAAGAGATAACACTTACCTATATTTTTAAAGCATTTAAACTAATGCATAGACAATTCCAGCGTTTAGGAAATACAGTTAAGTTTAATACCTTAAATATACTTGGTGTATAAAGCTCTATTTCTGAAAACAAATGAGGGATACGTCCCTTATTTCGCCGCTCCCTCATTCAGGTAGTTTAAGAGAGATCCAACTCCAAAGCTCACTGTTATAAGAAAAGGAAAATTCTTAAAATACACCATAAAAGTTTTAGGAGAATTAAACATCATTTAAAAGCAATATTTAAAATACTCGCGTGTCTTTCCTAAGTTTTATAAATGCCAAAATAATATGAGACCTCGGTTCCCTTTCAAAGCCTGAAATATAATTGCAGAGCATTATAGCGTATAGATAAATTGTAGGGGCAAGCTTTGGAGCATAATAATTATTGTTGGCATGACAATGAGCGTACGGGTATATAATATGAGCGAGCATATACTCGAAAAATGCACATCATCAATTGTATCACCTCCATGGTCGCCATGACTGGTTGTGATAACGTGGTGAAACTTCTCACACATCCCAAGGCTATTTGGAAGGGCTCATTACAAAATCTGCACACAATCTTTACATGCACCAGATTCTTCAGCTTTCCTTAAAGGTATACGTCGAGAATATCCAGATCAGGTAATCGTGCAGGCCATGCTACTGGTCAGATAGAACATGGAGAAGGAAATGAGTTGAAGCTCCATCGTGCTTGAACTACAGACATACTGTGCATAGCATTTTGACAAGAAATAGTTGTCAGCGGTGGAATACAGTGGATTTATTAAATTATCATTTTTTTACGTGTCGAGCTGAAGATGACCGTAGAGATTAGGCATCGCCTGACGCCTTAACTTTATAATCTTCACACCCCATTTAAAATGTTCATATGAACTCGTTTAGGATTTGTTACACCAATAATAATGCCCCGATGTTTCTCCAGATAATATACACTGCATTGTACCGTTTCTATACGTGTGGGGTTCGCATTTGGGAGGTCATGAGTTCGATCTCTGGCGAACGCCCATTCTGATCCATGGGTTTTTCGCGGTTTTCCCGGATCGGCAAGCGAATGCTGGGTAGTTCATCTTCTATCACGACTTTCCTGCCTCTCCATTCCTGTACCCGTCATCTTCCTTATCTGTTTCAGGTTGTAGGACCAGGCGACGGTGTCCGGTGGGTTGCGGCGGACGGTGACTTGCGCTCTGTAGAGGCTTCTTCCCTGGCGTCGCTGCGGGGATTCTCGGTTAGGTCTCTCCCCAGAGTGGGCTCCAACCGATGGGGGACTGCCGGGGTTGGTTGCTTGTGAGTAGGATCGGGTGGCGCCGGATGTGTGAAATCTGGAAACATTAGGGATCCCGTGGGCTTGCACCCGTCGGCATCCGGATCTGGTCGCCCTTCGGGCCTCTCCTCTTATCCCTCCGTCGCAGGGGTCACGTTGGAAGCAAAAAAGGCCGTTACGGCCTACTGGCGGAGCTGTGCCCCTCCGTGATATGTACCTTTACCTTTTGCCTTATCTTTACTATGTGACGTCAACAAAGCATTGTTTGACATTTTGTACGATAATAATGACCCTTTGTGTGCAAATGAAGAGCTCAGGGAAATAATATGCAATGCCGCATTCCTATGACTCTGGGTAAATCGAAGTTATAAGCAAATTTCATATTATTTTTTTCAGCAATCATAATTTTATAATAATTGGCACACGTTATAAGTTTACTGAGAGCTATTTCTGGAACAGGGGAACAACAACAATTGCTGATACATTCGCCATTTTGTGAGTGCAATATAAAGTGCAACGGTATACAGCAGATTGTACACTCGCTTCAATTTATGCTTTGAGAGACATTCTACTGGCCTTCACAGGTGGAATATGTGTCTCTAGCAAGGCGACTATCTGTTTGCATTTTGGCGCATACAGTGGCGTGCACGGTCCTAGATTATTCACATGTATAACTTTAGGCAATCACTTATAATAACCATTTTGAATATATAACAAAATAAAACCTTGTTTTACACAAAAATATCTTAATGGCAACATAAGTAAAACTGAAATACATTATACTTCTTACTTTCAAAGAGGACACATTTATTGGGCATTATTGGAATCATCTGTCAAATCTATATATACAATTAAATAAAACACTGTTTTGCACAATTTCCCCGTGAAACAGCATTTTTAATGACAGTATAATGTAAAACTGAAGTACTTTATACTTTTTAATCTCAAAGAGGATACATTTATTAGACATTAATTTAATAATTCCAATCTCCTATATCTGATTTAGCAGCCTAGGCACTGAATCATTTAGGGCACGGAAGAACCCTGGCTCTAAATGTTCCCACATTTCATGGCAGTGCTCCCAGAGGGCGACGGGTGATTGGGTGCTTATTGTTTTAAAGGCATGACAAGACCGAGCACATTTAACATTTTATTAAAATTATCAGATCTCTGTGTGCATTAAAAATACGACTTATAACGGTAAAAAAGGAACATGTATAATGAAACCAAGACATATTTTAGACAATACCAAACTTAACATTTGTCGATGTAAAGGATTGTTTGGGATGGGATTGGTATCATTAAAGGAATCTGACTCAAGTAGAATAAAGTGTGGTATTATCCACCTTGAGATATGCTGTTCACAGACAAACATACTCACTTACGCGCGTGCGTACTCACATACTCGCTGACGTTTTCTTTAAAACAAAAAGCTAAGTTTTTTATTCTCGCGAAACCTGTAATTGCGATAACATCTGGATATTACATTTTTGAATGGAACACAATACTTCCTCTATTCTACCATTGACCATAGGTAAGCGGTAGAGAAATCGAAAAACGACATGAGAGTGAAAACGGAAGTGAGCACATGATCACAATATCCGTGTCGCAGGTTTACTCGTGAGGAAGTTGATGTTCTGGGAGCGGGTGACCATAAACGCGCTTGGAGAGCCTTGTACGAGCACGATGACAACATTGGCTGCTGATAATACGTGAACACTGAGCTTTGTTTGCGGCCGTATTGCCTATTTGGAAACTGCTTCTAAACAAACATTTGCCAGGTTTAACTTAAAGCGGATAGAAGAGTTACTTTTATAGAAATAATGCGACATAGAGTAGCCATGGCGTAGAAGCAATCCAGGCGACCTCGTGGTGGTAGGGCCTGAGTAGTGTACAAGGTGCATGGGCATTACGCGGAAAACACGAACGTCTGTTAGCAGACGTCCTGTATTAAACCTATATAAACAGAAAAGACAATAATTTTAAACCCTGGAAAAGCAATATCATAACTATTGAGACTGGTCAGAACTCAACGCAATAAGGAAACTTGCTTGTGATAGGCTACTTAGCTTCAAAACATGCGAGGCTTTCCAGCTACCGGCATGGTGTCGTTTAAATCCGCTAAATTAGCTCGTTCTCGAAATAAAAGAAAAGTTATCTCCGTGTAAAGTTTCTGGGAGAAAAAATGCTAATGATAGCAAACGTGAGAGAAAACCTGTATAATAACTAAGATTTCAGCAATGAAGAAGATTCACATTCGGAATAGCAAATCCGTCATTATTGATCAGTAAGTGCAACGAATAATTTGTATACCTGCTTTGGCGACAACTTACATGTATCTACAAAAAAGAGCAAGCAAAAAAGAAGAAAAGTTTGCAAAAGATACAGTTTAATCATTTAGCGATTTCCGTTGAGTAGTAAAATAATATGATATAAACGAATTCTCATCCACACAGATAGTCAGTGCTTTAGAAGCACTCTCTTCAGACCAGGTAAAATCCAAGCTGATTTGGGAATGCCTAAATGCCTTGAGTGCCCTGTCATCTCGCAACAGGCTTGAAATGCGGTGGGTGCCGGTGCATCAGGGTATCTATGGAAATGAAGAGGCTAATCAGCTGGCAAAAAAGGGTATTGAGATACCGTATGTTGGAATCAGTACACCTACTGCCAAAACCTTGGTAAAAGCATGGCTTAGAGAAAAATACCTTCTCAGGTTGCAAACCTAACCTGGACAAAGACAAGCTAGGAAACTGTCCTTAGGTCCATGCAACACTCTTTCCTCATCTCTCCTGAGATTGGATAGAACAGAAATAAGGAAATTAATTTCTGAACATGGTCACTTCAGGAAAATCCCCTAAAGTAGGACTCTACAAGGATGAACCCATTTGTAGAATGTACAAAGAGGATGAGAAAACTGCCTTGCATATCCACTATGGCTGCCCATTTCTGGCAAGAAAGAAACTTACTCTTGCCATAACCAGAGAAAATTTAGGAAAGGATGCTGACATTGGAACCAGGATACTGCAACTTGTTCAGGGAGCAGATTTTGGGAAACAATGAAGGCGTCCTTTCCAATCGGGTTGCACAGTAAGCCTTTTAGGCTGACGTGCGAGAGGTCGATGAAACTCAAACAAATACCCCCATCTAACCTAATATAACCTGATTTAATATAATTTAATCCATTCTAATCGAACCTAATCGAATGCAATCTAATCTAATCCAGTCTAAGGTAATATAAACAGAAGCCTGCGATCTGCGTACCTCAATCTCTTTAAAGATTTCCCGGTCACTGTGTGTGGTATACCAGTGTGGTGATTGATGATGATGATGATAGTAATATGGACCTGCACGTAGGTTCTTGTAGTCGTTTGTGCCTGCCGATCGGGGCATTCAATCAAGTCCAATATTTAGGATAAAACGGACCAAGTCCTCGTTCTTATGTCCTCAGGTTCTAAGTAAAAGGAACCTAGGGATACACATAGCGAACCCTTCACATTGCATAGTACAGGGTGAACCAAAAAACTACGAACCGCCTGCGCGGTGTTTTTCCTGTCCGCGTCATGGACATCATGGGTAGTGATGGATAGTTTCCTAAAGAGGCGCCAAAAATGTATGGACAACGACAGTGGCCAGTTTCAGCATTTTCTTTCAGAAAGTTAGTAAGTAAAGCCTTTAAAAGTAGTTTTAAAAATGTTGTATGGTTAGACGGCAACGAGCGCCGAGGACGCGGACAGGAAAAACACCGCTCAGGCGGTTTATAGTTTTTTTGGCTCACTCTGTTTATGCTGGGAGTTTCATATTCCCTCCCAGATTTCCTGCATATAGGGCCTTGAGCAAGTTCCATTATGTATCGATGTCAGGTCAGATTTAAACATAAACATGTTTACATATCAACATCTCACGATTCACACGAGCTATTACTTATATTCTTCATTACCTTCGAGGCTTCCATTTAATTTGAGGCGTTAACACTAGTACTCTTGTATGAAAGGAGGAATTTCAGAATAAACAGAAAATCACCAAATTTATCTCCTAATTGGAAGTGATGAAAAATATGAATTTCAAAACTTCATCTTGAAATGAAAGTCAGGCTCCTAGTTTTCTTTGTTTAGATCGAGAAAGTTTTCACGAGTGCCATATATATGCAGACCAGCCTAATTTTCGTATAATAGACCCTTAAATTTGCTTTAGAATAAATTGTACTTTCTGAAACTTTCTAAGAATCTTCAATCAGCGAGGTGAAGCTTTGTGTTTGGAGAAAGAAAGGCTAATAAATTCCTTAAATGTTTTGTAAAATGATGTTTTTAGAACAAAGAGGACAAGAGGGTTTTTTATGTTCTTGGGGAAGAAATATAATTGAATCAATTTTTTATTTTGTGAATCACTGATGGAATTAATTTATGGAATTTGTTGTATTAACCAAGGAAAAGAGAAGTCAAATAAGAATTGCTGACTGACAGACAGAAAGACAGAAAAGTTGTTGCATTCCATTTCCGGAATTATAATTTATGTTACATGACAAAGATTAAGGTAATTACAACTGTCAGGAAAGTATATTTCCACTTTCGTGAACTTAGAAATACCTGTATATTTACGTTGATTTAAAGGACGATAAAGAACTAAATAGGTTGATGCAATAGCTCGAGATGCCTGCCGCACAGCTGCTGCATCTTCTGCCTCTGCATGCCACCTCTCCACGGGGCGGGGTCGCGTAGGCGCAGTTTTCTACACAGGAGTAGGCAGATTTCCATCAAGTATCTCCTCCATTGCTCCCGTAGGACCTCGCAAGACTGAGCGTACCTCGTACCATGTGAAAATCTCCACGACATAATCGGGAATCGAAACCTTGTCCCCTTGTGCAGTAGGCAGCAAAGTTTCCGCTGCACCACTGGTTGGCCCAGAAATAGAACACATAGCTATAAGTGCGTTAACCTGCGTGTGTTATCCCTGTGTTAACTGAGTTTACCTGGAGAGTGAGAATCCCATAAAAACTAAACCTGGCGTGACTTACACCGGATTAACGTCAGCAATGTGTTTAAACTAAGGTCCCTTTCCCCGGGTATTTCTGGATCTCGTTTAGTTTAAACAACTCCTAATTGAAACTACATTTGGTTATACTGAACAATCATGTCGACAACCAGTTGGCCAATCAGAGCAGCGTTTTGTGTCTTGAGTTCAACAATGATCAAAAGTATCCGGACACCTGGCTGAAAATGACGTACAAGTTCGTGGCGCCCTCCATCGGTAATGCTGGAAGTCAATATGGTGTTGGCCCACTCTTAGCCTTGATGACAGCGTTCACTCTCGCAGGCATACTTTCAATCAGGTGCTGGAAGGTTTCTTGGGGAATGGCAGCCCATTCTTCACGGAGTGCGGAACTGAGGAGAGGTATCTATCGATGTACGTCAGTGAGGCCTGGCACGAAATCGGCGTTCCAAAACATCCCAAAGGTGTTCTATAGGATTCAAGTCAGGACTGTGTGCAGGCCAGTCCATTACAGGGATGTTATTGTCGTGTAACCACTCCGCCACAGCCCGTGCAGCATGAAAAGGTGCTCGATCGTGTTGAAAGATGCAATCGCCATCCCCGAATTGCTCTTCATCAGTGGGAAGCAAGAAGGTGCTTAAAATATCAATGTAGGTCTGCGCTGTGATCGTGCCACGCAAAACAATAAGGGGTGCAAGCCCCCTCCAGGAAAAACACGACCACACCATAACACCACCACCTCCGAATATCACTGTTGGCACTACACACGCTGGCAGATGACGTTCACCGGGCATTCGCCATACGCACACCCTGACATTGGATCGCCACATTGTGTACCGTGATTCGTCACTCCGCACAACGTTTTGCCACTGTTCAATCGTGTAATGTTGACGCTCCTTACACCAAGCGAGGCGTCGTTTGGCATTTTCCTGCGAGATGTGTGGCTTATAAGCAGCCGTTCGACCATGAAATCCAAGGTTTCTCACCTCAGCCTAACTGTCATAGTACTTGGAGTGGATCCTGATGCAGTTTGGAATTCCTGTGTGATAGTCTGGATAGATGTCTGCCTATTACTCTTTACGACCCTCTTCAAACGTCAGCGGTTTCTGTCAGTCAACAGACGAGATCGGTCTGTACGCTTTTGTGCTGTACATGTCCCTTCACGTTTCCACTTCACTATCACATCAGAAACAGTGGACCTAGGGATGTTTAGGAGTGTGGAAATCTCGCGTACAGACGTTTGACAAGTGACACCCAATCACCTGACCACGTTCGAAGGTTCCACGGAGCGTCCCATTCTGCTGTTTCACGATGTCTAATGACTACTGAGGTCGCGGATATTGAGTACCAGGCAGTAGGTGGCAGCACAATGCACCTAGGATGAAAAACGTATGTTTGTGGGGGTGTCCGGATACTTTTGATCACATAGTGTATCTCTTCGAGAATAAAAGCATTCTCACATTTTCTCTCCTTATGCCGCAGAAAAAGTCTGTCATAAAATGCAATTATGAAGTTTTAAGTCTATAATTAGATGTATGCATGAATTGTTCTCGAATAAAACGTTCCTAATTTGACTTAAGTGTTACGTCTGCATTTAATTTATAATTATGTTAAATTTATTGGACGCGTTCTCCACTGGTTCAAACATTAAGTCGTTTCGTTAGTTGCCCTGAATAACAGCAGGGGAGCATTTAATCGCTGTCACAATGCATATACTTTTTGTAGTGTTTGTCATTTGTCATGGATAAACTGTTAACGTCTGTTCACTCTGAAAAACTGTTTCACAACGGAGTTCGAGAAAATGTTATTATTTCGATTTTACCTCTCTAATTATTTTGCTTGTAGGGGGTAAACAGAACCCGTTATAATCTCCAACATTAATTATGAAACTCCCTGAAGCATAATACTTCATTATTTTCGTTGAAACAGTATTGCTTTCTGCAGTTTCTATTTATGTTATGACATTTGCCATATTTTTATGCAATCGGAATCTATAGCAATTAATTTCCATCCCAGTTTTCAAAATAATTCAGCGTTGTAGAATTACTCCAAAACTACATAACCTCATTCCTATATAACCATCCTCTTCTATTTTATTAAACATTTCCACAATTTTCTTAATTTTTCTTGAGTGACAAATGCAACGGGCGTTACCAGACTGGAAAAATATCTTATCACATTGAATAATCACTGTTATACATACTATTTCAAAAGTTTTAACTCAAACCATGATTTAAATCCACCAGAAGGAAGGTTTAAACCTCATGAATAATTTAATCTAGCTTAGGGAAAGCCATTTATTGTTTGAATCCTTCCTTAAACATTTTAAGCTGAATCTGGATTTAGACCTATTTGCAGAAAATGGCCTTAATTATAATAAAACGCTAGAGATATCGCATGAAATGGTATGGTTTACTTGTGGAACACAAAAACTAATTGTTGATTATCGAGATAAAATGAGTATTAATGAAAACAGTGAAGTAACGAAACACAAAGTGTTACATTTTTTAATAACGATTTTAGCTAAGAGCCTCTTCGTCATTTCATTAGCATGATTTGAGACAAGTATAGTTGAATTTAGAGTCTCGATTCTGAAGATCACATTTCATCCATACCCTAAAGTTTATCCAAATAAAATTATATTTTCTACCCTTTCATTCCATCTGGAAAGCATCAAGTCTGGAAAAGTGATACATCATACGCACCACATTGGCGTGTTATGTTGGTAGCTGCAAGCAGTTGAGCCCGCCACCGCTAGATGGAACCCTTGTTCTGCTCCGACATAATATTGCAATGCTCTTCCCCGACGTATCTTTTTTGCTTCAATTGTAATATCTATTTTAGACTTAAGTCGTTAATTCGTGTCTATTTTTCTTAAAAAAATAAAGGGCTTTCTCCGGCATAGCTTTATGCAACGTGGTCCTGATATTTATTGCCTCTGAGTTGTATTAAATAATTTCATTATTTCTATGACCTATTCGCCCTCAGAATCCCATTGGGGCAAAGTACCTTTATGCTACTTATGTTCTTCTCTGTAGTGCCTGCTGCTATCAGCCTTGCACCAGTTTCCGAAATGTAACCCTTAATAATACCCGGGAACGACTTTCTAAAACAGAATGTACCTACTTCTTTCATGTTTAGGATTATAAACACTTTAAGATTTCCAGTTTCTTGGTCTCCGATCATAACATTAAAAATAAAGGATAAACAATTGCAGCAACAAGACTAAAATAAAGCAATGTCAAATGCACAACCCATATTAAAGTTTGAAACCCTTCTTCACTCTTTATAACGAATTCTCGCTTTATTTGATGGTTTTGTTGCTTTCGCCACCGGCGCTGTTAACCTGGGCCGGTGATGGATCAACTATACAGTTACATCGTCAATTGTTTCAAGACAGTGTTAGTATATATTGAGCGTCTTGTTGCAACATGTACCTTACACGCGGCTCATATGGATTACAAATATTATTTAAGAACTTCAGCTTTACAAACAAATGAAATGTAATTATAAATGGTTACGTAAGCAAATTAATGTGAATGTTGCAATTACTCGCTGCCGACGGGAGAAGGGCTTTCACAGCAACATCAGTTACTACTGACATCTTCAACGACTTCAATCTCAGCGAAAATGTCGCTCCGTGGAAGCTTATCACCGGTAGCCTAGTCGACCATGAGACAGTTTCTAGTATATACAGGGTCTTTCAACAAGAGGGTCCTATCTTTGAACTTAAATAAAACACGTTCTATAAATGATAGAGGGTTATTTCTTTTTTTATTTTGGAACATAATTAATGTCATTACGTGTGGAAGAGAACATCAGTTAAGTGATCGCCGCGACTTCGTTGGGTTGCGCGTATACGGTTGACCAATTTTCAATGACAGAAGAACGTAAATTAGATCCAACTTCACGAATAACACGCGTGATGTTATTCATAAGATCATTTACTGTTTCTGGCTTGTTGACATAAACTCGGGATTTAACATAACCCCACAAGAAGTAATCCAACGGCGTTAAATCACATGACCTAGGAGGCCAGTTAACATCACTACCACGGGAAATGATGAAACCTCTGAACTTCTCCTTCAAAAGATCGATTGTTTCGAGAGCAGTATGACATGTGGCACCATCTTGCTGGAACCAGACGTTTCTGAGATCCATACCATTCAATTGAGGCCAAAAATAGTCCCTTATAAGAGCCCGGTATCTTTATCCATTGACAGTTAGAGCTTCTCCATCTTCATCTTGGAAACAATATGGACCAATGATTCCACCATACCAAAATCCACACCACACAGTAAGCTTTTGGGGATGAAGTGGTCGTTCTTGAATCTACATTGGATTGTGATTGCTCCAATAGCGGGAATTTTGTTTGTTAACACAACCATCCATCCAAAAGTTGGCTTCGTCGCTGAAGATGATTTTTCGACAAAAATCCGGGCCAGCTTCCAATTGCAAAATAGCCCAGTCAGCGAATACACGGCGTAACCTATGATCGTTGGGCTTTAGTTCTTGAGTTAACAAAATATTGTAAGCGTGAAACGTCAAGTCCAGATGCAGAATTCGTCAAGTTGTGGTCGGCGAAAGCCCCAATTCTTGCGCTCGACGAGCAATTGATTTGTTTCCGTTCTCGCGTACACTCTCACGAACGGCGCCGATGTTTTCGTTGGAGCGCTTACGTCGATTACGTACAGGCGTTCTTTGATCGCTGACAGAACCACTTCTTTCAAATTTATCGATCAAACGCCGAATCGTTCTCTCGCAGGGACGATTATGCACACCGTAAACTTCACGCAATACACGGAAGGTTTGGCGAACAGATGATCCATTTTGATAATAAATTTTTACGATTTCTACGCGTTGCTGAATGCTGTTCCATGGCTATTTGTCAATAAGAACTGTAACCACATGAAAAAAGACTTCTGTAACTCAATAACAACGGCAGCTATCACATGTTAAAAATAGGACACTCTTGTTGAAAGACCCTATATAAAGGATTTGGGATATGATTTCAAAACTGCAGTCAATAATTAAGATGTAAATTGGTAAAGCAAGTATCATGAACGCAACTTCCTTCATTTGCAACCAACATTCTTGGCAATCACATAATGTCCAAACGTTCTCTTCACACGCTACTAATTGCAAGAGTAACCCTATTTGAAATTTGCAAATTGCCTGTGGAATAAGATTTTTTATATTATCGGTATTTTTTGCCACAGAGCTCACCAAATAGTACGTCTTGTGTTAGTATACATATATGTAGCTTTAGTCTACACCGTGGAGAGAGAAAGTGGGCGGTTTCTACCAGGGATTTGGTGTTTTGAGCACAGTACGTTAAGTGTATAAAATGCTGGTACAATTTTCCGTTCGAGCCAAAACCTTTTCATTCTGAGAAATTAATTGATTAAAGTTAAAGTGTTTCAATGGCATAGATATCAATTCGTTCTTTATTTTATTTAGCAAGAACCAAGTGGAATATAGATTGTTGCTACGGAGATGCGAGTGTTTAAATTTATAGGCTGAGTGTTTTATAGAAAATGACAATCTACTGATGTACAATATTATTTTAATGCAAACTCAACACCGTCCTGCGGTTTGAGAAGTTATGCAATTCTAGTGTTTTATATTCAATATTATAAACAATGTCTTATCGTGTCAGCCTAAGAATTTCCATTCCCTTTCCTTCAAGCGCGTGTTGTAGTGTTTAATGGGAACTGCACTAGTGTTGCGCTGTGAAGATATCTTGTTCATATCCCAACACTTTAAGTCTAACTTTTTGCTCTAACATATTAGCCAAAAAGTCTAGCATTTGTTGCTAAAGAGACGAGAGTCACTATTCTTCTGTTAAACTTTAATGTATAAATTATGGAGTGTTTTATATAAATAAACATGAACATCTGTTTTTCTGGATATTATATTCTTGTAATATCCAAAACTAAAACCTCGAGCCACTGTATGATGGTTTACTCTTCGCTGACATCTTACTATAAGTAGTTCACAACGAGAAACACTGAAACAGTATTCTCAAGTCACTAGGAGAGGGCCCATATCCCTTTCATACTGAATCTCTTCGGTTACCTAGCAGAAGTAGTTCTAAGGGCGACGTCATTTTGATGTGTTATGTCAGGCATTACTAAAATGCTTCCATTTTGGAAATCAAAGCATATGCCTTGTGCGTTCTAGTAACACGCAATATAGAAATATTAGTTTTTCGCCGCGCCTGTCTGTTTAAACCAAACGAGATGAATATATTGACTGTCTCTGTGGTCTGATAGTTAGCATGCTAATGCCAAATTCAGATGTCCTTGGTTTGATTCCCGGCTGGAGGATGAGAACTTTTTGTTACCCAGGATTATTCCCTATCCTCCCTATGTGTGAGAGTGTAAATGTGTGTGTGTGTGTGTGTGTGAATTTAATGTTTAGAAAGAAAATCCAACATCAACAAAGTCGAAGATTAACAATGGTAAAAGGAGTGAACATGATGCCGATGAGCAATTGTTCCAAAAGGCAATGACCGTAGGCGGCATGTAAATGGACAAAATAAGGTATAGGCATATCGAGCGGTAACGAGGGAGGTCCCGGCGACCGTCCATGGGCTTTTTCGGGGGTTTTCCCGAGTCTTCGGGCGAATGCTGGAGTGGTTTCTTTCGTTCCGCAAATTTCCTGTCCCTCCATTTGGTTCCATTAATAATTTCATTCATGCCTTCATCACGTTTAATCGGTTTCAGGGTTGGAATTGTCGGCGATGGTGTTTCGCTGCAGCGTGGTAGGGAAAAAGGATGCTTTCTGTGAACTTTCTCCGTCCCTCAGCCTTCGACTGGTTGCCAGGGTATAAAGACCGCCCCTTACGGGGGCGTTGGACCCTGCATGGGGCGGGGTCCCAGGAATGCCTGTCCAACTGCCGGGCATCTCAATCTGGAAACTGTAGGGACTCTGTCACTGCTGTGCAGTAGCTCTTGGTTCCGGCCTCCCGGTGTCTCCTTTCACCTCCTCCTTCCCTCCCTCCAGCCTGATCAGCTGGTCTGCTGAGGCGGTTGTTATGTGCCTGCTTACAACAAGTGTAGGCACACCTGAATTTCGCACCATTCGTGAAATTCCTATACAATAAGCTGGAGCTGCAACCAGACAAAACGGAACACAAATCGCTTTTGTCCAGTTTACAGGCCAGCAAGGAAACCGAAATAATAAGAAAAGGAAACAAATATAGGAGCTCTAGGTTTATAGCCGTCATTTAATTTAAAAACAAGTTTTGAACATGCATTTTTGTATTTAGTAACAAATTATTGGAAATTAGCCTACACAGAGTGGTTTTGAATACCTCCGACAAAGTTCTAGAAATCTAGGTATTTCATATAGTTGAAAATGAATAATTAAAATAATCTTGTTTTCTTCCTGATTATCGGGGGAGACTCGGCACTGCTCCAGTGAGGATATTGTACCTATGCCCCACATGGGGGCACCCCCAGGAGGGAGGAGAAGACATGAGACACCGGGCGGTCGGAACCAGGAGTGACGGCACAGCAATGACATGGTCCCTACATTTTCCAAATTGAGACGCCCCGACAGTTGGAAGACAGACCGGGGACCCCGCCCCATACAAGGTCCAACCCCCAAGGAGGTTCTTGGGCCTCAAGCTCCAATCCTTTTATACCCCGGCAACCAGCCGAAGACCGAGGAATGGACAAAGTTTACAGAGAGCATCCTTTTCCCCTCCCACGCCGCACCGAAACACCATCGCCGACACTTCCAACCCTGAAACAGACCTAGCGGGGTGAAAGGTGAATAACATGATGAAGGGAACGGAATGGAGGGACAGGAAATTCGGGGGTTGAAAGAAACCACTCAAGCATTCGCCTGACAACGCGGGAAAACCTCAGAAAAAAGCTCGTGGGGCAGAGGGCGCGGTCGCCGGGAATCGATCCCGGGACCTCCCGAATGTGAGTTGCGCTTATTGCGGCGCCTCCTCGCTGGGATATCTTAAGCTAGTCATATGACTTTCTCTACCCACTGTTTGTTTTTATATAGCTTCTACACACTATCCTTACTAAAGCTTATTTTTCTGTCTACTTCATGTTAATGGAGATAAACGCTTGCAGAAACAGCTCCATTACACATGTACAGGGGGGATACAGGAAACCGAATGGATAGTCAAGATGTTTAAAAGCGAGTGACTGTATGGTGGCCTTGAAATTGTATGCGTTTCCATGATATCGCTAGAAAAACTGAATAGCGACAGCACTTAAATGGTAAAGGTATTGAAAAGTTCAAAGCAATAATAACGGAAATGACTGATGCCTAAACGTCCTTGTTTTAAAGATATTTACATTTGTTGTTCTGTAGTCTTTATCTGTATCTTAACGTTTAATGAAGAGCCATTACCAGAAAATTCAAGATATACATTTTATTTTTCAAGTAAATATCTAAAATGTGGCATTTTACACAATTCGTTAGAGCCATTTTTTGAGAATATCAAAAATCTCGAAATCATTGTTTCGGCGTTGACCCAGAGTCTCACAGAAAACTGCGGTTTGTTCGTAAACCACAAATTACTTTGGCCGTGACAGAACTTTGAAAATACAAACATCAGACCACAAAATGCAAATATAAAGATGCTCTTTTAAAACAGTTCTATTTAAGATAGGAACTTCAAGCAGTTGTCATTTAAAGGAGCAAACCTCAAACTATTTAAACATGCAGTGCATAATCTGAGTGCAGAATGTTTGTGTGATAGCAGGGGGCATCCTTACCAACATTTTAATTCAGCAGGCTATGGTTAGCTGATACATTATTACAAAGCAACGCATTGTTTTAATGTAAAAACAGTCGAAGCTGTTATATTGTGGTTTTCAACAGTTTCTCGAAATGTCTGATCGATTTGGTTTTACAGTGAAAGGGGATACACCATTACATATATAAGAATTGTACATAGTAATAATATAATTCACCAAGAAACATGTTAAAATATTCAACAACCAAGAGTTGTACAAAGCAGATTGTAAGAAACGGGCGAGCTAGCAAATTCGAGGTAAAAGGTAATTCTAAGTAGAGCCCACCTTTCACCAAGCTAATGGACAGGGAGACGGTAGAGGTAAGGAGAAATAGAAAGAGACAGATAGAGAAAAGAAAGAGACGGAGATATTGATTCCGCTTCCTGACGCGTCACAGTGACGCGTAAGCGCAAAACTTTGAAGTAGAATATTCTCATACATGTTAAGGTAACGCGGTCTGAGGACCGATAGGAAACGTCGTTACATTTTGAGGCTCAGAGGTGAGCGTCACTAGGCTCAGGTATATAAAGGCGAACAAAGCCCCAGATTTTCACTCTCTTCTAGAATTTCGTCGACACAAAGTGCTACGCTCTTGACCACAGATACACGTGTTTGCATATTGATGGGAAGGCGTGTGCAGATAGTTAAGCTCCTGATCTATTCAAATGGTGGGATTGGTATAATGGGAAAGGCTAGCCGCCGATAAATATTTAAATTGTTAATAAACCACATTTATTAAGGGATTTGCAGTATATTTTTTAATTTGCCTCACCCACGATTACCCTGAGAACTAGAATTACCTATATAGGGAAAGATTAGGAATGGAAAACACAGCAGCCGACGACAAGAACACTGCAGCAGATGGCATCAACCAGAGGAACGACGTTTTCCAGATGCTACTGATCAACGATTTCCCACTACAAATGTCGCCCAACAACCATTTCCCGCTACAACAGCTACTATCGACTTTTCCTATATTATTAAACGACATAATCATGTATATATTCTTGTTCTCGAAATCTGCTCAATAGAATAATCGGTTTAGAAGCAATTCGCCGGAAAGAGGTTTCAGAGGGACAGAAATTGAGCTAAATAACCCTCATCTAAAGGAAACCTCATTTTCATAGACTTTAAAAGAAATATTATAACCACAAACAATTGTCAGCCATGACGATACTTATTTTGTACAAAGAAATGTTATACTTTTAAACCATTTAACTTTGTATCGTAGTTAGTTCTATATAGTGCATACGAGTCTAGGAAGACCGAAGAAGCCATCAAGTCAGTCTTCAGTGAAAACTTAAAATAAATTGAGTTTTATTTATGGACGCTCTTTAACTGCTATGGTCCTTAGCGTCCCATTCTATATTGGGCGTGAAAGACCGGACATTTTGCTCAGAGACCTCTTTATCAGGCTTGAGGTTCTCTTATGTGCCGTAAATCTACGACACGGGATCATCGTACTTCTCTTCCGAAGGGAGCCATGCCAAGGATGTTTACGCCGAGAAAATCCATCGCCCTCCGCCGGGTTTGAACCCGCGACCTCGGAAACTAGAGGCTAGCATGGTAACCACTACACCTCGGGGGACGGCAGTCATAAGTGAACGTTTAATATTGCTGTAAAATTGTGTTTTATTAAAATTTTATTACAGTTTTAGAATCGAGGTAAGTTATAACACTGTTGTATTAATTGATATTCTGTGCAACAGTTAAATTTAGTTTTAGAGATTGCGTTTCACGAACCTTTATTAACCTATTTTATCAGTTTTAGATGGCATATACATGGAACAAACAATAAAATAAAACCGCCCTTTTCAATACTTATGTGCACATGGGGGCATTAATAACGTTCCGCAAGTAAGCATAACCAGATAAAATGTTTTCCTTTCCAGGCGACCCTTGGAAACGACAGAGAAGGGAAATTTCTGATACGCAAGCATACATGAAATAGAAATGGAAGTTAACTGTTAAAATTATCAGTTTCTCTAATTTTACATCATAATGCAAGTGTGAAAGTGATTCCAAATATTTCTAGGAGTCTGTTTTCTTTAAGAAAGTCTTCGTAAAACCTCAATGATTTAAATGGATCTCTTACTTCCGGAACATTTTCAATGACCCGTTTAAACTTGAACTTTTATTGTAACTGGTTTATTAAATTCTGAAAACTGTATGACATCAGGCGTACAGGTCCTGTACATGAAGTAGCTCATCTGTTGTCTCAGCCGAGTGATTTCATACTTCCTCACAGCAAGAAAGCAATTATTGTGGGGACTGGCGTTCTAAATGTTTTCATCGCCAGGCTCGTGACAGTGTGTTCCATTGTTGAAGTTGTGTTCTAACATGCGGTGGCAGGAAATTTGAAAACCTTTATTTCACTCAAGAAACGTACTGTACGTTGGCCGGTGTTTATCCAGGAAAGGGGTTAGTATTTATTCGAACGAGAGTCGACATATGATGGTTAGGGAGGATGTAGGTACTTGAGTCCACATGAAGGCCTGTTGCGGTTGTGAAAACCTCCAGGACATAGAGGGTGGCAGGTTCGGACGCAGGAGGGACCTCTGACGTTGGTCTACCTCTCCCCATGGAGAGAACTCTCTGAGGGTCCATCGCACACGCCTCGCCCGACGTCCGCTCGCCTGATTCTTCCACCTTGAAACATAAGCAAATGAAATGGAAACAGGAAAATTCTGGTGCCGTATAAGCATTCGCCTACCGACCAAGGAAAACCCAAGGTCAGAGTGGCCGGTCTAAGTGGAATCGAATCCGGAACCTCCCGAATGCGAACCTCTCACGCTACCGCAAAGCCATCCCGCGGTATCGTGATAGTCCCTATACAGGAATGCCTTTGTCGGCAATGAACTTGCTTTTTCGTTGAAGCCGGCACGCGCCAGTCAGTCCATGGTCACATAAGCACCCCTCCCCTGGTTAAAACACCAGTGAAGCTGGATGAGGTGTTGATAATATACTTAATGATATACAGGAATCTGGGTAAAACATGTTTTGTTTATGTGTATTCATCAAAAACTCGTCTATTTATACATATATTTATGATACTATTACTAATTCATCAAGTGTAGTAGCCTTACATTCTGAAAGCCTGCAGACTAACAGTATACAATGTCTAATGCTTCTCTTGCCATTTACATGTTTTTCCCATGATACATTCAGGAACAAATATAAAACAATACAAAACCTTACATTTACATGATATTTGTTTTTCTATGCAATTACAAATACCTTGCATTCACATACATAAATAGAAGATAACAATGGGAAACAGTTGCTCTTTTCAACTTCCTATGTATACCTCAGAGCTATTACAATTAGTATATCAAACAGAAAATATGGTTTCGAGAAATTAAACAAGCCAGAGGGTTGCACTTGTTCATGTAAATAATGTACAGATGTTTTCACTCCTACAGGGTTGCAATGAATTATAAATGTGCGCTCGGGAGACCGCAAGGTTAAATCATAAATAGCTGGAAATATTTGTGTTTATCTTGTAATCAATAATTGAGATAGCTCTCTTAAAATCATAGTGCGAAATTAAACATTGCTTCTCTTTTTGAATTTCAGCAAAACGTAACTAATGCGCGTGTCTCTGTTGCCTCGTAGTTATATGGATATTATATAATTTGCCTTAATTTTTGTACACAATTAACTGATACAACCGTATAACAAACAATGCTGAAAAACCAAATGCCGTAATTATTCGAGGCTTGTTCGGAGAAGATATAAACTTATGACGTATACATTTTGGAAGTGAAACTAAACGCGGTCATTTTGTCTTTTTACGCAAATATTAACTTGATTTTAAGCCAAATTTTATTAGTTTCTGTGAACTCATGTCTAAACTGAGAATTTCTTTGTATAGTTTTCAGGAGAAAAACAAATGAAAGTGTGTTTAAAAGTCACTTTGTTATTAACTTCAGTTTTAAGAACGGCGACTGCATGAATTAGAATTTAAACGAAGAGAAAAGGGATACGATCCAAGCATTTATAGAGCATGGAGATATAAATATACTCGTACATGTCGTAGTTTTAATTTTTGGCATGTGTTGAACGCAGGCTACATAAATGCTATTCAAGAGGCTCTATACATTTTTAAGCATATTACGAGTTCTGGGATGGCGTTCCAATGGGATATTCATGTTGCAAACTTACAAGCACTTCAGCTTTCTGTTAAATTAAAGGAATGCGTCATCTGTAGTATCGAACGAATCAGCTGCGATTTGCATTGAAGAGAGCGCTGACAAGTAACGCAGCCAACAAGATGATGTTGACGGTAGAGATACGCCTGCACCCACGACCTCTTGCTGGAGAACTCAGCGATGGAATTGTATACTCGTCCCCGTAATCTAGAAACAAAATGATACAGCGTTAACACACAGGAATAAGGTTTTCTTTCATCAACACTATAAAATGCGCGCTACAAGAAAATGGATACCTTGTATAGAAAAGGAGCAATTAATAGCGTGGTTATACGCTGCCACTTGACTAGAAGTGGCGCGTCCAAAGGAAAACAACAGCAGTGTAATTATCTCACAATGACTAGGTGGGGATTTATACAAAGCAGCAAAGTATTCTGCTAATTCATTTCCATGCAGGCAGCACTGCAAATGTATCCGTTGTAGTGACATTGGTTTGTTAAACTTTAGAGGGGAATCTTGATCAACCCAGGTGTCCTCTTAATTTGTTTTGTTTGGGTTTCAATTGAGCTACCAATAACTTGTATTCCGAAATGAAAAAGAACACTGAAATTCCTTTCTAGACATTACTATTCTTTCTTAGAGCACCCTCCTGTTATAATTTACTTTACTTAGAATTCATTATTTTATATGACGTTTTTTTTAACCATCTAACTGGAATAATAAATTTTGTTACCTATTTAACTCTTAGGGCTTGTATTACGATCGCCGGTTAAACGGAGTGCCCTGTATTACGAACGCAGAGTAAGTGTAGGATAGTTAATCTGGAGTTTGTTAACAATTTGGTATGGTTGGCAATATTTTCGTGCGCGATTTCACGCCACCCAAGTAGAAACTTGTAGCATTAGATCTTTGAAATAAGCTTTCTGCTGTAATTTTCTTGAGTTCCTCATCTGATTTATGTATATAAAGAAATCTAAAGTTAGTGTTAAATTTGAGAAAATTCGTGATTTAGTATGGATCGTTTCTTATGGCTGGATGCATTCAGGAACGTAATAAAGCATACTTACAATTTGTATAAGTTAGGTAGCGGCACATTCTAAGGGGGTGCCGTTAGTTTAGTTAACATTGGAATCGGTTAAGCACGTTTCGGTAAGGGTTAATATAGTTCTTGGAGATAGTGTAAAATAGGATAGCTATACGTGTAGCGTAGTTTGAAAATAAATTAGAGTATTTAGGAGTATTACGTTATGTGGTATTTCACTCTCAATATGATTTAGGCTAATGGAAACATAGATTTTGTATATAATATAAGAACCGTTGGTAGCGGAGTATGCTGCGGTCTCTTTTAATTCTAACACACGCTTACAGGAATTGTATTAGTGTTTCTGTTAAAACACGCGAAACTGTTTAGAGCAGGAATGAAACGTTTACCTGATGTACACTAGTATTGTACTTATTGTACTTCTGTCAGGGGCTTGATGGCATGGGGGACTACCCATAAGGCTTACTACGTTGAAATTTGTGACTGTTACATTTAAGAAACAATTTCGCACATGTGTATTGAGTTGAAAAAGATCATAAACTCAGAAATAGGTTGTGATGTTGCTATACATTATCACAGAGCATAAGCGTGTTAGAAAATGGAACTATAGTGCAATTTTCGTTAACCTGAATCATTTCCCAACTTCCTCATCCAGCTCCTAGAATTTATTTTTCCGAGATCTTATTCCTATTATATAAATAATGTCTGAGCATTCACCTACAAAGGCAATAATGTAGGGCTTTTGCTAGATTAAAACATTTCGGAATATTAAATTATATAGGTTCGCTGTTAACACGTTCTGTGTAGTGTGAATGAAGTTATTAATAAATGCTTACTTTAGAAGAAAACCCCCACAAACAAACAAAAACTGGAAAGCCTATGTTAAGTAGGATTTCGCCGTTAATATACTCTTGTAGATTAGTGTGGAAATATGCTGGGTGATTTCGGAGTATTAAGTTATATGGAGGTTTGTTTTCGGCTTCCTGTAGGTTAGTAGGAAAATAGGACATTTTAGAATATGAGGTTAAGTTTCGCCATTATTTTGTAAGGTTACTTGCAAAATAAGTTAGACACACGAATATTGAATTAATCAGCTACATTATATATTTAAGCAAACATTACTGTAATTCATTCATTCATTCATTCATTATCTGTTTACCCTCCTCTTATGTAGGACTTACACCCCCCAGGACTTACAGGCAGGTGCCTGGGGTCAGAGGCCCGTCGAGGAGCAGACACTCATGGATCAGACAGAACATCCAGGATGGGTGATCAGCCCGATGCCTGGTATGGGATGAAGGAAGTGAATGAAGCGAAATGTTGGTGAAATGGATGAAAGGAAAGGTGATGATGGAGCAGTTGGTGGAATGAATGGCGGGGGAAACCGGAGAACCCGGAGAAAACCCGCCCAGACGCCACTTCGTCCACCACAAATCCCACATGCAGGTCCCTGGGATTGAACCCGATCCGCCTCGGTGGGAGGCGAGCGGTCTAACCACTCGGCCACGGCGCCGCCCCATTACTGTAATTCACGTTAAAAAAAGAAAAAGAAAATAAAAAATACGAAAACTATGTCTAAGAATAATGCTCTAGGTATTATGCAGCAGAAATGTATTAGACCTTAAAGGAACCGACAATCTAATAATGTTTAGAAATTCATCCTCATCCCAAACCTGGAAATGACTCTTTCGGAAGACTAATTATTTTGGCTTTCCTCCTGTTATATAAATATTGCTCTAATATTTCCCCTTGGGATCGCTATCGACTATCAATCGCCATTTTCGTATGGTTACCTTCAAGTTATAATCCTAACCGCTACTCGAGATGGCGGTTAGTTCATCGCTGAGAATAAATCCCGGTTAGCTGTTAATCATAAGTCGTAATACGGAAATTTGCCCTGACTCCCAGTTAATGTCTAACCGGACCTTAAGAGATCGCAATAAGGGCCCTTAGTAATACAATCCACTCTGCTGCCAATGTATCAAACTGCGCTGTTGTGTCATTCCTCCAGGTTGGATAGAGTTTGCCATTCCGTCATCCACACGAGTAGCCAAAGCCGTTAAGACACAGGCTTCAGAACGGGAGGTTTACGATTCAAATCTCTTCAGGACCATTCTCCCCGACTGAGTCTTTTCAGGTTTTCCTCATTCCTCATAACTGGCAAATGGGAGGGGTACCTTACACTTAGGGCTGTAAGGTTTCATTTGCAAATGTTCTTTTCCAATTATTTCATTAATGACTCATCAGTGTCCACACCTGTGGTACCGTGCACAGTAAGAAAGGGGATTAAACGTTTAAGGAAAACAGTAATTATGTTTTTGAACACTGACTGCAAAACTTTTAGACTGGACACTTATATAGTGCTTTAGACGGCGTCCAGCTAAACACTAAATCCTCTATAATGAGCTTTTCTTGTGGCACTCACAGTTTATGTACTCAGAAACATGCATTTTTCGACAATGACACCATAGTCTGGACAGTTTCGCTGAGACCAATTACAACAATCACTACAGTTTAGGAAATGTAGTCTCAAGAAAGACGAAGCTGAATATGACATATTACAACAATCACTACAGTTTAGGAAATGTAGTCTCAAGAAAGACGAAGCTGAATAGGACAGAATTACAACAATCACTACAGTTTAGGAAATATAGTCTCAAGAAAGACGTAGCTGAATAGGACAGAATTACAACAATCACTACAGTTTAGGAAATATAGTCTCAAGAAAGACGAAGCTGAATAGGACAGAATTACAACAATCACTACAGTTTAGGAAATATAGTCTCAAGAAAGACGAAGCTGAATAGGACAGAATTACAACAATCACTACAGTTTAGGAAATATAGTCTCAAGAAAGACGAAGCTGAATAGGACGGAATTACAACAATCACCACAGTTTAGGAAATATAGTCTCAAGAAAGACTAAGCTGAATAGGACAGAATTACAACAATCACTACAGTTTAGGAAATATAGTCTCAAGAAAGACGAAGCTGAATAGGACGGAATTACAACAATCACCACAGTTTAGGAAATATAGTCTCAAGAAAGACTAAGCTGAATAGGACGGAACATCTCGACCGGTGTATCTGAGGTGAAGCTCTTGAAAATTTCCTCTCCCATAAATCGGATGGTACTTCCGTGCAGTTTAAATGTTTACTCTCTAGTAAGATTGCGTTGTTTCCCATAACATTCTCCACAGTTTTAACCACCTTGATTATCTCCGAGGGACACCGCTTTTAGGATTATTAGGAATATGTTCGAGGGGTTATCGGTGGGTGGACTGCTAGCAAACATAAGTGGCGCTGGAGTCATTTGCAGGATACGTACTAAAAATAACAATTCCTGATCTAGGCAATGGCAGGAACCGTGAGCTGCTTTTTATGAACAGAGTCCAACTTGTTTGTACGGTTGGAATTACATAATAGGGACACTTATACAAGATGGGTAAAGTGCTTGATCTAACCTGCATGAGATGCAAAAATGCAGATGAAACGGCATCATCTGTTGTGTGACTGCGATCCACTTGCAGGTCAAAAGTTAAACACTTTAATCAAGGGTTTATGCAGCTGCATGAACTTAATAAGGTCTCAGTAAGAAAGCCAGCCCCCTTTATAAATCATGTAAGCATTCTGAGAGACTAGGAAATAAAGGGGTGCACTGTGGATCAGCAATGGTCGAGGTCCTTAGGGCTTTGATAAACCTAACCTAACCTAGCCTATCTCCGAGGGACTAAAACATAAAGACGCACAAATTACATGGACCAAACATTTGCGAAATAATTCTTTCCATTTATCGTTTGAAACTGCAGGCATGGGTTGTATACTTGTGCAAGGAATGTGCAGAAAATAAAGGTAGGCGGCCACATCCATACATGATATCAATGTACTCATCTATAGGCAGTATATTCCGTTATTTTGTAACAACCATTTTCACCGTAACACGTGTTGAAAATGTCATAGGGATGCTAATGGTGTTTATGTATCGCTATTCAAATATAGAAACTGGCCATTCCATATGAAACCCAACAATAAAACACCTCATATTTTGTAAACTGTAATTTATGCTGTTTATAAAGGGCACTGAAAAACTATATAAAATATCAGCATGCAATCCAATGGAATGGCGCGTTTAACTTAGGGCGGGTTCCACCAATCGATGTTAAATTTTAACACAAAGTTAAAATGACTTAATGTTGAAGTTAAGGTAAGTTGTGTTTCTTCGAACAATATTAGCTTTGACATTGTATTAAGCTCGGTGTTAAAGTTAACATACCCATACCCCTGTGTTAAGGCGTTTAACAAATGATAGGAATTAGTAAATGGCTGTCACAAACTAAATTATTGAAGCGAATTCGTTGTATTTGGCGTTTTTTAGTGCTATTCCTAATTGAGGAACGGTCGTTCATCACAAATTTGAAAACCTGTAGAAGGAGGGATTTTTAAAACGATACATAAATTCCAAAGCGTCGTGAGCTTAGTTTTATAGAAAATACAAGAGGTTAGAATACTACCAACAGAAACATGCCTCTTTCTCCTGTGCTACAAGTGATAATTACTCTTGAGTTTTTATGCTACTGGCACTTTTCATTTAATGGTAGCTGATAATGTTGGCATTTCCAAAGCTACAGGCAATGGATTTATCCAAAGGTTTCCGAAGTAATCGCTTCAAGAAGCAAACAGTATTTTTGTTGGTGTTGCTTGATCCTTAATCAATGTACACATTTTCGACGCTTTGGTTTTAATGTACCGTTTTAAACCGTTCTAAACACTCTTCGCACCTGGCGTTTTCGGTGATGGATTTTACGTTAACAAAAATTGCCGCAGTTGCTTACTGGACCTGGGAGAAACGCGTGCACTGCAATTAAACCTCTCGCGGAATTTCTCCCAGCTGCAACCTTATACTTTAATTAAAATCCGTCACTATTTCCACACTCGATAATTCCTCAACCAGTGCTATAACAACTAGCGCCTTTTCAACCAGTGAAACATTCATTAATTCCTCTGCACTGGATTTTTCAATTGACATCGCGATTCTAACCTAAAATACTCGGGAAAATCACATGGCAATTGTCTATCACGTAAATAGTGGCTGCTGCTGCAACAAAGAGCGCTGTGATGCGTAGACAAAAGCGCATCGGAGCGCGTTCAGAAGCCGTCTAGTTCGGTCACCGCCTTCTCGAAAGCTGTCGTTCGCAGTTGTTTTTGACGTTAATAACATGCTAGCTAACAATTGATGAAACGTTAGCGTTGTAACACACTGTTAAACTTTTAACATTATGTTAGAAATATTAGGGCACTTCTAACATCGGTTGGTGAAAACTGCCCATGGTATATTGAAGGTTTATTTATTTAATTCTTCAAATTTAAGTGCTCATAACTCAGTAGGAGCTCGTTACGCAATATTTAATCAAGGCTAATTAGGGAAATGAATTCCTAGTTACAGGTTAATACTTATTTTCATACTATACCAGGAAAGCTATAGACGATTTTTACATATTTTAAGAATATTGGGCATTTTTGTAAATTAACATATATGCCTTAGCATAATTTTATTACTATTAAGGGATGCCGGCAATTTTGTTATAGTGGCATTGTTACGATATTGGTGATTATGCAATTAAATATGAATAAACGCAGCGGTTGTGCTGTATGTAGGTGGAGATAGGCCCGTCTGTCTGGCTTTGTATTGTGCCTCTTACATTGAGAGAAAATATGGAAATGGTGGAATAAAGGCCATACGGTAAGACAGCCTTGATACACCAGACGGATCCGATTGATGATCTCACCTCCCCATGCCCATTAGGGAATGGAAAAAATAACGCAACCGTTAACTTGGAACGGTTTTAAAGTACCGATAATATTTTAAAAAATAACAGCATTATTTTCCAAACACTTTATTATCATTCATTACCTTAAATCTTACACTACTTCTCCACATAGTCACCCCGTTATTCAAACACTTGTCGTAACGGGAAACCAGTTTTTGTATGCCTTCGTCAAAGAGTGATGCCGCCTGCGATGAAAGCCAAGTTTGCACTCCTTGCTTCACATCATCGTCATTCAAATGTTTTCCACTAAGGAATTTCTTCAGATGAAGCAATATATGAAAATTTCTTGGTGCCAAATTCGGATTGTAGGGAGGGTGGTCGAATTGTTCCCAACCAAATGATGCGATCAGATCTTGAGTCTATTTGGCTGTGTGTGGCCGGGCATTGTCGCTTATTATTGTTTCCCCATAAACCTCACACAACTGGCGATGAATGTTTGCTGGCGTAACATTTATCACGTTCAACAACACGAATCACTGTTCCGACTTCACAGTTGGCGGGTCGTTCGATTGTTTTGAACGTTTAAAACGCTCTAACCACAGGAAAATGCATAGTGACGATCTCTCGCAGTTGCGTCTGACTTTCTAATGAATGCAGGAAGTGATTGCGACTGCAGCTGCAAAATATTAAAACAGCACTTACTTTAAAAGCACGCCTCGTAGCAGTCCTCCAACATTGCACTAGCCGATCGTTAGAGTTTTTCATAATCCCAAAAGGAACGCTCTGATGACAGAGAGCATTGAATTACAATACAACTGTTATATGTGCATGGTGCGAGAACTTGTAATCTCCTATTTCCAAGTTCCAATAGGGAACAATCCCCACGAGAAATCCTCCAGCCAATCAGATTTAATTATACAACTGACCTCTTGCGAAACACGTGCGAGAGACAAATACCTGAAATGGCGTTTTGAAACATACAATCATTACATAGAATTTAAATAACATGAGGTTTCTGACACTTCCTGGAGGGGTAGTTTCCATGGCAACGTCGCCTGCGCTGTTACTCTAGTAGTAAGTAAGGTGCCATTAACCTCCTTTCCCTTCGCCTACAAGCTGAACTTAGAGGAGTAATACATTGCCATGTTGGCGTAGTTTACTACTGCTCACTAGCGTTACGTCCCAGCGAGCTTTTTGCTATTCGGCGCGCTGCTTAACAGCTTACACATGCTCTAACACAACGTGGCAACGCAGCTCTCCCACTTCTCCGCTTAGATTGAAATGTCAGGGATCTCAAGTTGTTTAAATGGCACTGTAGCTTCCTGTTAACTGATACAAGGCGGTTACTAGGATGATGATGATGATGATGGATATGAATTCCTTTAACGTGAGTTAAGCGAGCAGTAATTATAATAAGCGTGCAGATGTAAAGGAGATTGGAATTGTTAACAACACTCACGAATTTGTGCGAGTATGACTGTTTGTACCATAGATGGGTGAGAGGGAAGGATGGGGGAGCATCACCTAGCCGCTTGGCGACATTTGTAACAAAAGAATTACGACTTGATGCAAAAGAACCCGAGTCAATCAAGTAACAGTGGACCAAGAGTAACTTGCTTTTACGGTTATGGTAATTACTCGTGGATGTACTTGGCTTATTTTGGAACGATTATTTGTAACCTAGCATTTTTTGGAACTGGAACAGTGGGAACTCTTATGAAAAATAAACACTTCCACCAATGATGCGTACGACAACGTGGACGATGATCGAACTGATAGAGATGATATCGCTTTCCCCAGTCGAAGTGTTGAAATACTAAACTAACAGATCCCTACTTATTGCAGATCCTCATATTTCTCAGGATACTGTGCTGTCACCGGTTCTACATAAATTCCGAAATATTTGCACCTCCGTGGTTGGACTTCAACCCAGATTTAGTTCGAGGTAAGGAGCCGGGGTACACAGCGCTTCCAACTGCTGTGTCATAATGAAGCCTAACAACAACAACAACAATAAAAAAACAGTGTTATGTTTTAGTGACAGTCCTTTCTTGTATAATAAAAGTAGAAAGATTTCAAGCTTTCTTAAACATGAATTTGACATAAGACAGAGTAATATTTCTCCGCAGCCAGAGGTAAGCCTCCAAATTTCAATTTAGAAATGAATCGTCAACCCCCATGACTTATGAACATCTTGCTATTTGAGCAGCATAACATTGTGTTATATCATAAAGAACGTAGACTAAAGGCGTGTATGTTTGTTGGTTTGTTAATAAACACTCTTAAGATGGACAATTACGGGACAAGACGCAAATCTCGGTAAATATTCTATGTCTATTTTTGTTGCTTTTTCGGTTCTCCACGACATTTATTGAGAACTGTTTAGGCGTATAAAATGTTCATATGTAACAATAGAGGTGAAGCGCTGAAATATTGAATTCTAGTAGAAATATGTAAAGCTTTGCCAGCTTTGAGTTTTCTCGTTTGCAGTGACGTAAAGTCGCTAAAGTGTAGTATATAGGAAAAATGCATCGAAAGGCGATAAGAATAATACATGTTACTAGGTTAAAGAAATATACAAAAAGGTGCCTCTATTGATGGATATTTATGTTTCATCACAATATGTTAATGTTCGTCGACTGAAATCCGATTTCTTTCTATTGGAGGCATATTAACAGCCCAGTTTTAACTATAGAAACAAATTGAAGTTTAGCATTTTGGAGATGCAGAAGTAAATTCCCAGCTGTATACTTTATAATATAACCTTAAAGGCCTATTATGCGTAAATACTTGCTTGGATTTTTTTGTACCATAGTAAAACAAAAAGACCGTTTCTGCGATGCTGTAGCGTAGCTGGAATGGGAGACAGGTTGTATTTCAGGTACCAGTACGAGGTTTTTTTAAATTATGTGGACAGTAAGGGGTGTGTTTAACCTCACGAAGCCGTAAGATACCAATTATGAAGCTATTTTATTGAGAAATACCATCTCGGTATTCCTGCTACGTGCAGCTACCTAGAGGGTCGCTCACAACGGGCTGTCGAAGTTGAGAATGAAACCTGAAACATAATTGCATTTTAATGCGAAGCAGCTAGTATGTGCGATAACTTTTTGAGCTGAATTAACGAGAACAAATAATTTGGTTTTTGAGGCTATACTATAAAGTACTGTGGAATTTCTAACAGTTGATGGCTCGTAGCTTGCAAAGCAACAAAGTCAGACATATGAAAGTTTCTCCCTCTGCTCAAGTACCCTTTTTATCCAATCTCTGTTACACTCATGAAATCTAGTTGTAAGTTCTGTAAATTGAAGTTCTGTAATTATACTACCATTTACGGATTTTTTAAGAATTTTATAACACTTTAAATTAATTATTCTGCAGAATAGGAAGAAAGAGGAAACGTTTCTAACAATTAAAAATTATACTGGAAATTGTGTTGTATTTTCCACAGAATTGCTTTCTTTTAACTTTCATAAACTGCTGCCAGTCTTTGTTTTTATTTCGTATTGCAGTCCGGGAGTTAGAACTTTGTAGATATATTTCACCTTCTTAATAAACACATATGTATATGTTTAAAATAAAGGTTTGCACTCCTAGGAAATGTGGAATCAAGACTTGGGAAACTCATTATCACGGCCGGAACTCCAACCACGGATCATCGACTCTCCGAGTTGATACTCTTCCTGTTTGAGCTGCTTTGGCAAGGTACACGTAAACACATGAGACCTTCTCATCTGATTTTACAAATTGATCTTAAGGGGATAACGTAAAGTCCTAAAAGCAGTATGAAAACACTGGAATGTACTGTTTGACAAGTAGCAATCGCGAACTACGGTACTTAAAACTGCCTTTCCGGCAATATGATATTTAAAAGGGAACCTATGGACTCGAACGAGTAACTTTATTTAGTAAACTACTGTATAAGGTCTAATGTTAAAATACACAAGTTTGGTACATACAATAGCCTATATAGCTTTTAACGCAGAGTGCTACACGATGGCACGTAGGACAACGTAAACATAACAATCCGCCCTCTGTGCGCGAGATGTCACTTATTACTTGGTATCGTGAGAATAAATAAATTGTTCGTATGTAAGCTGGAAATATTTCCAAAACAATACATTACATGTTCCATTACCAGTTCGGCTATTCCTGTATATTGCACTTTGGTGCACATTCTTGGCAGCTTTATGGGTTCTTTATCATGCACATTAACAAATAGAGAGTGTAATTTACATCTAGTTTAAGGAACGCACTTTTTATGTCACTTTAAAGATGACTCAAAATACCTAAATGTAACCTATGTTACTGAACACAAAAGATGAACCATTAGCTACCAAACTATTTGTACGCACTGGAATTCCTTTGCAACGACACTCGGTACTGTAAATTTATCTTATGTTCACATTTTTAATAGCAAAGACCGAAACTTTTTTCTGCTCTCCCCAGCAGAGGTACTTGTGGGTTATGTGTACCTATGACTGTTTTAGAACTATGTTTAACACTAGTAAACTTAAAACAAACACAATGCATTAATGTTGAAGATGGACAGAAAATTGCATTTCAGACATAAATTAAATAAATTCTTTTGTATATCAACAACGAAACCTTTTTAAAACTTCTGACGAATTTATGGAGTGCCCCAAGGTTCCATTTTTGCACCTGTGTTATTCAGAATCTTCACCAGTGATATGACGTATTTGCCACATGCTGACGTCGCAATGTGCGCTCTTGACATAACCGTCTTTCTTACACACCATGACCTCCATACTGCAATTTCCAAATTACAAAAAGGTCCCTCAATACTCTGGTGTATAAGATTCAATATTGGAGGATTTCTTTAAATCGCGAAAAATGATAAATTATGATTTTCACTTTACGTCGTTCCACTGTTTCACTATCCACTGTTTTACAATCCGTTCTAATATCCTGAAAGTTTACAGATGACACTATTAAATGCCTGAGTGTCCACTTCGATCTTCGCTTGGCTTGGCACTCTCGCATCAATTCCAAGTTAAACCTGGCTTACTCCAATTACCCAAACCGAACCCTGTTTTAAACCGCGAATCATCACTGGAGCTATAGTTTAGTTCTCTTTTGTACAACTATATGCTTCGTCATGTGCTTACATATGCCTGTACAATTTAGCATGGAGCTGCTGCATCCAAGATTCGTCAGCTACAGTCGTTCCAAAATAAAGTTCTACGGTTCATATTGAATGCCCCCTTATATGTACGCAGCGCTAAATTACATCGTGAACTTGGATTTAGTACAAACTCTAAATATATTCTTTCTCATGCTCCAACATTGTTTATCGACTCAGCCTTGCTCCCGGGGCATTGCATTTCTCATGAGGTAGTTCCTGCTGCAGTTCTTCGTATCAGGAGTCGTCTCATGTAGGACTCGCTGCTCTCTTCCAAGGCCGTCTACATCTACAGACCTGGATGTACGATTCATGACATCACAACGCGAGGTCCACGTTCCAAGAAATTTGAACACATAATGCGATGTTTTACAAGTATATGTAGTAGTATGTTTGCGCTGAAATAAGCTCGCAATCATTTATATTGCATTTCAATATTAAAGGTTGGTGTGTGTTAGTAAAAGGTGGAAAACATGCTTTCCGTTGTTTGTGGCAGACCATTCATCTTACTTTATCAATGCGAATAAACCTGCAACTTATGTTTTTATTTTGACTGCAGCTCATGGCGAACTCTCTTGCTTAATAATGCAGTAGGATTTTTAGAAGGATGTTAGACAGTTTTACGTTTCTCTGGTTTTATACTTTAAGAGATTCTTGTTCATATGCTTCATAAATTAAAGACAGAAACACACTGAAAATGCATGTCATTATATCATTTGTGAACTGTGATAGTCACTCCAGTTCTCCCTATCTGTCACCCTTAAATAAACACTAAGGTCATAATTTTGAATTCCCATTCCGCGTTCACAGCGTAACACTTTCCTAAAATGTTTACTTCTAAATTACGCACAATAATGCTAGTTGCATTTCCTGCAATGTGAATTTGGGTAATTTTATACTACTCCTTTATATGTATAAATGTTGCTACTTTCAAAACTATGTTTTCAATTTGCCATAAACGTTCGTACCAGTTTCTCAAACGTGATTGTATTAATTCTGTCGTTATCTGATATCAAGGTTAACACATTACATCCACATTAACTAAACGTTTTAGTTACAGCGAGAATCTGTGCATGGAATTCTTGTGCTGTTATGTTTTGTTTTACTGGATAAAGAGCTATAATAGCTTTACTCTTGGATGTTAAGGATCATAGAGGTCTGCACTGTTTATGTAGGATCTTTGTATTCGAAATACCCTGAATGTTACTCCCAATACAAGAAACATATAGTTTTACACAGCTTTCATGGAGAAAAAGATCACTGATTTTCATCACCACCGAGTAATTATTTTAAATGTACAGATTTGTAATTACTATCAGAACTAAGAATTTTAGAATAATGAAGGTACATAGGAATCACATATCTGTAAGCTGTTGGATCAGACAAAAATAATTGAGCACGCCCATAATGGTGTCTCGGTTATATATTTCATTGCCTTTTGATTAACCAGACTTACCTACTCTTCTAACTATTTAGTTTTAGGACATTCTGTGAGATCTTAATTTTTTCCTAGCAATATTATTTTAAACTGTTGGGAGTCTGAAGTAGTTTATTCTCTGTTTTATCTCTTGCAATTGTGTACCAATTCAGAAGACTTTAAAGAGCATCAAATTTGGACCATTGATCCAAGATCATTTGTTTAACAAGCATCCATTTGAACTAATGATTGAATGTAGTATTAATGGGTGGAACTTGAATGATAAAATTGCAGTTAAGGCAATTATGCTACTAACTTTGGAATTTCTGAGGAATCAGTTTTTACCAAATACACATCGTTATATTTTATGAAGACAATAAATCCCTCCAATTTCATGCAGTGAACTCTTTGGGAACTAGTTCTGAAGACAGATAGGATGGTAGATTAGAAAACGGCGAGGGGCAAACTTCTTCAATAAGTTAAAGAAGTGTTCTGGGTACTACAAAACATTTCCACCATTTCGCGTGCAGTAAATTTATTCACTATATGCTGTTAAGGAAAATTAATACATACCGCAACAGCAACATATAATTTATAATTATTCCTGTGAACAGTACGTATCCACTGCTGTCTCGTGTGTGGATCTTTTGTAACGAAGCCACTATTGTATACTTTTCAGAACTTGTTAAATAGTGTGACGTACTTACCGGCACACAATACCTTCTTGGCATTTTGTACTGATAACTGCACCTTTTAATGCATTCTCTCGCTCGATAAGTAGGTAATTTTGTTATTAATAAACTTATTGGTCCATTTTGAGACAGCAACTAACTCATTATCATTTCAAAACTGCACTGACAAGCTGCTATACGACGTATTGTTTTGATGCAGGTTGTCAATCACCGATATGTGTGAACCTCTAATTAACAGCTATCTTGTTTAGCCCCCTGGCCTGTATACATAGATATGCCCTTACTCTCTTCTTACAGTGCCTTCGAACAAGAAGATCCTTAGGCCGAGGATGATCTGTGCTTGTACCTAATATTGTTTAGTGCCAGAGGGGACTTATGTGCCTTAACTTCCTTTCTTGAGGTTATTTATCTTGCTGTTTACTACCTTTGCTTCCGAATCTGTATAGCACATTGTTATACAGATCGATTTCATAATAAAATAAAAACGTTCCGGAAAGCCTATGTGAAGAAAATTACAAAAGCCGCCCCAAACTGCACTCTTAAAACAAATTTGTTGCCGCTGCTTCCGTATTAGTAAGCGAAAGATTTAATCTTCGGTTATTTGGTTGAAGATGAAGGACGGTTGCATTTCAAAATGATTTATTTATCTGACTAATGCCTAGTTACTTAAACACTAGTCATTAGCTAACAAAAAACAAAGAAATAATAAAACATCTTCAAGTTTACTTTCCAGAAACGTCCAACTTCTGTGAGGGACTGAAGGTTTGAGCGCTTTGGAATCCATTTCTTCAAGGTTGCATAGTGGATAGCTTGGAGATTGCGTATTCGCAAATGGTGAAGGTATTTAGCTAGAATGTTGCTTCAATAGAAATTCTCTTCAGTTACCAGGGTATATTCTGTATCGATTTCTTCCAATGTTTCTGGGTTGTCTTCAAATCTATGCCACATGTGTATTTACATTTGAAGGCGTGTTTTGAAACGATATCACTCTTCGACGTATAGCGCGAGTATATATTGGTAATTAAGCTATTCAATCGGGAGGAGCCGAACAATAATTGCATAAATGCATAGGTAAGAACATAGCATTAAATCATAGCGAAGATAAATGTAATGAAACAGACTCAAGGCAGGAAAAACCACAAGTGAGAACAAACCTAAACTGAGGTATGTGAGATATCATACATCTTTGCACACAACGACAACTGAGAGACAACTATCCTAGAGATACAGATCTCGGAGCTTATTCCCATCCTGGAATCCTTGATCATTTGAAGCATTAGAAACACTCTGACCCGACAATCCCGTTTTTGTGTGTTTTCTTTACAGAATATCATGGTCTAAGCTTTTGAAGGGTGAGCAGCATTTCAAAATGAGCTTTGTACAATTTCAATGTAGACTTCAATTACACCGTGTATTCGATATATCTTTGAGATATTCATTACGAATCTTAGTGACATATATCCGGTACCATACAGTACTGACATGGGCACCTGCACTTTGTTACGTTAAATATTCTTCTTGAAGAGTCCTCTATCGCAAGACATACAAGTCGTAGCATTTCTAGGGTTTAACATGCACCGCTGTAGTCATACCTTGGAAGAAATTATTGTTCAAAATTAAAAGGAGCGTAAAATGGCCATATTGAATTAATTGAATGTTTTATATTTGGAATGTAATTATATATGTTTAAACTTCAAATATGAAAGTGAAAATCAAACATGTCCAGTGGCTCAATAACGTAATATAACAAAGCGCCAGTGTAGAACCGAAGATGTCTTTCTCTGAAGCAAACATTAAGCTTGTGGCAGGATTAAAGTTCCTTGTCCGGTCTTTCAGAGAAGTTTCTCAAAGCATGTTGCAAGCAAACACTGCTACTTTGCGTCATGCCTTCGGGCAACTCTGCTTCTTGTATTTGCTTTGCTCGTTATAAACAGCTGCACCATATCATTCATAAAGGTAATTTCTATCTTTGGGTGACATTGGTTTAACTGGATAATAATTCAATATGGTTTTGCAGCTTTGTGAAGGGAACTATTTTAATTGCCATTGATGACTCGAGGTATCTCTGTTTCATCGCTTTATTCATAAATTACACTTTTAAAAAGAAACAAGTTTTCGAACTTTTTTCCACATCAGACATGACCGGTTTCGAATGCGTAGAAGAGACTAATAATTATGTATGTGAGTAAGTTCTTGACACCAAAATACTTAACACTTATCTTAGGGCGGAAGAGAAGCTCAGAAAAAAGAAGAAATCCTCACTGTGTTGAAATTTGAAATGGGTTCTATTGTCTTTGTGTGAGTGCAGAGCGGACAAAGGGAATATGCGTGGCGCAGTTTGTTGTACATTCCGTTTGTCCAAGAAAGCCAATAGAAGACATCATATTCAGTAGAGCTAACACGTTTATCGGCAAACTTGGAGAGAAATGGTATCTGCATAATATTCATATAAATCTTCATTGTGAATTTGAAAATCGTATCCGCATCAAAAATAAGAGCCAGAAGACTGATAATAAAACAAATGATTTTGCAGAGCAGATAGATGTTGTCAAGAGGGAAGCAGAAACTAAACAGAACTATCGACGACTGAGAAAGAAGACAGTGTTCCAGGTGGCCGCCGGGTCTGACTTACTGTGCGGTAGCATAGCTCGCGCACCTTCGGAGGGTAACTGTATTTGCAGTTCAGTCTAGCGATATTTGGCATAGTGAATTACAATATGTAAAGCTGTCTACCGATTGTGTTTATTGTGTGTAGTTATCGTGGTGTACACTACAGAGTAGTCTGTATTTATGGTTTAAGCTTTGCTTCAACCTAGCCACAAGTGGACTGTCAGCTTGAATATATATACGGTTTTATGGCAAATGCTATACGTTTAGTCACAGTTTAGTAAACGTGTACACGTTTTTATATAGTGTTCCATTAAATTGCTCCCCGTTCTTAATATATTTCCGTTTGTATTGTGAAGCAGTGGCTATGGCCCAAGGTTATCGGGAGGTCGGCACCGGGCAATCGGAATAAACAAAGATAAGTGCCGCTCGCCAGCATAATCACCGGGCGTCCTATCGGCAGATAATAAAAAACTTCTGGAAGTTTCTTCCCCCGCATGCAGAACCTGTGTTGAAATAGTTGTAGAATGTTCTGTGGAAGATTCCACTGCCTATTTAAGCGAGTGTTCTCGCGAAAGCAGTTGCGTTAGTCAGTCAGTCAGTCAGTCAGTGAACGAGCGAGTTGGCGGGTGAGTTCCCGTGGGACATCAAATGTGATTCTCCGAGCGAGTTTGTGGCGATATCAGTGGCGTACAACGGGTGCTGTTGCGGAGCAAGGGATTGTGGATTCCCGAGTGAAGTGAACCGTCCGGAAAAGGTGGCTTCGTCACGAAGGAAGTGAAGTGACGAATAATTGAACTAGTTCATCATAGTGAAGTGATCTTGAACTAAGTGAACTCTCAGTGAAGTTGAACTAGGTAAAACAACTAAACAATGACATTGAGAACTGAGAGAAGTCACTGTTGAAAAACTGGACAAAGCCACAGTATTGTAACAAATGAGAACACTAGCTAATGCAAAAACACTTTATTTATTACTAGGCACTCAGAGTAACACAAATGTTACACTTGAGTCACTTTCCAACGCATTCGGAATACAACAAAACTACAAGTGATCCTCAGAATCGCATTGAACTGCACTGTTACTTCTAACAGAACTCAACAATTGACTCAATTCAACACTGAGTTCAACAGCTGTACCTCGTCCTGCACACAGATCCCTTATATAGGCCTGTCATACAAAGCAGAACTTTCCAGAATGAGAACATATCATAAAGGCACAAAAGGAATCCTCTGGAGCGTGGAAGTGGCACACAATGGCTATTGTTTCAAACACCCATTGTTCTAGAGGGGGACCGGTCATTAGCCTAATCCGCGGCAGGTAGAACGGCCTGGAGGCGCTCGCAACACCGGTCCGTAGGAACTTAGCGCGCGGTCACAGTGTGTTACAATCACAGCATTTCCAAAGTCTTTAAGCTATGGAGTGTTAATATCGCTCTCACCACGCTTTAAATCAGAAAGGGAGTTACTTAAAAGAAGCCTACAAGCTGGGTAGTCAAGTAAACTGCTGCATTCATGAGTTCTGTAGAATTTTATAAATGCTGAAGTCGGAGTAATACATATAACTTTACTACCAGCAAAGGAAAATTCTCTCATTACACATACAAAAGCTTACAATGGATTACATTTAGTAATAAAATTACCCATATAAGCGTCCATTTTCAAACCGAAACCTAAACATAGCTATGTTTTCTGGACTAAGACAATTTATTTTCACTGTTACAATATTGCCTGCCGTAGAAAATGTGAACTCCGATGACGCTGAGCTTGCCGGTATACATCAGTATCTGCGATTAAATGATGCCACTGCCGGGTACTTGTTCTCCCTAGTTTTCCACCATTCTCAGAAGCTTAACTCGAATCGATGTTCTGCCAAACATCCGTCGAGCTGCGTGGAAACCTCCTTCCCACTTTGTGCGAGCTGGTGCTACAAATATGCCAGAGCCATGTTGACAACATCATTCTCGCCTTACAGATCAAGATCCCTCGCTTCTTCCCCAGTGGTGGCTAACCTGGTACGAATGTACTCCCAAACCTTTGTCTTCACGAGAGGCGACTCGCCATCAAAGTCCTTATGGCTTGGGTCAAGGAAAGACGGGTTAAGTCATAAATTCAGTTCTGATTGTTTTCTTCGTCATGATCGAAGCGTTTACTCAGTTTCTGACTGATACAAACTTTTAACTCCACTGTCATCTGGGTATCATCCAACATCGGCTTCAGGTGATTTTCAATCATTTTGAAAACTATTGAATGATCCATGGACACCGGGGAATGTGTGTCTCCACAGAAAACATTTGTTGCCATCTGGAGAAATTTAAGCAATTTCAGTAGTTCATGGATTTTGGTCCATTTCTTTTCCCCAGTTTCGAGTTTTTGAGCCATACATGCCGATGTTACCGTTCTATCTGCTAGTAAATTGACAATAAGGCTTTGGTTTGCAAGAAGGCATCTCATATGTAGAGTTCCATCGGGTTGCTACTCTTTTGATGAACTTTTGTTTGGGGAGTCAAGTATTTCTTGTTTGCTGACAAGGCCGCGGTAGCCACATTTGAATGGCGGAAGCGCCTGACTGAGGCACTCGCCTTCTTGCTTAGTTCATCCACTGTTGGGAGTTCGAGCGCCTTATTTGCCGCAAGCTGCAGAGTGGACGACGTTGGCCACTCTGGTGGCCACCTCAACGCAGTTCATGGATCGCACGGTGCTTAAAATGTTTGCAGCAATATCCGTCACGTTGCCTTTGGTCTTCTCAGTTATGTTACACTTCACCAATACGTTTTCCATTGCTTCACAAAGATTTGCCATTGTATGGTGCTCATTAGGAAAATGTGTTGTTAGTGAATAGAATTTGGGTATCCAATAAGAATTTCTTGTATGAATTGTGACAGATAGATAGAGATCTTGTGCAAGAGATGTCCGGAGATTTGCTGTGCAAGTAACGAAGAACGCTTCCCGGAGTTCTTTTGCTACTTGTGCCATAACCTTCACATATAGCAGTTCCAGCATTTTCTTCATTGCGTATTCCTGATACGGCTTATAGTTTGGTTTAAGAACAGCCATGGACTGAAAAAACCCGGCCAGCGTACAAAGGAGAGTAACAGATGAGACATCCCTCTCAGTTAAGCCAGGGCTTGGTGGATGATTTTTGTTTTTACCTGGCTGGAGGGACGATTTGTCTGAGCATTTTAATGACACGCCTTCTCTTTCTCATTTGTAGAACGCCAACTGTGTCGGAATCCACTGACGCCGAAGTTGACAGGGTGACGGGTGGTGACTCGGGTACGGTGTTGTTCGTGCTGTCCAGGTGATCAGCAGTCTCTGCAGTGTTTTAAATTTCATCAGGATTTTCAGGTTCCAGTGTTAGACATTGGGTACTTTCTTAACATGAGTTCCAATAGCTCCAGTAGAACCACGGGCGGCACTGAAACTATTACCAGCATCGCACACGAGATGGTAAGCTCTGTCACCTCACTGCAACACCCAACTTTTCTCATTGCTGTTCAGTGTCCTATAATTGTTATTCAGTTAGACAAACAGCTCTTTGAATTACCTTTATATACTACTTAGACCGGAGATGAATTTCTTGTGTAAAAATTTCGAACCGTTGAAATATTCAATAATAATAATATTCCAGAATAATTGAATAAATTCGAGAACATATGACTTTTTATGACAAACATTGCTTGCTGTACGTGGGACTACAACATCAATGGGCCGATTGAGAAACCAACGCGTACCATTCGGTTACACTGCCTGGAAACAGTTCCAGATACAAATGTTTGTAACTGTCTCCACGCGAGTTCCAATCGTATAGTCGTTTCTGTGTACGGATACAGGGTTTGCGGGAACACGGGAACCTGAAAAGGATTACACGCCGAGCCGTAGTTTTTATGACAATAACTGACTGATCTCTTCCCTTTCCAGATCCAGATCTATGTGATTACTATCTGTGGAGAATGCTTGAAGATAACGTTTTTGCAACAACTCCCCATAGGCCCAACGAATTAGAAAACAGTATCCGGCATATATTCTCCAATACTTCTGCTGCAGAAACACATTGAGTTCAACAGGTTTCAGACTTGTAAAGACGCAGAAGGGCACTATTTTGAAAACGTTGTTGACGAATGGTAAGCGCAATATAACCATATTGTTTCGCATTGCTAGCATTATCTGGGGGAAAAACCAGTCAGTCCCCGACGTGGGTCAACCGTGAGAAGAGCGGCAGGTGTCATTCGCATCATTCAACAGAACCCAGGTACTTCATTAGAAGATAAAAGTTAGATAAATTGTAGAACCTGTTTTGTAAAATAGAGAGGAGAGCAAAAATGAGAAAATAAACCCAATATGGAGCGTTTCCTACGATGACATCGCAGTAAATTAAGTGCACAAATCGCTGTAAATATTAGTGACTAACTTATATAGGCGTTAACGTTCATGAAATTGATTTTAAATTTCTTAACTGTCAAGCTGTGTCTGCAAAAAAGTATATTGTCACGCGAAATTGTACGGGAGTCGGAAGTTCTGTGTTATGGCTATGGGAGGCACAAGCGCAACAAGAGTTTTCTTCAACTCATTGCTGCTAAACTAGAAATCAGGCACTTTGCCATCTGGACCACAGCGGTAGACAATCACAGCACAATATTTCATTAGGCGGATGGAAGGTTTTGACTTGATAGCCAGACACACATTACACAATCAATCATTCTAGCAATCAATCCATCAATGTCCTACCATGCTCGACAATTGAATGGTGGGATCCTGTCCCCGTCGTAGAACATACAGTTAAAATTTTCAAACCTTAATCAACATATAATTAACCTATTCTTCATTACAAATCAACATAAAAGGAAAGAGCAATTTCTCAAATGGAGATTGCTTTTTTTCTGTCAAAATGAAATTTCTGTGGACACCCGCTTTACATACTAGTATACCTGTGTGTCTGTGTTCGGCTCGAAGTGGAAATAAAACAAAGAATAACTGCTTAAAATATAACCATATTTCAGCTTAGTGTTTTTCCACTTAGAGTACCTCAAAGTACGTATCATATTTAAATTGGTTACACTTCACTTGTACTGTAGCAGATGCACCAACCACACATTTTTGGGATAGAAACGCAAACGTGGCAACCCTAGAGATCAAACCACCAAAGCTGACATTGCGTGCTTGCTCTCCTCAAGTGAAATGTGTTAAAACGGGTACAGTCTGCTTTTTATGGCAGTATTAAAACCATCACAGCTGATATGCTGAGAAACTCTTTTCCTTTACCTTGCAACTTTAGAAGTACTTTTAACACAAATACTCCCATATTCATTTGAAGGCGAACAATTATTATTAATAATCCACTCCTAAGCTAAGATTTATTTTGGTTATATGGAAGGCTGGATGAGGTGGTTTGCTTCTGAGAAATTAGTGATTTTGCGTCAGAGTGACATACAGTGCTTTTCCTTCACACTGTGGCCACCGCAACCGCCTCACGTTTTCACAATGATAACAAGGTCATACCTTGTCATAAGAGATGTTGCCTTCTCTACCTATATAAGCGTATTTCTGGCATCTTCTCAGGAAACTTTCACGCACACTGGAGAGTTCAATATCCGAAATTGAGCGATTTTTCCATTAATTCTTCCAGAATATGAGGTTTACTGCATACGCCTTATTTTTCATGTGATCATTAGGATCGTGTAAAGTTCTGTAATTGAGTTTTGTGAAATGGCAAGACTAACCGACCCACGCTTAGTATGCTTCTCTGACGAAGCATGGTTCCATTTATGTGGCTATGTTTTGTCGCAAAATAACAGATATTGGAGTATAGAGATTCCCTTGCCTGACAATTGGTGTGCTGTAGATGCATACAGAATAATAGGATCTATGTCATTTGGGGGAAAAAATGCAGAGAGGTATAGGAATGACGTACACCATTTTTTGAACATCTAACAGACTTTGGGTGTTAGTTTGGATGTTTTTTCAGCAAGACTTTGCTACCGTGCATACAGCTGATGAGTCATTAAATGTAATTTAGGAAATTTTTTGAGATGAGTAAAGTAAAAGTAGGTACATATAATGAGGGACCCCAAAACCGGGGCAGAGCACTGCACGTAGGCCAATGTGACATTCTGTGCTTTGAACTCGGCCTCTGGGAGGGAGGGTTGAGGAAGAGACCTGAAGGGTCACCAGATCCGGGAGACGACCCAAACGTGGACGGGATCCCTAGCGATTCCAGGTTGAATATATCCGACGTCGTTAAAGCCCCGGGCACCCCGGGGTCCTTAACTCGCAAAGCACTCCACCACCGCCCAACACCATCGCCTGCTCCTTCAACCTTGAAACAGATGATGAAGGAAATGATGGAACAGGAAAGTCGTGGTAGAAGAGGAACCGCTCCAGACCGGGGAACCACGAGAAAACCTTGTTCAGAGTGGACGGTCGCCGGTAATCCAACACGGGACCTCCAAAATGCGAGCCTCGCACGTTACCGCGGAGCCATTTTGCTCGGTTAGAAGATAGTGTAGTTATGGCCCTCACGATCCCCTGGTTCAACTGTATTTGATTTTATCTATGGGCCAAGTTGGAAAATAAGGCTTATGCTACAAACCCCATACATTGAAAGAAATAAAAGAAAACATCAGGCGAGAAATTCGCACAATTTCGGATATTGAACTCTCCAGTGTGAAGAAAATTTCCTGAAAATTTGCCAGAAATGTGCGGGTAGAGAAGATCAACACTTTCTAAGGTATGTGCTTTTAATCGCTGCAATTGTAACTGTAAATGGAGAACATGTGGAGGTTGTGGGATATCATAACTGTGTCGGCGGGAGTTCGAGCTGCGGCGGCCGGCAGTGCGATGGCCACAGTGTGAAGGATAAATACTGTATAAGGCTAACTTTGAGCGCTGAAATTTTGAGTCGTCGGCCTGATGTTCAGCGTGAGGAGCCACTAAGGTCGCTAGATGGCAGGATTAACGCTTCTGTATGTTAGGTCTCGCATTGATGTCCACTCGACGGGTTTTTTCATTGCGAGATTAAAGCGTCTTCTAACCTTGTTAGTCTGAAGATGCGACGTGCTAAACACGCAAAAATGCCACAAAATACAATTATAATCGGAGAGAACGTTGTGCAAAGTACGAGCTCTCTCTTCTTTTTTTTTGGGGGGGGGGGTGAAAAAGAAACTGCGAGAAGTAAATGATAGGTTCTCAGAAATGCATACAGACCTACAGTATAATCTACTAGTTATATTACGACTGGACTCTGCCTGTATGAAAACAGCCACTTTCTACAGTTCCTTTGACAACTGTCGAACAAACCGGGGAATTCGATAGGTTAACAGTGAATTCAGTTTTGGAGAATGCTTTTCCTGATTGGTCTGAACAATATTCACATGTGAAACTCAGTGAGATATAACTTATTTACCAAATAAGTCATACAGAACAGCAAAATAATAATAAACAAAAGAATATAGTTTAAAAATTGATATAAGGAATTGAAAATGTGGAAGACTTCTTTAAAATTACATGGTATAGTCTAAAACACTCGCCCAGTCTTCTTCACATTTAAGGGAACGTTTGTACAGATTAGTCAGGCGATATATTTATATATATGGAATTTTGTTTCTAAGACATTAAAAAATATAGGTAGACACAATATTTTAAGCTTCTAAGTTGGTTGTAACTTTTGTCAAAACTTGCATAGCGTAAGCGTATAACCTTGTCTAAATCAAAGTGCAGATTTGTATGCCAGTAATTATTGGCATAGCAAGTAAAGTAAATATTTTTAAATGCATGTAAATACCCTGTAAAGTTCTCTTTCAGTCTCGTTTAAGTTTATATAACGGTAAACCATAAGGGACATAGAAAAGGGGAAAAGTATACCTGTAAATACAATCTATTTACAACAAATTACAAGACGACAAATGAATACAACGAAATTGTGATCCTAAACTTCATATTTCCTTTCTCTTTCCTTCTATAGCATTTAAGCTTTTGTTTTGTAGACAATATTAGAAGAGAGCAAGTATTTTTCTTCATTCACCTTGATTCATATCATTCAGTTTTATTGTGTTAAACAGCGTTGTATATAAAAATCCCTCCCTTTTCTGCATATTGGCTTCCATAAGTATCGGTATACCCTACCCTGATTTTCTCTTATATTCCAGGCTTGGATGAACCACTGGAAACATTGTAAATGACCGTATTCCTTTCTAGGTCCTTCCTGCTGTTACATTTGCATACCCTTGCTGACCCACAAACACCTCCCCTGGAAAATTTGACAAATCATAATTATGGCACCGAATCCTAAAGATAGAAACAAAAATAAGTTAGCGGCCCATACTAAAAGAGAGAACTTGTAGGCATTTCAATGGAAATTGCGTTTTAAGCGTTACTGCTATGGGAACAACTCATTTCAAAAGAATGTACGGCAGATGTTACAGGTAGCTAAATTACAAACAGGAGGAAAACAATAAACAATTACCTGTACTATTTGCACCTACATTAGATAAAATGAAAATATACTATTACAATTTCCATAAAAATGAATGCCATGTAGTAAACAGAAATTGTTTTAATACTCTTGACAGTTATTAAAGCGAGCAACATTCTGCCAAGTGGTAGCTAACTTTGCACATACACTACATGACAATCCCAAAATAAAATGAAAATGGATTATTAATATGCAAGCAACATACTATCAAGCGATTAGCACATATTACTTTAGAATATCCAGCACTTAACATTACATGAAATCTTTAAAAGGTTATATAGCTAATGGATACTTGGCTTTTTCCCGGTTTAATTTTTATTGGTATTTTTTTCAATTAATTTACTTCTTCAGTTTTCCATCACTGCGAGTGCTGTGAAAATATGACATAACCTCAAATGTATTTCACGCAAACTTTAAGCGAGTTATTGAAACGAATATCTTTATTACAACAGACGTTTAATCATTTTCATTGCTTAGCAAAAAATGTGGTTCTACTGTATTGTAAACTCGCCTTCAAAAGGCGATTTCTGAAGTACCTCACATGCAAAACACCTAACCTCTGTGTAACAGTATACGCTACAGAACATTTATAAAATATACCAATAATGTGCATTGTAACCGGATAAAAGCAGCACATAGGTAACGTATATTTAGATAACCTTGGCACCACTTCGTATCCCTTCTTAATCTAAATTCCTAAAACTTCTTGTGGTGACTGATACGGAGGTCGGAATCACTTTTATGAATTTCTTAGCTTCCAACTTAACTTCTGAAGCAAAACTTGTGCTTGGATAGATGATCATTGATGGCAGAACGCTCTTCAACATCTTCTTGAGATGTAATAATATCATTAAAATATCACGGATCGAAAACAGTGGAACTTTCCATTTGTTCCGATTTAAAAATGGGAACCAAAATGGAAGGAAAAACAGCCTTGCGACGACTTGACATATAGAAGCACTAACAATCCTGCCATCTAGCGACATTGCAGCGCGTTAGCCGTTCGAGTGGGGTAGAGGAGGAAACGGCCTCGCACTTAATATTCCAGTGTGAAGCACTGCAAGCGAATAGATATAATCAACGCGGAACTGTTGATCCAAATGAGAGAGTATCTAATAAAAACTAATCAATGGACTCCTGAGACTTACTAGAGTTTAGGGAGGTGATGATTGAAAAAGCAGGGGGAAAAACGTACAATAAACCTAAAGTTTCTGTGCGGGCAGGTACGGGTATCACCCTGTCAAATATCTAATCTAATCCATCTAGCCTGTCGCTGCTGGCCTCTCCTATTTTACGTTCCCTTCAGGCATTGAGATCAAGGCTGATCGCTCAAAACGGCCCTAAGTATCACTGTGGGACAGAAAAGTTTGAATTTGTGAGAAGCACACAGACAGAACGAAATCTCAGTTTCGAAGATTGAAGTGTTCCTTTTAATTTTAGCAACTACTTGGAGCATTTTTTCCCCAGAACTTGGAAGAATTGGGAAAATGAGGAGTAGAATACTCGAGGCTTACTGATGATGCCACAGCTTTAACAGAAGTGCAAAAATACTAAATAACACGCTACTAGAGCTTAATGGTTGGCTGGAGGAGTATGGGTTGAAAATAAATAATAATTAAAACGATTGTGGAAGAAAAGTAAAACAGATACACTCCCAAATTCGAGATGAAAGGTGGTAAGTGGACAGTTTCAGATACTTAGGATGTACCATAAATAATAGACAAAATTATTTTCAAGAAGATAAAACAAGAAAGGCAATTGCAAAGGAAGTTTTAACAGGAAAAGCAGCATTTTCTGTGGACCCTTGAAGCAAGAACTAAGGAACATATTAAGGCACTGCTTTGTTTGGAGCGTTGCAGTATATAGTGCGGATATTTGGACGCTGTAACGAAATAAAGTTTGGAAACATTAAAATATAAATATAAAGGAAACTGAAGGGTGTGAATTGACAGACTAGTTCAGTAATGAAGCTACAATAGCGAAGGGAAAGTAACGCTGAAATTAAGTAGGAAAAGAACAAAGCGTTAATTATGATTTGATGGAAATAACGTACTTGCTAAAGTATACCGAAAGGAATGAGGAATAGTAAAATTCCTTTCTATTTTGATAGACAATATTAAGACGAAGGGTTACTTGCGGAGATAAAGGAACAAGCAGAAAGGAGAGAAGAATGGAGAAAACGGGTTTCAATACAACGTCTGCACACGGCAGTGGCATCCCTTACCCCCACCGAAATAAGATGTGACATAAGCTTTGCAAACCACCGCGGCCACGAGGGCAAGGTTTCATTTCTAATGGGATAAAATCTGGAATGTATCGACCGCCATCTAATCCATGTGTACTATCACACTATCCGGAACGAATTAACTTGAACATGTTTGGCGATATGGTGAGAAAAAGCGAACTGTTGTGTTTGTGGCAATTTCATTCCAAACATAGTAAGCAAGAGAGAGCCTTAGAGGTGAAGGACAACACGTTCTTCCTCATTCTGCCTCGAGAATTCACAAATTCAGTAGCAGCAGATTATTGCCTGTGTAATCATCTCACCAAATTGTTCGGGAGGACTGTACTTGGTTCTCTGCTTCCACCTGCAATGTCCTACCATGCTGAAGGGTTACTTAATGTTTTTATCTATTTTTAACAGTGTTAAAATATTAAATACTTATTTAGTTAATATTTGTATTGTAATGGCCGGGTATCTGTTACAGTAGAATGCTGAGGTGTTTTAGTCAGCATCAAAAAGGGATAAAAGCTACCCCCAAGTAGGTCACACTCTCTCAGTAGCTCTCGGTATTTGTCTCGCTGCGAGACGCCCTAACGCTGCAGTCCACGTCATCGAAATCGTTTAGAGTTTGTTTTGATTAACCTCAAGACCAGCCAGAACTTTTATAGGCATGTGCATTTGCTGAAGTGGCTAGACTAGCATAAAGCTCTTGGTTACAAAGTTGGACAGCTTTGCCATTAGTTATTCTGCCCTTCTATCTCATCTCTCCTCAGCCTTTGGCGAGTAGTCGCTTACCCTGAGCTACCCCTCCTGTGTAGGATCCGGGCTTAAACATTTCGGGTAGCTAAAATATACACACTTTTCTTATACCATCTGAGTCCCAACCCTAACGCGCTAAAGTGGATTGCGCAGGTTTCAAGGCGGATTGGCCCACTCCGATCCCTGGGGGTGACAATACTGTCTAACAGACTCCATTTGTACATAACGCGATTATAATGAAGTGTGTGTGACTCATGAGCAATGTTTAGGGTAAACAGATTACGTAACTTTTAACATACGGCGTTGTTTTAGAATGCATTTAAGGTATTGTAAACGTACGAAAGTAATAAAACCAGTCTAGTCCAAACATGCGATCGGAGTTGCAATCTTTTAATTCGGAATTCCGAAACTAGATGGGGGAGTAAAATCAGTTTGGATATCACTTGATTTACCCAACTATCGGGAAAGTTCAATAAAATGTCTTAGAGCTTCAAGTAACAAGCATAGTGCTAACGCCCTCGGCATCTATGGTTTAATTTTCTTCCATAGCTTTGCACAGAACGGTTACTTGATTTTGGAAACGTTTTTCTGTCGTATTCGTTTCTGGGAACCAGCACGTACATTTAACAGCTTGAGGACCATTCCATTTAATATGAAAAGGTATAGTCACAAATATGAACGCCTTTTATTCAGTCTTGCCACCAAATGACGAACCATGTTCACAGAACACGCAAAGTTTAGCTGGAAACCGCATGTTACTTTCATTATGCTATTTGGTATACTCAAAACGTTATGATCACAGATAACAGAACTTAATGTTGCACCCAGTTGTATTACCTATGGCTACTGATGTTGCAAAAAAGAAAACTCAGCAATTTATATAATATTACACACATGTAAATATAAACTTCGGTCAAAAACTGGAGTTGGATTGGAATTCTTGAAACAAAAATAGCATTATTGCATCTAGTGTTGGCTACAGTTAAGCTTGCGAGGAATTGTACTGTAAGCCCAGAATGTAAATCAAATGAGGTATGCAAAGAAAAAGAGTGAACATTTAAAGATATTATGATTAGCCTTAGACAAAGGATTTTTGATGCAGAAGTAGTATTCCTTTATAAAATTTACTCAAAGCAAGTATAATACAGGGTGCTCCACTCGAAGGAAGCACCATTAACTTACATAAAATAAAAGTTAAAGCAGTAGAAAAGTGAAATGTCTTTACATATGATATCTGTATGATGAAATGAGGTTGTCACAGTCGGTGCTGAACAATATAGACGAAACCTTTGAAATACACTGCTGTGCAAACCTAAGGACGAGATGGGCAAAGTAACATTACAAATGAACTACTTGGTCTAAGTAGATGAAGGTGCGGGAGCATGTTGACAGAGGTCTCTCACACGTACACAGAAAGCTGGACGTCACATGGCGTGAGTGTAGCGAGCCTATAGTGCCAAATGGGTCTAGTCCCGCAACACGGGTCAGTTGACGAAACGGGATAAGACGGTGTGGGGCAATTACGGCGAGCTATTACGGTGCACTGTAGTGGTGTTCTTCATTGCAACATGGCCCATAGACACCATTTGGATGTCTTCACACGGGGAAGAATCATCGGGAAACTGGAAGAAGGGTAAAGTGTAACGAGTGTTGCTCAGGAGTTTGTAATTGCTCACAGAATTGTTTCACGTGCATGGGGGAACCTTCCAAACCACAGGCACTGCTGTCCCAAGGAGAGGTGGTGGTCGACCACGCTCAACTACAGCAGCAGATGACCGCTACATTGTGCAACAGGCAAGAAGGGATCCAAGCCAAACAGCGAATGCAACTGCAACCACATTTAACAGGACAGCTGGGCACGCAATCTCACGATACACAGTGGCACAGCGACTACGCAGAGGTGGTCTCTTTGCCCGACGGCCAGTACGTTGTGTTCCATTGACATGCGCATATCGGCGGCACCGTTTGCGATGGTCCCAAGAGCATCAAAATTGGACCAACGAGGAATGGGGTCGCGTGCTCTTCTCGGATGAGAGCAGATTCAGTCTAAGTAGTGATTCTCGACGTACCCTCATCTGGCGAGAGGTGGGAACACGTAATGAACCCAGGAACATCCTTGAACATGATCGTTTTGATGGTCCGGGTGTTATGGTTTGGGGAGGTATAATGTTGCATGGGCGCACCGATCTCCAAATCTTTGAACACGGTACACTCACTGGTCAACGTTATTGTGATACTGTACTCATTCCCCATGCGCGACAGCATCGAATAGCGCAGGTGGAGGATCTCTTGAAACCAGAGGATATTCGGCGAATGGACTGGCCTGCCCGTTCCCCCGATTTAAATCCCATCGAACACCGATGGGATGCTTTGGGGAGACGCATTGCAGCAATCCACGTGCACCAACGACCATCCAACAGTTATCAACAGCGCTGGTGGAGGAATGGAACGCCTTACCACAAGAACTGCTTACCAACCTTGTGGCCAGCATGGGAGCACGATACAGAGCATGCGTTACTGTCCGTGGTGATCATTAACCCTTTTAAGCGCCATGTATCTGTTTCTGTAAATGTAGAGAGCCATCATATGTCGTATTGACTTTGGTGCAGCTTATGGTTTATGAATAAAAGTGGCATTTCTGTTCGTCTCATTGCATATTTCGTTTAGTTGCCTACTGTAGCATACCGTAGCAGCTACCTCTATGTATGATTCAAGTTTCATCGAGCTATGTTACTTGGCAGTGTCACAGCAGCGAAGATTACTTTCGTCCATAGGTTTTGCACACCAGTATAACAGAAATTAATATTATCGGGGCAACTTCGAAGTATAACAAGTAGAACTTCAGAATTTCCGCAGAGCTAGGTTTTATTAGGTGCATCTTCCTGGGCACTGGACAATTTGTATGAGTTTCCTATTGATTGTGTGATAACCATACAGATGACATGTCCTACTTCTACATGAAGTACTGTAAATTAGTAGTTACACAGTTACATTTTGAGGAACATTGGAGAAGATAAGCGGTAATATTCCTTTCAGCAAGTTAAAAAGGACAGATTTTCTGTAAAATTAAAAACTAGCGGGCATACGATTAAAAACTCAATGTTTAGTAATTCTAACGAATATTGGCTTTGTTTATTCGTTTTAGGTATACAGTTAGTCAGTAAGCGTCAACACATTTAAAATGATTTGATTAGTCATTCAATTTTGTAAAAAACTGGTAATGTTTTTTAACATGTTAAGCAGGAGTTTAAAAATACAGCAAAATGTTTGTTTTTAATTAGCAAAAATATAAATTTGGCTGGGAATCCTATTACTTGGTTTATACCGTCAAACGGTTTTTTGCTAGTTCATCCAGGTAGTGCAAATCAACAGAGATATGTAAAAGTTTTTTTCAAAACAAAAATTAAAACGGTGAATTACTGTTAAAATGCGTTTGAACGTAGGAGGCATAAGATATTTTGTCCACGTTTACACTGGAGCGTTTGGCACTTTGTTGCGTGCTTTCAGTTTGTATACGGAATTGCTCAAAGTGGTGTAATAACAGAAACAATTCATCCTTAGTCATAGTGCCTTGTATCTGGGAAGTGCAGATATTGTGACTTTGTCCAGTTCTCACGGTCACTGTTTCGTTTTTATGTAGTTCATCTTCACGGGAGTCCACTTCTTTAAGGTGAACTATTTCAATTCTCTGTCACTTCACTTCCTTCGTGACGTAGCCTCTTCACGCCGCACGGTTCACTTCACTCGGGAGTCGAGCACAAGACCACAACTCGTCGCTCCGTAGTAGCACTCGCTGCACGTCACCAACTCGCTCGGAGAATAGCTCCTGATGTCGCACCGCAAACTCGTTTGTGCAGTCACTCACTGACTGATTCAATTCAACTTCCTCGCATTCGACTCAAGTCGACTCGCAACTGACGCGACTCACTCTACTGTCGACACTCCTCACCTGCACTGCCTCGACCGCCGCGAGAGCGCTCGCTTATATATTCAGTGGAAACTTTCCACAAGGTTCTCGAACGCTCTAGAACTATTTCGACACCATTCAGGAGGAGGAGAGATATAAAGCTTCCAGAAGGTTCTAGTTATCTCCCAATAGCGCGCCCGGTATTTACCCTGGCAAGCGCAGTTATCATTGTTTACACCGACCGCTCGGCGCCGACCTCCCGATAACCATGGACCATAGCTGGTGCGTCACAACATCATATAACACATAATTCTAGTTGAGGAACAACAATTAATGAAATGAAGGGCTTTTCAGTTTCATTGTTACACAAATGAACTTAAAAAAGAATAATTATGGGGATTGTATTTCCACAGGTTTATTTTCAATTCCACTGACCGTTACGGGACTCTGTAGATCCTGGGGGATGAAATGAAATACGTTTATGATAGACGAAATGAATAAAGAATGCTTATGCATAGAGTTGTCTTTACAGTTGAAATGTTTACAAATAGAATATTCCAGATTTCCTTTGACGTTTATTGAAAGCACGGCTAACCGTTCCATTGCGAAATATATCCGACGATCGCAGTGGCGTGCTTCTTACAGCGTGCATAATATCACCTGACGTTCTCATCATGTTGCCAGCGTTATTTCAAAACTTGCACACATTCATTACTATTCCTCTGTCGGTTTTCGCTTCAGTAGTTCTTGTGATTTTGTGCTGCGCCTCTTTAGCAGTTTGTGTTATTGCCCTTCTCTTTTGGCATTTGAACATGAAACTCATTTAAGCAAGTAAAAAGGTATTCATTTTACATAAATAAGCAGAATAAAAACTATCAGTAAAATCTTATGTGAAAGCTCGCACGACACTCTCTATCCATTGAATTGACGTTTATCCGTTATGTATTGTAATATACCGAGCAAAGTGGCGCCACGGTAATGTGTGAGGCTTGCATTCGGCAGGTCCCGGGTTCGAATCCTGGTGGCCGCTCACTCTGACCATGGGTTTCTCGTGGTTTCCCTGGTTGATAAAGGCGAATGCTGGAGTGGTGTATTGCACCAGGGATTTCCTCTCTCTCATTTCTTCATTTCATTTCCCTTTCATCTTTCAAGTTGACTCCGAGGCTGTGGTTCGTTCGGTTTCGGGCAGATGGCGCAGAGACTTGCGATTGGGAACTTCTTCTTCTGCTCCCTGCTAGAGGGAAGTCTGTCGAGCCTCCAGGGCTTGTTCATGCTTCCCTGGCACACTAGAGGGGCGTTTCCGAGCTTCATTTCCGTGGCCGGGTGGTCAAGCCTGGAACTGTTAGAGAACTCTGCGCGTCTCTGTCGATTTGCGCCGACCTCGCTCTCAAACCCGCCACCTCATTTGTTCCTCCCGGGGGTGCACGTGGGTCGATGTTCTTTCTGTTAACTAGTCCTATCCTATATTATAATACTCATACACATAGTACTTTACCCTCTCCACGCTACGTCATTAACGATATGCTTTAACCTAGGAATGTTCTAAATTAAGCAATAAGTACTTATTGTTAGTTGCATTCAACATGCGAAAAAAAAGCATTGAGGCGTTTAGCCATTGTAACAAGCTGTTGCAATGGAGGAAAGAAAAGAAAAGAAAGAAAGAAAAAAAAATAAACATAGCAAACATTCCAGTATGTCCACCAGATGACGTATTTGGCAAAGTGCAAACGTGAAATACTTTGTAAACCGCTAACGCTAGGAATGAACTATTTGTCATTCTTTTAATGACCTGTACATTTTCCCTGTAAGCTTTTTTCTTCCTCTTGTAGTTTCCCAGTTAAACAAAATTCACTCAGTAAGAAGATTACACTTCCTACTCACAGAAAATTTAATGTATACAATTTATTATCATGCAGATATTTTTCACATATTATAGCATTTTAATCAACATCGTTGGAAGCGTTTGTGAGGAAATGAAGAATAACGAAACTTGTTTCCGGTGGGTGATTTTCTTCAAAATCTCAGACGAATGTGCTTAAAGGAATTTGTGTCTCGCATATACAATTTGATAGGTAAAAAGTACAACATACACTCCCCTTACTCTGCTAGTTGTTAGCTAACAGTGGCATCGCCTTGTCCCTTATCTCGCCGCCAGCAACAAGAGTGCTTGGTGACGTCACAGAGCATCCAGTTGGCTGATACTGAGCTAAGGCTTTATCTCTTAATGTTCTCCAAAGATAATCACAGGAGACAGATTGGTTCACATCAGGCAGAGCACCGCACGTAGGACAGTTTGGCCCTTCGTGCTTCTAACGTGACTCCTGGGCTCGGGAGGGATGAGGGGGGCCCATAGGATGACCAGATACAGGCAACGATGTGCGTAAGCATGGACGGGGTCCCACACGATTCCAGATTAAATGCATCCGACGCCCGTCAGCCGTGCCCACAAGCCCCGAGCCCTCTGGGGGGCAGTCCAATCGACGCCATGGAGAAAGCTTTCCAAAGCGCACCTCAACTGCCAAGCCGCAACACATCGAACGCCGTCGCCTGGTCCAACAATCCCGCAACAGATGATAGGAAATGATGGACAGGAAATTTGTGGTAGAAGAGGGACTACCCCAGAATTCATCTACCGACCGGGGGAAACCACGAAAAGCCCCTGGTCAGATTGGCCGACACGACGGGAATCGAAGCCGGGCCTCCCGAAAGCGTTACTGCGCAGTCATCTCCCTCAAAGTTAAATTAAACTGAGTTCTAATTATGAACGCTCTTTAACTACTGTGTTTCTTAGCGTCCCATTCTATATTGGCCGTGAAAGACCGGAAATTTGGCTCAGAGGCCTCTTTCTCAGGCTTGGAGTTCGTTTACGTGCCGCAAATCTACGACACGGGACCACCGGCTTTACTTCCCTTCCGAAGGAAGCCATGCTAAGGGTTTTTACGCCCGAAAAAATCCATCGCCCTCCGCCGGGTTTGAACCCGCGACCTCGGGAACCAGAGGCTAGCATCGGAGGGCGACGCCATCTGGTGAAGTGAGTAAGGAAACTGCAATAATGAAGCAAATTCAAATTAATAATTTTATTTATGATTAAAACACAATTTGCTTCGAAGAGAAACATTTACTTTAAGACTTTCAATTATGTGTTGACAGTTCAAGGAATTTAGATTAACAATCATTTGACCAATTAGGAATATTCATTTTTTCAGGATGATAATAATTATAATGGACAAATTAGTTAATACACCTGTGATAAACCAAACTGTTTTATAAATTTACTTGTGAACCAACTGATACACCTTTGATGTAGAAAACAGGCTATCACTCGCATTCAAAGTGTGTTCTAAGCCATTTTCTGTGTTCTAATGGGGCATCCTAAAGCTCCAAGCACAGAGAACACAGGCACAAGTGCTTCTATCCTACAATGCAATGTGATTAACAGGAAAATACTTTACTGTTTATAATTATTGTAAACATCAAAGAACAACAAAGCTTCTCAGTTTACAAGTCACGGATACTTTCCTGATTTAATGATATGCACAATTTATTTTAAAATTAAAACAAAAGGTTAGGCGAGATTTATTCTTTGGCGGAAATAACTGTGTTATTCTATGTGAATAAAACAAACATAAAATTTTTTGGGATAAATGTGTGATGTTGAAACATTACAATAGACTTAATGAAAATTATGAAACGGGAAAGGATTAAATCCCTCTTTACTCCCCAAGGATTCCCCTTTAGCCATTTCGTTCTTGAAAGACCTTCTCCTCGCTTATATTACGTTTTTTTTCAAATCCATTATTGATAGATATACGAACTAATACATCGATGTTGGTGCAATATAATTTCTTTGAAAAGCAGAATGAGATGAGAATCCAATTTTCCATCCTGTGTTTTAATCAAAATCCCTCAAATAAGTTGGTAGTTGCTGGGAGGGAAATCATACTTTCATATGAAAGGAAAATGAGTTTTATACTTGCAAAAAGAGAATATAACTTCTCAAGTTTAGCGACAATATTGTATCCAGCCTAGGAGAGCTCACTAAAGCGCATGTCACAACACACTTTCACAATAGTCTAGGTTACTGTCGTACAGAGCAGGCAGAACCAGTTCATGACCGCATGTCTCAATGTGCAACTTTATTCTCTTTCAGTGATTTTCTTCAATAAATATAAAATATAAAGCTGTAAACGAAAGTTTTCTACATGAATAGAATTCGTAGTTTTTTAAATGTTTGAATGTGTGGGGGGGCTTTTTTATCTCACCTTTCTGTTTTATTTTTCACATAAGAATGACTGAACCGATTGTTATGATGGTGAAAATTGGTAAAGAACATACCTTAGATCTCACAAAAGAGACTATAGGCTATTAATTGCTTTGCTCAAACTGGGGGAGGCCGAATTTTGTGCACAAAATAAAATAATGGAAATATCTTACTTTTTACTTAGGTAAAAGCAATCATAATGCGCATAACAAGCTGATCTTTTTATTTACAAAGCTTCGACAGGATGAATGTTAAAGAGCTTCAGCAGTTTTTCATTAATTGAAACGGCAACTCTAGGCCGACAAGCCCGAGCTAAGGAATTATTAATAGTTTGGGTCATTAGTATTTAGTGGAATTAAATTATGCTATGTAAAACTATTTTTCTTTTTTCACTACTTGTGTAGCTTAACAACGGTGATTTAATGATATGTCTGTATTTGTGTTACTAATATTAGAGGAGTAACAGATTGCTTAATGGAAATATTTTAAGCGCTATGTTAAAATACTGTCCACGACGAGATATTTTAGATGCAAGAAACGTGTCACCGAAGGCACCAAGTGAGTTTGACGATGTCTCTCTGGTAGCAAAAGTATTGTTGGTACAGCGAGGGTGTAGACCCATTGTCCTTTTGTGCTGTAATTCGCCGTGACCAGAGTGAGTGAGACAAGCTTAAACGGTATAATTAGGGAACGTCGTGACTTCATGTTGAAATTGAGCAAGAGAGGGTGAAATAGGAGCAATAAGATCTAAGTGAACCAATATGAAATAGTGAGACGCGTTGAGTGGCGCGAAAAATGCACCAATAGGAAATTAATGAGCTCAAGAAGCCCGCAACAATAAATAGATTTGCTAAGACCAAAAATCGGGGAGTTGCTTCAAAACTACAGGCAGAGGATGATGCTGCCGGATAATTAAGATATGTCGCGCCGGAAGTTCGTGGATTAAAACAGGATTAGCTACACACATACGTTTCCACGAGTAAAGGGGTCTGTTAAATGTACAAACTTCGCGTCATATCAGCGCCGCACTTCAACGGTGGACAGTGTATTAACGGCGACAATATCAGTGTTGTGAATTGCTAGAAGTGACGAATAAAGAAAACAGTGGTGTTGTCCTCTCGAAACTGAAGCATGTCTATTTTCTCTCCGTTACCACTCCCTTTACCAAGGAAAGGTCCCTGCTCTTACACATCTTCTAATAATTACTACAGATAGCCGAGGATAGAGATGCCGAGAGGCAGACCACGACGAACATCCGGTGTCTACGCGGAGGCTGCAGAAAGGTGAGCCGCGAGCTGCGGGCATTACGCACCAGAACAACTTCTGACAAGAGGCGGTACAGCCGCATAATGCACTCGTGAACGTAACCTATTATTAAGCAAAAGAGTTAAATTCTGGTCGAATTGCAAGCATAAGGAAGTGTACGGTCGTTTTTTTTTACTTACGTCGTAGTTTAACATCCCCAGAAAAAACAGTCTTCAAAACATCACTTAACGTGTAAGGTGCACAGAAAAGAGAGAGGTGAGAGAGCAATGAACGGAATAGAACGAGAGGGTGGAAAGGGAGAGAGAGGAGAGATTTAGGGAGATAGAGAAACAGTGAAAAAAACGGGAGAGACGTACACAAAGGTTTACCCGCTTTATGCAATAACCCGAGTTGAGCTGCGGTTATGCTTACGCTGCACTGAGATAGGAGGAGAAAATTAAATAACGTGTTCCATCATATGCTGCATTTAACAGTAATAACAATAATCAACAATCATAACAATATAATAGCAACAGCAATAGTATTAATAAAATGACGATGGTGATAATAATATTAATAATAGCAATAACAATCCCTTTGCTCAGCACGGCCAACTGCATGTTACAAAGAGTAATACATGCGCCTAGTAATCCCGAGACCTCTGAGAAGAAAAATGTCGAATATTTTTGAAGTCTTTGGACAACGGGTTCTATTTGAATACTCATTTAATAACCATTACTTCGTGATAAAGGGATAAAGAAAATTCTGATGTGTTACACTCACATTAATTTCTCTACCAACTATGGTTTATTATTATACAGCTTCTACAAACTGTTCTTACAAAAGCTCGTTTTTCTGTCTACTTCATGTTAATCGAGATAAACCTTTAGCAGAAATAGCTTCATTGCACATTTCGTTGTAGGCAAAACGGGGATGCAGGAGATTGAAGCGACAGTCGCTATACACTGCGCTAGAAATTCCATACTCTCTCCATGACGTCGTGAAGCACAAGGGGGATACAGGAGTCCAAAGCAAAGGTCAAAATTTAAACCGGTCGCCATTCAGGATGTTTAAAAAATAGAGGGCATAAATTTAGGTATGCATTTCCCATAGGTGAACAATAAACAAGTCCATTACAACATGTGTTCGGAAATGCTTGGTTTCTGATTCATGGCCTTCAAAACCGTAATATTTGCCGGAACGTTTTCCTTCCGCCGGTAGTTGTCGCGTCAGAAGATATTAATAGGGCACACAGTACCTTGAGTGTTGTGTTTGGCGACATGTACTCAGATCAGAAGCCGGAAGAAATGCACTTCATGTACGGTAAGGCGGACGGCAATGCTGTGCGGAAACGTCGTGTTTACCAGGACAGGTACCCACAGCGATCGGAAGGCATTTAACGTCTCCATCGCCGTCTGCGTGATAATGGAAAGTTAGCTCCTGGTTTGGGGAGGGGACGACCAAGATATACAACTCCAGATGTGGAGGAGGAGATTCTGGATTCTGCGTACACGACTCCTATCAGTACACGAAGGTTGCAAGTGAATGTTCCTCATACGACTGTCTTTCCTGCCTTAGCACTATTTACAGTTGAAGCACAATTCACACGAGATGGCAGTACAAGTTTCTACAAACAACGTATGGCATATGAAAAACCACATGCAATTGTTCCATCTCATCCCAAGTGCGATTAATGCTCAACATGTGGGCCGGTATCTTTGGTGATCGGTTAGTGGACCCCATGTACTTTTAAACAGACTTACGGGGCAGCCGTGCACAAACTTCCTGGAAAACACCATACCTCATGCGTATAAAGGCACTACACTGAGCATTCGCCAATAAGCTCAATTCTTGCATGATGGCACTCCTGCACACTTCAGATGTACCGCCCGTCAGTACTTGGATCGAAGGTAGAGGTACCCAATTGCTTGGCCACTATGCTCATCTGTTTTGAACCAGTCGACTTCTACTTGTGGGGACAGTTAAAAGCGTTGGTGTATTCGTCTCCGGTGCCTCATATGGAATCCCTTCAGAATTGAATTGTGGCAGGTTGTGAGGAAATATGCAATACTCCTGGAATTTGGGGTCGTGTTTGCAAGGCCACGAGACGTCGATGTGAGGCCTGTACTCAAGCAGGAGATGGACACCTCGAAGATCTTCTGTAAAGAAAACTATTTGCGGTAAGAAATACGTTCTGGTGAATATCACTGTTTTGAAGGCCATAACTCAGAAACCAAGCATTTCTGGATCCATGTTGTAATGGGCTTTTTATCCTCTACATATGGGGAATGCATACCTGAAATTAAGCCCTCTAATTTTGAAACATTCTATATACTGACCTCCAATACCCTCTCCATGATGGCATGAAGCTCAAGGGGGATGCAGGACACTGAAGCGATAGTCGAATGTTTAAACCGGTCACTATGCACTGGCCTGGAAATTCTATCCACCATGATATCGCGAGGCACAAGGGGAATACAGGCCACTGCAGCTATAGTCACATGTTTAAACCGGTCGGTATACACTTGGTTAGAAATCCCATACCCTCTCCATGACATCGCGAGACACAAGGGGAATATAGGCCACTGCAGCTATAGTCACATGTTTAAACCGGTCGGTATACACTTGGTTAGAAATCCCATACCCTCTCCATGACATCGCGAGGCACAAGGGGAATACAGGCCACTGCAGCTATAGTCACATGTTTAAACCGGTCGGTATACACTTGGTTAGAAATCCCATTACCCTCTCCATGACATCGCGAGACACAAGGGGAATACAGGCCACTGCAGCTATAGTCACAAGTTTAAACCGATCGGTATACACTTGGCTAGAAGATCTATACTCTCTCCATGACATCGCGAGGCACAAGGGGAATACAGGCCACTGCAGCTATAGTCACATGTTTAAACCGGTCGGTATACACTTGGTTAGAAATCCCATACCCTCTCCATGACATCGCGAGACACAAGGGGAATACAGGCCACTGCAGCTATAGTCACATGTTTAAACCGATCGGTATACACTTGGCTAAAAGATCTATACACTCTCCATGACATCGCGAGACACAAGGGGAATACAGGCCACTGCAGCCATAGTCATATGTTTAAACTGGTCGGTGTACACTTGGCTAGAAGATCTATACTCTCTCCATGACATCGCGAGACACAAGGGGAATACAGGCCACTGCAGCTATAGTCATATGTTTAAACTGGTCGGTATACACTTGGCTAGAAGATCTATACTCTCTCCATGACATCGCGAGACACAAGGGGAATACAGGCCACTGCATCTATAGTCACATGTTTAAACCGATCGGTATACACTTGGCTAGAAGATCTATACTCTCTCCATGACATCGCGAGACACAAGGGGAATACAGGCCACTGCAGCTATAGTCATATGTTTAAACTGGTCGGTGTACACTTGGCTAGAAGATCTATACCCTCTCCATGACATCGCGAGACACAAGGGGAATACAGGCCACTGCATCTATAGTCATACGTTTAAACTGGTCGGTATACACTTGGCTAGAAGATCTATACTCTCTCCATGACATCGCGAGACACAAGGGGAATACAGGCCTCTGCAGCTATAGTCATATGTTTAAAATGGTCGGTATACACTTGGCTAGAAAATCTATACTCTCTCCATGACATCCCGAGACACAAGGGGAATACAGGCCTCTGCAGCTATAGTCATATGTTTAAACTGGTCGGTATACACTTGGCTAGAAGATCTATACTCTCTCCATGACATCGCGAGACACAAGGGGAATACAGGCCACTGCAGCTATAGTCATACGTTTAAACTGGTCGGTATACACTTGGCTAGAAGATCTATACTCTCTCCATGACATCGCGAGACACAAGGGGAATACAGGCCTCTGCAGCTATAGTCATATGTTTAAAATGGTCGGTATACACTTGGCTAGAAGATCTATACTCTCTCCATGACATCGCGAGACACAAGGGGAATACAGGCCACTGCATCTATAGTCATACGTTTAAACTGGTCGGTATACACTTGGCTAGAAAATCTATACTCTCTCCATGACATCGCGAGACACAAGGGGAATACAGGCCTCTGCAGCTATAGTCATATGTTTAAAATGGTCGGTATACACTTGGCTAGAAGATCTATACTCTCTCCATGACATCGCGAGACACAAGGGGAATACAGGCCACTGCAGCTATAGTCATACGTTTAAACTGGTCGGTATACACTTGGCTAGAAGATCTATACTCTCTCCATGACATCGCGAGACACAAGGGGAATACAGGCTTCTGCAGCTATAGTCATATGTTTAAAATGGTCGGTATACACTTGGCTAGAAGATCTATACTCTCTCCATGACATCGCGAGACACAAGGGGAATACAGGCCTCTGCAGCTATAGTCATATGTTTAAACTGGTCGGTATACACTTGGCTAGAAGATCTATACTCTCTCCATGACATCGCGAGACACAAGGGGAATACAGGCCACTGCAGCTATAGTCATACGTTTAAACTGGTCGGTATACACTTGGCTAGAAGATCTATACTCTCTCCATGACATCGCGAGACACAAGGGGAATACAGGCCTCTGCAGCTATAGTCATATGTTTAAAATGGTCGGTATACACTTGGCTAGAAGATCTATACTCTCTCTATGACATCGCGAGGTACAAGGGGGATGCGGAACAGTGCAGTGATAGTGAAATCTTTAAACCGGGCGCTATATACTGGTCTCTACGCTCTCTCCATGACATCGCGTGTCACAAGGAGAAATCAGGACACTAAGTGACAGTCAAATGCTTAAACCGGGCACTATATACTGGGCTAGAAATTCTATACTCTCTCTATGACATCACGAGGCACAAGGGGAATACAGGACACTGAAGCGACAGTCAAATGTTTAAACCGGGCGCTGTACTCCAACCTGGAAATTCCTGCTGTCTCCATGACATCACAAGGCACAACCCAATGAAGACAGCACCTCAAAAATGATAGAAGTACTGAAAAATTCAAACCAATAGCAACGGATATCTGGTAAATTGCTGATGCCACAAAACGGAAGTTACTTGAAATAGATTGTGGGTTTTAACAAGAGCCATACCTTCGGTGCAATAAGCTTTTGTCTATCTCTTATGGTTTACAAAGTTCCGACGTAATGAACAGGACTTCACGGCTATTCCGAGAGGATACAAGATAACAATTTTATTTGTCATGTAAATATCTTAAATACCTGGCATTTTATTCAAAATCGAGGCATTTTTGAGAAACTCAAAAGCAAGGAAGTATTTATTTCTAAGAGTAGTTTGGGGTGAAGGGATTTTCTTGAAAATCTACGTGTCGCATATTTAGCCGATACTCAACTTAAATAACAAGTTTGGTATTTATCGGACGCTTTGCTCTTTAGTTATGCTCTTCACACACACTGTTTTCTAGAATTGATTTTTTTGTTCTTGGTATTGGATTTTTGGGTAGAATGCAATACCTACTCTGCCTACTAGGTGCGTGGTAGAGAAAGAAACAACAAATAGTAATAACGCAGTGCAATCACTGCCGCCCTGCAGTTGGAGAATGAGAGCAAAAGCCATCTGACGCCATGTATGATTACGCTCATCTTCATACCTGGGAACAAGAGCTATGTTGGCATACTTGTTGCAAAGAGAGCTACCGTCTTCCAATCCTAGGAACAAGAGCTATGTTCACATACTTGTAGCAAAGAGAGCTACCGTCTTCCAATCCTAGGAACAAGAGCTATGTTCACATACTTGTTGCAAAGAGAGCTACCGTATTCCAATCCTAGGAACAAAAGCTATGTCCACATACTTGTTGCAAAGAGAGCTACCGTCATCCAGTCCTGGGAACAAGAGCTATGTTGGCATACTTGTTGCAAAGAGAGCTACCGTCTTCCAATCCTAGGAACAAGAGCTATGTTCACATACTTGTTGCAAAGAGAGCTACCGTCTTCCAATCCTAGGAACAAGAGCTATGTTCACATACTTGTAGCAAAGAGAGCTACCGTCTTCCAATCCTAGGAACAAGAGCTATGTTCACATACTTGTTGCAAAGAGAGCTACCGTATTCCAATCCTAGGAACAAGAGCTATGTTCACATACTTGTTGCAAAGAGAGCTACCGTCATCCAATCCTGGGAACAAGAGCTATGTTCATATACTTGTTGCAAAGAGAGCTACCGTATTCCAATCCTAGGAACAAAAGCTATGTCCACATACTTGTTGCAAAGAGAGCTACCGTCATCCAGTCCTGGGAACAAGAGCTATGTTGGCATACTTGTTGCAAAGAGAGCTACCGTCATCCAGTCCTGGGAACAAGAGCTATGTTGGCATACTTGTTGCCAAGAGAGCTACCGTCTTCCAATCCTAGGAACAAGAGCTATGTTCACATACTTGTTGCAAAGAGAGCTACCGTCTTCCAATCCTAGGAACAAGGGCTATGTTCACATACTTGTTGCAAAGAGAGCTACCGTCTTCCAATCCTAGGAACAAGAGCTATGTTCACATACTTGTTGCAAAGAGAGCTACCGTCTTCCAATCCTAGGAACAAGAGCTATGTTCACATACTTGTTGCAAAGAGAGCTACCGTCTTCCAATCCTAGGAACAAGAGCTATGTTCACATACTTGTTGCAAAGAGAGCTACCGTCATCCAATCCTGGGAACAAGAGCTATGTTCATATACTTGTTGCAAAGAGAGCTACCGTATTCCAATCCTAGGAACAAAAGCTATGTCCACATACTTGTTGCAAAGAGAGCTACCGTCTTCCAATCCTAGGAGCAAGAGCTATGTTGGCATACCTGTTTCAAAGAGAGCTACCGTCTTCCAATCCTAGGAACAAGAGCTATGTTGGCATACTTGTAGCAAAGAGAGCTACCGTCTTCCAATCCTAGGAACAAGAGCTATGTTCACATACTTGTTGCAAAGAGAGCTACCGTATTCCAATCCTAGGAACAAGAGCTATGTTCACATACTTGTTGCAAAGAGAGCTACCGTCATCCAATCCTGGGAACAAGAGCTATGTTGGCATACTTGTTGCAAAGAGAGCTACCGTCATCCAATCCTGGGAACAAGAGCTATGTTCATATACTTGTTGCAAAGAGAGCTACCGTATTCCAATCCTAGGAACAAAAGCTATGTCCACATACTTGTTGCAAAGAGAGCTACCGTCTTCCAATCCTAGGAGCAAGAGCTATGTTGGCATACCTGTTTCAAAGAGAGCTACCGTCTTCCAATCCTAGGAACAAGAGATATGTTCACATACCTGTTGCAAAGAGAGCTACCGTCTTCCAATCCTAGGAACAAGAGCTATGTTGGCATACTTGTTGCAAAGAGAGCTACCGTCTTCCAATCCTAGGAACAAGAGCTATGTTCACATACTTGTAGCAAAGAGAGCTACCGTCATCCAATCCTAGGAACAAGGGCTATGTTCACATACTTGCTGCAAAGAGAGCTACCGTATTCCAATCCTAGGAACAAGAGCTATGTTCACATACCTGTTGCAAAGAGAGCTACCGTATTCCAATCCTAGGAACAAGGGCTATGTTCACATACTTGCTGCAAAGAGAGCTACCGTCTTCCAATCCTAGGAACAAGAGCTATGTTGACAGGCTTGTGGCAAAATGCGAGCTAAAGCTACCTGTGGTAATGTGCGATTAAAATCATCTTCCAGTCCTGGGCACGAAAAGCTCTGTTGACAGGCTTGTGGCAAAATGAGAGCTAAAGCTACCTGTGGCAAAACGCTCAGAGATGTAATCTATCTAGGCTGGATAATTCACTACTGACATTTCATCAATAATTTTCAGGATAACTACTGAAATTGTTTTCTTCGTGTATTAGCTGTGTTTTATGTTTTCTCTTCTGCAAATACAGTTATAATGTACTACCCATTTAAAGCTATCCATTTGGAAACGTGATACCACTACCACAATTTACGAGGATGCTGATCGCTGTTTAAAACCAGTCAACATCGGAATTGAGCAAGCGGCGCCAATACTCTTTGATCGGGTTATTAGGGAGATTAATTAGAAAGGAACATAAACGCGAGCTTGCAATGAACTCGGCAATTAATTTCGAAAATAGCGGAAATGCTTCCCCGACGATTGTTGGTCATGGTTTACGGAAATCATCTTGTATGGGATCGACAACATTGAGAATGAAACGTTATACGGAAAATACAACTTTGTTGCACGATTTAATCTTCGTAATTTTCATTTACAACAATATGATCCATGACTACAGTGTTACTTTGAATCTTTATTATTTAATAGGTAGTTAACAATAATACTGAACTGTGAAGTAATTCATATTTTGCACCCTACCACGATTTTCTGCAAAACTTATCTAAGATTTATATCACGTTCAACTAGAAACACTTATGAGCAGGGTAAAATCCTATGAAAGACGTAGAAATTACCTACAAAGTCATTAACTAATTGTTAGGGATTTTGGATATAGACTTTTAAAAAATTTATACCATATTAAATATCCTAAGTTTTATTTAAAATTATGCGGCAGTTAATTTTGTCACGGAATTTGGAAAATTATTTACAACATTGTGACACAGCGGCTATGGCCCAAGTTTATCGGGAGGTCGGCGCCGGGCAGTCGGAGTAAACTACGAAAACTGCCACTCGCCAGCGTAAACACCGGGCGCGCTTTCGTCAGATAAACAGAAAACCTTCTGGAAGTTTCTTCCCCCCTCCTCCAGAACGTGCGTCGAAATAGCTCTAGAATGTCCTGTGGAAGATTCCATTCCTTATATAAGCGAGCGTTCTCGCGAGTCTGGAGTCGGTGCGAGTCGAGTGTGAGTTACGTCGGTCGGTCAGCGAGTGACGGCTGTTGTGACGTGCAGCGAGTGCTACTGCGGTTCCACGGGTTGTGGAGGTCTTGTGTTCGACTCCCGACTGAAATGAACCATCCGACGTGAAAAGGCTACGTCACGAAGGACGTGAAGTGACGGAGAATTGAACTAGTTCACCTTAGTGAAGCGACATTAGTGAGGTGAACTGCCAGTGAAATTGAAGTAGATAAGAACAGTGACAGAATGTATAGCGGCTAATCCACTCTGTTGCTTATATCTCTTGTAATATTTGCTATTAATCAATATACAGAGCATAAAAATAAAATCAAGTCATACTCTAAGCACACACAACAAAGCATCATCAGATATCAATGTGTCTTACAGTCGCTGACGGTTTGTGATTTGCCATATTTTCTTGTAACATGACAATTTAGACGATCTATTTACATGGATTTGTGCATATTATAGCAGGACACTATTGTAAAGTTGCTAACTTATACAATTTTAATATGTTTACCGATACTTAAACAACTACACCGAAATAATTAGGAGCATGTGGAGCAAGTAATTTGAGAGATATTAATTCCGGAGCTCCGGCATTAGGAGCCTAAGTACCAGAAGTTTGTGGCTAATAATGAAAACAAGTTTTAAGTGTGTCTTTGGTGCAGTGTCGAGTAAGAGGGGAGCGTTGTTATTTAGTTATACTTACTGATTAGTATCGTTGGGATTCTTCTAATGCGTGAGTAGAATTATAGTAAGAAATTACTCTACACCACAGTATTCGAACTAATGACCTTAAGAACCACAGCCTCTTACAGTATGCATTAGACCTCTAGACGGAGATGCACAACACACAATAAGGCAGTAAGTCGTTGTTCAGCAGCGCATCTTCAAATGATTAGTTCAAAATTTTCCAAATCTTGGATACTAATCCACGCATCGTATAAGTTGCAATATATGACACATTTAATAATTGAATGCCCTAATATTAAATTCCATTTACAGTTTATTTCCTAGAAATATTATCACTACTTATGACATATAGGCAATTGGTTCTCAAAAAATAATTTGCTGCTTAATCTGTGATTCTCCACGAGAGTATATTCCCAAAGTACAAAGTGTCTTCTACGCGAAAACTTACGGAGACTTTGTTTCCTCTTGAAGGTCTTGGAATCATTTGAATATCCCTTGCGGTGCCTTTATTTTCACCGACTTTGTTATTGTTAAAACAGCACTAATGACCTTCAAAATCACTACTTACTTTTTAATCATGATAATACCTAAACGCATAACTTTAACGTTTCAGCGAATATTTAAGCTTTAGCACATGCTTGAATACATATTTTGGGAAGTTTCTGCGATTATAAATCCTCAATCAAAGGATAAATTATAACATTTCAAAGGCCATTGTATTATAAATGGTTTTGAATTTGTGCTGCTATTAGCTAAAGTTTCCCAAGCATCACAATTTTAATCATTTTGTGTTTTGTATTCACATGATTTGTAGTAAATGTGGAATCAAGTGCATTTTTATCGCTTGTCAAATCAATTGTTAATTTACAAAGAGTTTTGAAGCAATATTACTCTTAATTTAATAACTAGTAATCTTGACAAGCCAGACTGCCATAATTACAAGTACAGAAAATTAGTGTGTCATGTACTTAGGTACGTCTACGCACAGGTAACTCATAAAATATGTGACAGAAGGTACACTTTGAAGCATAGAAATGGCTCATTTCACCGGCTTTTTAAAACGTTGTGTGAAAAGGAAAGGGTCATATTTCAAAGCTCAAAGCATTAAGTTCTTTCTCAGAAAACTTGTAAGAATGTGCTGCCTTATATGCTATCTTTTATTATGTATCAGGAATGAGCATGTCCTAAGTTAATGATGCTACTTCCAAGGTAAGATGCAAAATTTAGAGAGTGCAATTGAAAGAGGTTTCTTGTTTTTATTTTTGCCAGAGGGGTAATTAACATTTCCGTCTATTCCTAATAAAACTTACGAGTATCTCTCCTTTAGAAAGGTAGAATCAGACTGAAGCATTCAATGCCATAGCTAGGATTTGAACCATGGATCTTCGGATTTCCATGCCGTTGCTCTAACCAATTGACTACCATGGCAACATGCCGTTACGACATTAAATTCCCCAAACGACTCGCTTTTCTCATTCACTTTAAGATAACATACTACAATGGCGACTTACAATCTCCTAATTCCTTTAATTTCCGGGCTTCATACTTAACCACCATTAGGTCAATAATTTGTTAATTAATTGTTTTTCCACACAATTCAAACTTTAGCCTACACACGTCATGCGTGAAAACTTACCATATTCCTCCATTGTTTTTAAATATCTTGGTAATGCAGCGATGAGCGGAGTTGACTGCGCGAGAGTTTCAACTGACAGAACTTAATGTGACGGGATAAGCGTGTTCCTTGTAGCAGCGTTAAAAGAAAACGGAGCAGATGACAAGGCAAGGTTAAGCATCGGCGTGGACCGACTGATACCATCCTACTATTCTACCAAAATATAGTTTAGGTTTAACCTTTCACCTGCCAATGTTCCCATTTGGGAACAGGGAATAAGATGTTTAGAAATACACCATGAAACAACTTAAAACATAATATATCTTGCAATTTTGTTTTATTAAGATCCAAACCTATTTTTAAAACATTTTTAAGCCCTCTAAATTTGAAAAAAAAACTAGACCAGATAGAGCAACTTAAAATATGTAAATTGGAAGAATTGCACACACATATATTTAAGTTTATGTTCCAATTAACTGTAGTTTTAGTGGCTGTAAGATAGTTTTTCTGCTTAATAACTTCATAATATGTAAAGGTGTGGAACACTTTAGGAAATCCATAATTTTTATGCCAAATACTGGAGAGAACATACATATATTTTGGTGTTCCCAAATGGGAACATTGGCAATTGGAAACATCTAAATGTTGTTAGTATTGATGAGTCTATGGTACCGTATTATGACCATCATTGCTCCAAAATGTTTATTAGGGGAAACCGATACGTTTTGGTTTCAAAGTATGCATGCTGTGTTCAAGTACTGCATATGTTTATAACATGACAATTTATGGAGGAAAGAGTTCTCCTTTGGGATCCCGAGTTATTATGAATACAATTCTTGTGCCTGATCCTCTGTAAGTTGAAATATACTTTGATAGCTTCTTCAGTTTATATGACTTGCTGATGGAATTGAAAGAAAAGAATTTCACAGACACAGGAACTGTTAAAGATCGAAGGGTGAGAAAATGTCCTTTACTCCATCAAATATTCTGAAGGGGGAGAAGAGGGGTGATCATTGTAATGCTGTAGTTCCTCGACCTCAGACCACCAAACACATTACCGGTGGTAAATACAAAGCCATGTTCTAGAAAATGTAAAAAGAGGATAAATGTTTCAAAGAAAAACATCACGAGGAATTATAATGTGGGAATGAGTAGTGTAGATGATCTTGACCGATATCGTCCTCAACTACGAAGCAAGGAGTGGTGGTGGATCTCTTTGCAAATGGCTTGGGCATGGCAGTTGTTGGTGCTTGGCTAATCCATTGTGATCTCGTGGCCATAAAGTTAAATAAAACGTGATGTTTGGAGAGAAATAACCATGAAGACTCAACCAAGAGTACTAACTAGATCAGGACCTAAAGCCAAAAATACCCAGGTCAACTAGAATTATTGGTGGTCATTATTTGATTGAATCCAAACAAAGTAGATCCAAGTAATATTTACAGTTGTTAAATGCCACAGTGTTAATTATGGTACTGAAAAAGTTAATTTTTAGCACCATAGTGCAGTTCTTCAGGTTTTATTTTACCCTTAATATAATTCAATTTAATTTCAAACTATGTTCTAGACAATTTATGTGGAGAAATTCATTAGCTTTTTCATATTTTCACAATTAACTAAATTCTGCATTAAAAACAAGTTTCTATAACATTTTCATTCCAAGCAGCAATGTTACCAAATTGGAAAAAGAAAAAGAAGGCCTAATAACTTTCTAAAAATCTAATTATTGTATGTATCTCTTAATTGGTGGTCTACAGCATAGAAAAACACTAACGTTCTCAAACTTTCTTATAGGAACTGAATTCGGCAGGTAAAATGTAGGCATTCGAGGTATTATCAATAATCACTTTCAGAATTATGGGTGGTTTCACCGATTTTGAACTTTATTTCAATAAAATTCTGTATATAAAGCTTAGAAGAGAATGCCGAAATAAAAAGCGAACTTAAATGTCTGCTGCAAAGTCACACAGTTAGTAGCACGATGAAAGCACAGGAGTAGTTAAAGGGAAATGAAACGAATTGATTACGATCCTTTTTTAAATAAACCAAGAGCCATAAAGGAATCCTACGTAAGCTGCTAATATTTTGCACATTTGAATAGATGACAGTGTGTTTTACCTGAGTCCATCCATCCTTCAGCGCCGTAATCCAATTGATTTTCCAGCTGATTCTCCCGCCAGTCCTTGTTTCTGCTCCTCCCTGGAACACATGTCCTATTTCAGTATATCATTATTTACTTTATACGGGTCCTGATATATCCGCGTACAAATTTATTGGAACGTAATGAAATAATTCATGTTGACGACGACGCTATAGTCCTATTATTCCGGAGAGAGAATTGAAATGTGGGGAGTAATCCTGGCCGAAGCTTAATGAAAGGTCCGACCTGTTTTTGACCAGTATTAATATGACACTCTTTTCCTCTTAATTAAATACAACCGTAATGAAGAGAGATGCGTGTCATTGGAAACGATCGTTCAGTAGAATAATGAAAACGGGTACAAGCAGCGCAGCAACGTCTACGTCATTTAAAAATTAGTTCCTTTGACTAGCTATTCATTAATACGTTCTACGCTTCCATCCTTTAATAAAGAAACGGAAATATTAAACAAACACAGGAAACATTCGATTCTTCTCTCCTTTTACTGTTTTCATTTCCAATGAAAGAAGATAGTAAAAAGCGACAGGAATTTGAGCTTCGTTAATGAAATCCCTGGGTAGGGTAGTGCCATGAATGGGAAATAAAGGATAAAAATCGCAACTACCGAAAATTTTGCACGCAACATTTGCACAACAGTGGATGAATACATGCAGACCCTTCCTTCACCCAGAGCCTAATGAACATGTGCTATTCGTAATGGTATTCAGCTCCGGAAATTTGTATAAAGTTCCTCCAACAACATTGTTATGTTTGGAAACGGATTTCTCAGTGATTTCATGGTGAATTATACGGAACCTTATTCTATAAAATATTATTTTTCATCACAACGGACTGCTGTGGACCACAATTTGATACCTGAAAGAGAAAAAAGGCTCAACACTACCAGTCATTGCCAGATACATAGTTATTTAGAAGAAGGGGCTGACATTTTTAATAATTAGGAGATTAAGAAATGCAATTAGGAAATTTAGGAAAAATTTAATTAGTAATTAGGACATTTTAATTTCAGAATTCTGATATTTCCCAACTTTGCTACCATCGTATGATGGGAGTGATTCACGTGCATGTAGAAAACTACATAGTACAGCAAACATTAGATAAAATATAATTTGTTAAATCTAGTGATGGGACGATACTACTATTTCTCGATACTCGATACTGACTTATAAAAAACTGTAAAGGTGATAGCTTGTTCACTGAATTATGTTCTTATTAGTAGTTTTCTGTGTATAAACACATGTAACCAACTTTGTATTGTATGCTAATTCCGAAATTGTTCCTGTTTAAAGTTCTCCAATTGGCAGCAATTGTTGTATTTTGATAGTGTCATAGGTTATATATCTCCTATTGTTAGTCAAGGATGATATAATAATTTCTTTGCTTCCATTTTTATGCAACTATATTTTGTGCTGAAAACTTTCTTTTAAAGGACTTTCTATGTACATTATGGACATTAGTCGTGCGGTATATCCGTGACCCGAGTTTGACTTGTGTAAACACAAACATTTCCATGTGCTGTATTATCTCACGTCTTAGTTCTCATTTGTTTCTACTGGATTCACAGGAGCAGGTAAATGTAATGGCAGAGAGTGTGTCACCAAGCCAGGCTATTGCACAAACGTGATTTAGTGCTTCGTTCACAACCCAGTTAACGCTGCATGTTACACGAGTACCTCTATGTACCTCTTCCTCACTGTTTTGCACGTTTTCATTTAGACATAAGTCTATGGAATATTGCATTGATTCGCCCACAGGAAACGCAGTCAAAATCTATCAAGAACTATAGTCGAGCAACTCTTTGGGGACACGTGGAGGCAATTACGTGAAGTCTTGACTCCTTTCATTCCTTATCTAGCATAACGTTAAGCACAACGGCTTTCAATAATGCAAATCATAACAATTTAAAAGTATAGAAGGTTTATCCCAAAAATTAGTCTTACTTTTATACCAGCGAGTATCAATAGTATCGAGGTATCGACGGTATCGTGGTCCCGTCCCTAATTAAATAGCAAATTGATGCAGTAATTTGTATCACAAATTACTTAAATGTAAATAATGATTGTAATATGAATATGCATTTTTATGTGACATTGATTTCAGATGTTTATTAATTGTAATTATTATTGGGAAATAAGTTTATACGGCCTTACTGAAACTGTCAATAATAGCGCGCAATAATGCAGAGAGGGGGGGTGAGCTGTTTATCATTATTGGAAAAGGAAGTTGCGTAACATTGGCGCGTTTTTCCGTTGGGAACCTTCTGGAATATTTCCTAGAGCATATGTATTCATAATTTTAATTGGATATTAAGATAGACGCTAATGTTGGCGCGTTTTATTAGCCAATTGCAGCTCAGTTACAATCTTTAGGCGTATCTGGATGAAGGGGTATAAATAGAAGCCAAGTTAGAGGTAAAGTCAGTCAGTCCTTCAGTTCGCCGAAAGCATTCATACATTACACGTCGTCTTCAGTCAGTCAGTTCGTCATACATCGGATATAGATTCACAAGTTACGCGCAGCAGAATTATGAAAGATCTAAAATATGGTAAAGTTAATTATACAAAAGGTTGAAGTACGTTGATTAAAAGTGATCAGTAAGAAGTTACTATAACAGTTTCAGTTTGGCGAGTATCTAGATCAATATATAAATGTGATAGTTAACGTGTTCGACAATAAATGTGTAAAACAAATTTCTTCATCAGTGTAATTTTTGGATAAAAGATTCCTTTCCGTTTACACAACCTGTATAGAGATACGTGCCCAAGCCAACAGGATAATTGCTAGCCGGAGGACATTTGTAATGAAATCAAACAAAAGCTAATACTGCCGCAAATTGCTAACACTAGATGGAGCTACAAACCAAACAAATGAATGACGTCACAAGATGTCAACACGTGATGTAAACAAACATTTGTAAGTAATACCGTTACAAATTGGCTCCCATACGTGGGGCAGTTAAAAATTATGTAACCAAACAAAACAAAAGCAGCACAACATAAGATCTTCAAGTTCTAATAATTTACGTAAAAACATATTACGTAAACAATAATGTTAAATACCATAACATTAAACCACCGCAAATTGGCACCCAGAACGTGGGGCATAGTGACCAGGAAAGGAACACGATGACCAGGAAAGGATCAGCATAACCAAGAAGGAGCAGAGTGACCAGGAAAGGAACCAGGACGTGGAACGAATGCAGCAGTGAAATGATCTACAAGACGCAGATTCCAGAAACAACAGGGACGACAGACTACGATCGTAATTCCGAGATTACAAGGCAACAGGGAAATTCAGACTATAGGACAACAAAACGACGAAGATTCATCGAAGCGACATACAAATCTAGGAGAGAGGGGCAGGAAGCTGGACATCAAAGTAACAGCAACAGACAGCATCACAAAGGTCAGAGTATCGTAATTTTTTTTTAGAAAACAAAATTGTAACCTTCAAATGTACTTAAGGAGTGGTAGGATAAAGAAAACAATGGCTACTAATAATACAGAAGAAATAATTATGGAGGGAGATAATGTAACAGTTAGCTGTAATTCAATACAGGTTACAGAAAATAGCCCAAACTTTTTAGGATTTGAGGGTGAAAATGTTAGTGCAGAAAGTGAGAATAGAATAGCAGGAAATGTTAATTTTGATGCTTGTATGATGATGGAAATGTTTAGAAATTTTGGTGAAAAATTAGATCAGATTAAGAAGGAATTGAAGGGAAATATGCAAAAGAATAATGAGAAATTGAGGGAAGATATTGGTAAGAGCATTACAGATCAATTAAGGGAAGATATGCAAAAGAATAATATGGAATTGAGGGAAGATATTGGTAAGAGCTTAAAACAAAACAGGGAAGAGATTGAAAAGAAATTCATGGAGCTAGATAGTAGTATGATTAGAATGAAAAATGAAAATCAAGAAATGATAGCAAATGAAATAGGTGAAGTTTCAAAGAAAATGTTGGACATGAGCAGGGAAATATCTAACCAAAGAAGTGAGGTTAATACTAAGTTTGAAAATGTTAATGTAAACTGTACAGAGTTAGGTAGCCGAATGAGTAGCATTTCAAGTGAGTTAAGAGAAATGATGGAGGCTACAAATGCAGATTTAATTCAGGTGCAAGTTAATTTCAGGGGGGAAATATCTGAAATTAAGAAGGAATCAGAAACACAGAGAAATAAATTGTCTGAAGAAGTTAAAGATTTGAATCAAAAGCTAACTTCTGAAATTAACAAACACCAAGCTGTTCAAAATGAGAATAATAAAACATTGGAACAGACAATAGAAAATCTGCAAGGTACTGTAAATAGGTTAGAATTGAATTCAAGGGCAAATATATGTGATGTGAATGTATCAGATGTAAAACATAAGGATAGAGGTAGTTCCTCAGGTATGACAAATAATGTGAGTGATGCGGCAGCTTCATCTATAGCTAATGCTGAAACTCAGAGTGCACAAGTAACACTAGAGAATTTAAATATGGGAGTAGGGAATTTGCAAAATTACAATCATATCTTAAGTGATTTTCCACTTCCAAAATTTAATGAAAACTCCAGTCCAGTACAGTTCATTGCAGAATTATCAGAGTATTTTCAAATTAAAAAGATACCTGAAGCATTGAAAATGATAGTTGTCAAAAGATGTTTGGACCAGAAAACTTTAGATTGGTTACAAATGGTATCAGGGGGTGAAATTTCATACGAATCCTTTAAGAAGTTATTCATGAACAGATTTTGGAATGTTACGGTACAGCACAGAATTCGAGTAATGCTTAGTCATGGTCAATTTAATCCACGAGAGGGAATATCAATGACTGATTACTTACTGAAACATGCAAGTCAGGTTAGGAACTTGTCACCTCCAATCAATGAGGAAGATTTTGTGAGTTTGCTCGCAAGGCATTATCCTTTAAGGATACAAAATTACTTATTAATTGCAAAACCACGTAGCATCTATGAGATGACAGAATTAATGACAGCTTTGGAACAACAGGAAGAAGATATATGTCGGGAGTGGGAACATAGATTTTTAGATGTGCGAGATAGAAGAAATTACCAAGGTAGTTATCAGCAAAGTAGAGGACAAGACAGGCGTCATGAAAATAATACCAGACAACGGTATCAATCATACGTTCCACAGTTTGAAAGATCGAGGATAGATGGGAGACCAGGTCGACAGAAACAAATAAATTATGTCAGGACAGAAAGATTGCCTGAAAGAGGGCAAAATTATGGAAGGCGGTACATTAGACAAAGGGGAAATTTCACTCACTGGAGGGTAAACAATAACCGGGAAAGATCTGAGGAACGGCAAGAAAATTATGTGCCCAGGGGACATAATGTCAGAAATCGAGGATTTCGAACTCGAGGAAGGGGAACTCAAAACAATGGTAGCGACAATGAGATAGATTTAGCGCCTGTTAGGAATGGCAGTCCCGTACGTGAACATGGAGATAACCAGGAAAACTGTTAATAGACTTCTGTGTAGTAGGTTTTCAGGACGTCTTTAATAATTCAGTATCCATTACCAATACAAATAATATGCCTACACACACACCCTGTAATAAGATTGCAGCAACACAAGATAAGGGAGAAAATTTCGAGTCACCTCATGTTAGGATGGAAATTGCGAAGAAAGAGATCATTGCAACTATAGATTCTGGTTCGTCAGCTTCAATTTGCTCACAGAAATTTTACATAAATTTGATTAATGAAGGTAACAAAATTATGGCTCTTCCCACTAGTAATTTAGTTTGTCGTGTTGCAATAGGAAGAACTACACAGGTCATAAAAACACAAGCTCTACTTAACATACTTATTGGCGGAGAGAATTTTGAGGTTATGTTTCTAATTGTAAACCATCTGATTTGTGACATAATTATAGGATGTGACTTCCTACATGAATATGAAGCATGTATAGATTTTAGACATGAAGAGTTAAGAATGACAAAAGACGATAGAGAAATAAGGGCACCATTTATAAAAGAGAAAGTTTCTGTAATCGAGATGACGAAGGATGAGAAAAATCTTTGTGATCAAGAGTTTTTTGTACAAATAACAAAGATTGATACAAATAGTCAGATAAAGCAGGTAGTCACAGTATATGAAGGGAATACCACGCCATATTTTCAACAGCTAGCAGAAATGCCAGAGAAAGTAGAGGAATTTACAATCCAAACAAAAGACGACCATGTGAGCGAGACAGACAACAGCTGGAAAGAGAAGAGAAATGAGGAAATAATACACAAGTGTGAAGAAGCTTATAATATTACGATAATGCAAAAACAAATCCTTCATGATGTTTTGATGAACAATAGTTCAGTATTTAGTAATATCCCAGGCAGATGTAATGTATATCAGCATATATTTCAAGTACAAGACGTACCACCATATAGGCACAAGTATGACAATTTACCTATAAGTCTTCGGGACAAAGCTAGACAACTAATAAATAGCATGTTAGAAAATGGGATTATTGAGCAAAGTAATTCTCAGTATATAAATTCAATCTGCTGGAGTATTAAACGAGATGGTAGTTTGAGATTAACATTAGACGGTAGATATGTCAACAAGTATATGAAACCAGATCATTTTCAAAGTGAAGGAATTGAACAATTAATTACGAAACTTTCAAGAGGGAGATTTTTGACATCCATTGACCTCACTGCATCATATTGGCAAGTGGAATTAGATCCACAAGTTCCTGATTACACTTCATTTCAATACTCGGGGATCCAGTATCGTTTTTGTGTAAATCCTTTTGGTTTAAAAAAACTCAGGAAGTGGATTTTTGAGAGCCATTCACAGTATCTTTGGAAATTCTGCAGATGACTTTTTAATAAAGTATATTGACGACTTCCTAATCATTAGTCAAACATTTGAAGAACACATGAATAATGTCCATTATGTGTTAAACAAACTGCAACAACATGGTATGACTGTAAACATACAAAAATCAAAATTTTGTGTCAAGGAAATAAATTTTCTGGGTTATGTAGTGGATGAACGAGGTATAAGACCTGATCAGAAGAGAATAGAAGCTATAATGAAAATTCCACCACCAAAGAACGTAAAACAAATTAGACGTCTCTTAGGGGTATTGAACTTTCAGAGTAAGTTCGTACCAAGATATTCGGCTGAAATAGAACCACTGCGGCAACTACTCCGAAAGAACAATAAGTGGAGATGGACAGAGGAACATCAAAAATGTTTTGAGAGAGTAAAAGAACTCTTTGCTAAGTCCATATTACTCAAGAGGCCCAGAGAAGATTTGGAATATGAGATTTATGTCGACGCATCAATGCAAGGATACGCCGGAATTTTAGGACAGCGAGACATCAACAATGACTTTCACGTCATTAGTACAGCTTCTAGAGGACTTACAAATATTGAGCGGAATTGTTCAGTAACTCAGTTAGAAATTGGAGCACTATATTTCTCATTAATTCGTTTTAAAACTTATATTTATCAGCAAAAGGTGAAAGTATATTCAGACCACATCAGCTTAACTTTCATACAACGGTGTAGATTATGTAGTGGAAAACTTGCTAGATACATTCATGCAATATCTGCATTCGATATTGAGATTATACACATTCCTGGCAAAAATAATACCTTCAGTGATTTGCTATCAAGATTGAACTACAACCCACAAATTCCCGAAAATATTGAAAGGCCTAGAAATGAAGTCAAAATATTGACAATTGAAATTCCTTTAAGCAAAGAAATGATTAGAAAATTGAAAAATATGGGGGAAATTCAAAATGAGGACTCAAAATTATTTGAACTTAAAGAAAAGGCACCATTAATTAAAGATGCAAAGAAAGAAATTGTAGCAATTCGGGATGGGACATTATACAAGAAGCATGGAAAAGAAGTGCCTAGTTGGAAGGTAATGGTTCCGAAAAGCATGGAAAAGGAACTAATTAAGAATTTTCACGAAGGGTTAGCACACTCAGGGACGGACCGGACAACTTCTATGATTTTAGAGAATTTATACATATCTAAATTGCGTCAGAAAGTTCGAAAATTTATATCGTGCTGCAACCTGTGTCAGAAGGCAAAGCAAATAAATGCAGCATATGCATTTGAAACTAATTCGGTTATAAGGGATAAGCCGAGATGTGTAATTAGTATTGATATTCATGGTCCGATGCCTCCAAGTCAATTTGGAAACAAATATATATTTGTCTGTTATGATATATTCAGCAAATATGTAAGAATTTACCCTTTGAGAAAACCTACAGGTTTAGCATGTTTGAATAGACTACTCAAGTCATATGTGATAGAAGAAGGACCTATTCAATCTGTATTGAGCGATAATGCTTCGTACTTCACAGGAAAAAAATTTATGGATGGACTGAAAGAAAATGGCATTAAACAATATTTTTCGTCAAGATACAGACCGAACTCCAACCCAGTGGAGAGGGAAATTAAGGAAATTTCAAATTATTTAAGGGTGTTGTGTCATCGAAAACAAACCCAATGGTATGGATACGTGAACTTCGTTCAGAATCTACTAAATGAAACCGTAAACAATGTGACAGGATACAAACCATGTGAACTTAAGTTAGGAAAGAAGATCAATACAATGTGTAAAAAAATTCCAGAAGCCATTCCAGATGCGCATTCGATACCACAAACAGAAGAAGAGATGTTCCGAAAAGCATTCGAGAGGATGAAGAAAAAGGCCATAAAAAGAAAAATTAAACATGAAGAAAAGAAGAGAAAGGAATGGAGGATCAAAATAGGAGATTTAGTTTTGGTTAAAACCAAGAAATTGTCGGATAAAGCAAATAAACTTTATTGGCGAATGTTTCTCAAATACCATGGACCATATGAAGTTGTTGAAGTATATGGAACTAATACATATGCGTTATGTAATCCAACAACTCGAAAAAGCATAGGATAGTTCCATATTGAGATGCTGAAACCATACAACAATGAAGATCAAGGTGAAACAGAAGACAAAGATGATAAATAGTAAGTGCTGGACGAAATGCAGAGCATTGTATTGGATTGTAAGAGGGTTAAATAAATATGTACGTCATTTGAAAGGAGAAATAAAATTTTGGACATAATTAAATTTTTTTTTAAAAAAAAGGAAAATAACATTTTTTTAGTAACTGTAACAGTATTTGAAATTAAAAATGTAAAAAAAAAATTGAAACTTAATGTGATATAAAAGTAAAAGTACGTAGAGATAATTGAAAGAGTAGTGTGAATATAAAGTACAAAACAAAAAAATATTGGGTAAAAATAATAATAAAAAAAATATTTATGTAGCAAACAGAAAAATGTGAAACAGTACCTAGATTTAAGAGATGTAAATATATTTGTGTAAAGGGTGAATATTTTTGGTAAATATGTTTAATAATTACAAAAAAATTCTTGAATTGATAAATTCTTGTTAACAATATAAGAAAGTAAACCATTTTTTTTGAAACAGTCATTAAATAATTCAGGATACAGTATTTGCTATAAAAAAATTGTAAATGTCAGATTAATGTCTAAACACATTCAACCAGAGCCAGTAAGTAGTGGCAAGATAAAAAAAAAAACATATGTCGTGTGTTACATGCGTGTGAAGTGTTAAGTGAAAGTGATAGCGTGTGTTCCAAGATTTAGGAGACTAAAAACCCAATTATAAAATTTCCAAACAAGTTGTAAATGTTTATAATTATGTTTCTAGTGGGGCATATGATGCAGTAATTTGTATCACAAATTACTTAAATGTAAATAATGATTGTAATATGAATATGCATTTTTATGTGACATTGATTTCAGATGTTTATTAATTGTAATTATTATTGGGAAATAAGTTTATACGGCCTTACTGAAACTGTCAATAATAGCGCGCAATAATGCAGAGAGGGGGGGTGAGCTGTTTATCATTATTGGAAAAGGAAGTTGCGTAACATTGGCGCGTTTTTCCGTTGAGAACCTTCTGGAATATTTCCTAGAGCATATGTATTCATAATTTTAATTGGATATTAAGATAGACGCTAATGTTGGCGCGTTTTATTAGCCAATTGCAGCTCAGTTACAATCTTTAGGCGTATCTGGATGAAGGGGTATAAATAGAAGCCAAGTTAGAGGTAAAGTCAGTCAGTCCTTCAGTTCGCCGAAAGCATTCATACATTACACGTCGTCTTCAGTCAGTCAGTTCGTCATACATCGGATATAGATTCACAAGTTACGCGCAGCAGAATTATGAAAGATCTAAAATATGGTAAAGTTAATTATACAAAAGGTTGAAGTACGTTGATTAAAAGTGATCAGTAAGAAGTTACTATAACAGTTTCAGTTTGGCGAGTATCTAGATCAATATATAAATGTGATAGTTAACGTGTTCGACAATAAATGTGTAAAACAAATTTCTTCATCAGTGTAATTTTTGGATAAAAGATTCCTTTCCGTTTACACAACCTGTATAGAGATACGTGCCCAAGCCAACAGGATAATAGCTAGCCGGAGGACATTTGTAATGAAATCAAACAAAAGCTAATACTGCCGCAAATTGCTAACACTAGATGGAGCTACAAACCAAACAAATGAATGACGTCACAAGATGTCAACACGTGATGTAAACAAACATTTGTAAGTAATACCGTTACAAATTGGCTCCCATACGTGGGGCAGTTAAAAATTATGTAACCAAACAAAACAAAAGCAGCTCAACATAAGATCTTCAAGTTCTAATAATTTACGTAAAAACATATTACGTAAACAATAATGTTAAATACCATAACATTAAACCACCGCAAAATTCGATTTGCAAAAATTGCAAAAAAATTGAATTGTAAACATTTACCAGTCTCCACAAATTACCCATTTTTCGACATGTCCAATATACGGAATTTTCATATAAAAAGAGGTTGTTCTATCTACTTTGTATTAACCGCGATAATGCTTGCGCAGATATGCTCTCAAATTAATCAGTACGGACTTGGATACATACACTATACGAAAAATAAACAACTGTTTATATGACAAATTAATTATTTTACAATATGCAAAATGAAGAAGAAAAATGGCATATTTTAAAGATGTCGCATCACACTTCAACCTGCAAAACTTAAAATTTGTAGAAATAAATACTTCAGAATCGGCTAATGCTACAATAAATGCTATTTGATTTTTATTGTACCATATTTTAAAGAGTTTTGCATTTTCTCTACGGTATATCTCATTTGCCCACACTAGAGAGCGTCCCATTGCCTCTCATTATAACATTTAATATTAGCCTCGTGTTGGTTTCATTTATTTTAATAGCTTTTTAGCTACCATTCTTTCACTTTGCTGTTTTTGTTCACAGAATGTAATCCCGGACAGAGAGCGATAAAGTTCATGTAACTGAAAACAGAATAATGTTTTAAGGGAAGTGTTAAATATCTCACTGTGTGGATGTTTAGTGCCTAAGCTCCTACTAAATGTCAGTCTCCACAAGATACCAAAATGTCTTAAGGTTATCTCGACAATGTACAGTGCTTTGCGTTCACCGCGCCGACCGCTACAACTACATCTCCCGCCGAAACAGTTATGACATCCGCTCAACTACTTCACATTCTCATAGTTACAGTTACAATTACACTGATAATAAACACATACCTTATCATAAATGTTGTCCTTCGTTACGCTCACATTCCTAGCATCTTTTTCATTTACACTTGAGAGTTTAGTATCTGAAAGTGAGTGAACTTCTCACCAGATGTTTTCTTTTAGTTCTTCCAGTGTATGGAGTTGCTGCATACACTTTATTTTTCACGTGACCACCAGAGTCTGGTAAATTTCTGTAACTGGATTTTGCGAAATGTCAACGATAGAGTAATTGACCCACGCTTAATATTCTTCTCTGATGAAGCGTGAGTCCATTTACATGGTTACATTCCGTCGTAAAATAACAGACACTGAAGCACGGAGAAACCAGATTTTACACACGAGATTCTTTGCATAACGCAAATATTGGTGTGTGGTGTGTAGTAAATACATACAGAATAGTAGGGCCTATATTTTCTGAACAAACAATAAATGCAGAGAGGCATAGGAATGACTTACACCATTTTTTGAACAGTTGACCGACGTTGAATGTCAGCTTCCAACAAGACTTTGCTATCGCGAATGCAGCTGATGAGTCATTAAGTTTAATTCAGGACACTTTTTGAAGATAGGATAGTTAGTAAAGAATTGTGATCCCCTGTTTTAACTGTGCGCGATTTTCATCTGCGGGGGAACTTGAAAAATAAAGTGTGCACAAAAAAACAAACAAACAAAGAAAACAAAAAACATAAATTGGAAGTAACAAAAGAAAATTTCAGGTGAGAAATTAACTCAATTTCGATATTGAACTTTCGAATGTGCATGAAAACTTCCTGAGACAATGCCAGAAATCTGTGGGTACAGAAGGACATTTCAAGAAGCATCTCTTATGATAAGGTATGTCCTTATTATCATTATAATTGTAGCTATGAGAACGTTAGACGATTGTAAGGATATTATAACTGTTTCGGCGGGAGTCCGAGCTGCGGCGGCCGGCGTGCGCAGGGAAAGCGCTGTATTTATATGCTCAGAGAGGTCTCCAAGTGTTGCCAGTGCTCTCAGACAAGAGTTGCTCCTCTAACAATCAATTATTGCCCGAATTCCAGCGGTTGGTTCTCCCTGACAGAGCAATTTTAGGAGTTAACTACGCCAATAAATAATCGCGATTAAACACACAGTGCAGGTCTAAAAGTACTTTTAGCATCTTGAGCTATATTTTAAGCAGTTCATTGACAACCGTGTACATTTTTGTGCAGAAATTGTAGCCCATGTAGAAACGGCACGATTTAAGTTGGTAATGAAATGTGTAGCTCTAACAGTCCTCTTACATAATTGCAGCCACACGATTGACAAGCTACTTACATCATCCCGAAAAGGGGCAGAGGGCATCACTATCAACTAATTGTCTATGCTCTTGGTAGTTGCGTTCCATTAGGGTAATATTAATCAACATGACGATAATAATCCATCTTTTTTACTACTACGGTCATATCAGTGCCATTAAGTAAGAGCAACAATAACCCATGTTATTGTTATGTAAATATTGAGAAAAGATATATTGTTATTATTATATTTAAAGGCTTATGAACCAAAATATTTACTGAAATTGGCAAATATAACGAAGTAATAACCTCTTTCTTGGCAATTCAACCACCGACTAGATTGGGTTCTTAACCGTATGTCATGCCATACAGCAGCCCTTGCAGCGCTACATTCCTATTGGATAACAGTGAATATTTTACAATGTCTGCCTTAGAAGAAACCCTTGTGGCTGTTGGCCACTTCAACGCTGCAGGTAACCCATTTGTCACCCACCCCTCCCTTTAAAAGGTCAAGTCGCTTATGTTACACTGTGATAACCGACCTGTGAGAGCAGAATTCATTAGTTTCTTCCCCCTATCGTTTCATGTCGAATATGGTTCTGTTTTGATTCCGGAATTTGTTTAAAGCCACTCATGTACAGAAGTGCTAAGGATTAGGTGGAATGCATAAAGGCGTAACTCTTAGAGAGGAAAAACAACACTGTTACAATTTTGGGATAAAGTCACTTTTGTTTTTTGCATTTATACCCATTGCTTGCCTTCTGTGGCTTTGCTTGCTTTATTCCCTCGTTATGATATCTGTGTTTACGACTTTTGGCAGCTTTATGCATTTATGTTGGATAGACGTACGATTTTGAATTTTGATATTTTCACAATAAGTCCCTGTTTATATGCACTTTATACTGGCATTACTTGTGGTGCACACTCTACTTGTCGAACCCCGTAGGATGTGTTTATCGGAGGGTGATACCTCGCGCACTGCGACCAGCTTCAACTATTGCGGCTACAGGGATGAGGTGAAAGAGCCGTAGATGGTCTCAGGTCAACAGGCAGACAGGCCCATAGAGACGCGCACAAGTCCCTTATATTTCCAGTTTGAACACCCGCGCACCAATAGAGGCGAAGAATTCCAGGAGAGGGCGACCCTAACGGGCGGGACAACGCATCCTGGCGTTCACGGAGAGAAATCTTTCCAATGCGTAAGCATCCACGCCATTTGTCCGACTCCGCCAGCACCGTAGGACCTGATAGCACACCTGAAACGTGAAAGGGAGAGATGAAATGGGGAAAGGAGAAGTTATGGTAGAATGCACCACCCTGGCATTCGCGTAGGCCACCAGGGGAAAACCACGAAAAACTCCATGGTCAGAGCGGGCGGTCACCGGAATCGAATCCGGGACCTCCGGAATGCGGTCCACAGACGTTGCTGCCTGAGCCATCCCACTAGGTTGCCAAACTCCGCATTAACAAACAGAGCCAGATGTGTGACATCTCAAAATACGGGGAAACATTCCTAGGTTGGCAACGGTGCAAGTTGCGCGAGGTAATTACTGGCTTCTGATTAAATTTCAGTGTTTGTCGAATCTCGTACAGTAGTTTAGGGCAATTGAATCTGAAAGCACACCATAAATGTAAAAGTAAAAATGGGTCCGCAAATGAGTCGTTAGCGAAATAGTTAAAAATGTCCATTTACTAGTACTATCTGTACATATGATCACATTCGCATACACTTTGTTTCTGTAAGGCACAGAATCATTAGCTGACTGCTATACCTTTTCAGTCTATGTATAGTATCCATCGTATATCTTATGCTTTGATTACAATTCCAACTCTTGGAAATGTTCACCATATCTCTAACAGCTTCCCGTGTTCAAATAAAAAAGCACAAGTTTGCAAATAATTTTAGTCAGTGGCGACTGGTATCGTATAGATGCTTCAAATTGCTTTCCGCACCACGTGGAACACTCAGTGGGGCGGAAAAGGGGAGTTGTTTTCGAGTAGGTAAAGGTACCCGCTCTACGAGGTAAAGCATATAAGCTAACATGTTGGCTTTCTGTTTCGATAAAAGTAACATCATGATAGGCCTCCTTTAGACTTTGCCGTAAAACTGCGGAAAAAATAAAACTACACCACTAATTAATACACCCCTATCTAGATCATGGAAACAAAGAGGGTGACATGGACAAGCACGCAACAATATTTTCGGAAATAGGGGCACAATATCAACATGTTATAAAACATAGTCTTACAGCATTATATGCAACATTCACGACTGCCTCTCCCTATTGAAAATCCCATATATCTCTCATATACAGGGTGGACTATTTAAGCTGAGACCGTAAAATATCTCCAAAACTAACCGTTGTAAAAATAAATGTCTTTAATAAAAGTTGCTTGATATTATGGGTGAAAGTAAATGCCATTAGTCGTGTTTTACTTGGAAGACGTTGTGATGGTCAATTTAGGGTCAATTTAATTTGACCCTAATTGTAGGTTCCTATTTAAAAATTAAATTGACCCTAAACTTCTCAAAACAAAACATAACTAATGGCATTTACCTTCCCCCATAATATCAAGCAACTTTTATTCAATATATTTCTTTCTACAACGACTAGTGTTGGAGATATTGTACAGTCTCAACTTAAATGGTCATCCTGTATATTATAGTATTAATTTAAAAATCATTCTAATATGAATTTTCCTTAATCATGAATTAATGTTTCATAGAAATGATTTCAAATTAAGGGATAGGTTTAGTTATATTGTTTGTTTAATTTCATGCAATATGCTGTAAGGACATTCAGATGTCCATATCAAATGTTGCTTTTGTTTATCATGAACTCATGTGAAGAAGTTTGGTAGTGTCAATAAATGTTCATAGGCAGCAGTAGCAGTCTGATCTTCGCCAGTGGAAAACTTCAATATAAATTAACGAATATTTCGGGAACTGCAGATGGTAGGGAAAACCTTATTTGATAAAATGGTATATTTTAACGACCTTCATATAACTGCAAGTTTTTTTCATTCCCTTATGTTTTCATTTACGTAAAGGAGTTTAATGTCCCGTTTAATAAATCAGTGGCATTGAATTGAGAATTACCCGAAATAGTTATGATGGCAGGGGGAACTTTGGAAGAAATCTTTTTCGGCAACCAAATTTGATTGAAAACACGTCCTTTAGGTAGCTGTATTAACCCTTCACCAATGACTTTATAGGCTAGTCATGAAATGTTGGCGGGACCAAGTTTGTGCGTTATGCCAATGTAACAAACGAGCTATTTGAATCAAAACCACTAAAGACATTTGCGAGAAAATAAAAAACAACAAGAATATTTACATGTAAATCATAGTTTGTGTCCAAGGGACGTTCTATACATCTGCGCCTGCTGCTTAAACGGCGTCTGAAATTTTGTATTTACCGTATTTTAGGGATTTTGTTATTCGTGCAGATGCACACACATGCTGTGGAAAATGTCCAATTTTTTTATTCAGCGGACATCATCGTGTATTTGACATAAAATTTCGATATCGAAGTTTTGAATGAACTGCAGTGCTTCCTCTACCAAAAACAATTGGTGAAAGTAGCAAAATCCTCTCTCTCCTTGTCTTCCACTCACAAAACACACAAAGAAATCTATGTTGCGTTTAATATTAAGCCTACATCCGATATTTAAAGGAAATTATTATGTCGTTCTTACAGTTCTCTATATATGATGTTATATTTCAGAGAAACGACTATTTCACCATCTTCGCGGTTTTCTGTTCACTTGGTTCTCGCTCTCAGCTTCCCACCAGGATCCTGTACAGTTAGCTTCGAATGAATCCGCTTCATCCACATGCCAGTATGTCGCCAGCGAGGGGCCCGAAGGGGTTCACTTCCAATCCCGCTAGTGCCATTATCGACTTTCTTTTGTTTGTTTGAATTTTCTTGTATTGTAGCTTTTTCATATTTTCGATCAAATCTGTATAGCGTCAATGGCGCTGATCGATTTAAATATATAAAAGGGAGACACTATGTTTCATTAAAGACATGCGTGTGCTGCAACAAAGTGACACAGAGCTAAGAAAAGCAACATTGGAAGAAACATATAAAGATGAACATGAAAAATAAACTGTAATAAACATAAAGCAAGTCGTTCGCTGGTCACTTTTGCATTTTACTGGGTTAACTGGAATAGATATTATTTAAGAACGTTTTTAAAGCCATTTAAATCTTAGAATATGGGTAATAGGGAACTGTGTTATGGATAGAAAGGGTTTGCGATCGTCGAAAGTTCCAGCGAATGGTAATGTCCTCAAGCACAAGGGTCAAATGTTCCCTTGGTACATAAAAGCGTGAGGTTCGCCACTGGTTGAAGGCTAGAAAAGCTCATCGCATCATTCCTGGGGTTAGGGTGTGTCCCATAAATAGAAATTGTTAAAGAACAACGCCAGCAACATCAGAAGTCGCACGAAACCGCATTGTTGGTATGCGAGAATGTGATCTATAGCACACATATAGTAAGTGGAAATTACTGCGTTCTTTACTGGGTCCGGCGGTTCCAAGAAGACGTTAATGGGTTAAAAAGGCGAATGAAATCCAGAAGACCAAGAGTTACCAACGGCTATGGTGCAACATTCAAGAGAGAATCCTTTCCGTTCCTGCTACATCCTTGGTAAGGCACATGGGCTTTTAGGTATCACCTTCAACAGTGAGGAGTGCTCACAGGAAGCCAGCTGGTGTGGGATTTACTCCGCAGTTTCTCCTGATGCCAAAGGAAGTCTGAGATGCTGGAGTATGTAAAAATGCTCTCATCTGACGAAGAGGGAAGATGACACTTCGGCGCCCAGACAACCCAGAACAAGGGTTGCTTTCTGGAGCTGCAAGTTTGCGGCCGGTTTTGGGTGCGTTAGCCCAACAGTCTCCAAAAATGAATTCAGATGAGTGTGTGGAGATCTTAGAAGATTCCATATTATCCTGTATACTATCCTGCGGAAGATATGGATATCACTATGTCCTTGATAACAGCAGCGTTGACACTTCCAGAGTAACCAAGGATTGGGCGGAAATTTCTCTTTCCCATGGCCTTCTAAATCGCCGGATCTAAACTCAATAGGGCATATTTGGGTATTATGTTAAATGAATGGGACAGCAAAACGGAAAACTCCCGCAAGTCTCGGGGAACACGTTCAGGAAGCGGGGACGATTTCACAAATTCCAGTCGTTCGTCGCTTCTATTTGACGTGAATGGTGGTGGCCCAGCTATTAAACTTGGAAGCGAAGATACTCATTCCTCCAAATATATTATCGCACCTCGCTATACACCAGGTTTTCTTTCTTTCCTATACATGAATACCATTGTGTCAAATAAAAGAAACATACTTAGAAATCAGATTGCGTTCTTTTAATAATATTAATAGTGTTTGGAGCAATAACACAGGTTTATGCAGACTGATTTTCTCAGTAATAAGCGTAAAATATACTCCATTTTAAATAAAGGATATTTGGACTAAATATTATGAAAGTAGAGTTAAGACTCCAAATCAACATCTACAACATAATACCTGTTATTCAATCACCATTTATGTATCTTCAATCAGTGCATTATTTAATTTAGAGAACTTGGTCATAGCAAACTTTAATAGAACTGAAATCGAATGTGACTATTGTCAGAAATAACTGGAGAACAGAACTTCACAGTATAATACAGGCAACAGAAGTATTGCAACGGGCATCAAAACACATTCGCTCTTGAACCTCGGTATTGGCGCCTCCCCCACCCTTTCTTGCCTATTGCTTGAAATCTGAACAGCTTTATCTTATGTTACAAATTCGACAGCAGACTACTTCTGGAATTCTCAGATATAAATCTTAAGCACATTAGTTTCAAATTAGGAACGAATTTAGCGCATTAACTATTTGAAATTGATGTAAGTTTTGTTTTCAACTTAGATATTATTGTCGTCACTGAAAAAGCCAGATCTATGGAAACTTCATGTTTTATGCTAAGCGTTGTCTGATCTGCGTCAGCGGACATACCTAATGGATTCCCGAAATAAGAAGTAAATTCTCTACTGTCCACTTTTACGCGAAATAGCTATGCTTATCGCATGTTTATTATTATTTACATAGGAGCCTACAACGATATAATATGTTTTGTATACGTGTTTTAAAAATCTAATTTTAATACAATTTTAATTGAATAGTAATTGATTAATTGAACTGTATGAAAACTTTATATTTTGAACTAAGATTTTTTATTTCCATTTATACCCCGCCTTTAACTACATTGGTCTTATCGGCAGCCTTTCCTTTGGAACTTATTGCCTTGTTGGGTTTCTTACACTTTTTGGGTTTTAATCATTAGATCACATACACATTCACACTTTCAGACTCTGGGGAGGATAGGGAATAACCTTGGTTAGAGGAAAATTCCCACCCCAACCGAGAATTGAACCCGGGACCCCTCGCACAGCAGGCAGGTGCTCTACCGGAGCTACAGGGCCAACCCCGCTAAAGATTGTCTGATCTGTCTCTGCGAATATATAACACTTACATCCAAAATGTGTATCCGAGAAATAACCATAGCACTATTATTATTATTTATTAATGAATGATACATTATCTTTCTTTATCCTCGACCATCCAAAATGTAGTATTTATATGACTGGTAGCAGTACTTTAATGGACCTCATTAAAGTACACCTGTTCATTAAAGTATTGGTATTCGACCAATCAGAAGTGGCCACGTAACACTGGGAAAGCACAAGTATCGATTATTCTCGTTTCGATCGACAACGGTACTAGCGCGAGTTTAGAAAAAAATCAAAATGTCTGACACTAGTAAGTGACATTCAACTTACACCCCCAAAAATTACGACAAAAGCACTCAATCTTACCAATAACTTGTTGCCACAAAAGTCAAGAAAGATGTACGAGAAATTCTATTCACAATTGGGTTGGAGAATATCAAAAGGTATAAATTCGTTCTCAGAAAATGTCAGGTGCTACAAGGTCATTGTATTGTAACCATAGATAAAGGAATAACGATTGTAACACATCACTCAAACCAGAAACGAATACTTATGAAACCTTTAAATTAGATGCATGGTCGAGCATAAACAGTCGTATGAAACTTGACTATAATGGTGATTAATACGCTCCTATGATAATTACTATCATTATAGTCTCGTTGCATAATATACTATTAAAGAATTGTTTAACAATGTTTAAGAAACATCATTAGCATTACCACAAAATATGCAATAATACTTGCTTAAACACGTACAAAAAGAATGTGTTGATTTCTTTCACTTGAATAGAATTAAATATAGATTAAAATATTTAGTTTCTTATTTCCTGGCCAGAACCTTCCCCTCTTACTACACGCAAGGTAACACCATCCCCGGGCCAGGGGCAAATAGTTAACAAGAAAGTTCTCCTCCCCTTACTTCTACAACCCTCTTGTCCCCATCGGAAAACATTTGAAGCGCTATCTCACAAACGGCTCATTTGAGGCCAACGTTACTGGGACCCTTTTACTTTTATTATCGTGTGCTTTTAAACATTTCAGTTTGTACAGTACATCCTGTACAAGGAAGGAGATAAAGGGTTAGAAGTCAGACTTAGGGAAGCGCCTCAGTGGTACAGAGTTCGTCATGTAAGACAAAAGACGAGCCGCAGAATCCAACTCCTGACCGAATTTTAGCGTAAACGTATCGTCCCTTGCACTGTTAGTGTAAAACAACGATTTCAGCAAGAAGATTAGCAACAAAAGTTTACTTACCTTTGTTTTTTGGATTCGTAGGGTTGGTTACCACCAGGATAGGCGCCTTTGTAGTTGCTGGTGCAGGAATTTCTGTAAAAGCAAAACAACAACAGTGTGAAGAACCATAAAAACATGGAGTATTCCATTTCCTTCTGTGGTATAACTATAGATCCGTGCCAAGCTTCCTCGCAGCAAAGTTCCTGAGAGAGGGTTATAAGGTTACAACTAACTGTTATAAAGCACGATAAAGCACAATGTACAATAAAACACTTCTTTTCTAAGCAAAATGTTTAAACGAGCCCATTTAATGTTAAGTATTTGATATTTAATATATACTGATATATCTGGCAGAACATACTGTTCTTAGGTGTAAGGATTTATGAATGGCTGGGCATGAAAAATGTCTTTTAAATTAGGTGACGAAACGAACATAACTGCCATAAAATTTCAGTCCGGTCGCAAAACCACCTCTGACTAAGAATGAAAACAAAATATTGAAATGTACACATGTAACTTCAAGTAACAAAACCATAAAATAAATATACAAGAATGGAAATATTTGTTTTCAATAAACACTTTAATACTTGTTTTTACGCTAAAACTATTTACATATAAATAACTTTCTGGATATTAATATAGTGTTTACACATAATGTTTACATTTGATTGCTATGTAAGTAAATTTCTGTTCTTAATGCTCATGTGCAAGATTCATCTGTTTGAATTTAAATAGGAAAATAATTGTTTGCTGGAACACTAATATTTTACATCTTTCAAAATATTTCTGTCCTTGCCATGTTTTATTTTGAACGATTTGTTGTAAATATCAAAATAGTAATTTGAACCGCTAAATTGAAGAGTTCATGTCATAGAGGCACTACATTGCTGTTTCATTTAAGACGAAACCTGAAGAAAACGAAGGCATTGGCTCAAATATTGCACCTAGTCTAGTTCAACCAGAAAATGTGTTGTGGAAATTAAACTTTGAATATGATAGAATATCAGTTCAAAATGTGAAAATTAAATTGTGTTTTATTTATGGACGCTCTTTAACTGCTATGGTATCTAGCGTCCCATTCTATATTGGGCGTGAAAGACCGGAAATTTTGCTCAGAAGCTTCTTTATCAGGCTTGAGGTTCTTTTACGTGCCGTAACTCTGCGACACGGGACCACTGGTTTTACTTCCCTTCCGAAGGAAGTCATGCTGGGGATTTTTACGCCCGAAAAAATCCATCTCTCTCCACCGGGTTTGAACCCGCGACCTTGGGAACCAGAGGCTAGCATAATTCAAAATTTGGACATTTTAGCGCAGAAACCAAGGCTATTAGTGATGTTTCCTAAAAACTAGAATGTTAAGAGGTTCTTGTGTTGCACTGGAGGAATACAATGCGTAATCTTAAGAAATACGACTATTCTTCTGAATCGTGCATTGGAGTGTGCTATCAACGATGCACAGGGAAAAAACATGGCCTAAGTCCAGTTAAACGTTTCCAAACCCCATTCATCTGACTTTACCCTAGCGCTATCATTCCAGTATTTCTGGAACCTGTTCCAAACGTTACACTCTTATTTTACGTTACATTTCAACAGCTACAACTCTGCAGGCTTTGGGTGGCACCCTTCTTTTTGTATGTAACCTTAGTTTTGGCCAGCGATTTCTTAAGCTATTTTTATGAAAGCATCCTCTATTTGTAGGAGTTTTCAATGTATCATTGTTACGTCAGTAAGTAAATAATTGAGACATTGCGTCAGAGATACTCACAAGCCACACTTCAAGACAAATCAACATTTTGTTAAAATTCTACACTCCACCAACAGATGTCGCTAAACAGTCATAACTTGCTGCCATCTGTCAGCTGCATTGAGAATTATAAGGAGGTGTTGTTCTCTCCATTATTTAACTTCATATTTTCCCTGAGACGTAATCACAAGAGACACATTATGGCGTCAGTGAAAAGAAAACTTGATTTTCCGCCTGAAAAGAATGATAAACTTGAAGAGATATCTGTAGAAATTGATGAAGATGAAAGTGATGTAACTTCTAATGGATTCTCCTCTAAATCTGACTCAGAAAATGAGCAGGTAAGAAAAGTAAACATTCCTGAATGGTAAACTTAACCTCATATAGCATAAGGTTTCTCTTAGGAAAATATTGTGCTCTTTATTACCAATAACATAAAATATACAGTAAACAAAATCGACTTCAGTTATATTGTTTCCTTTATACAATATATATTATTGTAGATATTAAAATATTTAAGTTACTAGCATGCTATATGTGGCTTATGGTTATCTCTGTTGTAATTTTTTCAGTTGACACCAAAATCTAGAAATAATGAAATGAGCCCTTGTAAAACCGCAAAATCAAGGAAGAGAAATGCAGTAAAGAAATTATGGTCTAGATCAAAATGCAAAAGGAGGGGAAATGAAGGAATGTCTTATGTTTCAGATAAAACCAAAAAGTAAATTGAAGTTATCACCATGGGAAAAATGTTTCATGTCCAAAGAACTGTTATGATAAAATACAGAACAAGGAAGTTATATTTGACACATTTTGAGATTTGGGAGATTTTAATGTCCAAAATGCATACCTAATGGGTTTAATAACAATGGAAAGTGTAAAAAGAAGGCAGGACAGGATATTCTATACTTGTATGCGATATGCTTAATATTTTGGCTTAAAGTTATGAAAGTTAAATAATTATAATTAACTTATTTATTTACAAACACTATAATTAATTATAGTATATCTTTATAATACCTCTTACATGTTATTTTACTAACTTACAGTTTAGCTTCATATGCATGGTGCTTTTCTTCTAATATCATGTAATATTATTATTTTGAATGTGAGATGGTTATATGCCTATTAAGTAAAACTGATTTAACTGTACACCGTGACAGGTATTAATGTTTAGGGCCAGAATAATAATTTTGTGTTTAATTTCAGGCACCCAAAGAAAAAGAAACGTGAAACCAGCAGCAGAGACGTTTCTTACAGATATCATATTCGATCAGAGGGGGTGTTAATAGAAAATTGTAAAACCGCCTTCTTAAATATACATGGATTACAAAATCACATGGGACGAATAATAAAGCTTCAGAAATAGCTTAAAGCAGGAAGCACAACCCCAAAACAAGATCACAGATTTGAGATTTCCATTAAAATAATGCTTTGCATATTATTTGACATTACATTCTGCTTGCTTTAGACTCACAGTAAAAACTTCATTACATTACTTAATATTATTGTTTAATGCTTTATAGAGAAATTATCACAGCAAATTTACCTTCACCCCATTTTCTCATCAAACCATCCAGAACGTTCTAAAAATATGTTATTTTTGTGTTGTAGGCAAGCATCAGAATCACCCTCATGCATACAAAGAAGACAGTGTTCAAGGAGTGATAGATTCTGTGGAGAGTATTCCTAAGTATTGCAGTCATTATAGCCGTTCTCATAATCCAGACGAAGTATACTTGGGTTCCGACCTAAATGTTTCAAAACTGTACAGAAACTTTTATGTGGACTACTTCAACACAAAACACATCAGTAAAGTGAATGTAAAGAAGTTCAGGGAAATTTTTGACACAAAATTTAACATTGGATTCAAGCTCCCTCACACTGATACATGTGGCAAATGTGATAATCTTCAGAAAAAGTTGAATGATGCTAAAGAAGCCCAAAAGTCTGAGTCAGAAATAAAAGAAATTGAAACAACCAGAGATATTCATCATGTAAAGGCTAAACATGGACAAACATTAATAAAGGAGTTATCTGAATTAGCAAAGAAAGACGATGAAATTCACGTCAATGGATCTCCAACAAACATTATCTACCCCAAAGTTAACTGTAGGTGCAGCATTATATTGCAGAAAGGTTTGGACGTACAACTTATGTATACTCAACCGTTCCACAAACGTAGGGTACATGTTTCTCTGGAGTGAGAAGTGGGATGATGAGCAGATGCAGTGGGAAGCTTCTTATTAAAATACTTGGAAATAGCTGATCCCAAAGCTGAACATCTCCAATGATAACTGTAAAGGACAGAACAAAAATTGGACAATGGTAGCCCTAGAGAAGGCTCTAGAGTAACTCACTGGTTCCCCTAAGTCGGTCATACTAGACTACCCTGTGACCGTGATTTCGAACAAATAGAGCAACTTGCCCGAACAAGCAGAAGCATTTACGATCCAAATGGCAGGGCTGATCTTATGACCAAATCGTCTGTTAAAGTACCTTTTATTGTCACTATGATGCAGAGAGAAGATTTCAAGGACGTGGAAAGTCTGCACTCTGGCATATTGAAAAACGTGGTGTACAATAACAGACCCATTCATTTTGCAGACGCTGTGAGCTTCAAATTTGAAGAGAATAACAGCAACTTCCAGCTTTCTCAGTACTACAGTCAAGGATGCTATTATGAAGTTTCCGTTCGTAGAAAAGCCAGATCTGCCCCTTACAATCCATTAAGTTTGCCCAAAAAATACAAGGAAACCTTGAAAATAAGCAAAAAGAAACTCCAGCATGTACTGTCACTAATGGATTATGTCCCAATGGTAAATCAGACATTCTTTCGTGTTCTTGTAGCTGATAATGAGACTGACTTGGAGGTTGAAGATATTGATTAGGAAGAAATGATGAACAGTTTTTAATACTTATACTTTATTCTTGTGATATTAGATGAAAAGAAACTAATAAAGCATTGAAAATCCAATAATTGTGTACTTCAAGAGAGAAAGTCATAAACCACAACTAAAATTACTTACATGATTTTGATATTTTTACATAAATAATAAAAAACGGATTAGATAAAATAACATTTTCTTGTGTAAAATGTTTCACAAAATATAAGAGAATATAATGTCTTAACATTGTGCCATGTTTTAGACTATTCTGATTTTAGGATTTTTTCAAAGGTTTAAAACGTTTTCCTGTAGAATTGTGATTTTGTGGCTTATGACTATCCCTGACGCAACGCCTCAATTCAGTATTTTGTTTTTTTCGGTGTACTTTCCTCAGAATCTAAGAAAGTTGTTAGGCTTAAATTTCTAAACCAGACCAATAAGATTGTGTTCTATGGAGCAGACCAAAAGCACCTTTTCAGTGTATCAGCGAAAAAATGAACTTTTCTTTTATGAAAGTTTCATTAATAAGAATTGGAGTTTTAATTTATATTAAGTAGTTCATTTAACATTCTAAACAACTTAAGCACTTTGTACACTAAGACGCCAATGAAAACTCAGAAAGTGTGTTTATATATTGTACCATTAATAGAAAAATACATCTAACATTCAGAAATGTAACATTATTGGTATCCGTTAAGGCCCTCTGATTTCCCAGTTCTTCTCCGTAAACAATGCTCAGCAATTCGTTAATATCTAGCAGACATTAGAGATTGTTTATGGCCGAGTGATATTTCGAAAGGGAATCTTTAACCTGGAATAGTCACGTGACTTAAGACCGGTTCACGATAGCCAAAACTGAAATGAGAACGGGAAGCAATGCAGCATACCTTGAGTGGGATGGTTCAGGCGGTAACGTCTGTGGTCCGCATTCGGGAGGTCGTAGTTTCGATTCCCATGGCCGACCTTCCTGAACCATGGGTTTTTTCGGGGGTTTCTTCGGTTCGCCAGGCGAATGTTGGGAAGGCTCATTACATCCCTCGAATTTCTGTCCCTCCATTTCATCTCCACTCACATTTCACTTCACCTTTCACCTGCTTGGTTTCTTCCAGGGTTGCAAGTGCATGCGGAAGGTCTCGGCGTGTGATTGGCAGGGGAAAAGAATTCTCTGAGGAAACTTTCGTCCTCCGGACTGCGGGCGGTCTCCGGGTCCAGAGTCCCCCAGGGGATGTGTAAGCCCACAAGGGGGAGGGGCCCGATGCACCAACCAGAACCCGGGGAGTTCAAATCTGTAAATGGTAGCGACCCTGCCCTCTGCCTGCCGTGCCTCCTGTCCGACCGGGGAGCCCTGTCAGGGGCCTAGGCACGAACAACCTGCGTAAGCCGAGGTGCTAAGTCCCCCCTCCGCTTCTAGTCCTATCCTGTCCTAATGCAGCGTACAAGATTTTGGTTCACAACTGCCGGTAACGAGAAGCGGAATGCATATCAATGATCATATGTACCACAAATTGGAATTTCATTTGTTTTTAACTGATCAGTTAAATTCAACTAACAGTACGGGCTAGCCAACGTCAAAATTGCATAGAGTAAACATTATCTAAATGCAGATCCATTACGTTTCCGAGTCCTCTAGTCGTATCAAGCTTTCACTCCTTTATTTAATGGCGTTCATTAAAGTTGTTTATTTACAGCTTTTGCCATTGTTTTTGAGGTAATAGCCAGTTTTGTGTTGCATATAAACAAACTACAAATGAGCCTTTTACTAGAAGAACTAACGCAGGTGTCAGGCTCTGAGGTTAGGACGCACACGTGCTACTAATTTCTTTCAGTTTCGCATTTCCAGCTTGCGACCACAGAGAGCACTAGCGGCTGTTTCATGTCACGGCCACCTAGAATAACCTCTACAGTGAAGAGTAATGTGCACAATATGGATCTAGTCTGCCGTGCCCGGGAACGAGAACGAGAGATTTAAAACTTGACCAAGTCTTCTCTCCCGTTCCTGGGGTCCGGGAAATTTTCCCGTCGATTGCGAACGCTTCCATTAGAATACATGTATTTCAACTTTGTCGTTCTCGTTCTGGTCACCGTTCTCGGTTGTTGTGAACTCTGGATTGTATCATGACCCACACTTGGATTAAACTGCTCTCGTTTACCTGTGTCAGTAACACAGGGTGATTAGCGAGTCTACTATGTCGATACTCAGTGGCTGTGGATGCACCCGTAGTGCAGCAGAGAGACCCAGAGGAAGTTGAGAATTAAAAGTGCGAGGGGTGGGGGATGCAGTTGCAGGAACACTCTCCATGCCAATGCGCAACATTACCATAGATAGATGTGTAATTCTTGCTTTTTCAGACGGGTGGAAATATCACGAAACAGGGTAAATAAACATTTATCAGTTTCCAAATCCCATAGTACCTCATCGAAGCAGTGTTTGTGACTTAACAAATAAATTTTAGGAGACAGCTTCGTCCATGACGCTGTAGGGAGTGGTAGACCTTCTTCCATCTTGACAGAACAAGTGTAGTTTAACAGAATTGTTTAAAAGTCCACCAAAATCGTTGAAAAAATTGGCTATAAATATGTTGCAGTAAAAGGTGAATTGTTACGCTTACAAAGCGTCGGTCATGTGTAGACTAAAGCCACTGATTACGAGAAACGTAATGCCAACGGCTTCAATGAATGATTGTGCATCCTGCCGCTCAATTATTAAACACACCATTTTTAGCGGATCAAACTGTTCTAATCAGTCCGGCTGCATTAACATCACTGTGTTCTCAAATTCATCATACAATAGAAATACAACTTTATTTCAAGGTCGCATCATTAGGCCATTATTTTCAGCACTACATTGATCCGGTTGGACGATTTGACTAAGCAGGAGTGCTTAGTGGCTCTTTCAGCAGGTCAATGATTCGGCGCATTCATTCAGTCTGTCAATGGAATTATTAGCGGAGATTTGCAGAGAAAGGATAATTACGAAAGGACTGCGACACCCCTCGACAATCTACTGATGTGACGCCGTCCAATTAGTATTTTCTTTGGGGTACTGCTAAGTCCTGTGTATATATAGAGAGATAAAGAATTGACGAATTGAAATGGGTCGATTTTGTCAATAACAGAGGAAACGTTAACAATCGTGTGTAACAGTAAAATGACACGTACGTAGCTGTGTCTCCAGGAGAATTGTGGTCCTCGGTTGCTGCTTTAAAGGCGTAAGCTTTTGAGTTTTGTTTCTATATTTTGGTAATACGTTGATTGGTTTTTCTGAGTGCAGTCCCTAGCAGTCCCCCACTGCCCTAATGCCAAAGTTAGACAAGGCCAGCCTGACCAGCTTGTGACTAATATTAGTATTGCCTTTCTTCAATGCACCTGTATTTGCGGTCGTTTTATTGAGCCTTCTCCCTCCTTCTTATCGTTCTGAGTGCAGTCCTAGCTGTTCCCACTGCCCTAATGCCAAAGTTAGACAAGGCCAGCCTGACCAGCTTGTGACTAATATTAGTATTGCCTTTCTTCAATGCACCTGTATTTGCGGTCGTTTTATTGAGCCTTCTCCCTCCTTCTTATCGTTCTGAGTGCAGTCCTAGCTGTTCCCACTGCCCTAATGCCAAAGTTAGACAAGGCCAGCCTGACCAGCTTGTGACTAATATTAGTATTGCCTTTCTTCAATGCACCTGTATTTGCGGTCGTTTTATTGAGCCTTCTCCCTCCTTCTTATCGTTCTGAGTGCAGTCCCTAGCTGTTCCCACTGCCCTAATGCCAAAGTTAGACAAGGCCAGCCTGACCAGCTTGTGACTAATATTAGTATTGCCTTTCTTCAATGCACCTGTATTTGCGGTCGTTTTATTGAGCCTTCCCCCTCCTAACTTAGCTTTCTGAGTGCAGTCCCTAGCAGTCCCCCACTGCCCTAATGCCAAAGTTAGACAAGGCCAGCCTGACCAGCTTGTGACTAATATTAGTATTGCCTTTCTTCAATGCACCTGTATTTGCGCTCGTTTTATTGAGCCTTCTCTCTCCTAACTTAGCTTTCTGAGTGCAGTCTCTAGCAGTCCCCCACTGCCCTAATGCCAAAGTTAGACAAGGCCAGCCTGACCAGCTTGTGACTAATATTAGTATTGCCTTTCTTCAATGCACCTGTATTTGCGGTCGTTTTATTGAGCCTTCCCCCTCCTAACTTAGCTTTCTGAGTGCAGTCCCTAGCAGTCCCCCACTGCCCTAATGCCAAAGATAGACAAGCCCAGCTGTCTTTGTTCAATGCACCTGTATTTGCGCTCGTTTTATTGAGCCTTCCCCCTCCTAACTTAGCTTACTGGTGGTTTGTTGCGTACACACGTTACAACTATCGTTTTGGGGCTCTTTCCTTTTAAACGATATATGGGCTCTGTTAAAGTTCCTTGAATGCTTCCAAAGGGCTGAGAACTCCATGTTAATCGAAGGAATCCTTGTTGCACCTTGGCAAAAAATAATTCTTAATTGGATTGAGTCAACTCCTGCTATTTCTTTGCATGCGGTCTAAAACCATATCTGCTTTTGGGGAGTCTACGCATGGACCGAGGGCTGTACAATTTTATCTCCTCGCAATTCATTCTCAGGGGCTGAAGAAATCGCGTGCATATATCGCAAAAGTATCACAAAATATTTGAAAATACGCTTCAGAATTGCTCGAAAATGTGACATCTCCTTGAAAGCCATTCTTTACCTCCTAAATCTTTCGTTTTACTAATATAGATATTCTGAAATTTCACTAAGAATTGTAAGAGTAATATTGGATAACAAAATGAAGGTGGTTTTTGTTGAATAGCTTTAATTTGTAACATAATTTAAGGTATTAGCATTCCTTGATAAGGGCATGCATTTTATTGCAGGACCCGACGATGTCGCTTATTACAAAAATATTGAAACAGAAATCATTACTTTAGTCACAAATAGGGTTGGGCGAGTAAATTACCTCTACCTATTTTAAGCGCAATTTACACGTATAATAATAATAATAATAATAATAATAATAATAATAATAATAATAATAATAATGAAGACAATTTTTTTGTACACGAAGTAAAAAACTAGCATTCCATGAATTTGACAATCTAAGCATCAATTAATTAATTCCTTTTAAGTTTATTAATGCTCTGACATACAAAAATTCTATACAGCCATGCTTCCCAACTCTTTAATGATTAGCCACTTACAACTAAAATTACTGCATTGAATGAGTTGTTAACAACAATGTAGAAATAATATTTACTTTAAACCCTTATACTGTAAAAACGCCTTTACCACGTATTGGCTTGAAATAAAACGACTTACTCATTCTATTCTTTGTTTCAAATTACTGGTGTTTTGTGATTTATTTCTAATAACAAGGAGCATTTCTCTTAATACAAAACGTTCACGCAAGAATTTGGAGCACTTTGGGTTTCAAAACTGATTCGTTTATATAAATGTCATCTGAGCTCTAGAATTCTATGGCTGTAAATTTAAGAAATGAACCGAGCACTTTACATTCACGCTATCTAGAAAATAATCATCACACACCTGATCTTTCATTCTAAGTGAGTAATGCAAATGTACTGATTTCTCCGATTCTTCACAAGAAAGGCTGTTTCTGTTAGTATTATGGACAAACGACCGCATGGGGACATCCTGTTCAGTTGAACAGAAGACGATGCAATGTTCAAACATTTATTAGAAATGTCTAATAGTTTCGAATGGTGTCTCTTAGCAAAGAACAAAAATATGTTGGGAGAGGTATCACCCTTGTCCAAAAGTTCATAAAATATTCTTGCTTTTTCTTGATACTGTTGATAGCTGACATGACCTTCTGCATCCAATGTTTCCGCTTGGTCATGAGCTTCACTGAGATTCGGTCCTTGGTATTGTCGGTGAAGTAAAATTACTGCCGGACTGTATATATTTAGAGACACTCTTCTCCGCTTGTCAACAAGATGTAGCTTGTCAACATAACCAGCAGGTAGCTGTAGGACCATCCAGAATTCTGTTGCATCAGCTACACTACTTTCTGACTTCTGACAAGTACTGATGAGTTGCATGACAGAATCTAAGAGTACAATTGTTTCATTTACTTACAAAATATTTTTTCTTCAATTAAGAGCGATTTTATTACTGCTGATATTTTATTGAATTCATCACTAGCTGGCCACTATATGCATTGCTGTGGTGTTATTTTTCAGCGAGGCACAGGCATCCCGTTAATAGCACCAGCAGTGTCCAAAGCAAGATTAAATCTATAACCACCATCAGATAAAATTTGGTGCTGGTGATCTGAATTTTCAAATCCTTTAAGTGTCTGATTTACTTTGACAAGATGTTTGCTGGTAGAAAGTCTTTAGCCATTAAATTTACAATGTGTAGGCTAAAAGCAAAATGTCATAATTTGTGACCCTTGCTTATGTTTTGGTTGTTCGCATTATCGGGCACTCACAGTAGATGTTTGTATTATACCGTATTTTTGCTGTTTCAGGTGCTTCCTGTGCTATATCACATAATTTATTTCCCATCTCTGTCTCACCTGGAAGCCGAAAACCTCCAGAATCATAACTTTTGCTTTCCCAATAATGGCATTGACATTGTGACAACATTGTTTGTATTAATGGACTCATTTCTCCATCCACCAGTCAATAAAATTGAATCAGGTGCAAAATGAGCTTGTTTGAGATTCTACTTCGTATACATCATCAAGCGGTGTGCGTCTGGAAGATGTTTTCGCCCAGTCAGATGATAGGATGGGCACAATTTTGTAGCATACCCTTAAAATGCTTGATTTCCACAACAGTAAAAGGAATGCTGGCACAAAAAGAAAGTTTATTTCCTTGTTTCTGAAGGACACATTTTGTCAATGTAGTTGCTTAGAGACATCCAGATGAAGAGATGAAGTTTTGAGGGGTGGGTAGCAATGGAATCGAAGTTAGACGGGACGTTGCACTGTAAGTGCCGATTTGTTGTACAGCGCATTTCCTTCACACTGTGGCCACCCAGAAGCAGTTGTAATAATCCCACAACAGCCTCACCTTATCACAGTTACAATTACAGTTACAATGATAATAAGAGATGTTGGAGATGTCCTCCTCTATACACACATTTCTTGCATTTTCTCAGGAAATGTTCCTTCACACTCGAGAACTCAACATCCGAAATTAAAGGAATTTCTCGCTTCATGTTTTATTTTAATTCTTCCAATGTATGGGGTTTGTTGCACACGCTTTATTTTTCATGTGATCATCAGTCAGGTTCATTTATGTAATTGGATTTTGCGAAATGATAGAATAGTTAACCCACGCTTAACATTCTTCTCAGATGAAGCATGGTTCCATTTATGTAGCTATGTTTCGTCGCAAAACAACAAATATTGGAGTACAGAGAAACAAAATTTTATACGCGAGATTCCCTTGCATGACACGAATAATTATACAGAATAATAGAACCTGTATTTGTTTAACAAACAATAAATTCAAGGAGATGCAGGAATGACTTACACACACCATGTTTTGAATGGTTGATCAACGTTGACTTTCAGTCTGGATTTTTCCAACAAAACCTTGTTACCGCCTAAAGCTGGCGAGTCATTAAATTCAGTTCAGGAACTTTTTGGAGTTAGTGTAATTAGAAAAGAATTATCGCCCTCATGATTCTCTGATTTAAAGTATGTGGTTTTTATGTGTGAGGAACTTGAAAACTAAGGTGTGTGCAAAAATCCCCATACATTGGAAGAATTAAAAGAAAACACGAGGCGAGAAATTCCTTTAATTTCGGATATTGAGTTCTCGAGTGTGAAGGAACATTGCCAGAAATACGCGGATAGAAGACACCATTTGCAACATCTCTTATGATGACGTATGTGCTTATTATCATTGTAAATGTGAGAACGTGAACCGGTTACGGGGATATTATAGCTGTTTCGGCGGATTGTCGTGTGTTGGCCGTAGTGTGAAATAAAAGCGCTGTAGATCCACCTAGTCCAATAGTTCTCCACTGGAGGTCTTCGACCAACATGTCTGCTGAAAAACTGGAACATGCTGAAAGTATTGGCTCCTGGATGCTTCTTCTAAGAGCGTTATGACTTTCTTTTGCTGTGTTTTTGAGAATCACTTCACAGATATAACATTTAGCACATCTTTTGCTTTCATCTTTTACATAAAAAATTAGGTTCTTCGTAAGCATTGTGAATTCATCTGCCACATTGATTTATATTCAGAAATTCTTGTCAGCAAACAAAACGGTTATATTAATACTTATTAAGGAAATTCATCTGTGAAACCAAAATGGTTTGCTTCTGATCGCTTTGACATTTTTACTATATACTCAGAACATAAGAGATATGGTGCACACAAAAGTTTAACCAGCTATGTCAAACCACTGTTAAACTGAGTTTTATTTATGGACGCTCTTTAACTATGTACTATGGTTGTTAGCATCCCATTCTATATTGAGCGTGAAAGACCGGAAATTTTGCTCAGAGGCCTCTTTTTCAGGTTTGAAGTTCTTTTACGTGCCGTAAATCTATGATACGGAACCGCCGGCTTTACTTCCCTTCCGAAGGAAGCCATGCCAAATAAAAACAACGTTATTTGGTTTAAGAGAAGAAATCCTTCACATGTTATTGAATTTTTAAAGCTTTTCAACTTGAGTTATGGAAGATAATTTCAGCTTAATTGTTTCATATTTTTAACTGCGCAAAACATTTTAAAATCCATAATTCCTTAACCTCTTCTAAAAATTTCAAGTTAATAAGTTGTAAACTGTGTTCCAAGGAGAATTTCAGAAAAGTGAAAAATGCTGAAAAAAGAAATTGAGAAAACTGTAGTCTTAACTTTAACGCGCTGGGTTAGGGCAATTAAATAACCATTTGTGGCTTTAAAATTTTTGATATTAAAAAACCAATTGTGTAGTATGAAAGTACAAATTATAAGTACAATCATAATGCAGAAACAAAAATTGAATATTGTAATATTTTTTACCACACTTCACTGATACATTGCCCTGATCTGCTAAGTCAAGGAATCTATTCGTTAAGGCAGCTTGTATTTATACCCCTCAGTTCTCAGAAAGAAGGCTCTGGATTCTTCTCTTCTCTGACACCTGATTATTCGAGCTTCTAGGAAAACGTCCTTATTTAGAAAGTTCTGAATTATTTAAAAAAGAACTTGGGTTTCTCCTCCTTGTTTCTGAAGAGGAGGAAATTCTAAGCTCAGCATCTCAGCCAGTATGGCTTCAGGACACAGCATGATGCATCACTGGTCACCTCTCATTACACTTTCTTACATCACAGTTCATAACACTACGTATTAAGTAAGTTGTTAGCTGATACAGTATCTCAAGTCCACCACATGCAGGCAGTAGCTACAGTGCGGTCGTTTTAAGGTGAGGCCTGAAGCCGTTCTCGGTGCGACAACTTCAAATTTCTATAACATTTAATGTTACCTGCTCTGTTGATGAGTTTTATGATGTAATCTCGTAGCTCGTTCTGCGTTGTCTCCTGCGCCAGCTGCTCCAGTGGTACAGCTAGGAGTTCTCTATCTCAGGGAGTGCGTGAGTGTATTTTAAAAGGCCAGCGCCAGTTTAGTTTGTTGATATATTTTAATGTTGGCTACAATGTTCAGAAGAGTCGCCGATTGTTGAATTTGCGAATTAATTCTTCTATAACAATAATTAAGAGAAGGGTCATTTGCTGCAGGTCGCAGAAATGTTGCTCGGAAAGATCCCCCTTAATAGCCGCTAAATCTTTCAAACACCGGCGCGTTCATGTGGCTATAGGATTTAAAAATTACACAATAGAGTAAGCGTCACAGGAGTCGCGAATATATCACGAATGTGCACAAGTGTATCTCTCATTAAGAATGCGTACTCTTTTCTTAACTTAAGCTCCGCCCACATATTAATACCCTAAATAAGGTTCCTTCTCGCGCGGTCCAATCTTAAATCCTACTATGTTTCTTACCTTGTTGCTAAGCCGTTCCTTTCACTTTTCTAATTAACAGAGTTGCTGCCCACGTGACATTGCAAACGTACTGAACTAAACCCTAACTAAATTCCCAGAATCTTTAAGCTAATGCGTTCTATACTCGGCTGTTACCAATGTCTTCCATGCATAACTTGCTAATTACCTTTTCTTTCCGGATAAATCTTTCAACTCAAGCTTATTGCATTATACATTGGTTTAATATACAGGAATTATTTATTGCAATTATTTCTTTATCTTATTTATATCTTCCCGTCAATAATTACGTATCAGGCCACAGACGGGCTATATGCACAGTACGCAGATTGCAGTGACGTAGGTACTTTTCCAATGCGCAACTGGAGGCGCATGGTACGTTCAAGAATATCTTTATCAGGTACTTCAGTCGCTGCTATGTTCCAGCTGTAAAGAATTGGCATTGTGCAGTTCATTTAAGACATCTGTGTTGTGTGTGATTTGCTTAAGAGTGTTAATGTCTTGTTATTACTCACTGCAATGCCAGTCGACAAATTCACGCTTCAACAACGAATTTTTATGTAGGATTACGTAAAAACCGAATCATGTACACAGGTGTGTAGACAATTTCAGGAGATATTTCCTGGTATTCCAGTTCAGGTAGAGAACTGTTAGACGTCTGGTTAAGAAGTTTAGGGCAACGGGATCGCTAAACGCTAAACCTAAGCAAAAACGAAATGTTCTAACGGAGGAAAAAATTGACGAAAGTGGTGCATCTATTTGTGGGGAACCCTAAAAACTAAAGTTTATAGGAACAATCCCCACACCATAGGCAAACTTAAGGACAATATAAAAACGGAAATTATGATAATTACTCTATGACTTATGCGTGTGGATGAAAATTTCATCCGAAGATGCCAGGAATTTCTTCACGCAGAAGTCAAAATCTTATGTTGTTTATTCGAGGAAAGGCTATATCTGGGGTTCCTAATATTAAGGGAATAAGTCGGACACCACCTCCAGCACCACTTATAAAAGGTTAGTACTCATAGTGCATGTTACTATCACTCGTGAGTAAGTAACGCGGAAGTTACGGAACGGAAAACCCCCAGTGTAATAAACAGTGTGCGGAGCACGCATGCGCGCGATCCGTGGCCTCACCATAAAACGACCGCACTGTAGAATCCTGTTGTTGAATGTAAAACATGAAGAGTACAAAGACTTAGTTAAGTTTGTTGGAGGGTTTTACGTATTTTACATAGTTACGCTTTATTTACGCGCATTTTACTGTAACGCAGATAACCTTGTTTTCAAGCGTAAAGGCCCAACCCTGGTCATACATTCAGTAGATATTCATGTGTGTGGTCTAAGTTCTGCCTAAAAATAGGGAAGAGTGACAATGCGAACAATGTCTGTGCTTACAAGGGACCATCAATCAATGTTAAGAAAACTTGAAACAAATTTATACACCGTCCAAAATAGCAATCAGAAATTTATAAAACCCGCGAATATTGCATCCTATCGTGCACGCGCGCGCACACACACACACACACACACACATGAGTTGCAGAGTGGTAGAGATGTGCGGGTGGGGATCGTCAGTGTCCAATCGGAGTGAAGTTGTCTTGAACTGCTAGCGCGATGTGTTGCTATGGACACTGCTTATCGTTGGAGAGAGAGAGAGAGAGAGAGAGAGGGAGAGAGAGACAGCCTGATTGCAGTGAACCTAGTATCGTGAGTTCCGAATCAAACTTCTGCCTATAAAAATGAACTCGGTTAACGTAGTGAGTGCGTTATACAGGGTGCATCATTTAAATTGAGACTGTATAATGTCTCCAAAAATAAGCCTTGTAGAAAGACATGTCTAATAAAAGTTGCTTGATATTATGGGGGAAAGTAAATGCCATTAGCCGTGTTTTTGGTTTACATTATGATAGTCGTTTTAGGGTTAATTTAATTTTTTTAAATAGGAACCTACATTTGGTATGTTGTTTTCTCATTCCTCATAAAAGACTAAACAACTTTTGTAAAAAGCACCTTGCAATTGTTGTTACCAACGTAAATAACAAGGAAAATTCTGAATGACTGTGTACGAAGAGCGCAATGAATGGTTGGACCCATTCAACACAGTGCAGCATAACAACAGTAGGCGAGGAGGCAATGAGACGTTGTGTCCGTTGTTTTGTTTACTTTCCACGGTAGGACGGATTGCTTGTATCAGTCATTAGTGTACTTGCAGTGGGTAATAGTACATTGCACCGACGGTCGCTTCTCCCCCGACCTCTTTTCCAGGAATCCCTCCCATTCGGTGTATTCGTATTGCGCCGATGGTCACTTTCCATTAGCGATCCGGCTAATGAGGTCATTATGAAGGAGCTGCCAATCAATGCGGTTTAAGGAAAAATTACCCGTTAGACAACTAAGACCACAGATAGAAGGAAGAAAAGGATTAAACAAATCTTCACAAAACATTAGTATAACTGTATACGAGTATTTCTGCAAAGTAATAATTTTATGCGTTATATACGTACATGCATACCAACGTATAAAAGTACATGCAAAGAGAAATTGTGAAAAATAGTAAGTAAAAGATTTAATTTGATTTAGTTAATATTAATACTTATTATTTAGGCACAGTTTTGTGTAAAACAATTTACCTCGATGAATTTGAAATAACAATATCAAACATCTGTGATGGTGTTACTGAGAGACGTGGTAGGGAATTTGTGCGTTTCTCGAAATCTCTACTCCTCATTTAATCCGTATTTGCTAAAAAGTTGTAGCAAAGTTTCCTGTTTGCATGTTGTATTGTTTATGGAAATACATAACTTAAAAACCAATGTTCTCAGAAATTGCAATTTATAACTTTTAAATGCTCGTTACGATGCAGCATATCAGTGCGACATTTTAATTTCTCTGCAGCCTACCTATTGCTTTTCATAAAAGGGCCCACCAAATGTTTCAGATATTAGAATGGGAAATAAAATGTATATCTTGAATTCTCTAGGAATAGCCTACAAAACCATCTTTACTTTATGTGAATTTCATGCAACTTAAAACCATAAGGAATAGGCAAAAACCTTTTATATAAAAAATGTGATCTGAAGAAAATGTTCAAAATAATATTTTCCTAATGTATTATAGAAATATTTCTTGTCGTATGTTTACAGTTCCCACATATAAGTATATCTGCACAGTATGCGATTCTTTTTTTTCCAAATCTCATCAAAAACGAGAAATATGATGCGGTACACTTACATCACTTTCCCTGTTCCTTACAATTTCACAGGTATTTACTATTCATACAAAATGCAATTCTTCATTTTGTGAAAATGTTCATGTCACCTACTTGGAAGATATAGAACTTAATTGAATCAGGGACCTCAAAACATGTATTTTGGAGTTGTAGATAAAGCAAGCCGACTTTCTTGCATAAGCAAGAGCATGGCGAAATAAACATAGCAAAGTCATGTAGCTTCATTTAAAATCACTTCTAGCCAAACATTTTGAGCATTATTAAGGCAGGATTTGAGGCATTACTTTTGAGACGAATACTATAATATGCAAGGGCAATGCATCGTTTGGTTGGAATACAATGCTTTCTTACCTACCATCTAGAGGAAGTAAAAACGGGAATGTTAACTTTGTAAGAATTCCTAAGTTTTGCTGTAAGTTTAATTCAAGTGGTCAAACATATGTAAGCTGTTGAAATTATGTTCCCTAGCAATTTTTTTGCTGAATCGTGATTATGTTCCCCAACAAGTCTGTAATTCACGTCGTTATATACCTCAGCGAAGAAATGCGCGTTCCAGTTTTTACGTATACACCGCCATTTCTGAGCGGCCAGTGTAAGCTGAACTTTGCGATATTTGAAAATTTCAATAACCCGCAACTCGCGGTTCCGTTTGCTGTACATGGAATAGATATTTATTAGTAAACACAGTATAAAAAGCAAGATGAAGTCTGAGAACGTCTTGATCGTCGGCGCAATACCACTACCTAGTTGATATAAATTTAAAATGTTAGTGAAAATCTTTCTTGCAAATTAACTTTTAAGATTTTCATCGAAAAGGGAAAAGTTGGATATAAATTTAACACTTTAACGAAAACCTTTCCTGCAAATAAACTTTTAAACTTTATTCTGATGTACCAAAGCCTGTCTCTTTCTTGTACCTGTGGTCCCATTTGAGTAACCAGTTTTTCCTTAAACGGCGGTGATTGACAGGTCTTTCCTAACGACCCTCATTAGGCGGATCCTAATGGATTTTGACAATCGGCGCAATGCAACAACACCGCTTGCAGTCGTCTTCGAGTCCAGGTGGTAGTACGCACCTACAACTAGCGATCACCGAGCAACGACCATCAGTTCCATTCAAGTCGTTATACAGTTGACTGCGGGTTCAAAGAAAAGGAGGGGCAGAAGAACAGCTATGGACGAAGATAGGGAAGTTGCGGTGCTAGCTGCAGTGAATTACAACCACCATGCCAGTTCTCGAGAATTAGCGACCAATGCGGGAATATCCAAAAGCAGTGACCTCAGAATATTGAAACGCATAAATTCCATCCCTACTATCAACAACTATACGGTGACGATTTTCTGAATAGACTAACGTTCTACAAGACGGACTGCGGATTGATAACAGCTTTGTTCAGTGACGAGTGTACTTTCACAAATCATGGTGAAGTATGCGCCGGTCCGTGCCTACATAATTGTTAAAGGTCACTAAAGTTATCAACTTTAGTTGCTGTTGAGCGCCACTGTTTATACCAATACTAACTGAATTTAAGTAATGGTACTAGATGTTATGACTTTTATGTTATATATCATTAATATGAAGAAAGATCCGGCTGGCTAGTATGTGAGGTAAAGCAAGTATCCCTTATAGGGGGCGGTGCGTGAAAAGAAGTGAAGTTGACAAATTATAACACATCGGCACGTATATTTCTATGACAGTCTTTAATTCTCTGATAAGTATATGGGGTGAGCTGTTGCCTCGCGAAAATGGCTAAGTCTGTTATCTACACATTTACAGAACTTCACCATTCAGTATGAACCTATTGACCTCCTCTAATGAGCTGTGATGTTTAATTCGCCTTTCCTACATAACTACTGCACTGTACGCGAACACACCTCACAACGACCTAATCTCCCCCATGTCTAAGCTTGCACTGTCTGTATTCCGTTGAGGAGTGTAGGGCATGTGAACCTTTACTGTTGCATGTTTCTGTTTGGCTGTCTTAAACAATTCAAACCTACCTCCTAGCCCTACTATTAGCTATTTCGAATATCACATGACTTTGCTACAATTACTAAGCGCGTTCCTTTTCACCCGCCGCTTCCGTTTTTGTGTGGTCCTCACAGATTTTCCCCCTAGGCAATGCAATTTAATGTATTTCGTCTGGCTTCCGACACGATGCCTTTCCCTTGCACAACAGTGAACTCATAGCATACTTCCTTACTAATATACAGTTATAATATTTCTCTCAAATTAAATATAAACACTGTTAACTACCACATAAACAATAAAAACGTGAGAAAATTAATTGGCCTGTAAGACATTGACACTTATAATTATTGTTTGGGTTGAGGCATTGTTTAATTAATGTATCTGTGTGAGAAATACTGCCTCGAGTAAATCGACACATTATGTACTATTGGGTGTGAAAAATCCACATTTGTTACGAGAAGTGAAACATCGGAGACCCTGGTCTGTTAATGCGTGGTGTGGGATTTTGGGTGACAAGGTAATTGGACCGTACTTCATTGATAGCATCTTAACGTGTGCAGAGTAAAGAAAGTTTCTAACGGAGGAGTTGCCGCTATTGTTAAAAGATGTGTTATTACAAACCAAGTCGCAAATGTGTTACCAGCACGATGGATGCCCCGCTCACTATGCACGTACTGCTAGGGATGTTTTAAATAACAATTACCATGATCGTTGGATAGGACACGCAGGTCCCATTAATTGGCCAGCTCATCTCCTGACCTTACTTCACCAGATTTTTCTTATGAGGTTTACCTTAAGGAAAAGTGTATTGTGAAACACCAATGACTCTGGAGAGCATAAAGGCGCGCATACGAAATGCTTGTGCCAGTATTGACAGAGACATGCTTTTACGGACACATAAATCATTCATTCACAGAGTTGAAAAATGCATTGAGGTAGAAGGGCATCATTATGAACATTTATTACCCTAAGTAGGTGGTGATACTCCGCGTACCAACCTTTCATTAATGTTTGTGTACACCAGTGAAAGAACCATGTACTATGTAGAAAATGGTTTATATAAAGCTGTTGATTTTGTGATGAGGAATAAGGAAACAAAATAAAAAAAAATTGGTTTCCAATTACGAAACGTAACTCGACCCTCAAATGACCATCCATTGCGCTCTTCGTACACAGCCATTCAGAATTTTCGTTATTTGCGTTGGTGTAAGAGCAATTGCAAAGTGCTTTATACAAATGCTGTTTAGTTTTTTATGAGGAGTGAGAAAACAACATAAAATGGGTAGGTTCCCATTAAAAAATTATACTGATCCTAAAATGACCAACATAACGTCCTCCAAACAAAACACGACTAATGGCATTTACTTTCCCCTAAAATATAAACCAACCTTTATTCAAGACATTTCTTTGTACAACGCTTAATTTGGGAGATATTATACAGTCTCAACTTAAATGGTATACCCTGTATGATCACTTTAAGGAAACGAATTTCCAGCTCTCCGTTTTAACCAAAGAAGACGAGACCATGTTAGGAGCTATATTAGAGTCTGATAGATACATATATACGCAGACAACCGGTGCCTGAAACAATGTTAGTGTCCGAAGAAAACAAATCTACTTCACCTTCATCAAAACAGGACCCAACATAGAGCCCGGGCCCGGGTAGAATGGTCATTGGAAGAAGAAAGAAAGGTTATAAACACAGCACGAGACGCAGTTGTACCGCTTTAAGGAAGCTTCTGTTGGCAAGTCATCTTCTAATTCAACAGTCATGTACGAGTTGATGCTCGCGCAAACAACTTGATAGTGCACAATATGAACGTACAAAAATGGGCTCGTGAAGAAGCCAAATCCTTTGATTTATCTTTGTCAGCAAGTGCAAAATGGGTGTGGAATTGTTAGCAAAATTTTGGCATAGGATCACGTAAAATGACGCAGTTTGTCACAAGAAAAGAAGGAGATGATTGCCATTGTTGGAGAGAAGGGACAATGCTGCAGTATGGTGTGACAATATGTAGACTACAGATGAACCTGGCATCAAACAAGAAGCGCACGCCGTGGTAGGAAGGTAGTGGTGGTTTTACACAACCACAAAGCGCGCAGTCACATTCAGTCACAATTGTATCATGCATGGGACGTTTGCTTCCTTGGTTATTGTGCTGCAGGAGTCAACGCTATCGGTCATGTTTAAAGTCCCCAATTTAATGGTGCAGTTGTCGAAATCTGGAAAACTGATAAAAGACCTTGAGCCGACCTTTGCCGCATCTGTGTTGTCTCTTGCTGCTACTTCGAGGAGAGTCGGAGTCCCGGGTTCGATTGTTGTATGGCTGGGATTAGGAATTTGTTCTGGTAGAGCTGAGGTTCATGTTTCCAGGGGTGGTGGCACTGCCTTGATAATATTGATAATGCTGTCGGCGAAGATTGGGTTATTATTTTGTTCAGAAGATTCCTATCTGATCGACCCGCCATCTTTGTCATCAAAACCACTGTTAGCGAAGTCGTTACTTATATGTTCCTCCGACTATCCCTCGAAATGCCCAGATTTCGACACTTTATTGCCACACTTAAAATTTCCTGATTATTTTTTTTTTCACCGAGTCCTTTACCGACCGCCGTAGTCATTAGGTCTGACAAGGATGGGTTTTCTATCAACTGTCCTCGTGGTTAGTTTTTAGCCGACTGTTCGCTCGGCGTATTTTTTTTTCACGCCTTTCGCCAAACTTAGAATTCTCCCCCGTTCTTCTTTTGTTTCGTTCCGTTTTGAGTTCAAACGTATCGTGTGATGTATACGCGATCTTTTATTGGCTATCATTTTCGTTTCATGATTTTATTATTGGCTATCCCCACTTCGACAACTTTCACGTTCTGCTTCTTACAATTTATTTTGAGTTTAAAATCTTCCCACAAATATTCTTAGATCGGAGATAAAACACGCATGCTTTCTGACCCTGCTAAGCTTTGGAGCCATTATTAGCTTCACATCCGCGCCATGGTACAAATGCGGGACTTCCAGTAGACTTCTCGGCGCCGATAGCAGGTATGTGTGCCATCTGCCTTCCTTTCGAGGAAAACAAAAGTTGTTTTTCTGTCTTTTCAACAAACCCATTCCTAGTATGAATTTACAGGACGGGCATCTTTTTTTTTTAATTGATTCTCTTTAGACCCTTTATCTCGTTGTTCATCATTATTTGTCGTTATGTTTGATTGTGTTCTATTTTTTCTTTATATTAATATTGTGTTCTCATTTAGTTGTCTATTTACGGTTTTGGTCGTATTGTATTATTATTGTTTTCTCTCTTGAGTCTCGATAACCGGCTTTAACCTTGTCCGTATATTTCTGGAGTGACATTTTTACCAAACACTGGTCCATGGAACTGTTTAATGTTGGATTCCTGGACGCTTCACAAAGACAATAATTTAATACATGAAGTACTTTCATTAAGTAGATATAAACCTGAAACGTTAAAAAGTTCAAATCATTCCAGGAAAAAAGAACTTGTGAATAACAACCGTAGACAGGCATTTTATTGCGAATGCTCAAAACAATGGGCCGACATATCTGTGATTTTATTGTTTTAAATAACATTAATGTCAACTTGGAACAGCGTAACAATATTCTCAAACGCACGTCATTCAACTACAATCAGCAATGTTCGCCGCGATTCGGTTCGTCACATGGACATGGGTGGAAATTAGCAGGCCTGAGTAACACGAATGAAACTTTTGAAAATAGCACAGACTGTGTATTAGGAGGGGAACTGGCACTTGCGAATTCCTTATAGAGGACAATGATTGTGATCAGCTTTCTTTACTCAAATTTAGCTTCTGCAAGAAGCTTTTGTGTTTGCAGCATTTTTTTCTTAATTTCCATTATCATTTAAAGGAGATTGAATATGTTAAAGGCGATTAAACTAATATACATTAGTGTTTAAATTTTCACCCTGAATATTTATATCCCCCAAGCGATTACAACACAACATTTTGCTGTGTGTATAAATTAGTTACAAGTTTCGCGACTACTGGGATAGGTTTAAAAGAAATTAATACGTAGTTTAACGGGCGTAAAGGTTCCCTGCACTCACAGTGCTCTTTCGCCCGCTTCTCAACGTTAGACAGCAACAGTTCAAGAGAACTTCACTCTGACTGGACCCCCACCCTCTCTAACTCGTGTGTACAGGTATTACATATTTCAGTGTGCTCTTCCGGATGGTGTATGAATCGGTTTCAAGCTTTGCTAACGTTGACTAATGCTCCCTTGTTAGACCGAGCGGGATGGCTTAGGCGGCAACGTTTGTGGCCCCGGGTTCGATTCCCGTTAAACGCCCACCCTGACCCATAGGTATTTTTGTACTTTCCCCGAGTCGGCAGAGAAATACTGAGGTGGTTCACTTCTACCACGACTCTCATTTCCTGTAACCCATCGTTCTCCTTGCCATCCGTTTCAGGGTTGTAGGACCAGGCGACGGTTTCGGCTGGACGGTGGCTGTGCGTTCTGTAGAGGTTTCCTCCCTGGCTTCACACTGAGGACCGTTCAAATAGGTCTCTCCCCGAGTGGGATCCGCCCGGGGGCTGCCAGAAGTTCGGCGGCTTGCGGGCAGAACCTAGTGGAGTCGGATGCGATCAGCCTGGAAACATTAGGGACCCCGTGTACTTGCGCCTGTCGTGATCCGGATCTGGTCGCCCTTCCGGTCTGTCCCCTCATCCCTCCCTCCCTGGGACACAGATAGAAGCACAAGGGGCCGATTGACATTCGTACGGTGCTCTGCTCTCTGTTCGTTCTAACTTTAACTCTGTACGTAGTGTACACCGCCAGTGTGGTGTTCATGTAGCCAGAAAGATATTGAGTGTTCTTCCTCAGAGTCCACCACCTTCTCCCGGACATGGTACACTAACACGTCAACAAGTATTCTTTCTCAGAGTCCAGCACGTTCTCCCGGACATGGTACACTAATACGTCAACAAGTATTCTTTCTCAGAGTCCACCACCTTCTCCCGGACATGGTACACTAACACGTCAACAAGTATTCTTTCTCAGAGTCCACCACCTTCTCCCGGACATGGTACACTAATACGTCAACAAGTATTCTTTCTCAGAGTCCACCACCTTCTCCCGGACATGGTACACTAATACGTCAACAAGTATTCTTTCTCAGAGTCCACCACCTTCTCCCGGACATGGTACACTAACACGTCAACAAGTATTCTTTCTCAGAGTCCAGCACGTTCTCCCGGACATGGTACACTAATACGTCAACAAGTATTCTTTCTCAGAGTCCACCACCTTCTCCCGGACATGGTACACTAATACGTCAACAAGTATTCTTTCTCAGAGTCCACCACCTTCTCCCGGACATGGTACACTAATACGTCAACAAGTATTCTTTCTCAGAGTCCACCACCTTCTCCCGGACATGGTACACTAACACGTCAACAAGTATTCTTTCTCAGAGTCCAGCACGTTCTCGCGGACATGGTACACTAATACGTCAACAAGTATTCTTTCTCAGAGTCCACCACCTTCTCCCGGACATGGTACACTAATACGTCAACAAGTATTCTTTCTCAGAGTCCACCACCTTCTCCCGGACATGGTACACTAATACGTCAACAAGTATTCTTTCTCAGAGTCCACCACCTTCTCCCGGACATGGTACACTAACACGTCAACAAGTATTCTTTCTCAGAGTCCAGCACGTTCTCCCGGACATGGTACACTAATACGTCAACAAGTATTCTTTCTCAGAGTCCACCACCTTCTCCCGGACATGGTACACTAACACGTCAACAAGTATTCTTTCTCAGAGTCCACCACCTTCTCCCGGACATGGTACACTAACACGTCAACAAGTATTCTTTCTCAGAGTCCAGCACGTTCTCCCGGACATGGTACACTAATACGTCAACAAGTATTCTTTCTCAGAGTCCACCACCTTCTCACGGACTTGGTACACTAATACGTCAACAAGTATTCTTTCTCAGAGTCCAGCACGTTCTCCCAGAAAAGGTACACAAACACGGCAACAAGTGTTCTTTCTCAGAGTCCAGCACCTTCTCCCGGACATGGTACACAAACACGGCAACAAGTGTTCTTTCTCAGAGTCCACCACCTTCTCCCGGACATGGTACACTAACACGTCAGTGGGTGTTCCTCCTCAGAGTCCAGCACCTTCTCCTGGACATGGTACACTAACACGTCAACAAGTATTCTTTCTCAGAGTCCACCACCTTCTCCCGGACATGGTACACTAACACGTCAAAAGGTGTTCTTTCTCAGAGTCCACCACCTTCTCCCGGACATGGTACACTAACACGTCAACAAGTATTCTTTCTCAGAGTCCAGCACCTTCTCCTGGACATGGTACACTAATACGTCAACAAGTATTCTTTCTCAGAGTCCACCACCTTCTCCCGGACATGGTACACTAATACGTCAACAAGTATTATGCCTCAGAGCCCAGCACCTTCTCCCGGACATGGTACATTAACACGACAACGAGTATTCTTTCTCAGAGTCCAGCACCTTCTCTCGGACATAGTACACTAACACGTCAACAAGTATTATGCCTCAGAGCCCAGCACCTTCTCCCGGACATGGTACATTAACACGACAACAAGTATTCTTTCTCATAGTCCACCACCTTCTCCCGGACATAGTACACTAACACGTCAACAAGTATTATGCCTCAGAGCCCAGCACCTTCTCCCGGACATGGTACATTAACACGACAACGAGTATTCTTTCTCAGAGTCCAGCACCTTCTCCCGGACATCGTACATTAACACGTGAACGAGTATTCTTTCTCAAAGTCCAGCACCTTCTCCCGGACATCGTACATTAACACGTGAACGAGTATTCTTTCTCAAAGTCCAGCACCTTCTCCCGGACATGGTACACTAACACGTCAATAAGTGTTCTTTCTTAGAGTCCAGCACCTTCTCCTGGACATGGTACACTAACACGTCAATAAGTGTTTTTCCTTAGAGTCCAGCACCTTCTCCTGGACATGGTACACTAACATCTCAATAGTATTCTTCCTCGGAGTCCAGCACCTTCTCCTGGACATGGTACACTAACATCTCAATAGTATTCATTCTCAGGGTCCAGCACCTTCTCCTGGACATGGTACACTAACATCTCAATAGTATTCATTCTCAGAGTCCAGCATCTTCTCTTGGACATGGTACTGTAATATCTCAATAGTATTCATTCTCAGAGTCCAGCACCTTCTCCTTGACATGGTACACTAACATCTCAATAGTATTCTTCTTCGGAGTCCAGCACCTTCTCCCGGACATGGTACACTAACATCTCAATAGTATTCATTCTCAGAGTCCAGCACCTTCTCCTGGATATGGTAATCTAACATCTCAATAGTATTCATTCTCAGAGTCCAGCACCTTCTCCTGGACATGGTACACTAACATCTCAATAATATTCATTCTCAGAGTCCAGTACTTTCTCCTGGAAATGGGGTCACTAACATCTCAATAGTATTCATTCTCAGAGTCCAGCACCTTCTCCTTGACATGGTACACTAACATCTCAATAGTATTCTTCTTCGGAGTCCAGCACCTTCTCCTGGACATGGTACACTAACATCTCAATAGTATTCCTTCTCAGAGTCCAGCACCTTCTCCAGGAAATGGTACACTAACATCTCAATAGTATTCATTCTCAGAGTCCAGCACTTTCTCTTGGACATGGTACTGTAATATCTCAATAATATTCATTCTCAGAGTCCAGCACCTTCTCCTGGACATGGTACTGTAATATCTCAATAATATTCATTCTCAGAGTCCAGCACCTTCTCCTGGGCATGGTACACTAACATCTCAATAGTATTCATTCTCAGAGTCCAGCACCTTCTCCTGGACATGGTACACTAACATCTCAATAATATTCATTCTCAGAGTCCAGCACTTTCTCTTGGACATGGTACTGTAATATCTCAATAAGATTCATTCTCAGAGTCCAGCACTTTCTCCTGGACATGGTACACTAACATCTCAATAGTATTCATTCTCAGAGTCCAGCCCTTCTCCTGGACATGGTACACTAACATCTCAATAGTATTCATTCTCAGAGTCCAGCACCTTCTCCTGGACATGGTTCACTAACATCTCAATAATATTCATTCTCAGAGTCCAGCACCTTCTCCTGGACATGGTATACTAACATCTCAATAATATTCATTCCTAGAGTCCAGCACCTTCTCCTGGACATGGTACACTAACATCTCAATAGTATTCATTCTCAGAGTCCAGCACCTTCTCCTGGACATGGTACACTAACATCTCAATAGTATTCATTCTCAGAGTCCAGCACCTTCTCCTGGACATGGTACACTAACATCTCAATAGTATTCATTCTCAGAGTCCAGCACCTTCTCCTGGACATGGTACACTAACATCTCAATAATATTCATTCTCAGAGTCCAGCACTTTCTCCTGGACATGGTACATTAACATCTCAATAGTATTCATTCTCAGAGTCCAGCACCTTCTCCTGGACATGGTACACTAACATCTCAATAGTATTCATTCTCAGAGTCCAGCACCTTCTCCTGGACATGGTACACTAACATCTCAATAATATTCATTCTCAGAGTCCAGCACCTTCTCCTGGACATGGTACACTAACATCTCAATAATATTCATTCTCAGAGTCCAGCACCTTCTCCTGGACATGGTACACTAACATCTCAATAGTATTCATTCTCAGAGTCCAGCACCTTCTCCTGGACATGGTACACTAACATCTCAATAATATTCATTCTCAGAGTCCAGTACTTTCTCCTGGAAATGGGGTCACTAACATCTCAATAGTATTCATTCTCAGAGTCCAGCACCTTCTCCTGGACATGGTACACTAACATCTCAATAATATTCATTTTCAGAGTCCAGCACTTTCTCTTGGACATGGTACTGTAATATCTCAATAGTATTCATTCTCAGAGTCCAGCACCTTCTCTTGGACATGGTACTGTAATATCTCAATAATATTCATTCTCAGAGTCCAGCACCTTCTCCTGGACATGGTACACTAACATCTCATTAATATTCATTCTCAGAGTCCAGCACCTTCTCCTGGATATGGTAATCTAACATCTCAATAGTATTCATTCTCAGAGTCCAGCACCTTCTCCTGGACATGGTACACTAACATCTCAATAATATTCATTCTCAGAGTCCAGTACTTTCTCCTGGAAATGGGGTCACTAACATCTCAATAGTATTCATTCTCAGAGTCCAGCACCTTCTCCTTGACATGGTACACTAACATCTCAATAGTATTCTTCTTCGGAGTCCAGCACCTTCTCCTGGACATGGTACACTAACATCTCAATGGTATTCCTTCTCAGAGTCCAGCACCTTCTCCAGGAAATGGTACACTAACATCTCAATAGTATTCATTCTCAGAGTCCAGCACTTTCTCTTGGACATGGTACTGTAATATCTCAATAATATTCATTCTCAGAGTCCAGCACCTTCTCCTGGACATGGTACTGTAATATCTCAATAATATTCATTCTCAGAGTCCAGCACCTTCTCCTGGGCATGGTACACTAACATCTCAATAGTATTCATTCTCAGAGTCCAGCACCTTCTCCTGGACATGGTACACTAACATCTCAATAATATTCATTCTCAGAGTCCAGCACTTTCTCTTGGACATGGTACTGTAATATCTCAATAAGATTCATTCTCAGAGTCCAGCACTTTCTCCTGGACATGGTACACTAACATCTCAATAGTATTCATTCTCAGAGTCCAGCCCTTCTCCTGGACATGGTACACTAACATCTCAATAGTATTCATTCTCAGAGTCCAGCACCTTCTCCTGGACATGGTTCACTAACATCTCAATAATATTCATTCTCAGAGTCCAGCACCTTCTCCTGGACATGGTATACTAACATCTCAATAATATTCATTCCTAGAGTCCAGCACCTTCTCCTGGACATGGTACACTAACATCTCAATAGTATTCATTCTCAGAGTCCAGCACCTTCTCCTGGACATGGTACACTAACATCTCAATAGTATTCATTCTCAGAGTCCAGCACCTTCTCCTGGACATGGTACACTAACATCTCAATAGTATTCATTCTCAGAGTCCAGCACCTTCTCCTGGACATGGTACACTAACATCTCAATAATATTCATTCTCAGAGTCCAGCACTTTCTCCTGGACATGGTACATTAACATCTCAATAGTATTCATTCTCAGAGTCCAGCACCTTCTCCTGGACATGGTACACTAACATCTCAATAGTATTCATTCTCAGAGTCCAGCACCTTCTCCTGGACATGGTACACTAACATCTCAATAATATTCATTCTCAGAGTCCAGCACCTTCTCCTGGACATGGTACACTAACATCTCAATAATATTCATTCTCAGAGTCCAGCACCTTCTCCTGGACATGGTACACTAACATCTCAATAGTATTCATTCTCAGAGTCCAGCACCTTCTCCTGGACATGGTACACTAACATCTCAATAATATTCATTCTCAGAGTCCAGTACTTTCTCCTGGAAATGGGGTCACTAACATCTCAATAGTATTCATTCTCAGAGTCCAGCACCTTCTCCTGGACATGGTACACTAACATCTCAATAATATTCATTTTCAGAGTCCAGCACTTTCTCTTGGACATGGTACTGTAATATCTCAATAGTATTCATTCTCAGAGTCCAGCACCTTCTCTTGGACATGGTACTGTAATATCTCAATAATATTCATTCTCAGAGTCCAGCACCTTCTCCTGGACATGGTACACTAACATCTCATTAATATTCATTCTCAGAGTCCAGTACCTTCTCCTGGACATGGTATACTAACATCTCAATAGTATTCATTCTCAGAGTCCAGCACCTTCTCCTGGACATGGTACACTAACATCTCAATATTATTCATTCTCAGAGTCCAGCACCTTCTCCTGGACATGGTACACTAACATCTCAATAGTATTCATTCTCAGAGTCCAGCACCTTCTCCTGGATATGGTAATCTAACATCTCAATAGTATTCATTCTCAGAGTCCAGCACCTTCTCCTGGACATGGTACACTAACATCTCAATAATATTCATTCTCAGAGTCCAGTACTTTCTCCTGGAAATGGGGTCACTAACATCTCAATAGTATTCATTCTCAGAGTCCAGCACCTTCTCCTGGACATGGTACACTAACATCTCAATAGTATTCATTCTCAGAGTCCAGCACCTTCTCCTGGACATGGTACACTAACATCTCAATAATATTCATTCTCAGAGTCCAGCACCTTCTCCTGGACATGGTACACTAACATCTCAATAGTATTCATTCTCAGAGTCCAGCACCTTGTCCTGGACATGGTACACTAACATCTCAATAGTATTCATTCTCAGAGTCCAGCACCTTCTCCTGGACATGGTATACTAACATCTCAATAGTATTCATTCTCAGAGTCCAGCACCTTTTCCTGGACATGGTATACTAACATCTCAATAGTATTCATTCTCAGAGTCCAGCACCTTCTCCATGACATGGTATATTGTTTCTCATTTCAGCGAGTTACGTTCAAGCAATTTTTGCAGCGTATTTCATACTCCTCGGGAATTGACCGATGCCGACCGATTTGCTTAATCACAACTTCTACACTTTTATTGATTTTAAAATGTTACCTTCTTGCGTGAAAAACTTTATTTCCTTGATCCTTTTCCGCCTTTCCACATGTTTAATGCGCTGTGTTTTTTTTTTTAAATTTTTAACGAGTTGTTAATATTTGTGTTCATATTCCTCTGAAATCAAATTTACAAATACAATTTGGTTTTAAACGGGCAGGAAACATCTTCTGTATGCACTTGTTTGAAAAGTACGATGTGCGACATTCGGTTGTTGTTCAGACCTCCCTCTCCTGATTAGGTGGGAGGGTAATCTAGTTATCTTCTCTTCCCGCCTAATTTCATTATTTCATTTAATGCATCATCAAGCTTAGTGCTCGTGTCGTCTCGATAACTAAAACGGAAGTTGAAACACGTTTTATAATTATGAATAATTGAGTAATGCTTTTGTCGTACATTCAATGGGGTTACGAAGGTCGGTGTTGACTAACAACGAACAGTATCACACTAAATATGATAACAGTAGTGATAGCAGTAAATATGAGTATTGAATATTAGTTGTGTTGGTACCTGCTCGATTTTAGTATACCAAACAAAATTATAATAAGTATTTACTGGTGGTTCAGCTTAATTCCACATATCCTTCATCAATTACTGTCGGATATTCGCATGGGCAGAAACGTTACTGCAGTGCATGATGGTTGAAGCGAATTGGAGCTGTAGGGTTCACTACCAAGTAACCGAATATTCGACCGGATGTAGAACATGAGTTGCATTTCTGCTAAACCACAATTATTTGTAACACACTTCCACACAGCTTCAAATCTTTATGTTCAAATACTTTTATTAATGATTCTATGAAAGCGATATATCTTGTGTTACCGAGCGAGATGGCTCCGTGGTAGCGTGTGAGGCTTATATTCCGGCAGTCCCTAGTTTGATTCCCAGTAGCCGCTTACTCTGAACATGTTTTTTGTGGTTTCCCCTGGTTGTTAAAGGCGAATGCTAGAGTGGTGTATTCTACCACGCCTCTCCTCTGTCCCCCATTTTCTCTCATGTCATTTCTCTTTCATGTTTCAGGTTGACTACTGTGGTTCGGTCGGTGTCGGGCAGATGGCGTAAAGGTTTGCAAATTGGTACTCTTTCTCGGCCCTGATAGAGGGAAGCCTGTCCAGGCTCCCCTACTGGGTCGTGTTTCCCCGGTCCCGTTCGAGGAACGTCTCCGAGCGACCCTCCCGTGGTCGGGTGGTCAAGCCTGGAGCGATTAGGGAACTTGCGCATCTCTGTCGATTTGCGCCGGCCAGCTCTGCAGCCCATTCGCCTCCTGTGTTTCCCTCACCTCATCCGTTCCTCCCGGGATGTACGCACAAAAGATCCATTCGGGGCTGAGATAGTAGGTGTCCCCTCCGTCATTGTCATTATCATTGTAAAATCCCATGTTATCTGATCATAATGAGCAGAAGAGTTCTTAGACTCCCAGAAATAGCATACAGGCTTTGTAAATCCTTTTTAGTCTTTTAGTAATTTCTTAATTGCAACTAGGTGTTTTATGGCTCATGTGCGTCAGAAAGAATAGAGGTTTTCAATGATGAAAGAACAATCAAAATAGGTTGAGCAGTTTTTGAAATTACACAACATACACGCACATCCATACTAACAAAGGTTCTCCAATTATAATACAGTACTTTTCCTTTACATTGTGGCCATTGCACGACGGCAGGAACGCCGGCCGTCGCAGCTTGAACTCCCGGGAAACAGATATCCCCGTAACCGCCAGATTCTTATATTTACAGTTACAATTACGATGATGATAAGCACGCACCTTGTGTTAAGAAATGCTAGAAATATTGTCCTCTATCCGTATATTTCTGGCATCTTCTCAGTAAACTTTCATTCACACTGGAGAGTCAATATTCGAAATTCAGTGAATTTCTCGGCTATTTTCTTTTAATTTTGTAAATTTATGGGGCCGGTTGCGTACACATTATTTTTAAAGTTCTCCTGGATAAAAATCACATATGGTTAAATCAAGGATCGTGAGGGCCACAATTCTTATCTTAAAAAATTCCTGAATTAAATTTAATGGCTTATAAGCTGTATGCGCGGTAGCAAATACTTATTGGAAAAATCCAGTCTGACATTCAACGTTGATCAAAAATGGTGTATATCATTCCTGTACCTCTCTACACTTATTGTTTCTAAAAAAATATTCTGTGCACATTTACTACACCAATTTTCGTGTCAAAGAAGGGAATCTCGTGTATAAAATCGGGTTTCTCTGTAGTTCAGTATCTTTCTTTGCGACGAAACATAGCCATATGAATGCAATCATGTTCTTTACAGAAGAAATTTAAGTTTGGGCCAATTACTCTGTCATTTTGTAAACTCCAGTTACAGAAATTTACCCGACTGTGATGATCACATGAAAAATAAGGTTTGTGCAAGAAACCCCATACATTGGAGGAACTAAAAGAAGACATTAAGGAGAAATTCACTCAATTTCGGTTATTGAACTCTCGAGCATAAATGAAAATGTTTTGAGAAGATGCCAGAAATGTGTGGCTAGAGAAAGACATTTCCATCGTCTCTTATCATAAGGCATATACTTCTTATCATTGTAATTGTAGCTGTAACTATGAGAACGTGAGGTGGTTGCGGGGAATATTTATTACTGTATTGGTGGGACTCCGAGTTGCGGCGGCCGGCGCGCGACAGCCACAGTGTGAAGGGAAAGCACTGTATGAGTATAGATAGTGGATAACTAGTAAATATTTCTGCTCCTTGCTTATTAATATTTTTGGTATACAAAGTATTATTCAATGTTGATAATGACTCTTTACGTTTATATTCACAGACAGTTAGGGATATAACCTCTTCCTCTCTTCACTAGAGCTGTCCATGAACGAGTTTTGGCCATTAATTTGTACCATTCAGCCTTCGAACACATGAGTTCGTGTATACGGGCGAGTTGAGTATACCAGAACTCGAACGGTGCCTCGCTCTCAGCCCATTCCGTTTGGTATACCGAACGAGTATGTGTATCACTTCGTTCGAACCACGGGAATAGTGCCACACGGTGCCTTATGCACAGCCTGAGTTAGAGTGACATTCCAGTATGGAGTCGAGTGGTACAAGAGACAATGTTTTCGTAAAATTAAATGAAGAACTGAAATCTTCTCGGGATTCTAGAAGTAAGTAGATGGTTTGAAAGTGTTCATCTTTGAAACGTCGCTTTCAAACCATCTACTTACCTAGCTAGAAGCCCTAAGGGAACGCTTCAGCTCTTATTTTAAATGAAGTTTATCAGTCAGAGCTTAAAACCGGAAGAATATGGAAGTGCTTCCAGATGATTGTAAAAAAACGACGATATAATAATAATAATAATAATTATTATTATTATTATTATTATTATTATGATAATATGCGTTAATGAAATGTTGAAGTGCTCTCAAATTTACTTTTAAGAATGCTCGGTTTGGTGTTTTTTACACTATTTGAGACATTGTGCTATGTATTTATCACATTAAGGTGCTCTGAAGTATCGTTAGTTTCCTGGTACAGATTTTTTTCATTACCGATTTATTCTCAGGTTTGTTAACTTGTATCTCGTTAAAACAAAACTTACTTTTAGGTACAACCATTGTATATAGCATTAAAGTAGGTAAAGCATGTTTGTTTCATTGTATTTGTTTCAAAAATAGAGGACATAATTTCAGGCATGAATTCCCCGTATGTAGATAGTAAAAACGTCCATACAACACGTGTCCTGAAATGCTTCGTTTCCGAGTTATGGCCTTCGAAACAGTGATATTCAGCGGAACGTACTTCTTACCGCAGGTAGTTTTTCTTTACAGAAGATCTTCAAAGTGTCCTCTTTCTGCTTGAATACAGGCCTCGCATCGATATCTCATGGCCGTGCGAACACGACCCCAAAGAGGTGGCCAAGCAATTGGGCCACGTCCATCCATCCATCAATCAGGAATCCTCCGATAACAGTACTGGCGAGCGTTACGACTGAAATGTGCAGGAGTACCATCATGCAAGAAGTGAGCTTATTGACGAATGCCCAGTGGAGTGCCTTCATACACACCAGGTATGGTGTTTTCCAGGAAGTTTGTGTACGTTTGCCCGTTAGTCTGTTTACAAGTACATAGGTCCAACTAACCGATCACCACTGATATCGGCCTACATATTGAGCATGAACCGCACTTGGTGATGGGATGGAACAACTGCATGTGGGTTTTCATTTGCCCATACATGCTGAGTATGGACATTTGAAATGCCATCTCGTGTGAACTGTGCTTCATCTGTAAATAATACTAAGGCAGAAAAGTTCGAGTTTTGTAGCACACTGTTGCACGAACCACTGGCAGAGCATCAATCCAGCAGGGTAATCTGCTGGTGACAGGGCCTGCACACGTTGCTCTGGCAACAGTCTCCAGACAGTCGTATGAGGAACATTCATTTGCAACGCTAACCTTCATGTACTGATAGGAGTCGTGTACACAGAATCCGGAATCTGCTCCTCTACATCTGAAGTTGTATATCTTGGTCGTTCCCTCCCAAAACGAGGAGATATCAACTTCCCATGAGCACACAGATGGCGACGGAGACGTTCAAATGTCCTCCGAGCTGGACACCTTCGCTGTGGGCACGTCTATTGGTACAAACGACGAACCAGCGCAGCATTGCCGTCCGCTTTACCGTAAATGAAGTGAATTTTTGCCACCTCCTGATTTGAGTACATGTCGCTCAAACACAACACTCAATGTACCCTTCGCCTCGGAATGACCTGTCAGAGTCCTATTAATATCTTCTGTCACGGCAACTACCTACGGTAAGAAAAAAGTTCCAAGTGAATATTACTGTTTTGAAGGCCATAACTCAGAAACCAAGCATTTCCGACATGTTGTAATGCACTTTTTTATCGTCTACATATGAAGAATGTATACCTGAATTTATGCTCTCTATTTTTGAAACATCCTATAAAATTTGAAATGTGTAACTAAATCTTTGTACATACGACTGTGAGTTTTATTGGCCTCTTACAGAAGTTCTCAAGGAAATTGTAAATAAAAGTTCTATGACATTTATGTTGGAATGTATTTTAATAGGTGTTTTGCTTAGGTGAAATTACAGAATAAGTGACAAAATGGAATTTGTGTAACATAATGTAGTAAAGGAAGTTTTGACCGTAAGAGTAGGTAGAAACAAAGAAAAAATCAATAACATGGCATATGATGTCATTAATTTGCCTTAACGCAGTGAAGAATACGCCTGACAATGACGCTATGAAGTGGACCCTCGAACGAGTAAACGCCCATTTCTCCCGAGGGGGCATATGAACCAGAAGCTCGACCATAGTTCGGCACAATTGTTGCTGCTTTTCGAACGAGTTAGCTCGGAGAAACGAGGGAGTCTTGTTATGTACCATATGAACCAGAAGCTCGACCATAGTTCGGCACAATTGTTGCTGCTTTTCGAACGAGTTGGCTCGGAGAAACGAGGGAGTCTTGTTATGTACCATATGAACCAGAAGCTCGACCATAGTTCGGCACAATTGTTGCTGCTTTTCGAACGAGTTGGCTCGGAGAAACGAGCGAGTCTTGTTATGTACCATATGAACCAGAAGATCGACCATAGTTCGGCACAATTGTTGCTGCTTTTCGAACGAGTTGGCTCGGAGAAACGAGCGAGTCTTGTTATGTACCATATGAAACTAAAGAGTAAAACGTGTGTTCCTAACAGCTCAACTCCTCACCAGCAATTCATTTTATCGATGCACAAGAAATCGCAGTGCTATTTCACGTAGTGTTTGGGTTTATCACGTCCTTCTTGCACACAGGGCATTATTGTGCATTTCCTTAATTTGAAACCTTTGAAAGGAAGTTAACCACATTTATCAATTAAAGCAATATGAATATTTATGTTTCACTACTATTCTTCTGCAGCACGCGAGCACGTCATCCATGGAGCGCGTATAAGCGAGAGATCTGTGCGTATGTACGCTCGTCTGTTGCCACTAGTTATCGGGACAGTAATGTCGTTCATTTGCACACAAGAGTGGCATGTGACCATTCGTTATATCTCAAAACTCGAGTGTTTCCGCACGAGCGATTCACATCAATGAAATCAGCGGCATTTAATTAGAGTATGAAGCGTTCATCAAAATCGATCGATCATGTTTGATGTATCTACCTTTAGAGTTACTTGCAGTCGAATGTGGTTGCAAACCAACAGGTTTAAACTTTGTTACAAACCCTGAAGGGCTGAGAACCTTTGTGAGCCAAGAATAGATTTTTCAAACTGGATTGATCAAGGGTGAAAGTTAACTAAATATAATAAGAAACGAAGTAGATAATATTGTGGCAGACCATTATCAATACTTTAAGGGATATGGAATAAACATAGAAGGTAATAAACTTCCAGAATATGAGGCATTAACAGCGCGATCGAATACCTGCTTATTACATGTACAAAATCGTGGTGTCACTGGCACAGGACTAATCACGTGTTGCTAAATAGTGAGGCCTTTGGCAGTAAGCAAAAAGTTCCGTATTAGGACGTCGGCGACATGCAGGAAGAGTGGTAGCTTACTAGGAAATGTGGAACTTAGATGTTCTGGTACAAATGCTATCAAAATATATCCCGTCCCCTCTGGATCATTTGCTTTTGGATCACTTTATTTCTGGAGCTCGTATAGTGACAAATATCCGCAAGTCTGGTACTGCGTGTTGCAACTTCAAGGTAGCAACGCGCCTGTTCCAAGTTTTCCATAAATTCGTTAGTAGCTTCAGTAATAAAAACAATCAATTTGATACAGAAAAATTCCTTAGCTTAAGGCTGAGCCGTGAAAATAACATAACATATGTACAGACGGCTCCGATAGGCGAGGGGTTAGACAGGAACACAGGAAGTCTAATATTCTGTCTTCTCGACTAGCCCTGTCTGTGTATAACAGAGAGCCAGCCCCGGTGTCATCTCAAAGCCTGTAACACAGGAATATGACACTAGCGAGGAAAGAAGACACAATTCTTTTATTTTCTAGGTCGAACCAAAGGAAATAAATTAGCATTTATTTCTACATATGCTGCATAAAAAGCAAATATTGCACTATTTATGCTGGTGCTACTGATGTTTAAAATGCACTATTCAGTAATTTTCTGATGCACATAAACACATCTTGTTTTTAACGTCTTCTGAAAGTAATAATAATAATAGTAATAATAATAATATTAATAATAATACTCTTCTATGCGAGAGATGAAAGCGTGAATATTATTTGGAAAACCTAATGTTATGTTTGGGATTTTAAGTATCTATTTACCAAATGCCATGCCACTAGAGCTGATTTCTTCCCCTCCGTGAACATAACCGTAAACTTTCCCATCTGACATTGTAAACCTTATAGATCTTCATAACAAATCAAAAACAAAAGATATGTATAGGCTCAGAAACACCTCAAATATAAATCTTCTTTGAATATAGACTTCTGGTTAAGTGTATTCTAATGCTTATGTCGTATTAGCTATCTTACCTAGTGTTGCATGAATGCATCCTGTAAATAAGGGACTGACAATGAGCAAAAGTGTGGCATTTGAAAGTTGTGAGTTGCCTACAAGTTTCAATTGTACTAAAGGCGAAAGTTTAACACGGGAAGGCGAAGCATCAGATCACAAACGTCGCGGTCATCCTGCAGAAGTGTCAACAGTATGACGCCTTGCGTATCCCAAAACACCACGGCGAGCAAAACCTTGCGGGCTAATGGATTCGCATTGAACTTCTTTTTTGTTGGGGATGTGGGATGTTTCCCACCGTGCACAAACTTTGCGAAACTTCAGCTTCTCATGGATGATGTTATAAGCAGTTCCATGCGAACAACCTACAGCACGCGCTACGTCATCAAGCGTCACACGAATGATTTGTTCCACACCTGCACTGTGGTTGCAGTTGACACCTCCGCGAACGAACGGGATGCTTCTGATCTCTGTTGCTTCGCCTTCCCGTGTTAAACTTCTCAATCCAATTGAAAACAACCTCCGTGATTAACAGTTCTCACCATACACGGGACGCATTTCGCGATGCTCTTCTACTGTGGACAGTCCTTTTGCCCACAAAAAACGCAAACCGCACACTGTTCTTCTCGTATACACTTCTGTAACACACCCGCCATCTTCTTCTGGCTGCCATTGACTGATCAGGTGCCTACGTGCAAAACTGTCAAGGGCACGTGTTTTACTTGTTTGTTTCATAAAGCGTTCGACTGTGCTGAAAGGCAAGAAATTACGGGCGAAGGGTTTGTCAGGAAAATTTATTAGGGCACTTCTGGCAATATACAAAAAAGTAGAGTTTTGCGTAAAATGCGATTCCAAAACAGTATCGAAGAATGTTATAACTTGGAGAGGAGTAAGGCAAGGGTGTATTCTTTCACGGACACTCAATTTGTTCGTGGACATACCGAAAATGTTGAATTCATTTGAACCTGGCGCTCCTAGCATAGAAGATATCCCCATTCCCGCTCTGTTATTGGCGGATGATTTAATTTTAATGTCCACATCAATTTCTGGTCTACAAAGAGAACTTAATTGCTTAGAAGCATATTGTAAGGAATGGGGAATGGCAGTGAATGCGGGAAAACCAAATTGCTAACGTTCAAGAATGGAGCGGTACATAGCAGCAAGGAGATCTGAACCAGTACAGGCATTGGAGAATGTTAAAGTCTTTGCATATCTGGGCGACACATTATCTATCTGTGGGGAAGCACAGACATATCACAAAACGTAAATGCATAGTAAAATATATGGAGTCATTAAAGTCTGTTATGAAAGTCCCTGGTATACCAATGAGGACAATGAAGATGGTTAGGTCAGGTTTATCATATGGGGCAGAAATTTGGGGTTGGGAAAAGATGGAAAAATTGAACCAAATCCAGACGCATTTTCTGAAGCGAATTCTGCAGGTGCGGAGGGGTACTGCAAATTATGGGGTTCTTAAAGAATTCGGCTTATACAATGAAATCATACATCTAAAAATAAGGGCAGTTAAATACTGGTTACGCATAGTATGGGGAGATCAGGCACTTCTACGCGCGGTGTGTTTCAGGGAGCAAGTACGGCAAGGGTGGGGTATGTGTTCGGCAACAAAATTGCGCAGGGGCTTAGAAGAAATTGGAATGAGGTACATTTGTCTACAGAGGAGGGACATGGGACGTAGCGGATGGAAGATAATCCAGAGACGACTACATGATATTGACAGAATTTGGAATCACAACGTACGGCTAAAATTTCACTTAACTTACAGTGTCAAATAGCGTGGGGCTGGGAGAGGGAGGCCTATTTAGATAACTGTACGCGAGAGGAAAGAAGTGGTTTGGCGTGGCTAGGATTGGGCGCCTGGAAAGACAACAAATTAACTGATGACACCAGAGTGAGACTCTGTGGAGAAAATGAAACATGGAATCATATTCTGGCTCAGTGCAGGGAAACGGAATTACTGAGAAAACAATATTTACCACCACAGTTTCTGGAGTTCAATAGGGGAATGGAGGCCTGCTTGGATGTAGTGCTGGACGCGGGGTGTCATAAATTGGATGGAAAGGAGATTAATTGTCCTAGAGAACGGAAGAGGGGGCGCGCACATAGAGCGGGTCCTTAAGGGTCGGAGCAGTGTATATACAATTTGTATTATAATTGTAATTCATGCTTATTATTTTCTCCCTTTTCATGTTCTTCTATTTTTTTCTTTCCTTTTTACTTTTTTCTTTTCTTTCTTCCTTCATTATGTTAGTATGTATTATAGTACATGCTTGTGTGTGTGTGTGTGTAGTAAGTATATGTTTAGTATTATACACACATTGTTAGATTATAGGGACAGGAAAAGGATGTACGGCAATGAGGCCCATGTGATTGTTGTATTTTACAACAGTAGACTGAAACTGTTCACAATAAAAGTACGACGACGACGACCACCACCTTCCAGGCCAACTTGTTCGAAAAGCAGCATCGAATATACCGAACTATGGCCAAGCTTCTGGTTCACATGCCCTCTCGTGGGAAATGGCTATTTACCCGTTCGAGGCGTGTTCTTCACTGCGTCAAGCCAAATTAATGACAATAGCCTATCCATGTTATTGAGTTTTCGACTTTTTCTACTCACTGCTTCGGTCAAGATTTCTTTTACTACATAAGGAGCAACTATAAGTATTGCCGTCCCAACAGGTATTAAACTTTTTAGTTGACTCGCAACGATACCGATAAACAAATTAAATTTCCATGTTTTGTTTTATCATTACACCTAAGCAAAGTATGTGTGAAAATATGTTCCAAAATAAATGTCATAAAAGTTTCATACACAGTTTCATTCGGAATTACTAATTAATTATGGCAATGACCATCACAAACCAACATATAAAGTTTTCCAGGAAACAAAAATTTCACCGCTCTCTATAAAGCATGTTCTGTAATAATAATAATAATAATAATAATAATAATAATAATAATAATAATAATTCTATGACATGACAACCAATAGAAAGTTTAGGCCTAACAATCCAAAAACCGGCTCCACGCCTTGAAGCAGCACGCTCCGTGTAGCGAATAAACATAATAAATAATGATAATACATATAATATATACGCGTGAATCTGCGGGGGAAATGTGTACATTGCCAGTTATTATTAGGAACGTCCTTCAAACGAAACCTGGCCGATGTGGAGACTATGGGGGTGCAGAAATGAATGCGTAGCTTGTTACTGATGTACCGTTAGGGTTTATTGCCGGCGTTCTGTGTAACACAAGTCTGTTGCCGAGGAAAAGTGCTGTTAATCGGTAAATCGCACGATACAGGGAAACCTTAAAGTTCAATGCATCTTTCAAAGTATGAAACTGACATTCTGAATAAAAATTTAAAAAGTGACCAATAGGATATAAGGTATAGGTCATGTGTTACAACAGCAAGGGGCTTGAAAATTTAAGTGGAGGGAGACGATAATTTTTTGAAGACACATTGGTAAAACAACGCAGAACTGAAACAGCGGAGAGCACAGAGGCTGCTGACGCTCGGTAAATATGAAACGGAGAGGTGGCTAAAAGTAAAATTATTAAAACAGGTCGATAACGAGTTGCCAAGACACAAGACAAGTCGTACTAGGCGACAGGATAAATACGCGGGCAAACGTGTTAGGTGTGTATCGAGTAGCTGGCAGTAACAATGGTGCGTGTGTCGGTGTCAATGCAGGAAGAAACGTGAACATAACATGCAACAGTCGAGAAAAGATCCATGCATCCTGAGATGAAATCTGAACATTAACCAAGATCCGAACGCAGTACCAATCCCACGACCTTCCATGCCGCAGAGCTAGGCCATGTCACATCCTGTTACGCCCCTCGGCCTAATGCACAAATTAGTCAGGATCTTGCGTCCTCAGCCAGAGTGTTGCCAGACATTTGCACGATACTCAGCGGGTACCGGTCCTGTACATGTGAAAACCCGCAAACCCATGGTGGGCCTCGAACTCGTGAGCATTCTGTGGAGCATCGCGCTCCAATCCACTGTGAAACTATGCAACATGGAAAATAATACATTATTCTAAAATAGTATAATTTAACTCCTGCTACACATAGTTCCATATAAGAGTCATTCCACGTCGCATAAATTTTCACAAAATCTGATTATCATGTCTCCGACTCACTTCAAATTTTGTCCATGGATCACAAATAAAAAACTGAATTATGTTTTTAATTCCTATTTTTAAATAGCAATTTTTTAAAAAATATTGCGCAATCCAACTTGTGAAAAGCGGCACACCTCTCTGCCTCTAAATTGGAATCTCACAGACGATAAATGATAAAATTATAAAGTGCAATGCAAAGCTTAATATGTAATCATTTACTTAGTATTTATTATAGTAACATTCGAACTTTCAATCCTATCCTATGGGGGGCAACTTAACTACAATTTAAATGTGCATTTATTCCCCTTCAGGCTCAAGTGAACACCATCTGGTTATTATTGCATTATTGGTTGATGGAATAAATGAATTTAGCTCTAAGGTACCAGGGATCCCTTTTGAATTGCTGTATCTTGCCTTAAAATGGGCACTATGCTCAAAACCACTTGCGGATTATTCATCGCATTGGCACTTTTTGGGGGGGGGGGGCACGCATCGTTTAAGGTTTGGTGACAACGTTAAGTTCTCCATTTTACAGATTTTAAGCATATTGAGGGTAACTAAGCTTAATGAGTTATGCCTTGTGTTATACTTGGAAACATTAAATGGATTGAAGCAATAGTGATAGCTCGTTTCTTCAGTTCACTCATTATGCACTTTCAGAAATCACAAGCTAAGAATGAACTTCTAACGCAAAAAGCTGAACACAAAGTAAGATTTAAAATGAAACAGCGGAGAGGCTTTATAGAATATCAGATTCCAGTTGCTAAGTTACACCGGAAGTGATGGCCTACCACGTTCGTACTGCGTAGCGCATCGGCCGGCGCCGCGTGCCGCTTTAATGCAAAGCTCTGTCAGCAGTCTATGCTCTAAAACGCTACGCTCTAACACAAATAAACTGTTTAAAAGCGTACTTCTAAGGAAGATTCCATCCTGATATTAACAGATTTAAAACAAAATATATCACAGATTTCATCTGTATTTTTTCCAGATTTTAATATTAGGGGGTTAAATATTATATTGCGGTTTAAAATATTCATACTTAAAAAGTGATTGTTTTCTTACTCCGAAAAAGTAGTATTTTATATAAAGCAAACCGCGCTGTTTTTATCTGCAAAACGACCCTGATCATTCTGTATTCCGAGAAAAAATTACTGTTATGTAACGTAGTGCGCGTATAAGAAAAATGTTAAGTACGCTGTAAATCCTAAAATAATTTCGCAAAATATAAAATACCTGTCCATTTATTTTGTGTGGAGCACGTAAACTAAAATTCAGAGAAAGCGATGTTTTATGTGTTTATTAATCGACATTATACTAAATGTTTAGTATTCTTATGTGAGGGTTTCTAAAAACGTTTATACATATAATACATTTAATTATTATGTTTTATATTATAGTTTTACCCTCATTTGTATACATCCATTTTAATGATTTAAATAGATTTACTTACTCTTTAAAGGCACCAACCGTTTCTAGAGCCAGTAACTTAGTGGGATATTCTAACAGAGGTGATTAATAAACATAAATAATAAATAACAAAAGTAATAAAGAAAATACGGAGAATTCAGTCATTTGAGCGAAAGAAATCTTTACTGAAAGAGAAGGGTCATATTAATGGATGTTAGTATTGTGACGGCCACCCCCAAAAGTATGGAATGCTAAGATAATTTTGTACTTACCGTCAAGCTTTATTACGCCATCAGTTTCCCCGAGGGAGTTCTTCGCCACGCATTTGTAGGAGCCGAAGTCCGTCTTGCTCGCACTGCGTATCTTCAATGTCATGTATTTGTAGTAGCCACTGTCCATGGACACAGCTTCGTACTTGTCTCCTGCAACGTTACACCAGAAACAAGCTCAACTTTCGTGAGAAATAACATTGACAGCTATTAGTAAATTCCTTTCATCTGTTTCACTGAGGAACAAGTTCGAGAGGAATCCGACCTACTATACTAACATTACAAACTTTTATAACTTTGGTTGTATCACATCCAGATAAAAAACATATGATTAGCCATTTATGACTGCAACGATGACAGACAACAATGATCACATTATTATTCTGGATTAGAATGTGCAAATATGGAGACGTGAACACCACAACAGATTTTTTGTGTTCTTGAACTGGCTGAAACAAAATCTGTGAAGCGTGTACAATGAAATTTTTCGCGTGAACTTAACCTTGGCCGTCACGACGATGTCCCCTCGTATCTTGGCATTATGGAATGGGACAGACCGTTTTCGTCAGTGCACACCACACATTTAATTTTGGCGAGTCCTCACGGACCTCACAGGGAAGAATGTTCACTACCCCCGGATACGACAATGGTGTCTATTAACTTTCCCATTCACATGGAATGTTGCTTCATCAGAGAAGCACACTTTATCCGGGAAAGCACCGTGCTCTTCAATTTTATCCACAACGTCTGCGGCGAACGTCTTCCGTTGCTTTTGTCCTGGGAATAGATTCACTGTCGTAACTGAATCAGCCCGTAGACTACTTACGAAGGCCGTGCGTATCCTCTCCACATTTTCCGCAGAGACATTCCTTTTGTTATGCTTCCCACGTGTGGACAAAAGACTACTAATTTCTCATAACTGTGTCCAATTCATAATGCTTGCACAGGAGGGGGCATCGTCGTGACGGCTAAGGCTAAACTCACGGCGAAAATGTCTTTGTACACGCTTCACAGATTTTGTTTTAGCCAGTCCAAGAACAGAGAAAAATTTCTGTTGTGATGTCCACGTCGCCTTCTTTGCACATTATAATCTAATCTTGTAGTGTGATCATTGCTGTCATTGTCATTTTTGCAATTATAAATGGCAATAGACCCACTAATCATATTTCAAATGTCTTTTTATCAAGATCTGATGCCACTAAAGTTATAAAAGCTTGTAATGTTAAACTTATAGGCCAGACACCCTGAATTTCTATCAAATGTTAACAGTAATGCTAATTGTTTGTCATTAGTGTCTTATCGCACCAAACATTATTTCATAAGCAACGTTGTAAAAATATTGGAATTTATGTTTGAAATGCACAGACCTTCAGAACTAAAGTATTTGTTTTTTCTGTATAATGCACAAGTATGGGAACAAAGCTACTGAGAAAAATGCTTAGGACATGAATAAGCTCAATAAAGCGATTACACAAGGGAGGTCCTTCTTTGGTTTAAATTGAGTTCTCTTAGAATTGTTTTGATTTATTTTAAAGTGTCTGGTTCTATTGATACATTAAATTATCTGACCTATTGTAAATGAACAAAATACAGTGGTTTGACAGCACACGAAATATTTCTTCCAAATTAGCAAATATTCAGTAATAAAATACAGTTTTCACACTTTAAGTATTGGTCCACAACCCAGATTATAGATATTTGTTCATAATCCAGATAAACTATTGTAGACGAATAATATCTGCCCTTCCTCACTCCTTTTGTTCAATCTCTTTTGGATTTACGATTTCTTTTTAATTGGAACGTTTCAAAAAAAAAACCTTCAATCAAGCGGAATAAGGCAGTCTCTGTAAATTTCCAAATTTTGATACACTTCTTTTACCTATATTGAGCTGTACATGAAAACTTTTCCCCTGTCGTTTTGAAAGTTTTTAAACAACAACACAAGGAGTTATTTAAACAATTATTTTTACGAAGATGTTATGAATACCGTGGTTTAATAGGTAAATCTCGGTTTACTAACTTTTTTATTTATTACATAGAATGCCATGCAAATTAGATTTGTGTAGCATTAACAATTAAGTAGAAAAGTGTACTAACGTGTACTAAAATGTCAAAGGGAGTTTAACAACCTTAAAGACCGCAATTATATCTTACCCTGTTAATTTTGAAAACGTTTTCAAAGCATACACTAAATATTCGAATTTGTATCCCACATTACAGTTCAAAGTCCAGGTTTTGCTGTTTGTGCCCATTTGTCAAGGCTTATTCACCGTAATTCAATGTGAGAAGTCCGCACAAATAGATTGCCAACAGTTTTAATACATATTGAGGTGAACTATAGATCTAGAGGTTAGCTTTAGAGGGATGTATAGTTGTAAATCACATAAACAAATTGTCCGTGAAACGTGAAGCTCATGAGCTACATGGTAATAGGAGTTTGGAGGACCATAGGAGTCATTGTCTAACACTATCTCTCTAATGTCTCTTTCAATAAAGACAAGTGTACTACGTTTTCCTAGTCTAACTTAAGTGATCGGGACATCACTTTAGCTAAAGCCCTAAACAAATTAAAAAAAAGTATTCGTTTAACAGATCGTACACTAATACAAATCCATATATTAATTACACACACATAAAAACAAAATGAATATTAAGAGAAATATTCTTACCAGAAACTATCATATCTCCACGTTCAGTGGTCCAGTAATTGATAGATGCTGGATATGCCTCTGTGTGACACTCTAGGGCAACATCTTGACCTACGTATGCCCCTTCTAGTTGATTAGGTATTGTCAGCATTGGTGGAACTAGGGGAACAAGACAGAAAAACATTTTTGGGGTGAATGGACGCTAAATAAACACTTTCAAAGCGAACTGCACTAAATACGAGAAGTTTCATTGCAGTTTTGATTAGTTAGTTACAAAGGACTGAAATATATTAAAATAAAAGGGCCGAATGAATGCACAGTTAAAGATCTAGGAGAGTTCATTAATATCCAAGGTAATTCTAAAAGCAAGAATACCGAATGTATTCAATAACGTTCTATAGCACATTAGGTTAATCTTTCTGAAAATGCCCCCACATCTATACATGTCAGAATATCTCATGGTCACGGCTCTAATGGAAAAGTACAGCTCATTTTAATGGAGAGGATAAGAATAAAAGGAAGCTATATTTTCTTAGCCGCAAAATACTGCTATTGAATTGCTTATTAAACAGATAAGCGAAACGACATGATTCGCCATATACTTTATAAATTCAGAGGATCTCATAATATTTGAAGTAAATTTTTATTTATTACACTATTTAATAGCAGATATAGACAATTACTTCATGTTTTCCAAAGTAACATATTTTTATGTAAGCTATTATGATTTTTAGAAATAAATGTTGACCCGTCTGAAACTATAAAATAGAAAAAGAAAACGTCTTTTGCTACATTTTACTTCATTTTTGGAAACTATTATCTACGTCAGACACATTATCGGAATTAACTTTAATTAATTGATGACGTATGTGACAATTAACACTTAGTTTACAATGGAAACACGGAACAACCGACAATAAATTTTTCTAGAATTTGACCAGACTAAAAGGGCAACTTAGGAGACAAATTACAAAGCACGTGCCAGATCGATTTGCGCATTACCTTTTTCCCGCCGTTCATAACGATTAGCTTCGTCAGCAACAGTCATCGATAGCAGGTCCTGGTGTAACTCCCAATAAATAAATGAATAAAAGACGGTTGGGCATATCTCCAAGAGCTGACAGTATACTAATAGAAGATGAAAGAGTTTCTCTGGAAAGCGGTATGACGCTGTGGAGTTTCAAATGTGATAAGTGCAAGTGTTTGGACATCACAGAAAAGCAGGTACAGCAGGATGAAGGGCAGGGTAAAAGCTGTACATCAGTTGGGGAGGAGACCAATTACGGGCGGAGAGCAGGATCAAGAGCTGTAGATTAGTAGAGGAGGAGACCAATTACGGGCGGAGAGCAGGATCAAGAGCTGTAGATTAGTAGAGGAGGAGACCAATTGCGGGTGGAGAGCAAGATCAAGAGCTGTAGATTAGTAGAGGAGGGGACCAATTACGGGTGGAGAGCAAGATCAAGAGCTGTAGATTAGTAGAGGAGGAGACCAATTGCGGGTGGAGAGCAAGATCAAGAGCTGTAGATTAGTAGAGGAGGAGCCCAATTACGGGTGGAGAGCAAGATCAAGAGCTGTAGATTAGTAGAGGAGGAGACCAATTACGGGTGGAAAGCAAGATCAAGAGCTGTAGATTAGTAGAGGAGGAGACCAATTGCGGGTGGAGAGCAAGATCAAGAGCTGTAGATTAGTAGACGAGGAGACCAATTACGGGTGGAGAGCAAGATCAAGAGCTGTACATCAGTGGAGGAGGAGACCAATTACGGGTGGAAAGCAAGATCAAGAGCTGTAGATTAGTAGAGGAGGAGACCAATTACGGGTGGAGAGCAAGATCAAGAGCTGTACATCAGTGGAGGAGGAGACCAATTACGGGTGGAGAGCAAGATCAAGAGCTGTACATAAATGGAGGAGGAGAGCAGGATCAAGAGCTGTACGTAAGAGGAGGAGACGAATTAGAGGTGGCGAGCAGGATCAAGAGCTGTATATAAGTGGAGGGGAGCAATTACGGGCTGAGAGCAGGATCAAAAGCTGTACATCAGTGAAGGAGGAGACCAATTACGGGTGGACAGCAGGATCAAGAGCTGTACATCAGTGGAGGAGGAGACCAATTACGGGCTGAGAGCAGGATCAAGAGCTGTACATCAGTGGAGGAGGAGACCAATTACGGGCGGAGAGCAGGATCAAGCACTGTACATCAGTGGAGGAGGAGACCAACTACGGGCTGAGAGCAGGATCAAGAGCTGTACATCAGTGGAGGAGGAGACCAATTACGGGCGGAGAGCAAGATCAAGAGCTGTACATAAGTGGAGGAGGAGACCAATTAGGGATGGAGAGCAGGATCAATAGCTGTACATCAGTAGAGGAGGAGACCAATTACGGGCGGAGAGCAAGATCAAGAGCTGTACATAAGTGGAGGAGGAGACCAATTAGGGATGGAGAGCAGGATCAAGAGCTGTACATCAGTGGAGGAGGAGACCAATTAGGGATGGAGAGCAGGATCAAGAGCTGTACATCAGTGGAGGAGGAGACCAATTAGGGATGGAGAGCAGGATCAAGAGCTGTACATCAGTGGAGGAGGAGACCAATTACGGGCGGAGAGCAAGATCAAGAGCTGTACATAAGTGGAGGAGGAGACCAATTAGGGATGGAGAGCAGGATCAAGAGCTGTACATCAGTGGAGGAGGAGACCAATTACGGGCGGAGAGCAAGATCAAGAGCTGTACATAAGTGGAGGAGGAGACCAATTAGGGATGGAGAGCAGGATCAAGAGCTGTACATCAGTAGAGGAGGAGACCAATTACGGGCGGAGAGCAAGATCAGGAGCTGTACATCAGTAGAGGAGGAGACCACTTACGGGCGGAGAGAAAGATCAAGAGCTGTACATAAGTGGAGGAGGAGACCAATTACGGGTGGACAGCAGGATCAAGAGCTGCACATCAGTGGAGGAGGAGACCAATTACGGGCGGAGAGCAGGATCAAGAGCTGTACATAAGTGGAGGAGGATACGAATTACCGACGAAGAGCGGGGTCAAAAGCTGTACATCAGTGGAGGAGGAGACCAAATACGGGCAGAGAGCAGGGTCAAATGCTGTACACCATTTGACGGGGGGACACATTATGGGCGGAGAGCAAGATCAAGAACTGTACATTAGTAGAGGAGAAGACCAATTACTTCCGGAGAGCAAGATCAAGAGCTGTACATCAGTGGAGCAGGAGACCAATTACGGGCGGAGGACAAGATCAAGAGCCGTACATAAGTGGAGGAAGAGACCAATTACGGGCGGAGAGCAAGATCAAGAGCTGTACATCAGTGGAGGAGGAGACCAATTACGGGCGGAGGGCAAGATCAAGAGCCGTACATAAGTGGAGGAAGAGACCAATTACGGGCGGAGAGCAGGACCAAGTGCTGTACTTAAGTGGAGGAGGAGACCAATTAGGGATCTGGAGCAGTAACAAGAGGTGTTTATCAGTGGAGGAGGAGACCAATTAGGCGGATCAAGTTCTTTACATAAGTGGAGGAGGAGAGCAAGATCAAGAGCTGTACATAAACGGAGGAGGAGAGCAGGATCAAGAGCTGTACGTAAGAGGAGGAGGAGACGAATTATAGCTGGCGAGCAGAATAAAGAGCTGTATATAAGTGGAGTGGAGCAATTACGGGCTGAGAGCAGGATCAAAAGCTGTACATCAGTGGAGGAGGAGCCCAATTACGGGTGGACAGCAGGATCAAGAGCTGTACATCAGTGGAGGAGGAGACCAATTACGGGCTGAGAGCAGGATCAAGAGCTGTGCATCAGTGGAGGAGGAGACCAATTACGGGCTGAGAGCAGGATCAAGAGCTGTACATCAGTGAAGGAGGAGACCAATTACGGGCTGAGAGCAGGATCAAGAGCTGTACATCAGCGGAGGAGGCGACCAATTACGGGCTGAGCGTAGGATCAAGAGCTGTACATCAGTATGAGGAGGAGACAAATTACGGGCAGCGAGCAGGATCAAGAGCTGTACATCAGTGGTGGAGGAGACCAATTACGGGCGGAGAGCAGGATCAAGAGCTTTACATAAGTGGAGGAGACCGATTACGGGCGGAGAGCAGAATCAAGAGCTGTGCAAAAGTGGAAGAGGAGACCAATTACGGGTGGAGAGCAGGATCAAGAGCTATACATAAGAGGAGGAGGAGACCAGTTAGGGATGGAGAGCAGGATCAGGAGCTGTACATCAGTGGAGGAGGCCAATTAAGGATGGAGAGCAGGAACAAGAGCTGTACATCAGCAGAGGAGGAGACCAGTTATGGGCGGAGAGCAAGATCAAGAGCTGTACTTCAGTAGAGGTGGAGACCAATTACGGGCGGAGAGAACGATCAAGAGCTGTACATCAGTGGAGGAGGAGACCAATTACGGGTGGACAGCAGGATCAAGAGCTGTACATCAGTGGAGGAGGAGTCTAATTACGGGCGGAGAGCAGGATCAAGAGCTGCACCTCAGTGGAGGAGGAGACCAATTACGGGTGCAGAGCAGGATCAAGAGCTATACATCAGTGGAGGAGGAGACCAATTATGGGTGGAGAGCAGGATCAAGAGCTGTACATCAGTGGAGGAGGAGACCAATTACGGGCGGAGAGCAGGATCAAGCACTGTACATCAGTGGAGGAGGAGACCAATAAGGGGTGGAGAGCAGGATCAAGAGCTGTAAATCAGTGGAGGAGGAGACCAGTTATGGTTGGAGCACAGGATCAAGAGCTGTACATCAGCGGAGGAGGAGACCAGTTAGGGTTGGAGAGCAGGATCAAGAGCTGTACATCAGTGTAGGAGGAGACCAATTAGAGGTGGAGAGCAGGATCAAGAGCTGTACATCAGTGGAGGAGGAGACCGGTTAGGGGTGGAGAGCGGGATCAAGAGCTGTACATCAGAGGAGGAGGAGACCGGTTAGGGGTGGAGAGAAGGATCAGGAGCTGTAAATCAGTGGAGTTGACGAATTATTGGCGGAGAGCAGGGTCAAAAGCTGTAGATCATTGGAGCAGGAGACCAATTACAGGCGGAAAGCAAGATAAAAGCTGTACATCATTGGAGCAGGAGACCAATTATGGGCGCAGAGCAGGATCAATAGTCTGTACATCAGTGGAGGAAGAGAACACTTACGGGTGGAGAGCAGGGTAAAAGCTGTACATCAATGAAGGAGGTGACCAATTGCGGGCGGAGAGCGGGGTCAAAAGCTGTACATCAGTGGAGGAAGAGACCACTTACGGGTGGAGAGCAGGGTAAAAGCCTTACATCATTGAAGGAGGAGACCAATTGCGGGCGGAGAGCGTGGTCAAAAGCTGTACATCTGTGGAGCAGGAGACGAATTACCGGTAGAGAGAAGGGTAATAGCTGTACATAAGTGGAGGAGGAGACCAATTACGGGCGGAGAGCAAGATCAAGAGCTGTACATCAGTGGAGGAGGTGACCAATTGCGGGCTGAGAGCAAGATCAAGAACTGTACATTAGTAAAGGAGAAGACCAATTACTTGCGGAGAGCACGATCAAGAGCTGTTCATCAGTGGAGGAAGAGTCCAATTACGGGCGGAGGGCACGATCAAGTGCTGTACATATGTGGAGGAAGAGACCAATTAGGAGCGGAGAGTATGATCAAGTGCTGCACTTAAGTGGAGGAGGAGATCAATTAGGGATGGGGAGCAGGATCAAGAGCAGTTTATCAGTGGAGGAGGAGACCAATTAGGAGCGGGGAGCAGGATCAAGAGCTGTACATCAGTGGAGGAGGAGACCAAATAGGGGTGGAGAGCAGGATCAAGAGCTGTACATCAGTGGAGGAGGAGACCAATTACGGGCGGAGAGCAAGATCAAGATCTTTACATAAGTGGAGGAGGAGAGCAAGATCAATAGCCTTACATAAGTGGAGGAGAAGACGAATTAGGGGTGGAGAGCAGGATCAAGAGCCTTACATCAGTAGAGGAGACCAATTATTGGCGGAGAGCAGGGTCAAAATCTGTAGATCATTGGAGCAGGAGACCAATTATGGGCGCAGAACAAGGTAAAAGCTGTACGTCATTTGAGCAGGAGACCAATTATGGGCTCAGAGTAGGTTCAAGAGCTGTTCATCAGTGGAGGAGAAGACCAATTACGGGTGGAGAGCAGGGTAGAAGCTGTACATCATTGAAGGAGGAGACCAATTGCCGGCGGAGAGCGGGGCCAAAAGCTGTAGATCATTGGAGCAGGAGACCAATTATTGGCGGAGAGCAGGGTAAAAGCTGTACATCAGTGGAGGAGGAGACCAATTACGGGCGGAAAGCGGGGTCAAAAGCTGTACGTCAGTGGAGCTGGAGACCAATTATGGGCGGAGAGCAGGGTCAAATGCTGTACATCATTTGAGGAGGAGACCAATTATGGGCGGAGAGCAGGGTAAAAGCTGTACATCAGTGGAGGAGGAGACCAATTATGGGCGGAGAGCAGGATCAAGGGCTCTACATCAGTGGAGGAGGAGACCAGTTAGGAGCGTAGAGCAGGATCAAGAGCTGTACATAAGTGGAGGAGGAGACCAATTAGGGGTGGAGAGCAGGTTCAATAGCTGTACATAAGTGTAGGAGGAGAACAGTTAGGAGCGGGGAGCAGGATCAGGAGCTGTACATCAGGGGAGGAGGAGACCGGTTAGGAGTGGAGAGCAGGATCAGGAGCTGTGCATCAGGGGAGGAGACCAGTTAGGAGTGGAGAGCAGGATCAAGAGCTGTACATCAGTGGAGGAGGAGACCAGTTAGGAGCGGAGAGCAGGATCAAGAGCTGTACATCAGGAGGAGGAGGAGACCAGTTAGGAGCGGAGAACAGGATCAAGATGTGTACATCAGGGGAGGAGGGGACCAGTTAGGAGCGGAGAGCAGGATCAAGAGCTGTACATAAGTGGAAGATGAGACCAGTTAGGAGCTGAGAGCAGGATCAAGAGCTGTACATAATTGGAGGAGGAGACCAATTACGGGCGGAGAGCAGGATCAAGAGCTTTACATAAGTGGAGGAGGAGACCAGTTAGGAGCGGAGTGCAGGATCAAGAACCGTACATCAGTGGAGGAGGAGACCAATTACGGGCGGAGAGAAGGATAAAGAGCTGTACATTAGTGAAGGAGGAGACCAGTTAGGAGCGGAGAACAGCATCAAGATCTGTACATCAGTGGAGGAGGAGACCAGTTAAGGGCGGAGAGCAGGATCAAGAGCTGTACATCAGTGGAGGAGGAGACCAGTTAGGAGCGGAGAGCAGGATCAAGAGCTGTATATCAGGAGGAGGAGGAGACCAGTTAGGAGCGGAGAATAGGATCAAGATCTGTACATCAGGGGAGGAGGGGACCAGTTAGGAGCGGAGAGCAGGATCAAGAGCTGTACATAAGTGGAAGATGAGACCAGTTAGGAGCGGAGAGCAGGATCAAGCGCTGTACATAATTGGAGGAGGAGACCAATTACGGGCGGAGAGCAGGATCAAGAGCTTTACATAAGTGGAGGAGGAGACCAGTTAGGAGCGGAGTGCAGGATCAAGAACCCTACATCAGTGGAGATGGAGACCAAATACGGGCGGAGAGCATGATCAAGAAGTGTACACCAGTGGTGGAGACCAATTATTGGCGGAGAGCAGGGTCAAAAGCTGTAGATCATTGGAGCAGGAGACAAATTATGGCCGGAGAGCAATATCAAGAGCTGTACATCAGTGGAGGAGGAGACCAATTACGGGCGGAGAGCAGGATCAATAACTGTACATCAGTGGTGGAGACCAATTATTGGCGGAAAGCAGGGTCAAAAGCTGTTCATCATTGGATCAGGAGACCAATTACGGGCGGAGAGCAGGATCAAGATCTGTACATCAGTGGAGGAGGAAACGAATTACGGGCGGAGAGCAGTATCAAGAGCTGTACATCAGTGGTGGAGACCAATTACGGGCGGAGAGCAGGATCAAGAGCTGTACATAAGGGGAGGAGGAGACCAATTACGGGCGGAGAGCATGATCAAGCACTGTACATCTGTGGACCTGGAGCCCAAATACGGGCGGAGAGCAGGGTCAAATGCTGTACACCATTTGACGAGGGGACACATTATGGGCGGAGAGCAAGATCAAGAACTGTAGATTAGTAGAGGAGAAGACCAATTACTTCCGGAGAGCAAGATCAAGAGCTATACATCAGTGGAGGAAGAGACCAATTACGGGCGGAGGGTAAGATCAAGAACTGTACATAAGTGGAGGAGGAGACCAATTACGGGCGGAGAGCAAGATCAAGAGCTGTACATAAGTGGAGGAGGAGACCAATTACGGGCGGAGAGCAAGATCAAGAGCTGTACATAAGTGGAGGAAGAGACGAATTACTTGCGGAGAGCAAGATCAAGAACTGTACATCAGTGGAGGAGAAGACCAGTTACATGCGGACAGCAAGATCAAGAGCTGTACATAAGTGGAGAAAGAGACCGATTACGGGCGGAAGGCAAGATCAAGAGCCGTACATAAGTGGAGGAAGAGACCAATTACTTGCGGAGAACAAGATCAAGAGCCGTACATAAGTGGAGGAAGAGACCAATTACGGGCGGAGAGCAGCATCAGGTGATGTACCTAAGTGGAGGAGGAGACCTATTAGGGATGGGGAGCAATATCAAGAGGTGTTTATCAGTGGAGCAGGAGACCAATTACGGGCTGTGTGCAGCATCAAGATCTTTACATAAGTGGAGGAGGAGTGCAAGATCAAGAGCTTTACATAAGTGGAGGAGGAGACCAATTAGGGGTGGAGAGCAGGATCAAAAGCTGTAGATCAGTGCAGCAGGATACCAATTATGGGCGCAGAGCAGGGTAAAACTTACATCATTGGAGCAGGATACCAATTATGGGCGCAGAGCAGGGTAAAACTTACATCATTGGAGCAGGAGACCAATTATGGGCGCAGAGTAGGATCAAGAGCTGTACATCAGTGGAGGAGGAGACCAATTGTGGGCGGAGAGCGTGGTTAAAAAGCTGTGGATCATTGGAGCAGGATACCAATTATTGGCGGAGAGCAGGGTCAAAAGCTGTACATCAGTGGAGGAAGAGACCACTTACGGGTGGAGAGCAGGGTAAAAGCCTTACATCATTGAAGGAGGAGACCAATTGCGGGCGGAGAGCGTGGTCAAAAGCTGTACATCTGTGGAGCAGGAGACGAATTACCGGTAGAGAGAAGGGTAATAGCTGTACATAAGTGGAGGAGGAGACCAATTACGGGCGGAGAGCAAGATCAAGAGCTGTACATCAGTGGAGGAGGTGACCAATTGCGGGCTGAGAGCAAGATCAAGAACTGTACATTAGTAAAGGAGAAGACCAATTACTTGCGGAGAGCACGATCAAGAGCTGTTCATCAGTGGAGGAAGAGTCCAATTACGGGCGGAGGGCACGATCAAGTGCTGTACATATGTGGAGGAAGAGACCAATTAGGAGCGGAGAGTATGATCAAGTGCTGCACTTAAGTGGAGGAGGAGATCAATTAGGGATGGGGAGCAGGATCAAGAGCAGTTTATCAGTGGAGGAGGAGACCAATTAGGAGCGGGGAGCAGGATCAAGAGCTGTACATCAGTGGAGGAGAAGACCAAATAGGGGTGGAGAGCAGGATCAAGAGCTGTACATCAGTGGAGGAGGAGACCAATTACGGGCGGAGAGCAAGATCAAGATCTTTACATAAGTGGAGGAGGAGAGCAAGATCAATAGCCTTACATAAGTGGAGGAGAAGACGAATTAGGGGTGGAGAGCAGGATCAAGAGCCTTACATCAGTAGAGGAGACCAATTATTGGCGGAGAGCAGGGTCAAAATCTGTAGATCATTGGAGCAGGAGACCAATTATGGGCGCAGAACAAGGTAAAAGCTGTACGTCATTTGAGCAGGAGACCAATTATGGGCTCAGAGTAGGTTCAAGAGCTGTTCATCAGTGGAGGAGAAGACCAATTACGGGTGGAGAGCAGGGTAGAAGCTGTACATCATTGAAGGAGGAGACCAATTGCCGGCGGAGAGCGGGGCCAAAAGCTGTAGATCATTGGAGCAGGAGACCAATTATTGGCGGAGAGCAGGGTAAAAGCTGTACATCAGTGGAGGAGGAGACCAATTACGGGCGGAAAGCGGGGTCAAAAGCTGTACGTCAGTGGAGCTGGAGACCAATTATGGGCGGAGAGCAGGGTCAAATGCTGTACATCATTTGAGGAGGAGACCAATTATGGGCGGAGAGCAGGGTAAAAGCTGTACATCAGTGGAGGAGGAGACCAATTATGGGCGGAGAGCAGGATCAAGGGCTCTACATCAGTGGAGGAGGAGACCAGTTAGGAGCGTAGAGCAGGATCAAGAGCTGTACATAAGTGGAGGAGGAGACCAATTAGGGGTGGAGAGCAGGTTCAATAGCTGTACATAAGTGTAGGAGGAGAACAGTTAGCAGCGGGGAGCAGGATCAGGAGCTGTACATCAGGGGAGGAGGAGACCGGTTAGGAGTGGAGAGCAGGATCAGGAGCTGTGCATCAGGGGAGGAGACCAGTTAGGAGTGGAGAGCAGGATCAAGAGCTGTACATCAGTGGAGGAGGAGACCAGTTAGGAGCGGAGAGCAGGATCAAGAGCTGTACATCAGGAGGAGGAGGAGACCAGTTAGGAGCGGAGAACAGGATCAAGATGTGTACATCAGGGGAGGAGGGGACCAGTTAGGAGCGGAGAGCAGGATCAAGAGCTGTACATAAGTGGAAGATGAGACCAGTTAGGAGCTGAGAGCAGGATCAAGAGCTGTACATAATTGGAGGAGGAGACCAATTACGGGCGGAGAGCAGGATCAAGAGCTTTACATAAGTGGAGGAGGAGACCAGTTAGGAGCGGAGTGCAGGATCAAGAACCGTACATCAGTGGAGGAGGAGACCAATTACGGGCGGAGAGAAGGATAAAGAGCTGTACATTAGTGAAGGAGGAGACCAGTTAGGAGCGGAGAACAGCATCAAGATCTGTACATCAGTGGAGGAGGAGACCAGTTAAGGGCGGAGAGCAGGATCAAGAGCTGTACATCAGTGGAGGAGGAGACCAGTTAGGAGCGGAGAGCAGGATCAAGAGCTGTATATCAGGAGGAGGAGGAGACCAGTTAGGAGCGGAGAATAGGATCAAGATCTGTACATCAGGGGAGGAGGGGACCAGTTAGGAGCGGAGAGCAGGATCAAGAGCTGTACATAAGTGGAAGATGAGACCAGTTAGGAGCGGAGAGCAGGATCAAGCGCTGTACATAATTGGAGGAGGAGACCAATTACGGGCGGAGAGCAGGATCAAGAGCTTTACATAAGTGGAGGAGGAGACCAGTTAGGAGCGGAGTGCAGGATCAAGAACCCTACATCAGTGGAGATGGAGACCAAATACGGGCGGAGAGCATGATCAACAAGTGTACACCAGTGGTGGAGACCAATTATTGGCGGAGAGCAGGGTCAAAAGCTGTAGATCATTGGAGCAGGAGACAAATTATGGCCGGAGAGCAATATCAAGAGCTGTACATCAGTGGAGGAGGAGACCAATTACGGGCGGAGAGCAGGATCAATAACTGTACATCAGTGGTGGAGACCAATTATTGGCGGAAAGCAGGGTCAAAAGCTGTTCATCATTGGATCAGGAGACCAATTACGGGCGGAGAGCAGGATCAAGATCTGTACATCAGTGGAGGAGGAGACGAATTACGGGCGGAGAGCAGTATCAAGAGCTGTACATCAGTGGTGGAGACCAATTACGGGCGGAGAGCAGGATCAAGAGCTGTACATAAGGGGAGGAGGAGACCAATTACGGGCGGAGAGCATGATCAAGCACTGTACATCTGTGGACCTGGAGCCCAAATACGGGCGGAGAGCAGGGTCAAATGCTGTACACCATTTGACGAGGGGACACATTATGGGCGGAGAGCAAGATCAAGAACTGTAGATTAGTAGAGGAGAAGACCAATTACTTCCGGAGAGCAAGATCAAGAGCTATACATCAGTGGAGGAAGAGACCAATTACGGGCGGAGGGTAAGATCAAGAACTGTACATAAGTGGAGGAGGAGACCAATTACGGGCGGAGAGCAAGATCAAGAGCTGTACATAAGTGGAGGAGGAGACCAATTACGGGCGGAGAGCAAGATCAAGAGCTGTACATAAGTGGAGGAAGAGACGAATTACTTGCGGAGAGCAAGATCAAGAACTGTACATCAGTGGAGGAGAAGACCAGTTACATGCGGACAGCAAGATCAAGAGCTGTACATAAGTGGAGGAAGAGACCGATTACGGGCGGAAGGCAAGATCAAGAGCCGTACATAAGTGGAGGAAGAGACCAATTACTTGCGGAGAACAAGATCAAGAGCCGTACATAAGTGGAGGAAGAGACCAATTACGGGCGGAGAGCAGCATCAGGTGATGTACCTAAGTGGAGGAGGAGACCTATTAGGGATGGGGAGCAATATCAAGAGGTGTTTATCAGTGGAGCAGGAGACCAATTACGGGCTGTGTGCAGCATCAAGATCTTTACATAAGTGGAGGAGGAGTGCAAGATCAAGAGCTTTACATAAGTGGAGGAGGAGACCAATTAGGGGTGGAGAGCAGGATCAAAAGCTGTAGATCAGTGCAGCAGGATACCAATTATGGGCGCAGAGCAGGGTAAAACTTACATCATTGGAGCAGGATACCAATTATGGGCGCAGAGCAGGGTAAAACTTACATCATTGGAGCAGGAGACCAATTATGGGCGCAGAGTAGGATCAAGAGCTGTACATCAGTGGAGGAGGAGACCAATTGTGGGCGGAGAGCGTGGTTAAAAAGCTGTGGATCATTGGAGCAGGATACCAATTATTGGCGGAGAGCAGGGTCAAAAGCTGTAGATCATTGGAGCAGGAGACCAATTATTGGCGGAGAGCACGGTAAAAGCTGTACATCGCTGGAGGAGGAGACCAATTACCGGTGGAGAGCAGCGTAAAAGCTGTACATCATTGATGGAGGAGACCAATTGCGGGCGGAAAGCGGGGTCCAAAGCTGTACATCAGTGGAGCTGGAGACCAATTATGGGCGGAGAGCAGGGTAAATGCTGTACATCATTTGACGAGGAGACCAATTATGGCGGAGAGCAGGGTAAAAACTGTACATTAGTGGAGGAGGAGACCAGTTATGGGCGGAGAGCAGGATCAAATGCTGTACATCAGTGGAGGAGGAGACCAGTTAGGAGCGGAGAGCAGGATCACGAGCTGTACATAAGTGGAGGAGGAGATTAATTAGGGGTGGAGAGCAGAATCAAGAGCTGAACATCAGTGGAAGAGGAGACCAATTACGGGCGGAAAGCAGGATCAAGAGCTGTACGTCAGTGGAGGAGGAGATCAGTTAGGAGCGGAGAGCAGGATCAAGAGCTGTACATAAGTGGAGGAGGAGACCAATTAGGGGTGGAGAGCAGGATCAATAGCTGTACATAAGTGTAGGAGGAGAGCAGGATCAAGAGCTGTGCATCAGGGGAGGAGACCAGTTAGGAGTGGAGAGCAGGATCAAGAGCTGTACATAAGTGGAGGTGGAGACCAATTACGTGCGGAGAGCAGGATAAAGAGCTGTACATTAGTGAAGGCGGAGACCAGTTAGGAGCGGAGAGCAGCATCAAGATCTGTACATCAGTGGAGGAGGAGACCAGTTAGGGGCGGAGAGCAGGATCACGAGCTGTACATCAGTGGAGGAGGAGATCAGTTAGGAACGGAGAGCAGCATCAAGATCTGTACATCAGTGGAGGAGGAGACTAGTTAGGAGCGGAGAGCAACATCAAGATCTGTACATCAGTGGAGCAGGAGACCAGTTAGGGGCGGAGAGCAGGATCAAGATCTGTACATCAGTGGACGAGGAGACCAGTTAGGAGCGGAGAGCAGCATCAAGATCTGTACATCAGTGGAGGAGGAGACCAGTTAGGAGCGGAGAGCAGCATCAAGATCTGTACATCAGTGGAGGAGGAGACCAGTTAGGGGTGGAGAGCAGCATCAAGATCTGTACATCAGTGGAGGAGGAGACCAGTTAGGAGCGGAGAGCAGCATCAAGATCTGTACATCAGTGGAGGAGGAGACCAGTTAGGGGCGGAGAGCAGGATCAGGAGCTGTACATCAGTGGAGGAGGAGACCAGTTAGGAGCGGAGAGCAGGATCAAGAGCTGTACATTAGTGGAGGAGGAGACCAGTTAGGGGTGGGGAGCAGGATCAAGAGCTGTACATCAGTGGAGGAGGAGACCAGTTAGAAGAGCAGAGCTGGATCAATAGCTGTACATCAGGGGAGGAGGAGACCAGTTAGGAACGGAGAGCAGGATCAATAGGTGTACATCAGTGGAGGAGGAGACCAGTTATTCGCGAAGAGCAGGATCAAGAGCCGTACATCAGGGGAGGAGGAGACCAGTTAGGAGCGGAGAGCAGGATCAAGAGCTGTACATAAGTGGAGGAGGAGACCATTTACGGGCGGAGAGCAGGATCAAGAGTTGTACATAAATGGAGGAGGAGACCAATTACGGGCGGAGAGCAGGATCAAGAGTTGTACATCAGTGGAGGAGGAGACCAGCTACGGGCGGAGAGGAGGATCAAGAGCTGTACATCAATGGAGGAGGAGACCAACTACGGGCGGAGAGCAGGAGCAAGAACTGTACATCAGTGGAGGAGGAGACCAATTACGGGTGGAGAGCGGGATCAATAGCTGTACATCAGTGGAGGAGGAGACCAATTACGGGTGGACAGCAGGATCAAGAGCTGCACATCAGTGGAGGAGGAGACCAATTACGGGCGGAGAGCAGGATCAAGAGCTGTACATAAGTGGAGGAGGATACGAATTACCGACGGAGAGCGGGGTCAAAAGCTGTACATCAGTGGAGGAGGAGACCAAATACGGGCAGAGAGCAGGGTCAAATGCTGTACACCATTTGACGGGGGGACACATTATGGGCGGAGAGCAAGATCAAGAACTGTACATTAGTAGAGGAGAAGACCAATTACTTCCGGAGAGCAAGATCAAGAGCTGTACATCAGTGGAGCAGGAGACCAATTACGGGCGGAGGACAAGATCAAGAGCCGTACATAAGTGGAGGAAGAGACCAATTACGGGCGGAGAGCAAGATCAAGAGCTGTACATCAGTGGAGGAGGAGACCAATTACGGGCGGAGGGCAAGATCAAGAGCCGTACATAAGTGGAGGAAGAGACCAATTACGGGCGGAGAGCAGGACCAAGTGCTGTACTTAAGTGGAGGAGGAGACCAATTAGGGATCTGGAGCAGTAACAAGAGGTGTTTATCAGTGGAGGAGGAGACCAATTAGGCGGAGAGCAAGATCAAGTTCTTTACATAAGTGGAGGAGGAGAGCAAGATCAAGAGCTGTACATAAACGGAGGAGGAGAGCAGGATCAAGAGCTGTACGTAAGAGGAGGAGGAGACGAATTATAGGTGGCGAGCAGAATAAAGAGCTGTATATAAGTGGAGTGGAGCAATTACGGGCTGAGAGCAGGATCAAAAGCTGTACATCAGTGGAGGAGGAGCCCAATTACGGGTGGACAGCAGGATCAAGAGCTGTACATCAGTGGAGGAGGAGACCAATTACGGGCTGAGAGCAGGATCAAGAGCTGTGCATCAGTGGAGGAGGAGACCAATTACGGGCTGAGAGCAGGATCAAGAGCTGTACATCAGTGAAGGAGGAGACCAATTACGGGCTGAGAGCAGGATCAAGAGCTGTACATCAGCGGAGGAGGCGACCAATTACGGGCTGAGCGTAGGATCAAGAGCTGTACATCAGTATGAGGAGGAGACAAATTACGGGCAGCGAGCAGGATCAAGAGCTGTACATCAGTGGTGGAGGAGACCAATTACGGGCGGAGAGCAGGATCAAGAGCTTTACATAAGTGGAGGAGACCGATTACGGGCGGAGAGCAGAATCAAGAGCTGTGCAAAAGTGGAAGAGGAGACCAATTACGGGTGGAGAGCAGGATCAAGAGCTATACATAAGAGGAGGAGGAGACCAGTTTGGGATGGAGAGCAGGATCAGGAGCTGTACATCAGTGGAGGAGGCCAATTAAGGATGGAGAGCAGGAACAAGAGCTGTACATCAGCAGAGGAGGAGACCAGTTATGGGCGGAGAGCAAGATCAAGAGCTGTACTTCAGTAGAGGTGGAGACCAATTACGGGCGGAGAGAACGATCAAGAGCTGTACATCAGTGGAGGAGGAGACCAATTACGGGTGGACAGCAGGATCAAGAGCTGTACATCAGTGGAGGAGGAGTCTAATTACGGGCGGAGAGCAGGATCAAGAGCTGCACCTCAGTGGAGGAGGAGACCAATTACGGGTGCAGAGCAGGATCAAGAGCTATACATCAGTGGAGGAGGAGACCAATTATGGGTGGAGAGCAGGATCAAGAGCTGTACATCAGTGGAGGAGGAGACCAATTACGGGCGGAGAGCAGGATCAAGTACTGTACATCAGTGGAGGAGGAGACCAATAAGGGGTGGAGAGCAGGATCAAGAGCTGTAAATCAGTGGAGGAGGAGACCAGTTATGGTTGGAGCACACGATCAAGAGCTGTACATCAGCGGAGGAGGAGACCAGTTAGGGTTGGAGAGCAGGATCAAGAGCTGTACATCAGTGTAGGAGGAGACCAATTAGAGGTGGAGAGCAGGATCAAGAGCTGTACATCAGTGGAGGAGGAGACCGGTTAGGGGTGGAGAGAAGGATCAGGAGTTGTAAATCAGTGGAGTTGACGAATTATTGGCGGAGAGCAGGGTCAAAAGCTGTAGATCATTGGAGCAGGAGACCAATTACAGGCGGAAAGCAAGATAAAAGCTGTACATCATTGGAGCAGGAGACCAATTATGGGCGCAGAGCAGGATCAATAGTCTGTACATCAGTGGAGGAAGAGAACACTTACGGGTGGAGAGCAGGGTAAAAGCTGTACATCAATGAAGGAGGTGACCAATTGCGGGCGGAGAGCGGGGTCAAAAGCTGTACATCAGTGGAGGAAGAGACCACTTACGGGTGGAGAGCAGGGTAAAAGCCTTACATCATTGAAGGAGGAGACCAATTGCGGGCGGAGAGCGTGGTCAAAAGCTGTACATCTGTGGAGCAGGAGACGAATTACCGGTAGAGAGAAGGGTAATAGCTGTACATAGGTGGAGGAGGAGACCAATTACGGGCGGAGAGCAAGATCAAGAGCTGTACATCAGTGGAGGAGGTGACCAATTGCGGGCTGAGAGCAAGATCAAGAACTGTACATTAGTAAAGGAGAAGACCAATTACTTGCGGAGAGCACGATCAAGAGCTGTTCATCAGTGGAGGAAGAGTCCAATTACGGGCGGAGGGCACGATCAAGTGCTGTACATATGTGGAGGAAGAGACCAATTAGGAGCGGAGAGTATGATCAAGTGCTGCACTTAAGTGGAGGAGGAGATCAATTAGGGATGGGGAGCAGGATCAAGAGCAGTTTATCAGTGGAGGAGGAGACCAATTAGGAGCGGGGAGCAGGATCAAGAGCTGTACATCAGTGGAGGAGGAGACCAAATAGGGGTGGAGAGCAGGATCAAGAGCTGTACATCAGTGGAGGAGGAGACCAATTACGGGCGGAGAGCAAGATCAAGATCTTTACATAAGTGGAGGAGGAGAGCAAGATCAATAGCCTTACATAAGTGGAGGAGAAGACGAATTAGGGGTGGAGAGCAGGATCAAGAGCCTTACATCAGTAGAGGAGACCAATTATTGGCGGAGAGCAGGGTCAAAATCTGTAGATCATTGGAGCAGGAGACCAATTATGGGCGCAGAACAAGGTAAAAGCTGTACGTCATTTGAGCAGGAGACCAATTATGGGCTCAGAGTAGGTTCAAGAGCTGTTCATCAGTGGAGGAGAAGACCAATTACGGGTGGAGAGCAGGGTAGAAGCTGTACATCATTGAAGGAGGAGACCAATTGCCGGCGGAGAGCGGGGCCAAAAGCTGTAGATCATTGGAGCAGGAGACCAATTATTGGCGGAGAGCAGGGTAAAAGCTGTACATCAGTGGAGGAGGAGACCAATTACGGGCGGAAAGCGGGGTCAAAAGCTGTACGTCAGTGGAGCTGGAGACCAATTATGGGCGGAGAGCAGGGTCAAATGCTGTACATCATTTGAGGAGGAGACCAATTATGGGCGGAGAGCAGGGTAAAAGCTGTACATCAGTGGAGGAGGAGACCAATTATGGGCGGAGAGCAGGATCAAGGGCTCTACATCAGTGGAGGAGGAGACCAGTTAGGAGCGTAGAGCAGGATCAAGAGCTGTACATAAGTGGAGGAGGAGACCAATTAGGGGTGGAGAGCAGGTTCAATAGCTGTACATAAGTGTAGGAGGAGAACAGTTAGGAGCGGGGAGCAGGATCAGGAGCTGTACATCAGGGGAGGAGGAGACCGGTTAGGAGTGGAGAGCAGGATCAGGAGCTGTGCATCAGGGGAGGAGACCAGTTAGGAGTGGAGAGCAGGATCAAGAGCTGTACATCAGTGGAGGAGGAGACCAGTTAGGAGCGGAGAGCAGGATCAAGAGCTGTACATCAGGAGGAGGAGGAGACCAGTTAGGAGCGGAGAACAGGATCAAGATGTGTACATCAGGGGTGGAGGGGACCAGTTAGGAGCGGAGAGCAGGATCAAGAGCTGTACATAAGTGGAAGATGAGACCAGTTAGGAGCGGAGAGCAGGATCAAGAGCTGTACATAATTGGAGGAGGAGACCAATTACGGGCGGAGAGCAGGATCAAGAGCTTTACATAAGTGGAGGAGGAGACCAGTTAGGAGCGGAGTGCAGGATCAAGAACCGTACATCAGTGGAGGAGGAGACCAATTACGGGCGGAGAGAAGGATAAAGAGCTGTACATTAGTGAAGGAGGAGACCAGTTAGGAGCGGAGAACAGCATCAAGATCTGTACATCAGTGGAGGAGGAGACCAGTTAAGGGCGGAGAGCAGGATCAAGAGCTGTACATCAGTGGAGGAGGAGACCAGTTAGGAGCGGAGAGCAGGATCAAGAGCTGTATATCAGGAGGAGGAGGAGACCAGTTAGGAGCGGAGAATAGGATCAAGATCTGTACATCAGGGGAGGAGGGGACCAGTTAGGAGCGGAGAGCAGGATCAAGAGCTGTACATAAGTGGAAGATGAGACCAGTTAGGAGCGGAGAGCAGGATCAAGCGCTGTACATAATTGGAGGAGGAGACCAATTACGGGCGGAGAGCAGGATCAAGAGCTTTACATAAGTGGAGGAGGAGACCAGTTAGGAGCGGAGTGCAGGATCAAGAACCGTACATCAGTGGAGATGGAGACCAAATACGGGCGGAGAGCATGATCAAGAAGTGTACATCAGTGGTGGAGACCAATTATTGGCGGAGAGCAGGGTCAAAAGCTGTAGATCATTGGAGCAGGAGACAAATTATGGCCGGAGAGCAATATCAAGAGCTGTACATCAGTGGAGGAGGAGACCAATTACGGGCGGAGAGCAGGATCAATAACTGTACATCAGTGGTGGAGACCAATTATTGGCGGAAAGCAGGGTCAAAAGCTGTTCATCATTGGATCAGGAGACCAATTACGGGCGGAGAGCAGGATCAAGATCTGTACATCAGTGGAGGAGGAGACGAATTACGGGCGGAGAGCAGTATCAAGAGCTGTACATCAGTGGTGGAGACCAATTACGGGCGGAGAGCAGGATCAAGAGCTGTACATAAGGGGAGGAGGAGACCAATTACGGGCGGAGAGCATGATCAAGCACTGTACATCTGTGGACCTGGAGCCCAAATACGGGCGGAGAGCAGGGTCAAATGCTGTACACCATTTGACGAGGGGACACATTATGGGCGGAGAGCAAGATCAAGAACTGTAGATTAGTAGAGGAGAAGACCAATTACTTCCGGAGAGCAAGATCAAGAGCTATACATCAGTGGAGGAAGAGACCAATTACGGGCGGAGGGTAAGATCAAGAACTGTACATAAGTGGAGGAGGAGACCAATTACGGGCGGAGAGCAAGATCAAGAGCTGTACATAAGTGGAGGAGGAGACCAATTACGGGCGGAGAGCAAGATCAAGAGCTGTACATAAGTGGAGGAAGAGACGAATTACTTGCGGAGAGCAAGATCAAGAACTGTAAATCAGTGGAGGAGAAGACCAGTTACATGCGGAGAGCAAGATCAAGAGCTGTACATAAGTGGAGGAAGAGACCGATTACGGGCGGAAGGCAAGATCAAGAGCCGTACATAAGTGGAGGAAGAGACCAATTACTTGCGGAGAACAAGATCAAGAGCCGTACATAAGTGGAGGAAGAGACCAATTACGGGCGGAGAGCAGCATCAGGTGATGTACCTAAGTGGAGGAGGAGACCTATTAGGGATGGGGAGCAATATCAAGAGGTGTTTATCAGTGGAGCAGGAGACCAATTACGGGCTGTGTGCAGCATCAAGATCTTTACATAAGTGGAGGAGGAGTGCAAGATCAAGAGCTTTACATAAGTGGAGGAGGAGACCAATTAGGGGTGGAGAGCAGGATCAAAAGCTGTAGATCAGTGCAGCAGGATACCAATTATGGGCGCAGAGCAGGGTAAAACTTACATCATTGGAGCAGGATACCAATTATGGGCGCAGAGCAGGGTAAAACTTACATCATTGGAGCAGGAGACCAATTATGGGCGCAGAGTAGGATCAAGAGCTGTACATCAGTGGAGGAGGAGACCAATTGTGGGCGGAGAGCGTGGTTAAAAAGCTGTGGATCATTGGAGCAGGATACCAATTATTGGCGGAGAGCAGGGTCAAAAGCTGTAGATCATTGGAGCAGGAGACCAATTATTGGCGGAGAGCACGGTAAAAGCTGTACATCGCTGGAGGAGGAGACCAATTACCGGTGGAGAGCAGCGTAAAAGCTGTACATCATTGATGGAGGAGACCAATTGCGGGCGGAAAGCGGGGTCCAAAGCTGTACATCAGTGGAGCTGGAGACCAATTATGGGCGGAGAGCAGGGTAAATGCTGTACATCATTTGACGAGGAGACCAATTATGGCGGAGAGCAGGGTAAAAACTGTACATTAGTGGAGGAGGAGACCAGTTATGGGCGGAGAGCAGGATCAAATGCTGTACATCAGTGGAGGAGGAGACCAGTTAGGAGCGGAGAGCAGGATCACGAGCTGTACATAAGTGGAGGAGGAGATTAATTAGGGGTGGAGAGCAGAATCAAGAGCTGAACATCAGTGGAAGAGGAGACCAATTACGGGCGGAAAGCAGGATCAAGAGCTGTACGTCAGTGGAGGAGGAGATCAGTTAGGAGCGGAGAGCAGGATCAAGAGCTGTACATAAGTGGAGGAGGAGACCAATTAGGGGTGGAGAGCAGGATCAATAGCTGTACATAAGTGTAGGAGGAGAGCAGGATCAAGAGCTGTGCATCAGGGGAGGAGACCAGTTAGGAGTGGAGAGCAGGATCAAGAGCTGTACATAAGTGGAGGTGGAGACCAATTACGTGCGGAGAGCAGGATAAAGAGCTGTACATTAGTGAAGGCGGAGACCAGTTAGGAGCGGAGAGCAGCATCAAGATCTGTACATCAGTGGAGGAGGAGACCAGTTAGGGGCGGAGAGCAGGATCACGAGCTGTACATCAGTGGAGGAGGAGATCAGTTAGGAACGGAGAGCAGCATCAAGATCTGTACATCAGTGGAGGAGGAGACTAGTTAGGAGCGGAGAGCAACATCAAGATCTGTACATCAGTGGAGGAGGAGACCAGTTAGGGGCGGAGAGCAGGATCAAGATCTGTACATCAGTGGAGGAGGAGACCAGTTAGGAGCGGAGAGCAGCATCAAGATCTGTACATCAGTGGAGGAGGAGACCAGTTAGGAGCGGAGAGCAGCATCAAGATCTGTACATCAGTGGAGGAGGAGACCAGTTAGGGGCGGAGAGCAGCATCAAGATCTGTACATCAGTGGAGGAGGAGACCAGTTAGGAGCGGAGAGCAGCATCAAGATCTGTACATCAGTGGAGGAGGAGACCAGTTAGGGGCGGAGAGCAGGATCAGGAGCTGTACATCAGTGGAGGAGGAGACCAGTTAGGAGCGGAGAGCAGGATCAAGAGCGGTACATTAGTGGAGGAGGAGACCAGTTAGGGGTGGGGAGCAGGATCAAGAGCTGTACATCAGTGGAGGAGGAGACCAGTTAGAAGAGCAGAGCTGGATCAATAGCTGTACATCAGGGGAGGAGGAGACCAGTTAGGAATGGAGAGCAGGATCAATAGGTGTACATCAGTGGAGGAGGAGACCAGTTTTTCGCGAAGAGCAGGATCAAGAGCCGTACATCAGGGGAGGAGGAGACCAGTTAGGAGCGGAGAGCAGGATCAAGAGCTGTACATAAGTGGAGGAGGAGACCATTTACGGGCGGAGAGCAGGATCAAGAGTTGTACATAAATGGAGGAGGAGACCAATTACGGGCGGAGAGCAGGATCAAGAGTTGTACATCAGTGGAGGAGGAGACCAGCTACGGGCGGAGAGGAGGATCAAGAGCTGTACATCAATGGAGGAGGAGACCAACTACGAGCGGAGAGCAGGAGCAAGAACTGTACATCAGTGGAGGAGGAGACCAATTACGGGTGGAGAGCGGGATCAATAGCTGTACATCAGTGGAGGAGGAGACCAATTACGGGCGGAGAGGAGGATCAAGAACTGTACATCAGTGGTGGAGACCAATTATTGGCGGAGAGCAGGGTCAAAAGCTGTAGATCATTGGAGCAGGAGACCAATCACGGCCGGAGAGCAGGATCAAGAACTGTACGTCAGTGGAGGAGGAGACCAATTATTGCTGGAGAGCATGGTCAAAAGCTGTAGATCATTGGAGCAGGAGACCAATTACGGCCGGAGAGCAGGATCAAGAACTGTACATCACTGGAGGAGGAGACCAATTACGGGCGCAGAGCAGGATCAAGAACTGTACATCAGTGGTGGAGACCAATTATTGGCGGAGGGGAGGGTCAAAAGCTTTACATTTTTGGAGCAGGAGACCGAATACGGGCGGAGAGCAGGATCAAGAGCTGTACATCAGTGGAAGAGGAGACCAATTACGGGCGGAGAGCAGGATCAAGTACCGTACATCAGTGGAGGAGGATACTAATTACGGGCGGAGAGCAGGATAAAGATCTGTACATCAGCGGAGGAGTCCAATTACGGGCGGAGAGCAGGATCAAGAGCTGTACATCTGTGGAGGAGACCAATTACGGGCGGAGAGCAGGATCAAGAACTGTATATCAGTGGAGGAGGAGACCAATTACGGGCCGAGAGCAGGATCAAGAGCTGTACATAAGTGGAGGAGGAGACCAATTACGGGCGGAGAGCAGGATCAAGAACTGTATATCAGTGGAGCAGGAGACCAGTTAGGAGCGGAGAGCAGCATCAAGATCTGTACATCAGTGGAGGAGGAGACCAGTTAGGAGCGGAGAGCAGCATCAAGATCTGTACATCAGTGGAGGAGGAGACCAGTTAGGGGCGGAGAGCAGGATCAGGAGCTGTACATCAGTGGAGGAGGAGACCAGTTAGGAGCGGAGAGCAGGATCAAGAGCTGTACATTAGTGGAGGAGGAGACCAGTTAGGGGTGGGGAGCAGGATCAAGAGCTGTACATCAGTGGAGGAGGAGACCAGTTAGAAGCGCAGAGCTGGATCAATAGCTGTACATCAGGGGTGGAGGAGACCAGTTAGGAACGGAGAGCAGGATCAATAGGTGTACATCAGTGGAGGAGGAGACCAGTTATTCGCGAAGAGCAGGATCAAGAGCCGTACATCAGGGGAGGAGGAGACCAGTTAGGAGCGGAGAGCAGGATCAAGAGCTGTACATAAGTGGAGGAGGAGACCATTTACGGGCGGAGAGCAGGATCAAGAGTTGTACATAAATGGAGGAGGAGACCAATTACGGGCGGAGAGCAGGATCAAGAGTTGTACATCAGTGGAGGAGGAGACCAGCTACGGGCGGAGAGGAGGATCAAGAGCTGTACATCAATGGAGGAGGAGACCAACTACGGGCGGAGAGCAGGAGCAAGAACTGTACATCAGTGGAGGAGGAGACCAATTACGGGTGGAGAGCGGGATCAATAGCTGTACATCAGTGGAGGAGGAGACCAATTACGGGCGGAGAGGAGGATCAAGAACTGTACATCAGTGGTGGAGACAAATTATTGGCGGAGAGCAGGGTCAAAAGCTGTAGATCATTGTAGCAGGAGACCAATCACGGCCGGAGAGCAGGATCAAGAACTGTACGTCAGTGGAGGAGGAGACCAATTATTGCTGGAGAGCATGGTCAAAAGCTGTAGATCATTGGAGCAGGAGACCAATTACGGCCGGAGAGCAGGATCAAGAACTGTACATCACTGGAGGAGGAGACCAATTACGGGCGCAGAGCAGGATCAAGAACTGTACATCAGTGGTGGAGACCAATTATTGGCGGAGGGGAGGGTCAAAAACTTTACATTTTTGGAGCAGGAGACCGAATACGGGCGGAGAGCAGGATCAAGAGCTGTACATCAGTGGAAGAGGAGACCAATTACGGGCGGAGAGCAGGATCAAGTACTGTACATCAGTGGAGGAGGATACTAATTACGGGCGGAGAGCAGGATAAAGATCTGTACATCAGCGGAGGAGTCCAATTACGGGCGGAGAGCAGGATCAAGAGCTGTACATCTGTGGAGGAGACCAATTACGGGCGGAGAGCAGGATCAAGAACTGTATATCAGTGGAGGAGGAGACCAATTACGGGCCGAGAGCAGGATCAAGAGCTGTACATAAGTGGAGGAGGAGACCAATTACGGGCGGAGAGCAGGATCAAGAACTGTATATCAGTGGAGCAGGAGACCAATTTCGGGCGGAGAGCAGGATCAAGAGCTGTACATCAGTGGAGGAGGAGACCAATTACGGGCGGAGAGCAGGATCAAGAGCTGTACATCAGTGGAGGAGGAGACCAATTACGGGCTGAGAGCAGGATCAAGAGCTGTACATCAGTGGAGGAGGAGACCAATTACGGGCGGAGAGCAGGATCAAGAGCTGTACATCAGTGGAGGAGGAGACCAATTTCGGGCGGAGAGCAGGATCAAGAGCTGTACATCAGTGGAAGAGGAGACCAATTACGGGTGGAGTGCATGATCAAGAGCTGTACATCAGTGGAGGAGGAGACCAATTACGGGCGGAGAGCAGGATTAAAAGCCGTACATAAGTGGAGCAGGAGACCAATTACGGGCGGACAGCAGGGACAAAAGCTGTACATCAGTGGAGGAGGAGACCAATTACGGGCTGAGAGCAGGGACGAAAGCTGTACACCAGTGGAGGAGACCAATTACAAGTAGAAGAAACGGTAATAGCTGTACATCAGTGGATGAAATGACCCATTAGGGGTAAAAGATGAACTTCAATGGGGGAGGAGACATATTTCAAGTGGAAGCTAATGTAAAAGCTGCACATCAGTGGAGGAGACCAATTACGTGTAAAAGGCAGGGTAAAAGCTGCACAGCAGTGAGGGAGACCATTTACGTTTAAAAGGCAGAGTAAAATCTGCACAGCAGTGGGGGAGACCAATTACGTGTAAAAGGAGGGTAAAAGCTGCACAGCAGTGGGGGAGACCAATTACGTGTAAAAGGAGGATAAAAGCTGCACAGCAGTGGGGGAGACCAATTACGTGTAAAAGGAGGGTAAAAGCTGCACAGCAGTGGGGGAGACCAATTACGTGTAAAAGGAGGATAAAAGCTGCACAGCAGTGGGGGAGACCAATTACGTGTAAAAGGAGGGTAAAAGCTGCACAGCAGTGAGGGAGACCAATTACGTGTAAAAGGAGGATAAAAGCTGCACAGCAGTGGGGGAGACCAATTACGTGTAAAAGGAGGGTAAAAGCTGCACAGCAGTGGGGGAGACCAATTACGTGTAAAAGGAGGATAAAAGCTGCACAGCAGTGGGGGAGACCAATTACGTGTAAAAGGAGGATAAAAGCTGCACAGCAGTGAGGGAGACCAATTACGGTTGGAGGAGATGGTGAAAGCTGCACATCAATCATGGAGTATAGCAAAACGGATGGAAGATAGTGAAAAAGCTGCACATCAGTGAAAGATGATACGAATTGAGGGTGGAAGGTAGAGTAAATCTGAACGTCAATGGAGGAGCACATCAACAATGGGTGGAGGGTAGGGTAAAACTTGCTCAGCAGTTGAGGAGGCGACCAATTACCTTAGAAAGCAGGGTAAAACCCTCAAATCTGAAGTGGAGGAGACCAATGCCGGGTGCAAGATAGGGTAAAAAACTGTACAGCACTGAAGAGTGAGATGAATTGCGGGTAGAACGCCGGATGTAAGCTTCACATCAGTTAAGGAGACCAATTACGGGTGGAGGGCAGGGTAGAAGCTGCACCTCCGTGAGGAAAGAGACCTATTACGGGAGGAAGGAAAGATAAAGCTACACCTTAGTGGAGGACACTCATTTCGGGGGTGAAGGTAGGGTAAATGCTACACAACAGTGAAGGAGAGGACCAACTACGGGTAGAGGGCAGGGTAAAGGCTGCACTCCCATAGAGAAAGAGACCTATTACGGGAGGAAGGAAAGATAAAGCTACACCTTAGTGGAGGACACTCATTTCGGGGGTGAAGGTAGGGTAAATGCTACACAACAGTGAAGGAGAGGACAAACTACGGGTAGAGGGCAGGGTAAAGGCTGCACTCCCATAGAGAAAGAGACCTATTGCGGGCGGAAGACAAGGTAAAGCTACACCATAGTGGAAGAGGACACTAATTTCGGGTGAAGGTAGGGTAAATGCTACACAACAGTGAAGGAGAGGACCAACTACGGGTAGAGGGCAGGGTAAAGGCTGCACTCCCATAGAGAAAGAGACCTATTACGGGAGGAAGGAAAGATAAAGCTACACCTTAGTGGAGGACACTCATTTCGGGGGTGAAGGTAGGGTAAATGCTGCACAACAGTGAAGGAGAGGACCAACCACGGGTAGAGGGCAGGGTAAAGGCTGCACTTTAGTGGAGGAGACCAATTATGTGTGGAAGACAGGGTGAAAGCTGCACTCCCATAGAGAAAGAGACCTATTGCGGGCGGAAGACAAGGTAAAGCTACACCATAGTGGAAGAGGACACTAATTTCCGGTTGAAGGTAGAGTAAATGCTGCACAACAGTGGAAAAGCAGACCAATTACGGGAGGAGGGCGGGGTAAATGTCTACATGTCAGTGGAGAGGCAGACCAACAACGGCACTTTCTGACGAAGTGGTCCTAGGGCAGCGAATTTTTCCGTTAACTGAGGAGGTCAGATTTTCGAGTGATTGTCTAGCGTGTCACTATTGTTTTTCTTTAAACAATGGTGATAAAGACTTCCTTGTTGTGCAGCTCACCAGTTTAATTTATTACTGTGTTGTTTATGCATATTACCCTGTTGAACCTCCATGGTATTTCTTTCTCTGACATTTTATGTTTGGAATAAAGCAATGGTGACTTTTAATGCTCTGCATTTTATTTAATACTTTTAGCTTTGGGGTAACGTTTTAAGCCAATAAAATAGTTGCAACAAACATATTTATTGAATCGTAATGCTAGGATTTGAGAAACAATGTAATGTTAACTAAACTTTTAAATGAAGCATTTTCCGGGTGTTACTAGCATTGTTATTTTGTATTTATTTTTCGCTACTGTTTGCAAGTTTGCAAAAGAAGTTCATGGTCGGGTAACTAATGTCTCCAAATGCGGTTAACACAACGATTTTGCTATTTTCTGTAGCTCCTTCTTCAACTAATTTTGAAATATCGGCCACTACCTCTGTTTAGTTTGTTTTTCGGCACGGTTAACCATATCACCAGCAAATGATTTGTAATTGCATGTCAAAATACCAAACACATGTAGCAGCTGGTTTTGCCCACAGAAACTTCACTAACCGCTGAATCGAGTGAAGTAATGAAGGGTGTACGAGGAACATCTGTCTCTCTTTGCATCTGCTGAAGTTTGTACCTGTGAGAAATGCCTATCTATTGCTTTAGAAGACCACAACCGATGGTTCAGATGGAGTGCCACCGAAATCGTAGTGGCATTCCACCTAGAGCCCCTGTGTTATAGGTCACCACCCATTCTGGTGCAAGGGCATACGACATAACTCTACTGAGAGGCCGGACCTTTCTACCAGATTATAAATTATATAATTATTCTGGGGAAAATAAAATGTAAATCAACATAGTACGTCCCTCGTAAGAAGAAACCTAATTTTTCAAATTTCATGATGAAGGAAAATATGTCGGTGTTCCTGATTTAACACAAACAGTATTAAGGTTCAACTTATTTGAAATCACGTTTACATCTATTTATAAGGATTGGAAAACACAGGAAGCCACTAGATTATCCATTTTGATATCTGCATTGACTCTCTGCATATAACATTTGCCTATCATGAAGAATTCTGTTGCCTTGCTTCAGCTATTAAAGAAAATCACCCGAGTAAGGCATTACTCTCAGGGAAATATACTACCTAACTACATAAGGGAACCACCAAAGATGTCCATCTTTTAGATTGTAGTTACTGTTTTTTGTTAGGGTCCAGCATTTGCTTAGGATAGCATAGGACTAGTTAACGGAGGGGACACCTAGCACCTCGACCCCAGTGGATCTTATGTGCGTACACCCCCGGAAGCGAGGTTGGCGTAAACGACAGAGACGCGCAGAGTGCCCTAACAGTTCCAGTCATCACCACTCGGCCACGGGAGGGTCGCTCGGAGACCGGGGAAAAACGACTCAGCAGTTGAGGCTCGACAGGCTTCCCTCTAGCAGGGCCGAGAAGAGCCTCTGCGCCATCTGTCCGACACCAACCGAACCACAGACACGGAGTCGACCTGAAACCTGAAAGAGAAATCCAGGGAAAATCAAATGAGAGGAAATCCGTGGTAGAATATACCACTCCGGCTTTCGCCCGTGTCCGACAGGGAAAACCACGAAAAACTCATAATCAGATTGAAGGGCCACAGCGAATCGAACCTAGGACCTCCCGAATACGAGCCTTGCACGTTACCGGGGTCATGTCGCTCGGTTCATATAAACATTACTTCCTGATCTAGTTCTGAAGACGAAAAGACTATAATTTATGGAATGATATTGAAATTCCGTAAACGCTATGGTTCCCTGCAATTATGGGCTCAAGTCCATATCAAGTTCAGAGCTCAACGTAGCAGTTGAGTGTTTTTATCCTGCTAAGCTACAAAGTACAAGCAAGTTGATAGTAATGGAAGCTAATATGTATAATGCCTACTCAGTTAAGTAATTACAAACGTAATATCTGTCTTATATGAATGTTATCTTCCAGGTTTAGATTTAACCAATTATATGAAAGCACCAACTTTGAATTGCTTAAAGTTATAGCTGAATAACCCTGAGGTAGTTATTGTTTTATTAATTAGTGTTGATCGTGGTTTGTTTTCTACATGATATATAAACATTAATACGACAGTAGTATTCTACAAAAATTTGCTGTGACTGAATAAAGTATGTTACAACTTTACTTCAAACATTAGAATTAATTTGGGTCTTAATCTATGTAGTTATTTTTGGAATTCACAGATTCTTATTAAACTACTAGAGACGAAGTTCCTGATAGGACCATAAATTTGATGTTCTGGAAAGTATTGTTTTTAAATAAAGATAATAAATATAAGCACCGATGATTCGTTGCTTGTAGTATAGATGCATTTTCATTACTCTAGAAGTAACTTCAGTGAACCGGCTGACAGTCGCAGAATGAATATGTGACTACAACTAATTTGCACAGCGATATTAAGATCATAATATCGTTATTACAGCATTACCTGTGAAGGGGAGACCGATTAACTCCAAATGAAAAATCTGGTATTCATAATCAAGGTGAGCGATATAAAATACCGTGTCATTTGTTTTGTGCGTTACCAATTCAATTTGTATGTAAAACAACAGAAACGAGGCAGTCCTGGACACTTAAAAAGTAATGTAATATGAAGTGCTGAAACTAAAGTAAATATTAGTTTTAATTATATTTTTCAAAAAGTGAAAAATTATCTGAGAGAGAAAACTGGGAATGAAACTAAGTACCCATTATGATAACAAACATCAATAATTTCAGAATTAAAATATGATGTAAAGTATACACATTTGTGGAACATTTAACGTAACATGCACAGTGTATTAACTGTCAGCCGAGCTCGAAATACCAACACTAGAAACTACAGGACTTGCAAAGTATGTCCTTACCGCTGGCACGGTGTTTTGCTTTTCGGCAACTGGACATGTCACCACTGGCTGCGCCTGTACTTTGGCTTCGCCTCCTAAAACTATGTATAATATCGTACCTTATAGAAAATTGGTCAGCTAAACAGGGATTGAACTGTATCCGGTTCCATTTCGTATGTTTTCCTTGAGTTCTCCCAATGTGTGAAGACTTCTGTATACGTTGTCCTTCAGGCTATTCCACCATTAAATCTTGTAAACTGTTTGTTGGATCTTGGAGCGAGAAGGATATACAGCGTCATTAATCACTGAATTTTCAAATACTTCACTACTTTTATCAGTGGAGTCTTTTGCTGAATGAATAGTGCCGGGATCTCGTTGAAATCGCACACAATGAGCCAGAATGCGATTTAGGTCGGCTCGTAAAAATATAACCATAATCGCACACCAAACCCCAAATGCATCCCAACTGACCAGCCACCCACCGGATGGTGATTAGTTGCTCTGCAAGGTCAGGCCTTGTTCTGAGCCTTCTACAGTAATGATGTACTATGGAGAAGGGGTGTTCCATTTTATAGACGACGGCTTCAAATTCTGGTTTCACCAGCGATGAGTAGGTTGTCGGAAAGCTTACAAGGTTTACATACATTTTGATTAAAAATATGATGGTAATTTCTAACGGCACAGATCACGAAAACCAAGATAAAAAAGTATTAATCACGTAGGAACTAAGTAATGTTTTCAAATTTAGACTGAAGGGTGAGCTAAACGGGTCACGTGACTACTATAACCTTCCTAGACTTTGAGCTCATTTGAAGAAATATGTTGGCGGACAACGCATTCAACTCCACGCGGCGAGTAACGCTTTACGATCAGCTGATTCATGATATGGGAACTAACTGAACGCGCTCCTACTATAAGGTATGTGCACGGGCAGGGGCCCGCGAGGTGAGCCAGCCTTGGCCGAGAAGCAAAACTACACGCGTGTGACAGATATATTTCGGGAGCCCAATGCATGGATAAACAGAGTTCAAGTCAATTAATACTTACACTGTACCCTTAGGAGAACCCTTTTACTTATTGAAGGCGGAACTCCGTTTGATGCTATACACAGGTATGCTCCCATGTGAATTCGGCTCACTTTGGTAAAGTGAAGAATCTCTCCATCTACAACGTTCACTGAAAAATAAAAGCATGCACGTTGCGTTAATTGAGTTATTAACAACTATGACTATACAATGTAACGTTTTAAATGTAAACAGCAAAGGAAGAAATCTGAACACTTGCTGAATACACTTGCTTCCGCGTGAAAGATACAGTGCCTTTTCCGTCACACTGCGGCCGCCGCATGGCTGCTCGCGCGCCGGCCACTGCACCTCGGACTCCCGCCGAAACAGTCCTAATATCACCGCAACCGCCTCTCATTCTTACAGTTACAATTACAATGATAGTGAGCACATACCTTATCATAAGAGATTTTGGAAGTGTTGTCCTTATCTATCCAAACATTTCTAGCGTCTTCTCAAGAAGTTTTCATTCACACTGGTGAGTTCAATTTCGAAGCTGAGTGAATTTCTCGCTTCAGGTTTTATTTTAGTTCTTAAAGCATAGAGGTTTGTTGCATACATTTTATTTTGCAAGTTTTCCCATAGATAAAAAGTGCATAGAGTTAAATGCACATGATCCCTTACTAATTAGTTAATTACCCTATATAAAACATTTCCGAAATTAAAATGAATCACTCGTCGGCGGTAGCAGACTCTTGTTGGTAACCTCCAGCCTGACATTCAGCTTCGGTCAGCCGTTCAAAATGTTGTAAGTCATTTCTGTACCTCTCCGTATTCATTGTTTGTGCAAAGCATATAGGTCCTATTATTGTGTATGCATTTAAGACACACGAAACACAACGATTTCTGTCATTCAAAGGAATCTGGTCTGCTGCAATATGGCGTTTGCAACGGAATATAAACATGCTTCATGACAGAAGAATATTGAGCTTGTGTCATTTCGCAAAATCTAATCACATAAGCTTACCTACTCTGATGATCACGTGAAAAACAAGCCCACGCACTCTGAAACATGAGTCGAGTCACTCATTTTCGGATATCAAACCCTCGAGTGTGAATGAAAATTTCCCCAGAAGATTCCAGAAATGTATGAACAGAGGACATTTCCTACGTAAGGCATGTGCTTATTAACACTGTAATTGTAACTGTAGCTGCGAGAATGCGAGGTAGTTGCGCGGGTATTATAACTGTTTCGCCGGGAGTCCGAGTGGCCGGTGCGCGAGTAACTGTGCGTTGGCCGCAGTGTGAGGGAAAAGGACTGTATTCATACAAATCATCACTCAGTTGCCGTTCAGTAATACCAATAAAGGACGGATTTTAATTCATTTTGAAGCACCTAAAGAGCAATAATATCTTATGTAGACTTACATGAGTTTCTAGGATAAAACAAATATATTAAAACAAAATTAGCCTTTAGTGAAAAGATCGCTACAGAGACATATTCTTAGAATCAACACTGAATTACTCCAAATTATAACTGATAAATACATTTACAATAGCTGCAGGTTAGATTTATACAAAAAAGGATTATGTGTGTGAAAAACATACTCGGAAATATAATCTATTTTTCATCCCAATAAACAGAAAGATTTATTAATGCTTGTAAAGCGACATATAAAGATTAATTTGATGACTAATATAAGGAATAGTCACGTTTGTGTACCACTAAAATGTTTTAATATGTACTAGCGGAACCCACGACTCCACTCGCGTTTTTGCGTTAATTGCAATGCCATTCTCATTCTCACTCATTCGCTCTTCGTCTTCCACGCCCACTCTATCCCTCCCTCCTTATCTCTCCTTCCCCTTTTCCTCTCTCCCCTGCACTTTATCTCTCTCTCTGGATGTCTAACATGCACTTCATGTTATATTTTGAAAGTCGGCGATTCAACGTTTTTTCCGTGGTGGTAATGCAAATTAAAACACAAATAAAAGCTTTCACATTTTGTAAACTTACGTGTGTTATGCTAATTGGAACCACACCGTTCTCCATAGCAATTGAATTACGTAAACTAAAACTAATGCTGAAAATGTTGTATCAATGTTTAAATATTCCTCGAATCAAATCTTGTAAATAGGAAGCCTGGCAACACTACATACTTATGCAATTTTTATTTAAGATTTTTCTGTAGCCTCAGTACTAAGTGAGAACTTTTGGTTTTTGAAACTTACATAGTATAGCCTCTTCTATGAGTGGACCCTAACGTATGTTATGTAAAAGCTTTTGCACGAACATAGCAAACGTTTATTTATCATACGCGAACTCACGCGACAATTAAGCAACTATTCTATAAGTGTGAATTTTGCTTTAATCTGTATCACATTAAAGCCTTTAATACGAATTCTTTAGAAAAAACAGAAAATTATCAGAAACATTTTTGTTTATTGGTAATGGCCACTTGGAATTTTTGTATTTATTCGCCCATATTGGTGACTACTTTAAAGGATCCTACTTGTTTCACATTATGTCTATAACAGAATTATATCAAGAATTTTCTCACCTTGTGGCTTATGGGTAGCGTAACTTCCTTGTAATCGGAGGGTCAGCATTCGAATCTTGATTAGTGTAATTTGTTTGGACACATGTTTTCCAGAAATTTCTCTTAACTCGAAAATGCAAATTATGGATAGCTCTGTGTACCTCGGACTCATTTCAGTACTTATCAATCACGTCTCCATTCAGTGCCTCTGTAAACGTGAGGCACAGTCCTCTTGTCCTTTCACCTATAGAGGGATTACCGAGAGACATAGGCTCCCCAATAGTGCTTACATCGCAAGGAGGAGTTCCCTAAACAGCTTTACTCAGGCGGTCTATAGTCCAAGTCTGAGCAAGTCCTCACGTAATCAGAAATAAGCAGTGCAACTGCACTAATAACACTGCACGCGTTGTAGAGTATGACCGAAAACAATCGAATCACGTGCACGGAAACATGCGATATTTTTGGTTTCCGATGTTTTGCATTATTTAATGTTGGCAGAATCTCCTCAAGATCTAACTTCCTCACTAGCCTTGGGTGTGCCAGTCCGCTATTGCTTGGAACTTAAGTCCGACACATACTATTAGGTCTAGGTGAGCTGCGAAATGGGAGGAGTAAGGAAGCATTCCACCTGAGTGGTTGGAAGGCAGGCTTCGCACGACTGTCCGCACCAGCGGGGTGTCAAAGGTCTAGCACTCAAACATTAGCCTATGAACGCAGGTCTGTTTCAGGAGCAAAGGAAAAGGGGGCGGAGTAAGACAAACATTAAGTGGAGTACTGGACAAGGTAAGAGCTGGGGACTGGGCTAGGCAGAGGCGGTTTACTATTTGCTTTCCAACATGTATGTATATCGGCACGATTCCATGCACTTAGCTGTACCTGGAGTGTAATCTACCTTCCTTCTCGTGCCACAACAGCTAGCATACACATCTGAGACGTGTATCCTCCGGTTAGAAGTCACTCAAATCTTTGTTTCTGTGTTACGATTTTAATGTCGTTCTCCGTGGTCTAGTGGTACCATGCTAGCCTCTAGTTCCCGAGGTCGCGGGTTCAAACCCGGCGGAGAACGATGGATTTTTTCGGGCGTAAAATCCTTAGCATGGGTTCCCTCGGAAAGGAAGTAAAGCCGGTGGTCCCGTGTCGTAGATTTACGGCACGTAAAAGAACCTCAGGCCTGAGAAAGAGGCCTCTGAGCAAAATTACCGCTCTTTCACGCCCAATATGGAATGGGACGCTAAGGACCACAACAGTTAAAGAGCGTCCATAAATAAAAACTCAATTAATTTTAATCTCATGCGGCAATTATACACAAAAACGGTGCATTAGTATACTTATACAAATAATATAATTAAAACTAATTGAACATTAAAACATATGGATATAGATTTTGAATCTCTAATACTAGAATTTTTCTAGGGTAATAACCTTGTCTATATTTGGTTGATTTACCTAATGTTTGGGAGATTACAAAGATATCGACCAATAGTCTAGTGTCAAAATACATGCAAGTTTACATAGTATTTTCCTTCTAAACTCAGCAATATTAACATAAATGTATTGTGTATAGCTTGTAATACAAGAGGTGGTAGTTTAAAGGCAGGATTGGACAAGAGCGCTCTACAACCGTAAATTTAAAGACTATGTCGCACCATCTCACCAAAACACATTACTCTTCCTCTTTCACATAGGCTTACTGAGAATCACGAGCAATGGGTCTATGCACACAGTATACCAGCAACCGAACAGTTTTTGGTAATTTTGGATTTTGTGTGATAAACGTTCACTTGGGTATACAATGGGCTACCCCGAAGTCTTCAAATGTATACGCGTGTGCGTCCTTGTGCGGGTAGGGGTAGGTGCTCGTGCACTGCGACCTGCATACATGTATTGCGGCTACCATCCCCAGGAGGAAGGGATGAAGTGGAGGAACCACAGGAGGCTATAGGCCACAGGTCACAGAGATGCGCGCGGTAGTCCCTAGCATTTTCAAGCTCGAAGACCCTTCCCACTGTTGGAGCTGCATAGAGAGAGAGGGAGAGAGAGAGAGCGCGCGATGAACGACCAAGCAGCCCCCTGGTGTCTTCGGGGAGTACTCTTTCCTTTGAGCATGCGTCCGCGCCATCTGTCCGGTACCGCCATACGCCCACGCAACCTAGAAGCACACATGAAACGAGAAGGAAACGGAATGAAAGGGAAACGACGGAAAGGAAATCGTGATAGAGAAGAAACTACACCAACATTCGCCTGTCGACCCGGAGAAACCACAAAAAGACCATAGGTCAGATTGGGCGCTTGCCGGGGATGAAACCCGGGGCCTCCCGAATGCGAGTCCTTTCAAGCAAAAGTGGCAGAACCTATTATTATACGTCTATACCATACCTTAGCTCCCTCTTAGAAAATATTAATTTCATTACACAAATGGGGAGGTTCTAATCAATATATTTGGCTTATTGTTAGTAAGCGGTGCTACATAAGTGTTACATAACAGAAGATTGCCATGCTATGAACACTTATTTATATCAGTTCTATACAGTAGATGTTTTTCGATACTATTGTGTACGTGAAAGGATAGCACAGCTCTTGTACCGCAGTATAAGCAAAAGGCACGTGTTTGTGCAGTGCTAAGACTATTTATTTCTTTTACATTTTATCAACACCCCAGAAAAGCAGTTTTATTATGGGTTTCCAAAACATCAAATTACATTTAAGTTGCACAGAGAGGTTGTGGGCGATAGCGGGAGAGAAAGTAGGAAAAGAAAGAGGGATAAAAGGGGAGGGAGATACGTTGAGAAATTGAGGGGAGGAGAGACAGTGTTCTAATGAGAAATACCTTGCTATATCAGAAAAGTTGTAATTGCCCGTATAAAACATTTGACATTAATTAGTTTTTATTTTGCATAACTTTAAACTTTTTTAAATTGAATATACTTTTCGTCTTCTAATTGATTCTTATTTGAATAATTGTTGCTATGTGCATAACAATTTCTGAGAGGGAAAGCTATTTGTGAAGCTACAGCAATGTGTTATTGGTGTACGGATTGCGTAACAAGCACAAGAAACTACCACAAGTTTGCGTGCCATAAAACATTTTAGTTATATATTAATTTTTATTTATATCCGTGATGAACAGTTCTTGAACCGATTTTGAAAACATATCATTGTACCTAAGTTGTACACTGAAAAATGAGAGGGTGAGAGCGATTGAGGGGAAAGAAGAGAGATCGCACATCTCGCACTAACTAGAGCAGACCTACGCGTTCTACTAGTTATTTACCCTGGTAGGAGTTAAGGCGTTGAGGCCTCTACCAGGCAATACTACCAACACAATAAAAAAGGCCCAACAAAGATATTAAAATGAAGAAACAAGTAGGTAGGTAAAAACTTTAAACGGCTTAATATTTAAATTTGAAATATTAGTTGCTATCACATAAAATAACAGTAATAATAAATGAATATTGCGAGGTATTAGTCATTATAATACAGCAGTAGACCAGGTTGGACTATAAATGTATGCTGAAGTATAACGTCCCGACAGCCCCTTGTCTTCGGGCAGGGAATGCTGGCATGTTGAACAGGTACAGCAGGAGCGATTATGGCAGCCAGAAAGAGCATTTATATATTCGGGATGCAATGTTCTCCGCTCCCTAAGCTGCAGTAATGCGAATGTTGGTGTAACATAATATACCCTTAAAATATTGACCTGGACCCCAATTTCTGCAATTGTTACACCAGTTACAATGCAATTAAGCTATAGTGACATTTCTTGTAATGCTGACGAATTGCATGCTTAACATCAAATTTAATGCACGTATACGCACACGTGGACCCGGTTGGACGATTTCTGCTCTCAGTGAGTAGAAAGTCCAATATGCATTCACAGCACGGTAAAGCCGACGTAGAGAGTAGATAGGTTTTACAAGTCAATGTAATACCAGATCGGCACCTTCGCATGCCCTATACGAATTTACATACTGAATGCTAGGGTTTGTAAACCGTGGTGCGCGATACAAGGTTTCACCACGCTTCATATGTACTGCATCCGACGAAAATTAAAAAGGGGAGATTTCATTTCCCTAAACAGAGAATTCTGCTGTCTGAAGAAAAAGAATAGACGTTCTTATTTGAAGAACTACAATTTTCCATGCCTTGCCTCTCGTTCGCCACGAGCAGCAGCCGCGATTGCTTATCCTGGCCATAGCAAAACAAATGTCGTGATAATCAGCAGTCGAGATCTTTCTCTCTGTATGGAGTTTTGCCATTCTGAAAGTTATGTCAGCTGCAAAACAGTAATTACTTTTTATGTTGTTGGATAAATACTCCGTTTCAAACATCACAGCAATAAATCCAAACTAATGTACAACTCATGAGTTAATTGTTCAGTAAACTAATCTATTTAAACGGTAAAAATAAGAAATTGACATAAACATTATCTAACGAATGGAATATAGATGTTACTTTTATAGAGACAAACAGCTAGATATGTAATAAACATACATGGGATTTAGAAGGATTTAAAAATGAAAGTATAGCTCATGGTAGCAATCGTGTTGAGCAAATTTGAAATTCTATTACTTTGTTACTAAGCATCGCATTTTGCACGCAGATGAAAAACTGCAGATTACTGGACGTTTTAAGTTTACCAATACGCTAACTAGCGACGTATACACGAACATGTAAAGGAAAGATACACGCGTCGTAGTCTGTTTGCAGTGAGATAACATGGACGCAACTGTTTGGATATTATCGGCAGCAGACAAACATCTGGTAGTTTAGCGTTCTATTGTAATTTGTTCGTGATCATTGCATCTTTGGAATACAAATATCGGACAGTAATTTCAGTATCTGCAGGGCATTTCTGCACACAACGAGATCATTGAATGGTATAAACAAGTTGATTTGTGTGCTTATTGTAGAGATGTAATAAATATTTTAAAGCCCATGCATTCTTTCTTTACTATGCATCAAAATGATTGGTGCTGCGGTTTCGTCTGATAGCGTTATTTTAGAAACTCGTCATCTAAAGTCAGTTTTTGGAGGCGGAAAGTTCTTGAACAGGCGTGCTTTAATGCTGATCTAGAGTTCAGTTGTAAAACAGCAATTGAACCGTTGAGCAGAATTGAAATATCTAGCGCATAGCACATCCGAGCAAGGTGGCGCCGTGTGCGACTTGCATTTGGGAGGTCCCCGGTTCGATCCCGGCGACATCCCACTCTGACCCGTGGGTTTTTCGTGGTTTCACCGGGGTCAGCAGGGGAATGGTGGGAAGGTTTCTTCTCTACTACGATTTCCTTTCCGTAATTTTCCTTCTCATCTTTCAGGCGTACTTCTAGGTTTAGTGACATGGCGGTGCCGACAGATGGCGCAGATGCATTGGACACCAGGGGGCTCCTTGATTGGTGGGACGAGTCTGCGAGTTTGGAAATTCTGTAGCCTTGTGTGGTTCCTTCACCTCTTCTCTTCCTCCTGGTTGGTAGCCGCAAGAGATCTGTACGTTGAGTAACCTCTACCACAGCACATTATGTTTTATTTGATATTCATGCACTTTTTAACATCTCAACAGACACATGAATTACACACACTTGTCCCGTTTTCCCCACAATTTGTTCAAAGCGCGGGTATATGGTTTAACATTGTTAATTCTGGGTTAATGCAGCACAAGTTAGTGGATAAAAGTCTTCTGCTGCAGCTGATTTATTTTTGGACGAGCTCCATAGCTCGATAATACATTTAGAAATGTCGTAAACAGTCACACCGTATATTTCAAAAAGAGAGAGGAAGATGGGAATCTAAGTCCGAAATTTAGTGCTCTGAATTCAATCAAATATACTAACAGTTTCTTTTGAAAACATGTCCAACTATGGCAGAATGGCCCTTGACGAAAATATTATGAATTATGTATATACTTACAGTGGAATCAATAAAATCGTCCAGTAAATTAACTGGTCTGTTACTACAAACCCAGCTCTCTATTCGTCCCTATTTTCTGATTTCCTGTTTGTCTCAATATGTGTCATATTCATGAGGGGGAAACTGATGCTGAAATTTCATTCTCTCTAGCACTGCTAAATTTGCTGCAATTGTTCATATAAAGGCAAATACGCCTACCAATTTTGCCCAGTTCTAAAAATAATTATCTTATTATACATTTTGTATACTTAATTTATAGTAAAATATAAAGATTATCTACTTCTACAAACAATAAAAATTTAATTGCATATCCCCATATGGTCACGTAAAATAAACATATATAGATTCGTATTTCAGATTTATCTCGTAAAATGAAATAGGTCTTAAAATGTGTTACACAATGAAGATAAGTATTTTCACAAGAGGAAATTAAAAGATAGAGACAAAACCACAGTTTTGATCAGCTTACTTTTGTCTAAATGCAAAATGTTAGAATATATAGTTCAATATTTGAAGAAGATACACAAGTTTATAAAAGCTTTCAAATTTAAAACCAAGAAAGCCGGACTAAAGATTTAAGTTTCTAGTATTAATAATTAAACATTGCCTTTTAAAAATGGGTGTTCAATCAGCTGATCGTGAGAAAAAGGAGAGACAACAAGCTTTCTAAGAATATTAATTACACTTCATTATATTAATGTTGACCAAAGTAATAATTGATATTTTATTATTCATAAATCATTATTTTTGTGCAAAATTAATAAAACCTAAATGGAAAAGCTGATCACCTGTTTTGCTTTTCATCTCAGTCTTCCCTTAATATAGTGTCATGTTCCTTCTCCTTCTACCATGGAAATGTTTACCATTCACCCTTCATTCCAATTTGTGTCTTAGCAAGTAGTCGCTTCTCATTCCCAGCCAACTTCTTTTCCTCTTCAGTTCGCGTTATCCTTCCTTCCTTCACTCTTTCTGAAACAGCCTTATTACTATTTCACAACCTTTATTGCTCTCAATACTGTGATTTAAACCTTCCAGTCTTTTTTCTCACTTCGTCGCAACATAAAAGTTTTGCACTATACAACGCCACGCTTCACACAGAGCACTTAATTAATCTATTTTTCAGTCCACAGTATAATTTATGTTGATAAAGAGAGCTTCGTTTGTCGTGGTTATTCTCTGACTTCTTGACATCAGCTCATGTTGCTATTTATGCTGACAATGTAAGCTTCGTTTGTCGTGGTTATTCTCTGACTTCTTGACATCAGCTCATGTTGCTATTTATGCTGACAATGTAAGCTTCGTTTGTCGTGGTTATTCTCTGACTTCTTGACATCAGCTCATGTTGCTATTTATACTGACAATGTAAGCTTCGTTTGTCGTGGTTATTCTCTGACTTCTTGACATCAGCTCATGTTGCTATTTATGCTGACAAAGAGAGCTTCGTTTGTCGTGGTTATTCTCTGACTTCTTGACATCAGCTCATGTTGCTATTTATGCTGACAAAGAGAGCTTCGTTTGTCGTGGTTATTCTCTGACTTCTTGACATCAGCTCATGTTGCTATTTATGCTGACAATGAAAGTTCCGTTTGTCGTGGTTATTCTCTGACTTCTTGACATCAGCTCATGTTGCTATTTATACTGACAATGAAAGTTCCGTTTGTCGTGGTTATTCTCCGACTTCTTGACATCAGCTCATGTTGCTATTTATACTGACAATGTAACCTTCGTTTGTCGTGGTTATTCTCTGACTTCTTGACATCAGCTCATGTTGCTATTTATACTGACAATGTAACCTTCGTTTGTCGTGGTTATTCTCTGACTTCTTGACATCAGCTCATGTTGCTATTTATACTGACAATGAAAGTTCCGTTTGTCGTGGTTATTCTCTGACTTCTTGACATCAGCTCATGTTACTATTTATACTGACAATGAAAGTTCCGTTTGTCGTGGTTATTCTCTGACTTCTTGACATCAGCTCATGTTGCTATTTATACTGACAATGAAAGTTCCGTTTGTCGTGGTTATTCTCTGACTTCTTGACATCAGCTCATGTTACTATTTATACTGACAATGAAAGTTCCGTTTGTCGTGGTTATTCTCTGACTTCTTGACATCAGCTCATGTTACTATTTATACTGACAATGAAAGTTCCGTTTGTCGTGGTTATTCTCTGACTTCTTGACATCAGCTCATGTTACTATTTATGCCGACAAAGAGAGCTTCGTTTGTCGTGGTTATTCTCTGACTTCTTGACATCAGCTCATGTTGCTATTTATACTGACAATGAAAGTTCCGTTTGTCGTGGTTATTCTCCGACTTCTTGACATCAGCTCATGTTACTATTTATGCTAACAAAGAGAGCTTCGTTTGTCGTGGTTATTCTCTGACTTCTTGACACCAGCTCATGTTGCTATTTATGCTGACAATGTAAGTTTCGTTTGTCGTGGTTATTCTCCGACTTCTTGACATCAGCTCATGTTACTATTTATGCTGACAAAGAGAGCTTCGTTTGTCGTGGTTATTCTCTGACTTCTTGACACCAGATCATGTTGCTATTTATGCTGACAATGTAAGCTTCGTTTGTCGTGGTTATTCTCCGACTTCTTGACATCAGCTCATGTTACTATTTATGCTGACAAAGAGAGCTTCGTTTGTCGTGGTTATTCTCTGACTTCTTGACACCAGCTCATGTTGCTATTTATGCTAACAATGAAAGCTACGTTTGTCGTGGTTATTCTCTGACTTCTTGACACCAGCTCATGTTGCTATTAATGCTGACAATGAAAGCTACGTTTTCCATGGCTATTCTCTGACTTCTTGACATCAGCTCATGTTACTATTTATGCTGACAAAGAGAGCTTCGTTTGTCGTGGTTATTCTCTGACTTCTTGACACCAGCTCATGTTACTATTTATGCTGACAATGTAAGCTACGTTTGTCGTGGTTATTCTCTGGCTTCTTGACACCAGCTCATGTTGCTATTTATGCTGACAATGAAAGCTACGTTTGTCGTGGTTATTCTCTGACTTCTTGACACCAGCTCATGTTGCTATTTATGCTGACAATGAAAGCTACGTTTTCCATGGTTATTCTCTGACTTCTTGACACCAGCTCATGTTGCTATTTATGCTGACAATGTAAGCTACGTTTTCCATGGCTATTCTCTGACTTCTTGACACCAGCTCATGTTGCTATTTATGCTGACAATGTAAGCTTCGTTTGTCGTGGTTATTCTTAGACTTCTTGACACCAGCTCATGTTACTACCCAACTATCTAAGTTCAGCTTTTTCACCTACTCCAATAACCCTGGGAGATAAACATCTGTAGCATAATTGGTGCAACGATTTATGCTTTGTTTTTCACTAAATCAGCAGAATGACAGGTTTTATCGACATTTTATTCGCTTCGAGTCTCGACCGCAATATTGCAATTTTCCACCCTGATTAAATTAACGACTTTAGCTTGCACATCGATACTGCTAAGCAGAAGTTATGAAAACCTATGTTATACGTTTTCCGACATAGTTCTTTTAATAACGAAAATTGATTAATATTCTACTGAAATAATTCTTCTGAAGTACAAGGTCTATAAGCACCTAGTTGAATTACACGGTGAACTGAATTATAGTTAATATAATTATCTTGATACGGTGTCTCTTAGTTCAGTTCACGTTGTCATTGGCTGTGGTTTTCTTTGCGCTCGAGATAGATTTTTAATATGGGCAATATTTCTTAGGTACTGATTTAAATCACTATCAAGGTTTTTCATGTACATTGACGCAGAGTCTTTTACAAAATACTGTTTACCTCGGACCCTCGTGAAGGTCTTTGACTTTTGAGTTAGTTGTGTATAGTTTGAATCTACATTTGCAGAAAATAAGTTCACCAGCTCAAGCAGAGCTGGAGCATGAAGTGAGGACCTTTGTTTGGTCCCAACAACTTCGCGGTTGCCGAGAACATAATGGTTGTGAACTTGTAAAAGATTCATTGTTGACTTACAGGTCAAGCGAATCAATAAAGAAGGACCCATATCTGTTTCTCGCACAATGCATGATTTCAGATAAACTAAACACCAGCCAGTTTCACTTCTGGGAGACAGTGAAAATCCATAAATAAATTCCACGTTTTGCCACCAATAATGTTTTAAAAACAATTTATGAATCGCAGAAAAGAAGCATACTGAGAAACAAGTAAAAGTGTGATTTAGAATATACTGGTTCACCGAGAATATTTAGAATTCCTGAGCAAATCAAGATACAAGTCCACCATTGTGTTTTATTTTCCCAAACTTGCTTTAAATAACAAGATTAGATCTTTGGGGGTTCAGAAAGTATCCGACGTAACATACATGCAGACATCGCGTGTCTTGGGGTTTGTAAATTGCAACTTAATCCTAGATTAGTTGAAATAAGGCACGTAAATTGCATTGGGTGGGAAGAGACGAAGTGAGCACATCCTTCAGGACTTAGGACTAGCATAAAAGTCTTAATGTGTTTAAAAATGCTACAATCGCTTCTCTTAGCATGGTAACAAGGTTGGCTTCATAGCAGTGTTACAAATGCCAACCATGTTAGTATTCCATCTGAGTGAAGGACATTGCACCTTTCATCGACTCTTCTGGATTGTCTTACTTTAGGTATTGTTGTGCACTTGAACGAGATAATGGAGTTTTAGTGAAACATTTTCACCAGTTCAATACATTTCCATAAATTGGTGTGAAGGTGGTAAACGCGCAACTTTACATTTCAGTGTAAACTGTTAGAAGTCCTTGTCGTTTCTTCAAAATACTCATTTGTCATTAGACCAGATTTCCGGAGGAAATGAGAATAGGCTTAAAAGAAGGCTGTTGAGTTCTCAGCACCAAACACAAGGTATGACAGGCTCTATAAACGTGTGATTTTATGTTAAGTTACATTTTACTTTTACACAAGCGTCTATAGTCACTTGGTGACAATTCTAACTTCAAGAGTACTGGTATTCTTGGTGAGATACGTTCCGTTACAGTTTACATGTAACAAATTTTAACGACTCCACCGACATACACCCACGTGTCTTTAGGCCCATCTGTCGCCTCGTTTTCATTCTAATCCAGTTTTTAACGTATTCAAAAAGTTGCTTCTATCTTTGTAGAAAATGCTTTTAAGATATGTGACTGTCCAAATGTTCAGCTGTCGCGCCTCTTTGTTCTGAATGCCATTATTTAGTGGTTTTATGTAGTTCAAGTTTCACTGGAACTTCACTGATGTGAACTAGTTCAACTTTCCAGTAACGCAGCTTCTTCCGCTGGGGACTCCTTCAATCTATCCTGCAGCAGCAGCACCACTCACTACTGCACGTCACAAACTCGCTCTTAATGTCACGCCAGAAACACACTCGCTAACTCGCTCGTTCACTGACTGACTAACTCCTTTCGCGAGAGCGCTCGCTTATATAGCCAGTGGAAATTTCCACAGCGTTCTCCAAGGAGAAACATCCAGAAGATTCTGGTTATCTAGCGATAGCGCTTCCGATGTTTACGCTGGCAAGCGCTATTTATCGTTGTTTATCTCAGACTGCCCGGCGCCGCCCTCCCGATAACCTCGGGTCCTAGTCGTCGCGTCACAATATGCTTTAATGGTTAGAAAGGTGTATACTTTTTCTGTATGACGTTCTTTGGATTACTAAAATTAATGTATATTTTAATTTGTATTCCAACACCGAGTTATTTATCCTTCTTTATTTTTGTAACTAAGTACATTTGTTTACTTTACAATAGATATTTTTTCTTAGGTGAATAAACATTTTATTGCTTGCTATTCACATCATGAAATCGCTTTTTAATACTCTGTCAATCTGTTATATCTGTTAAGTAAATAAAACGGCAAATTTATTTTAAAAAATGCATGTGAATGCGTAACTTATGGTATTTTAAAAGTTGAAAAGCATAAAACAATGTATTCTACAACTCCTAATTTGATATCCGAATGGCGATTTTATTTCAGATACGAGCGTGCGTTCCGCAGTTTTGAAAATCGAACAGAATTTCCATTGCTGGCAAGTTCAAGGTTCAAGGTTATTTGCATCAACAGGGCATTCACTTGAAATGCTTAAAATGTGCTGAATGTTAATTCATGTGAAAGTCTCAGTGTTAACATAAGTCGTCTCTCTCAGATGATTGAAGTGGAGTATTCCGTTTTGGAATTTTTAGAAAGTGCCTTTTCACAATATCACACGTTTTCTGCAAGAGAATTTGTCAATTACCGAAGGAAATATTTTTTCTGTGCAAATGTTTCGTCAACCACGTGACAAATAACTCACTTCTTTCCCAACATCTGAATTCAAATGTGTTGTAAATTGTTGACAGTATTTTGCTGCTGTAGTACAAACCATCTTCAAGTGCGACACGACGTCCATCTCGAGTGTAAACTCAGAAAGTGAACGCGGGATAGAAAAGTAGCTCAAGCAAGCGCAACTTATTTACATTGGCAGATAAAGCCCATGTGTTTCCGCGAAGTGAGATTGCTATTCCCCATTTTGGGTTCTGTGGAGGAATGTTACGTAATTGAATTTTACTCTCGAATCGAAACTTTGGAGATTCGCTAACTTTTCAAACCCTTGCGGCTTCTGGCATAGATAACTTATTCTTGCTTCCCGCACTCTTCATGTCTTTCTCCGCTGTTTCTTTTCTTTTAGTTTGGTTTTATTGTTTTATTTTTGGCGTCACTCGTGGTCTTCTTTTACCTCCAGCTCTTTACTCTATTTTGTTATTCCTATTTTGTGTAATCTTTGATCATTCCACTTCGAATTGTTATCCATTTCGTCTAATTCCCTTTACATTTCGCTTTATCACTTCTGTCATATGTAAGATTTAATTTCTATGTCAACCCCTAAATACTCTGTTTTTTGCTTTCTTCTCAGGTATTTACAGGCGCATCTTTGGGTGTTTATTCAATTACTAGTTTCTGAATAAAGGCAATTCATATGGCGTTTAATTTGCCTAACTTTAGTTAACTACGTTCATTTTTCTGTGAAAAGTTAATAATCTTAAGATTTGCTATCTGGCTATCTTCCTCTAATGATCTGCCGAGAGCTTGATTTAAAAACTGTTCCCTTCTTACAGAATGGACTTAAATTTCTGTGCTATGTGAAAAAGTCAAGCTCCCCAGGACTTTATGCTCTTTTTAACAATATAATTTACTTCACTGTGTCCCAGATGTACTTTATTTCCCCAAAGCGGCCATTCATTTTCAGCAGTGTAAGCGCCTTTTAATGTTAATATTATCATTTAAGGCAAATCGGTGGAACTTATGTTCAAAATGAAAACAAGCAATTTCAGCTTTCGGTACTGATTTTTACCCGTTGAGAGGTGGTGGTAATTAAGTCATATAAAATCTATTTTTGACAAGTATTGTATTTAAATACTTCTCAGTGGATTACCTTCACAGGTAAAGTGATATGACAGCTCTTATGAAATATAAAATCGGAACCACTAAGCGACGTCTGAGGTTTAAGTCCAAGACACGTGAAGACTATGTTATTTTAGCTTACTGTTCTGGAGTACGTTTCATTTGCATTACTTTCTTGCAGTAAAACCATCCTGGTTTGGTGTTCTCAATAAAAATGTCATAAGTTGAAACGCAAAACAAGCAAAATTATCAGCAACTCGTAACACTTCACCTCTCAACAATGTATATTCTGTATAATAAAATGTCATAATATACCTCAATAATGCAACAAATACTAAGTTAAATACCACTATTTCAACCTTTAAACAACTACTTTACCCATATTTTAAATTAGTAGAACTTTAAAGACAAATTTAAATTCATTATTTTCAGCGCTTTTCTGATACATAAGATGCCCCTTGGACGAAGGTTTTCCAAACAGGAAAAACTAGAGAACTTACTTTTATTAAAGCAACTGGAATGCAAGGAGTATGCTTCTGACAAAAAACAAAAACAAAACATTAATGTTAACGGAAGTAATTGTTCTTCCACACAAGCCGTGTGTTAGACAGGGTTAGAAAGGTAGAGCCAGACGACTGAAATATTCAATGCCATAGCCCGGATTTGAACCACGGATCTCCCGGTCTCCGTCCGGCTGTTTTAACCACTGAGCTACCATGGCAACTTACCGATATGATATTAAATCCCCCAACTGATTCGCATTTTCCCCAGTAAACCACAAGGAGATCTCACAAGGAGCCCGGGAGATCCGTGGCTCAAATCCCAGTTATGGCATTGAATTTTTCAGTCGTCTGATTCTACAGAGCGGTCCCTCAGCGCTCTGGCCGGGAATTTCACGGCAGTCTTGTGCGACACGTCTGAATGAACTCAAGGCCACGGGCTCTTCCCTTATTGGACATGTGGCAGCGAGCTTCAGTCAGCTGTTATTGCTTCTTGTGTATTTGTGTGCGATTGAATTATCGGATTATTACAGCCCAGAAATGGTACTCAAATTTTCGCTTGAACAAAGACTTTTTATGTATGACACGTATGTGAAAACCAACTCATGTAGACAGGCGTGTGGGCAATTTCACGATAAATTTCCTTGTGTTCCAGTTCCGAGTAGAGAAACAGTTAGACATCTAGTGAATAAAGTGAAGAGAACGGGATCATTTAATGTTGTAAGTTGTAAAAAAAAAACGAAGGGTTCTAACGGAAAAAACCTTGATGAAATTGGCGAAGCATTTGAACGGTCTCCGAATAAATCTTTACGACGTGTAGCACAACAAGTCAGTGTTTCAAAAACCTCAGTACATAGGTCTACGAAACTGTTGAAATTACTGTGTGTGACTTTTATCAGTGGGGAACTCTCAAAAATAGAGTCTATAGGAATAATCCTCGCACCATAGACGATCTTAAAAACAATATAAGAACAGAAATTAGGGAAATTACGCAACAAGAACTTATGCGTGTGAATGGTAATTTCATCAGAAGGTGTCAAGAATGTTTATCTGCCGAAGGACACCACTTTCAACACCGACTGTGAAAAAGGTTAGTACTGATAAAATAAAAGTAATTATGTTTGTTCAATAGGTAATCAATATATGGTAATAATAATCATAAAATCAGTAATAATATGGTATCAGTATCAATAATGAGAATAAATAGATACACTGAATATAGCGCGCGGAACACGCATCGCGACTACCGGCCAGGTGGCTGAGGGATTGCGCGCGGAACACGCATCGCGACTACCGGCCAGATGGCTGAGGGATCGCGCGCGGAACACGCATCGCGACTACCGGCCAGGTGGCTGAGGGATCGCGCGCGGAACACGCATCGCGACTACCGGCCAGGTGACTGAGGGATTGCGCGCGGAACACGCATCGCGACTACGGGCCAGATGGCTGAGGGATTGCGCGCGGAACACGCATCGCGGCTACCGGCCAGATGACTGAGGGACCGCTCTGTACTTTTCTATTAATATTAATATTTTTAGAACTACTATCGATAAAACATGCAATGTTCACGTATCTTTTACTCGGTATACAGGGTCTCCTGTAAAAACTTCAAGCCTATCGAGAGAGAATTGCGTGGTTTGCCTTAATGCTGGGTCACATCAAGAGCATCGTTGCTATCTCGTGTGATCAAACCTGGTTTTGCGGGTAATGCAGTACAGCACTAATATTACAGAGCCGTTTAAATCCACTAACGTTTAGTTTCAAAATCAGAGTCTAAATGCTTTGGGGTAACAACAGAGATAAATGGATGTCTCGTGCTGAATGTGAAACCCCTGTGTTAATCGTGAGCTAAAATTCAAAGCCTATGTTTGGAAAGAATCAAATCAGGTATTGGTTCTGCATTGTTAGGCTGATGAAACTAAGCGGATCATTTACAGGAGTTGATATGGGAGTTAGGTGGCGCCGTGGCCGAGTGGTTAGACCGCTCGCCTCTCACCGAGGCGGCCCGGGTTCAATCCCAGGGACCCGCATGTGGGATTTGTGGTGGACAAAGCGGCGTCTGGGCGGGTTTTCTCCGGGTTCTCCGGTTTCCCCCGCCATTCATTCCACCAACTGCTCCATCATCACCTTTCCTTTCATCCATTTCACCATCATTTCGGTTCATCTACTTCCTTCCTTCCATACCAGGCATCGGGCTGATCACCCATCCTGGATATTCTGTCTGGTCCACGAGTGTCTGCTCCTCAACGGGCCTCTGACCCCAGACACCCGACACCCGACTGTAAGTCCTAGAGGGTGTAAGTCCTACATAAGAGGAGGATAAACAGATAAAGAAGAAGAAGATATGGGAGTTAGTTATAATTTATTGCTTGTCATTGCATCTGAAAGTCATGTTTCTTCTCGGGGTATGTCCTGGACCTCGGTTCTAGATTAGTCACACTTTCTCCATTTTCTAATTTTTGTCCAGCATTTTCATCTTGCACTTGTAGGTAGGTATTCTGTATGTTTCTCTGAATGGTTAGCCATGGTAAGAGCATCGGCACGCAGAGTCAAAGATCAGTGTTTTGTGTCCCGGCGGTGGCAATTCATTTTTCAAATCTGATTTAGTTTTCCAAATGAATACCTGCACTCGTCTAGTGCGGAAGAACAATTATCAAAGCACAAATTGTAGGTTACCTTAAAGTTCCAAAATTATATCAACCTTAGGATAGGACTAGCAGCGGCGGGGGATTAGCACCTTCACTTGCGCAGATGTTTTGTACCTAGGCTCCTGACGGGGTGCCCCGGGAGGGAGGGATGAGAGGAGAGGAGACAGAAGCTGGCAGGACAGGCAGAGGGCAGGGTCCCTACCGTGTACACATCTGAACTCCCCGGGTGGTGGCAGGTGCAGCCAGCTCCCCTCCCCCTGTGGGCTTACGCAGCCCCTGGAGGGCCCGGGACCTGGGGACTGCTCGCAGTCGGGTGGACGAATGTTTCCTCAGAGCATGCTTATCCCCTGCCATGCATACGCCGACACCTCCTACCGACACTTGCAGCCTTGAAAGAAACCCAGCAGATGAAAGATGAAGTGAAATGAGAATGGAGATGAAATGGAGGGACAGGAAATTCGGGGGATGTAAAGATCCTTCCGAGCATTCTCCTGACAACACGGGGAAACCCCCCAAAAAAACCATGGACCAGAAAGTTCGGTCGCAGGAATCGAACCCACGACCTCCCGAATGTGGGCATATCAACCTAATCAACCCCTTTACACGTAACTATTCTATCTGACCTATCTATCACTTACGCATTAGGACTTGTCAAAAATTATACATCACTTATGTCTTACAAAGACATCCCATATGCCATTTTAGAATTAACATTGCCATCGACTTAGTACCTGTTAAAACAATAAACTATCTTAGAATCCTTATAAAAACATTTAGCCCGCATGTTTCGTGTTGTCATTAAACATTTTTAAGCTGGTTAATCGTCTGTTTGTAACAAAGTGTGTGTATGTCTTATTGCCTCCAGCAATCAGCAATGCAATCCCACCAACACGCACGCAAAGTGCAATGGACCACTAGTTTTGGATAACAAGGGGAATCTGATGTATCGTCGTTACCGGACGCTGGAAAGAGCAGGAAAGTGAGAACAGAGTTTGCCCAGTTGCAATAGGATAGACCTCTCCACTCCTGTCCTCCGCGGTGTAGTGGTTACCATGCTAGCCTCTAATTCCCGAGGTCGCGGGTTCAAACCCGGCGGAGGGCGATGGATTTTCTCGAGCGTAAAAATCCTTAGCATGGCTTCCTTCGGAAGGAAAGTAAATCCGGTGGTCCCGTGAAGAAGATTTACGGCACGTAAAAGAACTTCAAGCCTGATAAAGAGGGCTCTGAGCAAAATTATCATTCTTTCACGCCCAATATAGAATGGGACGCTATTGACCACAGTAGTTGAAGATCGTCCATAAATAAAACTCAATTTCCTCCCCACTTCGAAGCGGTAATGCTGTCTGCATATAAGGTAAGGTATGTATCTATGTATGCATATGAAATATGCACTAAGTAATTTTTTATTGTGTTAGTCTGTGGGTTCAAGGCCACATTAAGGGAATGCACTGATGAAATTTCTTGAAGACCTTGAGAAAATGGGTTTTAAGATTGCAGGTCCAAAAATATTCACAAGCAATTTAAAACTTTATTTAAATCTTTGATATCTTGGATTGTTTACACTTACATAGAAAACGGGAAAATTTGGAATTAAAATTATTTTCAAAAATTTAAATAATAAAAGCTTAAATGCCCTTGCGGGTTTTTGGGTTACTGATTTTTAAAGCAAAAATGAAGAAAACTAGAAGTTTGCAATGATAGGTTTTTAAAAATTATTTTCTTTTGAACTGAAACTAGCATTTAAAATTCGATGTGTTACATTCACAGGACATTTTCTGCCCACTATCATTTACTTTTATATAGTTCATAATAAACGCTTGCAGGAATAGTTTCATTACACATTTCGTTGTAGGTACAAGGGGGATAGACGAAATCGAATCTATAGTCAAGCTGTAGCCGTGGTCGCTGGAGCGCTCGCCAAGCTGAGGGTCGCAGGTTCGAGTCTCACCATGGGCATGGATGTTTGTGTCTGTGTGCGTAATCGCGGTAAAACGTAAAACAGAGAAAACATGGTAATCATAAGCCGGGGAAAACAGGGGAAAATTAAAAGAAATAGATGTTTAAAAGTAGACTCTATATTCCACGCCATTGCGAGAAACAGCTGCGCTGTCATACCAAATATTTTGAGACCGAAGGTCAAGAAATAATTATCTAATGACAAGTGTACGTTTGAAATCTCAATTAAGTTAGCTAATTTAATTGGCCACACAGGCACGCACATGAACATTGTTTAAAAACGCTTCTTCGGGATTCTGGAAGCCTCAAAACATGTATTTGAGGCGAAATAGCGATGTGGAATTTTTGAGTGGAGCGCAATGCTTCCTCCACCTGGTAGAGAAGGTAAGAATGCCCTATTTAACGGCGCTAGCAATGCCAGGGTTATCATCAGCGTCGGTCGTGGCCGGAAACTTGTCCCACAGGAAGTCCATACCAGTAAATCTAGCAAGAAGATGCTGTAGCTTTTGAGCACACCTCTCCGCACCGGGTTCGAATCCACAACCTTGGGCATAGAAAGTTCGCTCTGAAAGTCCGTCACCCAGTGACGGAGAACATAAACCCCGATCCGAGCTTGAACCTCGCTTAGACGGGAATGGAAGCCAGGATCCAGATGAAGAGACGTGTCATACACTCATGATAGACTTCATGTTGAGGGATCCAGATAACTGCATTTTGTTTCCTCAAGTATTCGAGTGAATTCAATCGATTCCTTGTATTGTTGGACTTAATGTTTTCAGAGCGGTGTAATCCACGCAAACAACAAACAACACTTATTTAATATAACAGTTTTTGGATTGCCATGATAAGGGGGATCCTTACCATCAAAGGTGGTCAAATTTAAATTTGAAACCGGAACAATCTAGTAATTTAAGTTGACTACATTATACAGGGAGAATCACCTAAAACTTACACCGAAAATATTTCGGAAATGGAAAGTGCTATTGATGTGCAGTTTTCACAGCATTGATTGGTAGTCAGGGGCTCGTACATTTAGCCTATAAACAGCTTTTAATGATACTGAGAAAGTGTATTTTTTGAGCAACAGATACAATTTATTAAATAGAATAATGCCTAGTTACATCAACAGAATAAATGTAGGGTAAATTAGAATGTCAGTGGCGTTTGTTGCAAGAGTCTAGTGCAAGTGGTTTACGAGAAATCTTATTTTGAAACTTTTACGCACCGACACTTGTACAGCCTGTGGTAGCACAAACTAAAGAAAAACAAAAGGGAACTACAATATTTCTGTGGATTCTTACAAGTAAAGCGAACATAGCCCTTCAAAGGTTGTGTTCAAAATGACCACCGGCAGCTTCAATACACGCTTCCAGTCTGCTATGGAAAGACTGCTGCACACGTTCTAGCATTTCAGCCGAAATTTCAGAGCAGGCAGCAGTAATACCCCGTTTCATATGGTCTGGAGTAGTTGGTACCTCCTTGTAGACAGTATCTTTCAGTCTTCCCCACAGAAAAAAATTCTAAAGGGTTCAGATCCGGTGAAGGGCCGGCCAAGGTACAGGTCCTCTTCGCCCAATCCAACGATTTGGAAACAATCCGTTAAGACAAGCTGTAGTACTTCGTGCACTATGAGCTGGACGGCCATCATGTTGGTACCACAGGTTCCTCCTAGTATGCAAAGGAACGTCTTCTAGCATCTGTGGCAGATGGTCTGTCAGGAGGCTGCGATACTTGTGCGAGTTCATTGTTCCTTCTATGAACAAAGGGCCTATGAGCTGATGGTTCACTATCTACACCACACGTTTAAACTCCATGGACACTGACGTTCCACCTGACGAAGCCAACGGGGATTGTCAACAGACCAGTAGTGCATGTTTCTGCGGTTTACCTGGTCATGATTAGTAAATGTTGCCTCTTCACTAAACAAGGTACATGATGAATCTGGAGTATCACGTCTTAATGCCCATGTACAAAAGTTAACACGATTCTCAAAATCGTTTCTATGCAGCTCTTGATGGAGAGAGATGTGATAGGGATAGAACCTATGTCGATGGAGAATGCGCAGTACACTTGTCTGACATATGCCACTTCCACTTGCGATTGTGCGGGAACTAATTTGCGGATCTACTGCAACGGCAGCCAAAACATTAATTTCTGCCTGTTCTCCAGTCACTTGTTTGTTTCTGTTACGTTTTCCAGGTGTTACAGTACCACTTTCACGTAATTGGTTGAAGACGCTGATAAATAATTGCCGAGATGGTTGACATCTTTTGGGATACATTACCGCATACACCCTACGGAACGAACTGCATTCTTCCTACACTCTCCATACACCATGAGCATGTCGACTTTTCTGCATTAGTAAACCCCATCTCTACTCACGACTTACTGCTTGAACTGTCGCAAACTAACTGATCAGAAAGTCGCAATGCAATCAATGAACAGAAAACACAATGCAAACAAACATAACAACATCGTACCTAGCAACTAAGCAGGTTGAATGGGACAAACAATTGTCGGGGTGGAAACTTTTCAAAATACGATTTCTTGTAAACCACTTGCACTAGAACCTTGCAACAAAGACCATTGGCATTCTAATTTACCCTACTTTTATTCTGTTGATGTAACTAGGCATTGTTCTATTTAAAAAAATTCTATGTTTGCTCAAAAAATACACTTTCTCAGTATTATTAAAATCTGTTTATAGGCTAAATGTACGAGCCCCTGACTACCAATCACTGCTGTGAAAGCTGCACATCAATAGTACTTTCCATTTCCGAAATATTTGCGGTGAGGGTTTTATGTGATTTATCCTGTATAAATGTGTTTATAATTTCTCTTGATTACACTGCTGAGAATATTGTGCCAGTTTTACAGCATGCCTTTTCTTTAAAATAAGCAACGCTGACAATTGTTGCAAACAGCAGAGCACAGAAGAAATGAAATATATGCCGGGGCTAAGTTCTCGTAAAGTAAGCAGATGTTCGCCGGGTCCGAGCCCTCGACCCTGTTACGAGCCGAGTAACCGAGTTACCTACCACTGCTGCTTCTGATTGCCTCGCCAAAGGGGCGGAAGAAAAGAAGAGAGAAGGGAGGTTAAAAGAAGGGTCTGAAAGAGAAGGAAATAACGCGGAAGAAGGTGTGGGGGCAGGAAAAAAAAACTTAAGTCACTTTCCATTCTCCCCTTCTACGAAATGAAATTTACGGAAACCGGATTACCTACAACGCGCGTAGAGAAGTATACGGTAAAACTACGCAAACAGATGTCTGGTGCAGCGGATAAATAACAGCGCAGACACACTTTATCAGAAAACACGTAAGTATTCGCAAAGGGATCTCCAGCGTACGATTGTGGATATAAGTGGCAACATCATGTAAAGCGGATGGCCCATTTCCACCTTAGGCTGCTTCCCATCTGGAATTTGGAAGATAAGGGGAGGTGGTAAAAACAGAGAACAGACGAAATGTGGTGCAGTCTCGAGAACAAAAGTGGCACAAGTTGTCATCTGTCCTGTTTGGTTCCCAAGAATTAGATGCTCAAATACAGCGCAAAGTACGATCAGTAAAAGAAAATTCAGTTTTAAAGCCAAAGAAAGGTGTCCGCATATTCACCTTTTCTGTGTTTCTGAACTTCTATCAAGGCTTGTTTCATTGCATATCCTTTCGTTTCCTTTCACAATGGCGCAAATCTTAATAGTGAGTCCATTATTGTATCAATAATTTAATTACCAGCTGTGATATACGGCGTGTTTCATTTATATAACGTGCAGAAAGTTTAGAGGCTTTGAAAACTTTGACACTCCGCATTGATTCCAAACGTGCAGGTGGAGTACAGGGTCTAATCTAAAGGTAAAGGCTATAGATACATAATTTCAGCCTTGAGAAAGAAGGGTAGGTAGTCGTTCGGGAGTCGACCGATTCCCTCCGCTCAGTGGAAAACATTTTGCAGTTTAGCTCAATCCGAGAAGTTGCGACTCATCAGGGGTTTAATTTGGGATAAAAAACATTGGTTTATAAATTTTCCTAATATCCTAGGCAACCTAACCTACTGCACAGTATCTATGTGCAACAATTGACGTAACACAACGAACATTCCATTATTTTAAATATTCAGATTTTAGAGAGCAGCGTTGGATATGTGTGCAATGAAAGGATGCTGTGTTTGAGGAAAGGCAAGAAAAATGGGCTAGGAAGAGGAATCTGAAGACTTAAGTCATTAACGCAACTAGTTAGATAACACCATTTTCCTATCTGCATCAGTGCAGAGAAAGTCTATCTTGCTGATTTGCGGCAGAGTTGAATGATAACAATCACCATGAGGATAGTATTAGACTGATAACATTAATATTCAATGTAATCTTGCTGAGTTGCGACAGAGCCAAATGGTATATTTACAGTTCCAAAGTTAACTTCAATATTTAATGTCTGTCAAATGATAACCTGACCGTATGTAATCATTTTTATTTTCTCCAAGTTCTTTGCAATTGCACCTTATAAAACTGAACTTTCTTCTGCAATACTAATTCATCTTCCACTGCTTAGCTATCGCTACTATTTAAGTTCTTGTTAATATTTGTATTTATACATACATTGCCCACTATTTTACCTGCAATAAACACACTTCCTCACCACTTGCTCACAAACAGGAGGGGAAAGAAACACTAGAATAATGCAATTTTCCCACTACCTAATTAGTAGATGCTTCCAAATGAAGGTTGGTCTCGTCTCTGAAATGTGACGGTAAGACGTCGTCAAACTAGTAAAAGGGGGCGTGTCAAAAGCATGACTTTAAATTTCAGAATATGAGGTGATTAAGTAGTTATAAGTCATTCAATGTGACAGCTCGCGAACGGCGACCTACAGAGATCTATTGTTGCTAACACCCCCAGGAGGAAGGGATGAGATGAAGGAACTACAGGGGTCTACAGGCCGCAGACAGACAGGCCATAGAGATGCGCAGAAGTCCATAACATTTCCAAGTTCACAGACCCGTCCCACTGCTGGGCGATGAACGATCCACCAATCAAGTAGCCTTCTGGTGTCAACGGGGAATACTCTTTCCATTGAGCATGCATTCGCGCCATCTATCCGGCACCGTCAGACGCCTCGAAACCTGGAAGCACGCCTGAAAGATGGGAAGGAAACGGAATGAAAGGGAAATGATGGAAAGGAAATCGTGGTACAGAAGAAACCACTCCAGCATTCGCCTGCCGAAACCACGAAAAACCCACGAGTCAGAGTGGGCGGTCGCCGGGTATCAAACTCGGGACCTCGCGCATGCGGACTCCACCGGTGCCACCTCGCTCGGTGTGATTACGTAGTCTCGGGTGATAGTAGTCTTAAAATTATCATTTTTATTACATTTCTTTAATTCGGTTTCTTAAAACTGCCACTGAGTAAAGGAATCCAATGCTAAGAAAATGTTTATAGCAAACAGAACAAACAGCTTTACCAGTTTTTCCTTTTCTGTTAATTTGGCCAAAACAAACATTAACTGCCAAATGTTCTCCTGCTAAACATTTTGGCGTGCACATACGCAGAAATTGTCAACAACTTATTTGAACCATGTTACAAGAATTAACGTGCATGTTTTGTGAAGCCCAAAATAGAATTTGAAAAATACTTTAGCAGAGTCTTTATTATTTTTCCCTTGATTTCATACTATAACGTTTTAAAGTTATAAGACCACATTAATAAGAGGGTTTCAAATATTTCTACGAAACCTTGAACGTTTTCTAGGAGGAGATAACATTTTGATAAAATACTTTAAATTAAATAAATGTTTAAAGGCGTCGAGCTTTGAAGCGAAATCCTGATAATACAAAAGCTCTGAACGGCAAATTTACCCTTTTAAAACTTCCAAATTTTGCTTGTGCACTCCCCCTTATGGAAAAAGCGAAATTTGAAATATTGTTTTGTCGTTAAGGGAACCGATTGTTAAAATTGGGCAAAAATTATCAATAGTTACAGCTTAGAATGTGAAGCCGAAATTATAAAGTCAATAATTACCATAATAATCTGGGAAGGATAATGAAATAAAATAAATAATAAAATATTTAAAATCAGTGCATGTATTAAAAGAAGAAGCATTGGGAAAATTGTTGACTGTTAAAAGCGACAGAAAGACCAGACAGGCACAGCTTAGCTAATTAGGGACCAGCCCCAGGTATAAAAGAAATCACCGCTGAAGCCAGTTTCTCCTGGAAATAATGGGTGCAGTTGCACTGACCAGGAAGTGAAGGTCACTAGAAGCTTCATGACGCTCAGTTTTGGGGCAAAATTTTAAGGGGAGCGAGAGGAAGTTAGGAGTCTTTTCCTTGTATCGCGCGTGTGGTGAGAACATTCTCGCTGAGAGGCTCGTGTGGTGAGGACACACTATCGTTGGAGCCCTCTTGGGGTGCGGAACAATATTCTCTGGGTGTGAACCTGCAAGAGGATCGAACGTTCAGCTGTAATTGATAATCTTCGATCTTGGAAAAGACACGGTAACATCGTAAGAATTTAAAAGTGATCGGCAAATCTTAAGTCTTATTTTAATGGTGAATAAAAGTGTTCCAAGAAAGCGTTCGTGTTTCTATGTACATACACTCACGCATACCCAGTGATTAAAATCTCATGCTCGAGCAGCCGTGGCAAAATAAAAAAAACAACTAGGAGGAGAAAAGCAGCAACCGTGAGGCAAAGGTATTGCTTCAGTGGTTGGAGGACGTAGCGTGTCTGCGTCAAATGTTTAATTTATTATTAGAACCGATTCTCCAGGAACGTTTTTGTTATCGGAGGAAAATGAGGGAGATAATCGTCACACTTTTTACAAAATTTCTAGAAGTATTTTTGCCAAATTTACTGCGCACATGTTAATCAGTTTCTAAATCATGTATTTGAAGTAAAGTGTACACTATTTGATAAATATACATACACAGAATTTCAGGCCAGTTTTTGTTAGTAAATTTCCGGTTAGGTTTTTCTCGTTTGTAATATCTTAGACATTTTTCAGCATTTAAAATACCCCTTACGATGGAATTGTTAAGTTATCAGAGTGAAACTTCGGCTATATCTTCCCTTAAAACTTACTTTGGGGTTATTAATACAAGGCAAATGTGCTGTAACAGCAAGCTCACACAGATTTGATAGGTACATTGCAAACCACGAAACTCACAATCACAAAAATTATTTATAAAAGCAATTTAAAGGTATACTTATTATGAAGCTTATTTTCTAACTCAAGAAGGAACATAAATTTGAAACGTTGTATTGTAAGGAGCATGTTTCGTAAAATAGCTTACATTTGTGTATTATCACGCATAATCCAGGAAGGACATGCACCAAACGTTGCAACCACACTTCTTTATATACACATAAGAGTAAAACTCTGAGTAAAATGCCTTGGATTTTGGAAAGTTCACAGATAGGTCCTCTTAAGTACGTAAATGGGGAGGCTCTCTATTTAAAACATTTCAAAGCAAGCGTTCCTTTCCTATGGGTCGAGCATTAAGGTCAAAGCTAATCACGCGCGGATGGTTTAATTTAGTCGACGCGTGCCAATCACTTACCTATTTCCCCGTTGTAGTTGAAGTCTTCTCCGTCCTCACGGCGCCACATCACATAGGGTTCGGGGTAACCTGTGGCTTTGCATGTGAGCGTAACATTAGCTCCCTCTCTCACCACCATGTCCGTGCTGGTATCTTGATCCACAATACTCGGTGGCACTGCAGGAAAACAACACTCTCTTAACATAATCTTTCAAATGTCATACTTAGTACCTAAACCGAAACATCACAGATAAGCTGAGAGAAAATTACTTGCAATTACAGCTACTTCATTTTCTTTTCCCAAAGTAACTTACTTAAGGAGAGAAAACGCAAGTCGCATGCAAATAACATACTTGACGTAAAGTGCTAACAGCAGGAGGTGATTCTGCGTGCAGAGATGCTCTTACAGGCAGTAGTAGTAGTAGTAGTAGTAGTAATAGTAGTAGTAGTAGTAGTAGTGGTAATAGCAGTAGTAGTGGTAATAGTAGTAGTAATAGTAATAGTAGTAGTAATAGTAGTAGTAGTAGTAATAGTAGTAGTAGTAGTAGTAATAGTAGTAGTAGTAGTAGTAGTAATAGTAGTAGTAGTAGTAGTAGTAGTGGTAATAGCAGTAGTAGTGGTAATAGCAGTAGTAGTAGTAATAGTAGTAGTAATAGTAATAGTAGTAGTAGTAGTGGTAATAGCAGTAGTAGTAGTAATAGTAGTAGTAATAGTAATAGTAGTAGTAGTGGTAATAGCAGTAGTAGTAGTAATAGTAGTAGTAGTAGTAGTAATAGTAGTAGTAGTAGTAGTAGTAGTAATAGTAGTAGTAGTAGTAGTGGTAATAGCAGTAGTAATAGTAATAGTAGTAGTAGTAGTAGTAATAGTAGTAGTAGTAGTAGTAATAGTAGTAGTAGTAGTAGTAATAGTAGTAGTAGTAGTAGTAGTAGTAGTAGTAATAGTAGTAGTAGTAGTAGTAGTAGTAGTAGTGGTAATAGCAGTAGTAGTAGTAGTAGTAGTGGTAATAGCAGTAGTAGTAGTAATAGTAGTAGTAATAGTAGTAATAGTAATAGTAGTAGTAGTAGAAGTAGTAGTAGTAGTAGTAGTAGTGGTAATAGTAGTAGTAATAGTAGTAGTAATAGTAATAGTAGTAGTAGTAATAGTAGTAGTAGTAGTGGTAGTAGTAGTAGTAGTAGTAGTAGTAGTGGTAATAGCAGTAGTAGTAGTAATAGTAGTAGTAGTAGTGGTAATAGCAGTAGTAGTAGTAATAGTAGTAGTAGTAGTGGTAATAGCAGTAGTAATAGTAGTAGTAATAGTAATAGTAGTAGTAGTAGTAGTAGTAGTAGTAATAGTAGTAGTAGTAGTAGTAGTAGTAGTAGTAGTAGTAGTAGTAGTAGTAGTAGTAGTAGTAGTAGTAGTAGTAGTAGTATTTATTAAGCACTTAGTGTTACATTAAATGCATAACACAGTCGCATGGGCCGTAAGACCGTGCATGCTCGCTCTCTGGTCTGTATACGTGACTTGCAGAATCGACCAGAAACAGCTATTTTTATAATCACCGCACTATATACCTACATACATATAAAATTGAAAAAAAACACACTGAATCACACACGCAAACACACACACTCACGCACACTAGTGCTCAAGCACCACACATATTTAAAGAAAATTTACATAAACACCTTATCTCTTAGTACACGTACTTCCATTAAGTATGTGCCCAAGCTTGGCCAGTTTTGGCTGTTTAGAATCAAGTCCCAGCATGCTGTCCTCCGTCTGTTGGAAACCAAAAATACTTCCGGTAATAATTATTTCCTAATACCCTCCGTCTGCACGCATGCTGCCAAAACATGTGTCCAGTCTTCTTGTTCCCCGCATAATGGACAAATCCTCCTGCCATCATCATCAACAATCTTGCGAGCTTTCCACACTCCTAACCTAAGGCCGGTTATTCCCGTCCTCTGTTTTATACCCAATTCCAAAATATATGTTTCCTTACCCCACCTAGCTTTTATTTCATTTTGTAGCTCCAATGTTGACCTTTGTCTACATTCAGATTCTAGTTTCTGCCTGTTTATATCACATAGCCGTCCTCTGACTTTTTTCACGGCACTGTGTGTATTTTCATTACCCCTTTGCCAGATATCGTTTAAGCCAACTTTTGATAATTCCCGTTGTAACCCCGCCCCCCACCATTTTGAATGCTCTATGTTGTTCATTTGAAGACGATAACATATTGCTCTCAGAGTTGTTTGATCACCAGTACCTAACTACGTTTTGTTTAGCAAATACAGCATCTTCCCAGCATCCTACCTCACGAACAACTCCGTAGTTTGAAGTATCCCTCCCCAACCCTTACAGGTATAGATTCCTCAACCGAGGGGGACACCACTCGCACCGCGACTTACTGAAATCTATAGTGGCTACCACCCCCAGGAGGAAGGGGTGAGGTGAAGGAACTACAGGGGGCTACTGGCCGTAGACAGACAGGCTACAGAGACGCGCGGAAGTCCCTAGCATTTCCAAGTTCGCACATCCGTCCCACTACTGGAGCCGCCGAGAAAAGACGATGGACGACCCACCAATCAAGCAGCCCTCTGGTGTCCACGGGGAATACTCTTTCCATTGAGCATGTATCCGCGCCATCTGTCCGGCACCGTCAGACACCACGAAACCTAGAAGCACGCCTGAATGAAGGGGAAAGATGGAAAGGAAATTGTGGCAGAGAAGAAACCACGCTAGCATTCACGTCCCGGGATCGAACCCGGGACCTCCCGAATGCGAATCGTACACGCTACCGCGGCGCCACCTCGCTCGGTATTTGAGCTCTTACTTCAGCAGAAGGTTGTGCACATTTTTCCTGGTTTCCTAATTCAAATATGGAGCGATGAAGGCAAGCGTTATTGAAGTGAATAGTATAACGGAGCTGACTGTATTTCTCAAACACCTAGTTTCGCCACAATTTACCATTTTGTTTTGTACAAATGCAATTTTTGCGAGAGTTAGTAGGAACCCTTCTGCTGCCGTGACCTGGCACTCGATCCAGACATTTGTGCTACAGACGAGTCGAATGTTTTCGGGCCACGTGGGTTACTGTGGGGAGGAAGGGCATTGCATGTTTATGTTATGCCAAGTGCAGTCTCAAAGGTCGACTTGCCTTGGCTTATGCCCGCTCTTCAAGGTTGACGGATGTGATGTGTTTTTACTTCTAAAGAAAATACCATCATTCCAAAGTATTTCTTAGACTTGCTTGTAAGAAAGTAACAATAATGTAAATAAAATAACGTTATCAATTTGGAAAGAACTACAGCGACATAAACGGAGATGCAAAACAAATTTTCGGGATTGGGGGTATATCACACGATAATAAAGCATGTATTAAAAGAAAAAGCTCGGGTTTCCAATACTCCGACTTTATCAACAAACATTATTTGCTATGTAAATACTTCAAATTCGCTAGACGCATTTTGATGAAATAAGCAAACAAACAAAAAAGAAAAATAAAGAAAAAATTTCCACATGACGGGTAATTTGGGATGGGAGGAGTGTGTAGAAATCTCGGTCTGGGGTGCTTAAGGTGTGTCTGACTAGGGTATCAAATTTGGTATTTATCCTGCATCCTAATCCTTCATTTCTGGTGTACATACACACAAAAATATGATATATAGGAAGAAAGAGAGAACGCTAAGAGCACGTTTTCATTTTAGGCCCTGAAGACCCCAAAACATGCATTTCTAGTGAATTACGTTATTGCACTGCTATACTTCTACTTGCGGTAGAGATGATAATAGCTATTAGTCACGTTCGGAAATATCTTAGTTCCTTCCGTATCTCTTCCTTTCTTGCACACAGCCCAGAAAACTAGTGCCTTAAACTCGACTTTTGAGTATCTCACGAAAGAAAAGGAAGTATTAAATATTGAATAACTTTTCAGTTCTATGTCGAATGAAATGAAGCATATTTTTTTGTATCAAATCAATCTATAGGGACTATTTGGTTGACTTTTTCCCCAAATAAACGCAATATATTAAGTAGGACTTTTTATTAGAATTAAAATTATATTTGCAATGGAGAAACTGTATGCACACATCTCGTAATTTCATAATTCGTTATAATTATATTTTTCTGCACTTTAAATACATCCATTACCAACTTTATATTTTAACATAAAACGCTTACTTAATGTTGTTGATAGAAACGCACGGCAGTAAAATTTCAATAAGCAATAGTTTAAACTGTACACCTGTATGCTTAAATAGGCTGCATATCATTTTCTCTTTCGCTATACACATAGTAGGTAGAGGAGGTGTTGCACTCATTCCAAAAATCTCGTATTGAAATTTGGGCTGAAACACTTTTGAAGTACCCTGAACTCCAAAAGCATTTTTAGAAAAATATTCGCCTCTGTGTATGTGTGAAAGAGACAGAGAGAGAGAAGGGTGAGGGGGAGAGAGAGGGATAGAAGAGAAGGGTGAGGGAGAGAGAGGGTGTGGGAGACAGAGAGATAGAAGGGCGAGGAAGAGAGAGTGTGTGTGAGAGACAGAGAGAGAGAAGGACGAGGGGGAGAGAGAAAGGTGAGGGAGACTGTATGTGTGTGAGAGAGACAGAGAGAGACGAATGAGGGAGTGAGAGAGTGTTTGTGTGTGTGTGTGTGAGAGAATGACAGAGAGAGAGGGAACGAGGGAGAGAGAGAGAGTGTGTATGCGAAAGAGAGATAGAGAAGGATGAGGGAGAGAGAGGCAGAAAGAGAAGGGCGGCGGAGAGAGAAGGGTGATGACGAGGGAGAGAGAGTATGTGTGTGTATGTGAGAGACAGAGAGAGAAGGGCGAGGGAGAGAGAGAGAGTGTGTGTGAGACAGAGAGTAGGATGAGGGAGAGAGAATGTGTGTGTATGTGAGAGACAGAGAGAGAAGGGCGAGGGAGAGAGAGAGAGTGTGTGTGAGACAGAGAGTAGGATGAGGGAGAGAGAATGTGTGTGTATGTGAGAGAGACAGAGAGAGAAGGGCGAGGGAGAGAGAGAGTGTGTGTGTGTGAGAGACAGAGAGTGGGATGAGGGAGAGAGAATGTGTGTGTATGTGAGAGAAAGACAGAGAGAGAAGGGCGAGGGAGAGAGTGTGTGTGTGAGAGAGACACAGAGAGTAGGATGAGAAAGAGAGAGTGTGTGGGTGAGAGAGACAGAGAGAAAAGGGCGAGGGAGAGTGTGTGTGTGAGAGAGAGACAGGGAGAGAAGGGCGAGGGAGAGATAGTGTGTGTGAGAGAGAGACGATAGTAGGATGAGGTAGAGAGTGTGTGTGAGAGGGAGAAGGAGAGAGAAGGGTGAGGGAGAGAGAGTGTGTGTGTGAGAGAGAGACAGAGAGAGAAGGGCGAGGTAGAGATAGTGTGTGTGAGAGAGAGACGAGCGTAGGATGAGGGAGAGAGTGTGTGTGTGTGAGGGAGAAGGAGAGAGAAGGGCGAGGGTGTGAGAGTGTGTGTGTGTGAGAGACGCAGAGAGTAGGGTGAGAAAGAGAGAGTGTGTGGATGAGAGAGACAGACAGAGAAGGGCGAGGGAGAGAGATAGTGTGTGTGTGTGTGTGTGAGTGAGACACAGAGAGAGAAGGGCGAGGGAGTGATAGTGTGTGCGAGAGAGAGACGAGAGTAGGAAGAGGGAGAGAGTGTGTGTGAGAGGAAGAAGGAGAGAGAAGGGCGAGGGAGAGGGAGTGTGTGTGAGAGAGAGACAGAGAGAGAGAAGGGCGAGGGAGAGATAGTGTGTGTGAGAGAGAGACGAGCGTAGGATGAGGGAGAGAGTGTGTGTGTGTGAGGGAGAAGGAGAGAGAAGGGCGAGGGTGTGAGAGTGTGTGTGTGAGAGGGAAACAGAGAGAGAAGGATGAGGGAGAGAGAGAATGTGTATGTTAGAGAGAGACAGAGAGTAGGATGAGGGAGAGAGAGAGTGTATGTGTGTGAGAGAGAGACGGAGAGTAGGATGAGGAAGAGAGTGTGGGTGCGTGTGAGAGAGACAGAGAGTAGGATGAGGGAGAGAGTGTGTGTGTAAGAGAGAGACAGAGAGTAGGGTGAGGGAGAGAGAGTGTGTGTGTAAGAGAGAGACAGAGAGTGGGATGAGGGAGAGAGTGTGTGTGTAAGAGAGAGACAGAGAGTGGGATGAGGGAGAGAGTGTGTGTGTAAGAGAGAGACAGAGAGTAGGATGAGGGAGAGAGTGTGTGTGTAAGAGAGAGACAGAGAGTGGGATGAGGGAGAGAGTGTATGTGTGTGAGAGAGAGACGGAGAGTAGGATGAGGAAGAGAGTGTGGGTGCGTGTGAGAGAGACAGAGAGTAGGATGAGGGAGAGAGTGTGTGTGTAAGAGAGAGACAGAGAGTAGGGTGAGGGAGAGAGAGTGTGTGTGTAAGAGAGAGACAGAGAGTGGGATGAGGGAGAGAGAGTGTGTGTGTAAGAGAGAGACAGAGAGTAGGGTGAGGGAGAGAGAGTGTGTGTGTAAGAGAGAGACAGAGAGTAGGGTGAGGGAGAGAGAGTGTGTGTGTAAGAGAGAGACAGAGAGTGGGATGAGGGAGAGAGTGTGTGTGTAAGAGAGAGACAGAGAGTAGGGTGAGGGAGAGAGAGTGTGTGTGTAAGAGAGAGACAGAGAGTGGGATGAGGGAGAGAGTGTGTGTGTGAGAGAGACAGAGAGTGGGATGAGGAAGAGAGTGTGGGTGCGTGTGAGAGAGACAGAGAGTAGGATGAGGGAGAGAGTGTGTGAGAGAGACAGAGAGTAGGATGAGGAAGAGAGTGTGTGTGTGAGAGAGAGACAGAGAGTAGGGTGAGGGAGAGAGAGTGTGTGTGAGAGACGGAGAGTAGGATGAGGGAGAGAGTGTGTGTGTATGAGAGAGGGACAGAGAGAGAAGGGCGAGGGAGAGAGCATGTGTGTGAGAAAGACAGAGAGACGATCGAGGGAGAAGGTCGAGGGAGAAGGTCGAGGGAGAGAGAGAGTAGGATGAGGGAGAGAGATTGTGTGTGTGAGAGAGATGGAGAGTAGGATCAGGGAGAGAGAGTGTGTGAGAGAGAGTAGAATGAGGGACAGAGAGAGTGTGTGTGTGAGAGAGAAACAGAGAGTAGGATGAGGGAGAGAGTGTGTGTGAGAGAGAGACATAGAGTAGGATGAGAGAGAGCGTGCGTAGAGAGAGACATAGAGTAGGATGAGGGAGAAAGACTGTGTGAGTGTGAGAGAGGGAGTGTGTGTGTGAGAAGGAGACAGAGAGTAGGGTGGGGGAGAGAGTGTGTGTGAGAGAGAGACATAGAGTAGGATGAGAGAGAGCGTGCGTAGAGAGAGACAGAGAGTAGGATGAGGGAGAGAGTGTGTGTGAGAGAGAGTAGGATGAGGGAGAGAGAGTGTGTGTGTGTAAGAGAGAGAGACAGAGAGTAGAATGAGGGAGAGTGTGTGTGAGAGAGACGGAGAGTAGGATGAGGGAGAGAGAGTGTGTGTGTGAGAGACGGAGAGTAGGATGAGGGAGAGAGAGTGTGTGTGTGAGAGACGGAGAGTAGGATGAGGGAGAGAGAGTGTGTGTGAGAGAGACAGAGAGTAGGATGAGGGAGAGAGTGTGTGTGAGAGAGAGTAGGATGAGGGAGAGAGAGTGTGTGTGAGAGAGACAGAGAGTAGGATGAGGGAGAGAGAGTGTGTGTGAGAGAGAGAGACAGGGAGAGAGAGTGTGTGTGTGAGAGACGGAGAGTAGGATGAGGGAGAGAGAGTGTGTGTGAGAGAGACAGAGAGTAGGATGAGGGAGAGAGTGTGTGTGAGAGAGAGTAGGATGAGGGAGAGAGAGTGTGTGTGAGAGAGACAGAGAGTAGGATGAGGGAGAGAGTGTGTGTGAGAGAGAGTAGGATGAGGGAGAGAGAGTGTGTGTGAGAGAGACAGAGAGTAGGATGAGGGAGAGAGAGTGTGTGTGTGAGAGACGGAGAGTAGGATGAGGGAGAGAGAGTGTGTGTGTGAGAGACGGAGAGTAGGATGAGGGAGAGAGTGTGTGTGTATGAGAGAGAGACAGGGAGAGAAGGGCGAGGGAGAGAGACAGCATGTGTGTGAGAGAGACAGAGAGAGAAGGTCGAGGGAGAGAGAGAGAGTAGGATGAGGGAGAGAGATTGTGTGTGTGAAAGAGACGGAGAGTAGGATCAGGGAGAGAGAGTGTGTGAGAGAGAGAGAGTAGAATGTGGGACAGAGAGAGAGTGTGTGTGTGAGAGAGAAACAGAGAGTAGAATGAGGGAGAAAGAGTGTGTGAGTGTGAGAGAGTGTGTGTGTGTGTGAGAAGGAGACAGAGATTAGGGTGGGGGAGAGAGTGTGTGTGAGAGAGAGACATAGAGTAGGACGAGAGAGAGCGTGCGTAGAGAGAGACAGAGAGTAGGATGAGGGAGAGAGTGTGTGTGTGAGAGAGAGTAGGATGGGGGAGAGAGTGTGTGTGTAAGAGAGAGAGAGACAGAGAGTAGAATGAGGGAGAGTGTGTGTGTGAGAGAGACAGAGAGTAGGATGAGGGAGAGAGTGTGTGTGTGAGAGAGAGTAGGATGGGGGAGAGAGTGTGTGTGTAAGAGAGAGAGACAGAGAGTAGAATGAGGGAGAGTGTGTGTGTGAGAGAGACAGAGAGTAGGATGAGGGAGAGAGAGTGTGTGTGTGTGAGAGACGGAGAGTAGGATGAGGGAGAGAGTGTGTGTGTATGAGAGAGAGACAGAGAGAGAAGGGCGAGGGAGAGAGAGAGCGTGTGTGTGAGAGAGACAGAGAGAGAAGGTCGAGGGAGAGAGAGAGAGTAGGATGAGGGAGAGAGATTGTGTGTGTGAGAGAGACGGAGAGTAGGATCAGGGAGAGAGAGAGAGTAAAATGAGGGACAGAGAGAGAGTGTGTGTGTGAGAGAGAAACAGAGAGTAGAATGAGGGAGAGAGAGTGTGTGTGTGAGAGAGTAGGATGAGGGAGTGAGAGAGTGTGTGTGAGGGAGACAGAGAGTGAGATGAGGGAGAGAGAAGTGTGTGTGAGAGAGAGACAGGGAGTAGGATGAGGGAGAGAGAGTTTGTGTGTGAGAGAGATACACAGAGTAGGTTGAGGGAGAGAGAGTGTGTGTGTGAGAGAGACAGAGAGAGAAGGGTTAGGTAGAGAGAGAGTGTGTGTGTGAGAGAGAGAGTGAGGCAGAGAGTAGGATGAGGGAGAGAGGGTGTGTGTGTAAGAGAGAGACCGAGAGAAAAGGGTGAGGGAGAGAGTGTGTGTGGTGTGATAGAGAGACAGAGAGTAGGATGAGGGAGAGAGAGAATGTGTATGTGAGAGAGAGAGACAGAGAGTAGGATGAGGGAGAGAGAGAGAATGTGTATGTGAAAAGGAGACAGAGCGAAGGAAGAGCGAGGGAGAGAGAGTGTGTGTGTGTGAGAAAGGGACAGAGAGTAGGATGAGGGAGAGAGTGTGTGCGTGTGTGAGAGAGACAGAGAGAGAAGGGCGAGGGAGAGAGAGAGAGTGTGCGTGTGTGCTCGCGCGCAGCATAACCTGAGGGAACATTTGTTAGGTATGCCAAGCGAAAATTTTAAGAAAATTCTCACCTCAAATAACTCTTTGCGAGGAAAAATTTTGGTTGATTAAAATATTATGTGTAGGAGATATTTAAATGACAAATGTGATATTTATCCTGAATTTTATTTGAATAGTCTGTGAAATTATGTTTGTTCTCACTCAAGTGTGTATAACTTTAAATCCTAATAAATACTAAAAAAAAACATTATATTTTAAGAAGTCTTCTTCGGTATTTCCATAAGGTTTGAGTTAATCCGCAGTTTTCGTTGTATTAGTCATTTCCGAAGTATTTCTTTATACGTTTCAAGTTTTCCCCGGTTGAACCGTGACGCGGCATTTATGAAACAGGTTTGAAAATATCTAATTGTTGTATTTGCTCACATAGCATCATTGTTAACAATAAATGAGTTGTGGTATAGGTACAGGTTATAGGGGGACACCTCGCACACGGCGACCTACAGAGATCTATTGTGGCTAACAGCCCCCAGGAGGAAGGGGTGAGATGAAGGAACCACAGGAGGCGACAGGTCATAGGGACGCGCGGAAGTCCCTAACATTCCCAAGCTCGCAGATTAGTCCCTCTGCTGGAGCCGCCGAGAGAGAGAGAGAGACAGAGCGATGAGCGACCCACCAATCAAGCAGCCCATGGAGAGTACTCTTTACATTGAGCATGCATCCGCGCCATCTATCCGGAACAGCCACACGACAAGAAACCTGAAAGATGAGAAGGAAACGGAAATGAGGGAAAGGAACCCGATAATTCGCCTCTCCGCCTCAGGGAAACCACGAAAAAATCCACGGATCACAGTGGCCGCTCGCCGGGGTTCGAACCCGGTAACACGTTAGCGCGGCGCCATCTCGCTCGGTGAGTTGTGATACAAGCAGGTGTGTTTTGTTTTTTCATTTGCTAGCAACCAAGATCGTAAGGCCTAATTTGAGAACAGCTCGAGGCAGTTGAACAGTTTGGAACTGTTACTGAAATTAACGTAAAGTAAGTAGAAGAAAAGCTTTTTACATCAGTAGTAGAGCACCTAACTGACAACTGCTGAGTGGTAATAGGTAGAGAAAGCTGTGTTTGCACATAATAGGCATACTGGGTGCTACAGGACTGCATTGAATATCAATTTTAATGCGAGCATACGACTTCTCTTTGTTTATATTGGAAACGACTTGCATGCCTACTGATATACCAACAAGGGGTAACAAAATTAAATAGCACTTTAACTGCTGTGGCTCTCAGCGTCCGTTTCTGTTGCTCAGAGGCCTCTTTATCGGGCTTGAACAAGGGGTAACGATACATGACAGCCGAGTGCACTCCGAAGAAACACACTATATTATTTTGCTTCTAAAATACAGTAAAGAACACAGTGCATTATAATTTTAAGAGACCATTTACTATGTTTATACAACAGATAGACTAGTTAACGGAGGGGACATCTAGCACCTCGACCCCCACTGGATCACGTCCACCCCCGGGAGGAGCAGATGAGGTGGGGAGCCGCTGGAGACTATGAGTTGCAGAGCAAGGCCGGCGTCGACAGAGACCCGACCACGGGACGGTGGCTCGCAGACGTCCCTCTAGTGGAACCGGGGAAACACGACCCAGCAGTGGAGGCTCAACAGGCTTCCCTCTAACGGGGCCGAGAAGAAGTTCCAAATCGCAATCCTAGGCTCATCTGGCTGACACCGACCGAACCACAGCCTCGGAGTCGACCTGAAACATGAAAGGGAAATGAAATGGGGGAGAGAGGAAATCCGTAGTAGAGTACATCACTCCAGCATTCGCCTTTGTCGACCAGGGAAAACCACGAAAAATCCATGGCCAGGATGGGCGACCAGCAGGAACCGACCCCGCGAGCTCCCGAATGCGAGTCTCTCACGTTACCGCGGAGCCATCTCGCTCGGTTATATATACATAATTCGCTGTACAGTGTACCTACCTGGGAAATCACACCCTTTGCTTCAAGAAACAAAACTAGCACAGCTGAATGTATCTCAAGGCTCTATAAGAGATCAGCAAAGTTTCGAGGTGGTAACCGAGTTCAGAAATGCGGATTAGTACTTAAAACCATTTGTATTTCAAAGTTCATATTAGCTAATTGGCAACATGGCTGTTTCTTCGACCTAACAGTATATAGAAGTTTAAATACCCGCTATTTTAATGTTTTCGGTTTGGGATTGGAACAAAAATATCGAATACGTACTGAAACTAGATTATGGCAACTAAGATCAATAGATAAATCAATATAATATTTGTTATATATTCTTCGACACACTTGAGGAACAGCTACCACGGAATTAATACTGTTATGTGACAACACAGGATACAATTAATTACATTAATCATTATTACGTGATCATAATCAATATTTCGGTTCAATTGTTAGTTAAGGCGACAAAGGACATGTGTAAAAGAGCTTTACATGTCGCCATCTTTGAGCCATTATTCTTCGAATTCATCTCATTACACGTTTTTCCAGTGCAACATAGGGAACCTTTACTGAGACTCCCTGCAGTGAAGCACTTCTGTATCACGGTGTTTTATAATCTATGGAACCCGTTTGCTGCTTTGCATTAATTTAAGTAATTACTCTATGAGCTTAGTCACAGCAGCGAAACAGCGTATGAATCTGACAAAAAGGGCGATGTTTTCATACAACTTGATATAGTTTACGAGGCTTCCACTGCGCAGTGTTCACTTTCTTGATTATTACATCAAAGCTTGGAGTTATAATTATCCTTTTGAAACTGTAAACGGGTTTAAAAATAGTGGAAATTGAAGTTTTGCTGAAAGCAATACTTTTAAGTAGGTATATGTCTGTTTAAACATTATTTTAAATGTGTTTGATGTCTGGAGATAACTTTATCGTCAATAAGTCCGCTCGTCTTTGCGTGCACTGGTAGAATTTACGAAACCTCTGCATATATATGACTGTTTTATTTTAATTTAAAATGGACAGAAATCTGAAAAAATAAGAACTAAGCACAATTTACATAAACAATCTCCAAAGCTTTAAAACTTGGACATTTCTCTAAAAGAAATGGTTATTTAGCTTCGGAATAGTAAGACGGGGAACCATGGGTTTAATCGTTCATGATTTGTTTCAGAAGTTTATAATCGGCCAGAAAAAATCGATATACAGTTGTTGCTTTCAACGGTTTCTCATCAACATGCACTGCATTTAATCCTGACCAGTTTCACGTCATGGAGGGTTAGCCATGAAGCATAAACCTATTTTAGATTGCTGCATTACGAATCAAACTAATCGATCATTCTTTTATACTAAAGATACTTTAAGATATTCACATAAAACCGTAGTCGAAAGTTCAAAAGCAGTACTTCAATTTGATTTTTAAAGTATTGCCGCGATTGTAATGATTGCACACAAACTTCTTTTGTTTCTCCGAGCTGTGGAAGTACTTGAACATCAAGTAGAGCACACTCATAAACATTATTCCGTAGTGTTACAGAATCTGGTGGCTGGTCTCTGTGTGCAAGGAGAGAAATAAGCAGCAATTTTGCGGCATATGCTGGCAATGTGCCAGTTGTGTGCCCATATGGTTAATGAGAGTAATGAGCTTGGTCGGCATGTATACACGCACTACTTTCTGCATCTTTAATGAGTAATAGGGCGCTTTTATTGAGCCAGAATGAATGAAAGTTTGTGCTAACAGATTTCGTGTATTTATTTACTTCCACTCTGCACGCGGCAGAATAAGATCAGTAAGTTTATATAGACGAAAATAAATAGAGAAGATGGATACCTTCTCAGGTAATTTACCATTTTTCCATATGAGAATTTGACGCAATATAACTACACTGCTACAAACAATGTACGAGGGCGGATCGAAAAGTAACGCACAATAATTTTTTTACCAAAAAGTTTAATAGTTAAAACAACAACAAAAATCACAAATGAACTTACACCTTTTACCTACTTTTCGACATAGTCACCAATTTTTCAACACATTTCTCCCATCGTGATACCAGTTTCAATATGCCCTGTTCGTAGAAGTCCGTTTCCTTGGAGTATAGCCATCTGCGGACTGCTGATTTCACTTCCGCATCTGTCGCAAAGCATTGGCCGGCCAGGAATTTCTTCATGAGACCAAACATATGAAAGTCCGACGGTGCAAGGTCGGGACTGTATGGTGGATGCTGGAGCACCTCCCAACCAACGAACAGTAGCAGCAACATGGGGGCGAGCATTGTCATGAAGAAATTTGACATCGTCAGCATTCATGTTGTGGCGTTTGTCGCGAAGGGCACGATGCAACTTCACCAAAGTTTTCATGTAGGCTGCAGCATTCACAGTGGTCCCGTGTTCAGCAAAGTTCCGCAATACAACACCATGCATATCCCAGAACACCGTCACAAGCACTTTCCTAGCAGATTGGGTCACTTTGAATTTTATCTTCACTGGGGAACCAGCATATTTCCACTCCATACTTGCCTGCTTGGTTTCGGGCGTGTAGTGGTATGCTCACGACTCATCACCAGTAACGATTCCTTTCAGAAAGCCATGCCCTTCTGCGGTGTGACGCGTTAGGTGATCCAAGCTTGTCATCATTCGCTGGCCCTTGTAGTTGTCTGTCAGGTTCTTAGGCACCCAGCGAGCACTAACTTTACGAAATTTCGACGTGTCATGAACAATTTCGTACACTGCACCATATGAAATGTTGAACTGTTGCGATAAGGTTCGCAGTTGCACACGCCGGTCGTTCAAAATTGCTGCATCAATGCCTCTGACATTCTGCGGGTTGCAGCTGTTACCGCCGGAGACATTGCTACGGTCCATACATTCATCCCCATACACGCCACGCATGTCCCTGTGAATATCACTAGGTTTATGCCCTTTGGCCTACAAATATCCAACCACGCCTCTCTGCTCTTCACACGTGGACGACAGTAACATGCGCGCCATCCTCTCGCTAGAGCTACACATGAAACAAAAAATACCCTCTGTAGTGAAAACTTCAAACTATATCTGTGAAATTGCAACATTTCAGCTGGAATACCAAGGCAGAAAAAAGTTATTGTGCATTACTTTTTCGATCCGCCCTCGTAGCTCTTATAGTTGTCGGAGTTATCCCTCCTGTTTGTTTCTGCCTTACTAGAGCTAAATAGCTTGTTCCCTGTGTTAGGTAAGATATTTATCATAACTGTATGAATGCAAGCTAAAAATAAATCATCCCTAAATTTGTTGTAGATAAACGAATAAACATACTTCCAGATAAAGAGCATTATTTTTTGTTGCATACTAACCCTTATTTTTCGACAGCCACCAGAGGCATTCAAGCATTTCTCATGGGGTATAAAGAGATTCTCCATTTCTCCATTTCACCACTTGCCCTTTCACTTCAGTGCCGTTCGTAAATGATTCTGCAAATGTGGTAAGATACGTCTGAGGTGGCGGTCGGCGTGGCAGGGAACAGGTTGCCTATGCCACAGCGACATGTGTAAGAATGCACATAAGTCGCCGGAATACATAATGCATAAGTTGCAGTGCGTTGCTATCCTTGGCTTCCAAGCAATCATCCTTTCTTCACTTGCCTCGAACCGGACAGTTCCGTACTCCCATAAGAGTGTTATTCGTGTGTGTGTGGTGCGTTTCTTATAATTATGAAGGTTATTTACATTATAATTTAGAGCCATATGGGACTTTTTATAAAGTCATGAAAAGATGTAGAATCAATCGAGAGACAAAAGAGAGAATAATACTGAACACGAACTTCAAACTGTATTAAGCTCGTAAGTTTCTGTCTATAGATTCAGAACATCTTGAATCAATTTAAAAGCAGGAACATCTGACTCTTTTGAGGATTTAAAGGCAAGGAGAGCGAATATTGCTATTTTGTATAAGGAAGGAGACAGCAGAATAAGCCGCGAATGGGAGGAAGAGAAAACAAGAGAATATCTGACAGATCAGACAGGTGTTAAATAAGGCTCATTTAATTACAGTGCCTTAACTGTGAAAAATGGTACCTCTCGAAATGCATAAGGACTGGATGTGACTAACACTTACCTTTTGCTTTAGTAGCGATATCGCATTCCAAAGGTCGAGGGTTCGATTCGTGGGGTTGGCCACTCTGACTGTGGATATTTTTGTGGTTTTCATTGTTTGGGGAATGCATTGGGCGAATGCTGGTGTGGTCTCACTTCTGCCACGAATTCTATTTCCCACATTTCCTATCATTTCGAGTCCCCTTTCCTGTTTCAGGTGGGCTTAGGGGCTGTGAAATGTCGGTCGGTGTCGGACAGACAGCGCAGATGCTTGCTTGTTGCAAAGTTGTTCTCAGCCCTGTCAGATGGCAGCCTTCTCTGAGCCGCCTCAGGTGGGTCGAGTTCTCCTCGGTTCCGCCAGAGGGAAGCCGTCTCGGAGCAGCCCGCTTGGGATCGTTAGGGACCTCTGCACGTCTCTGTCGCCCGGCCTGTCTGCGGCGTATAGCCTCCTGCAATTCTTTCAACTCCTCCGTGGCAAGCACTAAACATCTACGTTGCTTTTAAGGGACAATTCTAATTGTGATGAACACATCTAGAAAAATTACATACTTATTTTTTTATTCTGTCAAACCTTGCAAATTCACATTGGAATGTTGCATTGATCATCCACAGGAAACGCAGTCAAGGTCTATCAAGAACTATAGTCTAGCAACTCTTTGGGGACACGTGCGATAGAATAACGTGAATTCTTGACTCCTTTTATTCCTTATTTAGCATAAAGTTAAACACAAGAATTAAATAATGCAAAAATTAAACATTAAATTATCGAAAAAGTATCCAAAGTTTATCTCAAAGTATTAGACATACTTGGATATCACGAGTATCGAGGTGCTATCCCTAGTGGCTCTGGTTTCCAATATTGTGAAGTATGCAAGGTTTGTCCACTGAATGGTTCAGCATGTCCGTTTGACTCAAGTCTCCCAAAGGTAAAGGAAAGCTCGCATCCCTCAAGTGAAGAAGCGCTTTCATCGCTAACTCTATTACAGTGTCTACTCACTCATCCATTAAGCCGTCGATTTCCAATACTTAGGCTGTCCTCTCGCAAGACGAGGCTCGTAATCTGACCAAGTCCAAGTGTTGAGGGGTTATCAGCACATGCACCTACTTCAGAAATTGTGGAATACATCTCTGACGAGGAAATAGTTTGGGTTCGAATTGAAGTTGTTCGTTCTAAGTTCATGCATTCGTATACCTCAAAAAGCTTATAGGGATCGCAACATTTTCAGAGCATGAACATATTTGGGTGGATATAGCCTGTTTATGTCTTCATAAATCCAGATGAGAATTTTTAAAGAATTAAAACAAGGCGGAGTCTTATCGAAATAGGAACACAGAGCAAGGAAAATAATAGGACACTAACCCTCCAGAATCAGCTCAATTGTCATTTAGTTAGCACTTTAACACATGGGAGCGCTATACAACCGCTTTATATGCAACAAATATATCAGATTATAAACCAACTCTCCCATTAATATAAAACCTAAACTGATATTCTTACTATAAAAGTGCGTTCTGTCTCTCACAAAAGTAGCCCCCTCCTGGGTATCGTCCTATTCTGCAGTCATTGTTGTATAAATTTGTAATGCATGTTTATTTTAGGAGCGTAATTCAAGTGATAATCTTCATCTTTTCCACGGAATACGATTTCTGCTCGCTCTGGTTTCTTTGAGACTTGTATACCCATTAAGGTACGCCGTGTTGTTTAGATCAATTTATGTATGATTCTTTACAGGATTTTTAAAGGCATTTTAACAATCAAATAGTTTAGTTGTCTGTTAATACTGCACAGTATACACATATTCACTGTTAAAGTTGAGCCTCGAATTCAAGCACGGTGATAAGAATCTGACAGATGCCCTTACTTGGCTAATCTTTGCCACCTATTTTTGGGTGCTAAAAGTTGGGGACGGAATGAATCTACAGGTCTTCCAGATATTTATCCGCAAGGAACGCTGGGAGTTGTATAAACAGACCACTTTGGCCTTGGATCTCCCGCATTTAAGGAAACTTTAAGTGCTCACTGCATCCCCTTCTAATGAATGTTTGAATATAAATAACATAGTTTAGTTGCTAAATATATGGTTATACTTCATTTCCTTAAATCGTTAAATTAAAATATCCATGTTGATTTACTTGTTTTCACTTAATGCTTAGATAAACAGGTAAACCGCATACTTTAATATAAAGTTTTCGAGTTTTATATTAAATGCACATTAAGTACATTACAACGTCAAGTGTGATTTTCCCAGTACGTTTTGCAAATGTCTCTGTATTTCAAAGTGTTTTTCTACTAATCTTTAAAACATAGAAAAATGGTATTCATAAACTTTTTCAATGTACACATTGAGATCTACTTCTGGTTTAAAGAACGACTGGTACATTAGATAGAAATTCGTACACTTAATATTGAATACTGTTCATTTGTCTGCATAGTTCAGTAACAACGAACCTTTGCGGTTAACTTCCAATAAAAGGAAAACAAAGATCTGTGATTGATAATACCGTTTGTATTGCTTTATTTGTATTATTACAGAGAAATGTAAATTTAATCCTCCTGGAATTATTTTGCTGTAGCCATACCGTTGCTTATGTGTGTACGAAACGTATGCTTTACGTAAATATTTTAATTTCATTGATCAACATTCGGTGTGGCAAGTTTAATTACTTCTGGAAATGCTGTGACACATAGAACATACCCGAAAAGGTACTTATTTGTTTAAATGAAGCTTGCCTATTCAATCGTAATTTTTAACAATACAAAATTCAAATCCGAAGCTCCAGTGAACGATTTATTGGAGTGCAATCAAATGCTCTTAATAATAGCTCTGTTGCAAGCATCAGTAAAGGCATATTGCTTTTATTTTGGCTGCATTTACTATCTCCAGAGAATTATTGTTAGCGTAGTTGGCTGCAAAAATAACTATTTGATCGACATCATCAAATAGTTAACACTATTATCCATTGGTCCATGTTCGATTAAATCGACGATATACTCTGTATTGTGGAGTCTTTCTTCTTCATATAAACCTGATTCTAAAGCGTGGGTTTGTGAAAACAATCCTCGATTGTTCAATCGTTCAAATCTCGTATAGAATTAAGAAAAATTTGTATCGTAACACTAGGGTGATCCAAGACACAATGCATAGTGTTACTTAATTAACATATATATTACTGTTTCAATGTACTTGAATCCAAATCATTCTAAATTATCCCCTTGGAGTCAATTGATTGTGTGGATGTACTGTATGCTAAGAGTTCTGATGTCGACCCGGGCAGTAGGCCAGGAGTGTTGCGTTCACTGTATCGCCATTATGTTGCTTTGCATCACTGTGGGACGCAGGACATCAGATTCCAATAGCTGTGCTCCGTTCTGGCAAAGATTTGGGTTCAGGAGTAACGTTGTAGTGACTGTGGCAAGAGGAACACGACCAGTAGTGGAACATGTTGATAATCACACGTGACATCCACATCTATAGTAGAACATCGGTAGGTAATGCTACTGCAGAGTAAACACACGCCTCTGGGACCAGTTTTGTCGGCCAATGGGGAAACCGCGAGGATTTGTGATGGGTAGGCTGAATTTCATGTAAACGTACAGTTAACAATCTTAGTCATAATGTGCCTTCTAAATGTGCATAGCTTGCTCTAAAGTATAATAAAATACAATTGTTTTATTTTACTGGCGCAAATGCAGCACGCAGGAAACGGAAGTTTTTGAATGGTTGTGAGCCACAAAGAACACGTAACACAGACTATAGCGACGAGTCGACCGAGCTCATTGTCCAACTTAATGTCGTGGCTTGGCTATTCCCACACAAATAATAATTGGGGTGTTTAAGTATCAAATTATACCGGCGCTCTGAGTCACCGTGTGTGTACTGCGATAACTGGTATAACTATTTCCACGACCTACCCAACCAAAGCGCGCTGTCTAGTTATTAGCACAATTTTTTAAAATCTCAACCCTTTTATTACGAGTATTTTGGAAGAAATGTGCTATCCCTAAACGGCTGGCATTTGATCTTTGCTTAACAACTGGAATAACTTAAAGTATAGTATACTAATACAAATTATAAACCTGAGGCACCTTAAATTTTTTCGTACATGAGTTCAATCCTTCGATCCTTATTCTCTACGAAGATTTCGATGACCCTTTCCACAAATTCCTAGCTCCTAGATGAAGACGTGGTTTTCTAAATTGCTAAAGTTGACAGTAGAAATATAATGGCGACTTAAGCCCACATAGAGATGCCGACAAGCGATAAGGTTCTTTGTTCTACGCCGACAAGCCCCGCCCCCTCCCTTTGAGGGCTTACATGCCGCCAGGTCTCGTGTCGTTAGGCCCCGCCCCCTCTCGCTTTGTGTGCTTAGCTAATGCCGACAGTGTCTGTGCCAACAGGTCCTACCCCCTCCCCCATGCGTTCTACTGTGGCGTCCTGACTTGAGGGAATTGTTTTCTCGAGGCCTGCCGCCCCTCGGCAAATTAATTAGGTAATGTTCGTCAAACATTTTTTTATGACTATAAGGCCTGCACATTGCATCCTGGAGCAATTAAGTTTTTTGAATACTGAATTGTTGACTCGAGCGTGAGTATGAGTAGTCTGCTCACGGGAACAGTCTGTCATGTAATGAAACACTGCAGCCTTCTTCTATCTGGGGAAAGCGCTTGTCCATTAGCTGACAATGTTAGACGCTTTCACCACATTAATAGACCTTTAAGTTTGCATTCCGGATCTGTTTACATACATTAGCGAACAACCTACTTCTGCCTGGTGGTAACGGTGACCTCCATTAGCTGACAACGTTAGACGCTTTCACCACATTAGCGAACAATGTCAGTAATTGTTTTCCTAAGTGCTCTGCACAACTCTCAACACTTCAGCATTTAGCGGGGGAAATGATATAAAAAGCAGCAGCTTCACCAATGAGTTCCAAGTTGACCAGGATGGCCGGGATCGAATCCTAGGAGTGATTACAAATGCAGCTTCTAATAACTCAGAGACTAATTACGATAAAGACGTCAAATAAAGTTTATTACATTAATGTCATTAGATAGTTTCTTGTGAATGTATATTTTGGGTACATGGTGTCCAGGGTTCGAATACCGATAAAATGTAATTTAATTATAAATTTAATAACTCCTAAACTAATTAAGATAAAGACACCAAATAACCTTTATTGCGTTTATGTTATTAGGTAGTATCTTGTGGATGTATATTTGGGTACCTGGCGTTATGGGTTCAATCCTTAATTTTTTAAATCGTCATTATCTTAGAAACTAAGAGAGGTAGAGGAGTGAACCAAAGTATGACTGCTAGCTCCTATGATGGGTAATTAATACTGTATATAATTTTCAATCAGTTGCCTTATTTCCAATCCCGATCTTTCAATCACTTACTTATTTTTTTCTCTATACTCTAGAATATATCACTTAGATTGATGCTGTAACTGCATACAGCACCTTTAAACATATCAAACTAATGTTGTAAATAATTTTGTTTCTGGTGTCCAGGGTTCGAATACCGATAAAATGTAATTTAATTATAAATTTAATAACTCCTAAACTAATTAAGATAAAGTCGCCAAATAAACTTTATTGCGTTTATGTTATTAGGTAGTATCTTGTGAATGTATACTTGGGTACCTGGTGTTCTGGGTTCAATCCTTAATTTTTTAAATCGTCATTATCTCAGAAACTAAGAGAGGTAGATGAGTTGACCAAAGCATGATTAATAGCTCTTATGATGGGTAATTAATACTGTATATAATTTTCAATCATTTGTCCCTATTTCGAATCCCGATCTTTCAATCACTTATTTTTTCTCTATACTCTCGAATATATCACTTAGATTGATGCTGTAACTGCATACAGCACCTTTAAACATATCAAACTAATATTGTAAATAATTTTGTTTCTGGTGTCCAGGGTTTGAATGCCGATAAAATGTAATTTAATTATAAATTTAATAACTCCTAAATTAAGATAAAGACGTCAAATAAACTTTATTGCGTTTATGTTATTAGATAGTATCTTGTGGATGTATACCTAGGTACCGGGTGTTCTGGGTTCAATCCTTAATTTTTTAAATCGTCATTATCTCAGAAACTAAGAGAGGTAGAGGAGTGACCAAAGCATGATTGATAGCTCCTATGATAGGCAATTAATACTGTAGATAATTTTCAATCATTTGTCCCTATTTCGAATCCCGATCTTTCAATCACTTATTTTTTCTCTATACTCTAGAATATATCACTTAGATTGATGCTGTAACTGCATACAGCACCTTTAAACATATCAAACTAATATTGTAAATAATTTTGTTTCTGGTGTCCAGGGTTCGAATGCCGATAAAATGTAATTTAATTATAAATTTAATAACTCCTAAACTAATTAAGATAAAGACGCCAAATAAACTTTATTGCATTTATGTTATTAGATAGTATCTTGTGGATGTATACCTAGGTATCGGGTGTTCTGGGTTCAATCCTTAATTTTTTAAATCGTCATTATCTCAGAAACTAAGAGAGGTAGAGGAGTTGACCAAAGCATAATTGATAGCTCCTATGATAGGCAATTAATACTGTATATAATTTTCAATCATTTGTCCCTATTTCGAATCCCGATCTTTCAATCACTTATTTTTTCTCTATACTCTAGAATATATCACTTAGATTGATGCTGTAACTGCATACAGCACCTTTAAACATATCAAACTAATATTGTAAATAATTTTGTTTCTGGTGTCCAGGGTTCGAATGCCGATAAAATGTAATTTAATTATAAATTTAATAACTCCTAAATTAAGATAAAGACGTCAAATAAACTTTATTGCGTTTATGTTATTAGATAGTATCTTGTGGATGTATACCTAGGTACCGGGTGTTCTGGGTTCAATCCTTAATTTTTTAAATCGTCATTATCTCAGAAACTAAGAGAGGTAGAGGAGTGACCAAAGCATGATTGATAGCTCCTATGATAGGCAATTAATACTGTAGATAATTTTCAATCATTTGTCCCTATTTCGAATCCCGATCTTTCAATCACTTACTTATTTTTTTCCTCTATACTCTAGAATATATCACTTAGATTGATGCTGTAACTGCATACAGCACCTTTAAACATATCAAACTAATATTGTAAATAATTTTGTTTCTGGTGTCCAGGGTTCGAATGCCGATAAAATGTAATTTAATTATAAATTTAATAACTCCTAAACTAATTAAGATAAAGACGCCAAATAAACTTTATTGCGTTTATGTTATTAGATAGTATCTTGTGGATGTATACCTAGGTATCGGGTGTTCTGGGTTCAATCCTTAATTTTTTAAATCGTCATTATCTCAGAAACTAAGAGAGGTAGAGGAGTTGACCAAAGCATGATTGATAGCTCCTATGATAGGCAATTAATACTGTATATAATTTTCAATCATTTGTCCCTATTTCGAATCCCGATCTTTCAATCACTTATTTTTTCTCTATACTCTAGAATATATCACTTAGATTGATGCTGTAACTGCATACAGCACCTTTAAACATATCAAACTAATATTGTAAATAATTTTGTTTCTGGTGTCCAGGGTTCGAATACCGATTAAATGTAATTTAATTTTAAATTTAATAACTCCTAAACTAATTAAGATAAAGACGCCAAATAAACTTTATTGCGTTTATGTTATTAGGTAGTATCTTGTGGATGTGTAATTAGATACCTGATGTTCTGGGTTCGAGCCTAATTTTTAAATCGTTATTATCTCAGAAACTAAGAGGGGTAGAGGAATTGACCAAAGCATAATTGATAGCTCCTATGATAGGCAATTAATACTGTATATAATTTTCAATCAGTTGTCCTTACTTCGAATCCCGATCTATCAATCACTTACTTATTTTTCTCTATACTCTAGAATATATCACTTAGATTGATGCTGTAACTGCATACAGTCCCTTTAAACATATCAAACTAATATTGTAAATAATTTTGTTTCTGGTGTCCAGGGTTCGAATTCCGATAAAATGTAATTTAATTATAAATTTAATAACTCCTAAACTAATTAAGATAAAGACGCCAAATAAACTTTTATAGGGGGAAGGATGCTCTCCTGAAACATTAGACCTCTAGACAGAAGTATTTATAGGGGAGAGATAGGGAATACCAGGGCTGATGCTAGGCTAGCCAGATGCTAAAGGAGGGAGGGATATGCTTTATACGAGAGAGATAGGGAATACAAGGAAAGATGCTATACTAAACAGGACTTGAAGGGTAGAATATGAGCGATATAGCGAACCGAGGAGAGGTATTAGGATAGGAGTTTTGAATGATGGAGTAGGCGTTTATATGCGAGAGATAGGGAATACGAGGGTCGATGCTAGGCTAGACGGTGTTGAATGAGGGAATGCATCTTATATGAGAGAGGTAGGGGAATATGAGGAGAAGTGCTGGGCTAGTCGGGAAGGTCTGAATGAGAGAGTATACGTCTATATGGGAAAATATAGGGAAAACGAAGGTAGGTGCTAGGTTGAGAGAGTCTTCAAGGAGGAAAATGCATTTATATGAGAGCGGTAGGGCATACGAGGAGAGGTGCTAGTCTAGACATGGTTTGAGGATTAGAGTAAACGTTTATATGGGAGAAATATGGAAAACGGGAGAGATACAAGGATAGACAGAGATTGAAGGAGGAGGAATGTAGGTTTATACTGTAATATAGAGAGTAATTCGATTATAAAACTTTTCTCATCCAGCCTTACAACACTTTTATATACTTATTTTCTAAACCTTACAAACTTTATATTTGTTAAACAGTAGTGCGCGAGACGGAGAGGGACAAACAGTATATCAGTTTACAGTAAAGTATACGTCCTAACCTATTCCCACCTTGTTTGTTCTGGATCTTCTCATTGTCTATCATCTAACGTAACCACGTAACAAGGCGTAACACAGGAAATCATACATATGGCACATTAATAAAAAAATAAATAAATAAAGGTATATATAATGAAACATAAACAAGTAGACAGAGGGTCATCGATACATAGAAAACCAGGAGTTGTATGTACTGAGACCATAGATTAGTATAGGCAAACAACAAAGAAGTGAATTTATAGTGTAAATAGCCTAATATTTTCAAATATTATTATAGTCTAAAAGTATATAACTTAATTATGTATCGAGTATTGAGAAATAAACGTTATTCATTATTCACTAATCTCAGATCACTGCAATTGTATTGAATCAATTCACAATTGCTAATGCCATTCAACTTTCATTTGTCTCTGATACATAAACAAATTGCAAAATGGAGAAGGACGAAAGTAATAAAAAGACTCAGGCAGCAAATTTTAAGAAAGAAGAGAAAGATATATGACCGACATTGTTTTAGAACACAAATTAGTGTTGAAAATAAAATGACTGATAGCTCTGCTAAGCGTAAGGAAGAGACATGGAAATAAATTGCAAATGAGTACAATTCTAGGAAGATCATCCAGTGTGAATGAAAATCCCTGAAATGATATTATGAGAACATAAAGAAAAGAATGAAGCAAGCAAATGCCATTGACAAGGTACGATTGTACAAAACTGGAGGCGTATGTATGTACCGCTTTTCTTAGACAATAGTAGCCAAATAACAATTGTTGCTCTTCTATTCAATCGCCAATGAGTTTGATGATGAAGTTGGATTCCATTCAGAAGTAATCACAACAGTGAAGGACATTGAAATAGTAAATCCAGATCCAACATGTCCTTCAGCAATTTTAATAACAGGTAAGGAATTTGAAGAAAGAGAAAGTGTAAAGGTGGCGTCTACAGTTCCCATACAGAACTTTCAACTCCATTGCCTGAAAAGAACAAATATGGCATAAGAGAGGGTTTTTATGAGAGGAGGTTTGAGTGTTTGGAAGAACAGTACACAGTGAAAATGAAGATCTTGAAATTGGAACTAGAAATGAAAGAATCTCAGAAAAAATTAAGCGATGTTAATAACTTATACAACCATAAATATATTACAAAAAAGTAATGAAACAGGCAAGGAATAATATGGATAAAGAAACTGTTAAGCAGATCTACTACGCTTTCATTTATTTGCACATACTCAAAGTATGGAATTACACTTTCGGGAAATATTGCAGAAATAGACATGAAAAAGATATTTACGAAAAAAATAAAAAAGGACTTAGAATATTAGAAAAAGAAGATAAACAACATTCATGTAAACCAATTTTTAAAAATCAGTTTACCTGAATACCTGTAAAAAACATATCACTTTACAAAAAGTAATGCAGACAACATTTATTTTTTATAAACATTATCCTATTACATTCCTTCACAAAAAACATTACATATTTCCTAAAGGCAAAGGTGATAGTCTAGACATTCTAAACACTCAGTTATATAATCATATACATCACACAGAAAGTGACCTGCATTATCAGTAAAAAAGCTAAACATCTCAACAATGTCTGAATGATGTATTTTATAAGTACAAATTTTTGATATTTCAAAGCTCCTGTTAAGCATGATCGTAATTGATTAACACAATTTCTCGATCCTGTCATGCTATAACTTTAGAACCTTTCAGCTTACTTATAATTTCCTCAATCTCTTGTGTGTGACTATTATTACCAGCATCCCTCGATGCAATTAGTAACCTCAATATATTTACTAGTCTATTCGGATTTTCAAGCGTTGATATCACTGAATCATCATCATATGAAGATTTCATATTCTCGCAACTTCCGATGTATCCAGATTTTTCACCAACAGTAGTCTCCAGTGAAGGACAGAGGCTTGATCCGGTATAACATTCCCCTCTATACATCTTCGGATCTTCAAGTGCAGGAGAGAGAGAGTCGATTCAGTATAACATGTTGCTCTATGAAACTTAAATCTTGACAAAGAACGATTCTTAAAAATCCGCCCGCAAACACAGCATATAATAACGCGTTTTCCTCCATGTGTAATGTATGAAAAATTGAGTTTCTCATTCGTTAGTTGCACAGATTTTCTCGGGCAGTAGCTCATGCTAAAACTAAAAGAAATTAAATGAATACGTGAATGCTAACGCTCGAAGGAATTAAAGCGAATGAATGAATTCATAACACGCAACTATGTATATATCCAGGATGAGGACGACGGAGGGAATTGCGATCAATGCATAGCTCTGGGAAAGGATACTCTCTTGAAACATTAGTCATCTAGACAACTATTGTTCACGGAGCCCGTACACGTCCGGTTGAATGGAACAGACATCAGGTTCAAATCTTTAAGGGTACGGACCCCCGCCTTTTGCCTGTCATGTCTACTAAACCATCCTAACAGCGTAACATTACGTTACAACGACACGTAACCAGAACATAGCGAGTGCGAGCAGGGAAAAAAGGATGCTCTCTGGGAACATTCGTGAAAAGGGATGCTCTCTGGAAACACTAGTCATCCACACAACGGATTGTCCCTAACATTTCCAGATTTCGGACCGTTCAACATCGTGACGCGCTCCTGTCATCTACATTTCAACGAAATTTTACCTCCTGAATTAATGTTTGGTGCTCTGTATAGAACTGCACAACTTGCATTACGCTGCGTGTCCCTAGCGTTTCCAGCTCCTGAATCGTTCCAGCTAGAGGAATGCCTCTACCATCTTCATGTCAACGATCTGTTACTCTGAATTAAAGTTTGGTGATCTGTATAGACCTGTACAACATGCATTACGCTATGTAACAGACTCATCACGCTATGTAACAACATGATCACGCTATGTAACAACATGATCACGCTATGTAACAACATGATCACGTTATGTAACAACCAGATCACGCTATGTAACAAGCTGATCACGCTATGTAACAACCTGATCACGCTATGTAACAACATGATCACGCTATGTAACAACATGATCACGTTATGTAACAACCTGATCACGCTATGTAACAACATGTTCACGCTATGTAACAACCTGATCACGCTATGTAACAACATGATCACGCTATGTAACAACCAGATCACGCTATGTACAACATGATCACGCTATGTAACAACATGAACCCCCTATGTAACAGACTCATCACGCTATGTAACAACCTGATCACGCTATGTAACAACATGATCACGCTATGTAACAACCCGATCACGCTATGTAACAACATGATCACGCTATGTAACAACCCGATCACGCTATGTAACAACATGATCACGCTATGTAACAACATGATCACCCTATGTAACAGACTCATCACGCTATGTAACAACCTGAGCACGCTATGTAACAACATGATCACGCTATGTAACAACATGATCACGCTATGTAACAACATGATCACGCTATGTAACAACATGATCACCCTATGTAACAACATGATCACGCTATGTAACAACCTGATCACGCTATGTAACAACATGATCACGCTATGTAACAACCTGATCACGCTATGTAATAACATGATCACGCTATGTAACAACCTGAGCACGCTATGTAACAACACGATCACGCTATGTAACAACATGATCACGCTATGTAACAACATGATCACGCTATTTAACAACATGTTCACGCTATGTAACAACATGATCACGCTATGTAACATCATGATCACGCTATGTAACAACATAATCACGCTATGTAACATCATGATCACCCTATGTAACAACATGATCACGCTATGTAACAACCTGAGCACGCTATGTAACAACACGATCACGCTATGTAACAACACGATCACGCTATGTAACAACATGTTCACGCGATGTAACAACAAGTTCACGCTATGTAACAACATGATCACGCTATGTAACCACATGATCACGCTATGTAACAACATGATCACACTATGTAACAACCTGATCACGCTATGTAGCAACATGATCACGCTATGTAACAACCTGATCACGCTATGTAATAACATGATCACGCTATGTAACAACCTGAGCAAGCTATGTAACAACATGATCACGCTATGTAACAACAACGTCACGCTATGTAACAACATGATCACGCTATGTAACAACCTGATCACGCTATGTAACAACATGATCACGCTATGTAACAACATGATCACCCTATGTAACAGACTCATCACGCTATGTAACAACCTGATCACGCCATGTAATAACATGATCACGCTATGTAACAACATGATCACGCTATGTAACAACATGATCACGCTATGTAACAACCTGATCACGCTATGTAACAACATGATCACGCTATGTAACAACATGATCACCCTATGTAACAGACTCATCACGCTATGTAACAACCTGATCACGCCATGTAACAACATGATCACGCAATGTAACAACATGATCACGCTATTTAACAACATGATCACGCTATGTAACAACATGATCACGCTATGTAACAACCTGATCACGCTATGTAACAACATGATCACGCTATGTAATACCCCGTTCACGCTATGTAACAAGATGATCACGCTATGTAAATAGGGTGGACCATTTAAGTTGAGGCTATACAATATATCCAAAACTAAGCGTTGTAGAAAGAAACGGCCTTAATAAAACTTACTTGATATTATGACGAAAGTAAATGCCGCTAGTCGTATTTTGTTTGAGGGACGTTGTGATGGTCATTTCAGGGTCTTTTTAAATTGACCCTAATTGTAGGCTCCCATTTAAGAAAAATAAATTGACCCAAAATGACCCTCATAATGTCCACCAAACAAAATACGACTAGCGGCATTTACTTTCGTCATAATATCAAGCAAGTTTTATTAAAGCCATTTCCTTCTACAACGCTTAGTTTTGGATATATTGTATAGCCTCAACTTAAATGGTCCACCCTATTTACATAGCGTTATCTTGTTACATAGCGTGATCGGGTATTTACATAGCGTGATCATGTTGTTACATAGCGTGATCGTGTTGTTACATAGCGTGATCAGGTTGTTACATAGCGTGATCATGTTGTTACATAGCGTGATCATTTTGTTACATGGCGTGATCAGGTTGTTACATAGCGTGATCAGGTTGTTACTAGGCGTAATCATGTTGTTACATAGCGTGATCATGTTGTTACATAGCGTGATCAGGTTGTTACATAGCGTGATCATGTTGTTACATTGCGTGACGTTGTTGTTACATAGCGTGATCAGGTTGTTACATAGCGTGATCATGTTGTTACATTGCGTGACGTTGTTGTTACATAGCGTGATCATGTTGTTACATAGCGTGATCATGTTGTTACATAGCGTGCTCAGGTTGTTACATAGGGTGACCATGTTGTTACATAGCGTGATCATGTTGTTACATAGCGTGAACATGTTACATCGCGTGAACATGTTGTTACATAGCGTGATCGTGTTGTTACATAGCGTGATCGTGTTGTTACATAGCGTGCTCAGGTTGTTACATAGCGTGATCATGTTGTTACATAGCGTGATCATGTTGTTACATAGCGTGATCATGTTGTTACAAAGCGTGATCATGATGTTACATAGCGTCATCATGTTGTTACATAGCGTGAACATGTTGTTACATAGCGTGAACATGTTGTTACATAGCGTGATCGTGTTGTTACATAGCGTGGTGTTGTTACATAGCGTGCTCAGGTTGTTACATAGCGTGATCATGTTGTTACATAGCGTGATCAGGTTGTTACATAATGTGATCATGTTGTTACATAGCGTGATCAGGTTGTTACATAGCGTGATCATGTTGTTACATAGCGTGATCATGTTGTTACATAGCGTGCTCAGGTTGTTAGATAGCGTGATCATGTTGTTACATAGCGTGATCAGGTTGTTACATAGCGTGATGAGTCTGTTACATAGGGTGATCATGTTGTTACATAGCGTGATCATGTTGTTACATAGCGTGATCGGGTTGTTATATAGCGTGATCATGTTGTTACATAGCGTGATCAGGTTGTTACATAGCGTGATCTGGTTGTTACATAGCGTGATCATGTTGTTACATAGCGTGATCAGGTTGTTACATAGCGTGAACATGTTGTTACATAGCGTGATCAGGTTGTTACATAACGTGATCATGTTGTTACATAGCGTGATCATGTTGTTACATAGCGTGATCAGGTTGTTACATAGCGTGATCAGGTTGTTACATAGCGTGATCAGCTTGTTACATAGCGTGATCAGGTTGTTACATAACGTGATCATGTTGTTACATAGCGTGATCATGTTGTTACATAGCGTGATGAGTCTGTTACATAGCGTAATGCATGTTGTACAGGTCTATACAGATCACCAAACTTTAATTCAGAGTAACAGATCGTTGACATGAAGATGGTAGAGGCATTCCTCTAGCTGGAACGATTCAGGAGCTGGAAACGCTAGGGACACGCAGCGTAATGCAAGTTGTGCAGTTCTATACAGAGCACAAAACTTTAATTCAGGAGGTAAAATATCGTTGAAATGTAGATGACAGGAGCGCGTCACGATGTTGAACGGTCCGAAATCTGGAAATGTTAGGGACAATCCGTTGTGTGGATGACTAGTGTTTCCAGAGAGCATCCCTTTTCACGAATGTTCCCAGAGAGCATCCTTTTTCCCTGCTCGCACTCGGTATGTTCTGGTTATGTATCGTTGTAACGTAATGTTACGCTGTTAGGATGGTTTAGTAGACATGACAGGCAAAAGGCGGGGCCCGTACCCTTAAAGATTTGTACCTGAGGACTGTCCCATTCAACCTGACGTGTACGGGCTCCGTGAACAATAGTTGTCTAGATGACTAATGTTTCAAGAGAGTATCCTTTCCCAGTGCTATGCATTGATCGCAATTCCCTCCGTCGTCCTCATCCTGGATATATACATAGTTGCGTGTTATGAATTCATTTATTCGCTTTAATTCCTTCGAGCGTTAGCATTCACGTATTCATTTAATTTCTTTTAGTTTTAGCATGAGCTACTGCCCGAGAAAATCTGTGCAACTAACGAATGAGAAACTCAATTTTTCATACATTACACATGGAGGAAAACGCGTTATTAGATGCTGTGTATGCGGTCGGATTTTTAAGAATCGTTCTTTGTCAAGATTTAAGTTTCATAGAGCAACATGTTATGCTGAATCGACTCTCTCTCCTGCACTTGAATATCCGAAGATGTATAGAGGGGAATGTTATACCGGATCAAGCCTCTGTCCTTCACTGGAGACTACTGTTGGTGAAAAATCTGGATACATCGGAAGTTGCGAGAATATGAAATCTTCATATGATGATGATTCAGTGATATCAACGCTTGAAAATCCGAATAGACTAGTAAATATATTGAGGTTACTAATTGCATCGAGGGATGCTGGTAATAATAGTCACACACAAGAGATTGAGGAAATTATAAGTAAGCTGAAAGCTTCTAAAGTTATAGCATGACAGGATCGAGAAATTGTGTTAATCAATTACGATCATGGTTAACAGGAACTTTGAAATATCAAAAATTTGTACTTATAAAATACATCATTCAGACATTGTTGAGATGTTTAGTTTTTTTAGTGATAATGCAGGTCTCTTTCTGTGTGATGTATATGATTATATAACTGAGTGTTTAGAATGTCTAGACTATCACCTTTGCCTTTAGGAAATATGTATGGTTTTTTTTGTGAAGGAATGTAATAGGATAATGTTTATAAAAAATAAATGTTGTCTGCATTACGTTTTGTAAAGTGATATGTTTTTTACAGGTACTCAGGTAAACTGATTTTTAAAAATTGGTTTACATGAATGTTGTTTATCTTCTTTTTCTAATATTCTAAGTCCTTTTTTATTTTTTTCGTAAATATCTTTTTCATGTCTATTTCTGCAATATTTCCCGAAAGTGTAATTCCATACTTTGAGTATGTGCAAATAAATGAAAGCGTAGTAGATCTGCTTAACAGTTTCTTTATCCATATTATTCCTTGCCTGTTTCATTACTTTTTTGTAATATATTTATGGTTGTATAAGTTATTAACATCGCTTAATTTTTTCTGAGATTCTTTCATTTCTAGTTCCAATTTCAAGATCTTCATTTTCACTGTGTACTGTTCTTCCAAACACTCAAACCTCCTCTCATAAAAACCCTCTCTTATGCCATATTTGTTCTTTTCAGGCAATGGAGTTGAAAGTTCTGTATGGGAACTGTAGACGCCACCTTTACACTTTCTCTTTCTTCAAATTCCTTACCTGTTATTAAAATTGCTGAAGGACATGTTGGATCTGGATTTACTATTTCAATGTCCTTCAATGTTGTGATTACTTCTGAATGGAATCCAACTTCATCATCAAACTCATTGGCGATTGAATAGAAGAGCAACAATTGTTATTTGGCTACTATTGTCTAAGAAAAGCGGTACATACATACGCCTCCAGTTTTGTACAATCGTACCTTGTCAATGGCATTTGCTTGCTTCATTCTTTTCTTTATGTTCTCATAATATCATTTCAGGGATTTTCATTCACACAGGATGATCTTCCTAGAATTGTACTCATTTGCAATTTATTTCCATGTCTCTTCCTTACGCTTAGCAGAGCTATCAGTCATTTTATTTTCAACACTAATTTGTGTTCTAAAACAATGTCGGTCATATATCTTTCTCTTCTTTCTTAAAATTTGCTGCCTGAGTCTTTTTATTACTTTCGTCCTTCTCCATTTTGCAATTTGTTTATGTATCAGAGACAAATGAAAGTTGAATGGCATTAGCTATTGTGAATTGATTCAATACAATTGCAGTGATCTGAGATTAGTGAATAATGAATAACGTTTATTTCTCAATACTCGATACATAATTAAGTTATATACTTTTAGACTATAATAATATTTGAAAATATTAGGCTATTTACACTATAAATTCACTTCTTTGTTGTTTGCCTATACTAATCTATGGTCTCAGTACATACAACTCCTGGTTTTCTATGTATCGATGACCCTCTGTCTACTTGTTTATGTTTCATTATATATACCTTTATTTATTTATTTTTTATTAATGTGCCATATGTATGATTTCCTGTGTTACGCCTTGTTACGTGGTTACGTTAGATGATAGACAATGAGAAGATCCAGAACAAACAAGGTGGGAATAGGTTAGGACGTATACTTCACTGTAAACTGATATACTGTTTGTCCCTCTCCGTCTCGCGCACTACGGTTTAACAAATATAAAGTTTGTAAGGTTTAGAAAATAAGTATATAAAAGTGTTGTAAGGCTGGATGAGAAAAGTTTTATAATCGAATTACTCTCTATATTACAGTATAAACCTACATTCCTCCTCCTTCAATCTCTGTCTATCCTTGTATCTCTCCCGTTTTCCATATTTCTCCCATATAAACGTTTACTCTAATCCTCAAACCATGTCTAGACTAGCACCTCTCCTCGTATGCCCTACCGCTCTCATATAAATGCATTTTCCTCCTTGAAGACTCTCTCAACCTAGCACCTACCTTCGTTTTCCCTATATTTTCCCATATAGACGTATACTCTCTCATTCAGACCTTCCCGACTAGCCCAGCACTTCTCCTCATATTCCCCTACCTCTCTCATATAAGATGCATTCCCTCATTCAACACCGTCTAGCCTAGCATCGACCCTCGTATTCCCTATCTCTCGCATATAAACGCCTACTCCATCATTCAAAACTCCTATCCTAATACCTCTCCTCGGTTCGCTATATCGCTCATATTCTACCCTTCAAGTCCTGTTTAGTATAGCATCTTTCCTTGTATTCCCTATCTCTCTCGTATAAAGCATATCCCTCCCTCCTTTAGCATCTGGCTAGCCTAGCATCAGCCCTGGTATTCCCTATCTCTCCCCTATAAATACTTCTGTCTAGAGGTCTAATGTTTCAGGAGAGCATCCTTCCCCCCTATAAAAGTTTATTTGGCGTCTTTATCTTAATTAGTTTAGGAGTTATTAAATTTATAATTAAATTACATTTTATCGGAATTCGAACCCTGGACACCAGAAACAAAATTATTTACAATATTAGTTTGATATGTTTAAAGGGACTGTATGCAGTTACAGCATCAATCTAAGTGATATATTCTAGAGTATAGAGAAAAAATAAGTGATTGAAAGATCGGGATTCGAAATAGGGACAAATGATTGAAAATTATATATAGTATTAATTGCCTATCATAGGAGCTATCAATCATGCTTTGGTCAACTCCTCTACCTCTCTTAGTTTCTGAGATAATGACGATTTAAAAAATTAAGAATTGAACCCAGAACACCCGATACCTAAGTATACATCCACAAGATACTATCTAATAACATAAACGCAATAAAGTTTATTTGGCGTCTTTATCTTAATTAGTTTAGGAGCTATTAAATTTATAATTAAATTACATTTTATCGGCATTCGAACCCTGGACACCAGAAACAAAATTATTTACAATATTAGTTTGATATGTTTAAAGGTGCTGTATGCAGTTACAGCATCAATCTAAGTGATATATTCTAGAGTATAGAGAAAAATAGGTAAGTGATTGAAAGATCGGGATTCGAAAAAAGGACAACTGATTGTAAATTATATACAGTATTAATTACCCATCATAGGAGCTATCAATCATGCTTTGGTCAACTCATCTACCTCTCTTAGTTTCTGAGATAATGACGATTTAAAAAATTAAGGATTGAACCCAGAACACCAGGTACCCGAGTATACATCCACAAGATACTACCTAATAACATAAACGCAATAAAGTTTATTTGGCGTCTTTATCTTAATTAGTTTAGGAGTTATTAAATTTATAATTAAATTACATTTTATCGGTATTCGAACCCTGGACACCAGAAACAAAGTTATTTACAATATTAGTTTGATATGTTTAAAGGTGCTGTATGCAGTTACAGCATCAATCTAAGTGATATATTCTAGAGTATAGAGGAAAAAAATAAGTAAGTGATTGAAAGATCGGGATTCGAAATAAGGACAACTGATTGAAAATTATATACAGTATTAATTACCCATCATAGGAGCTAGCAATCATGCTTTGGTTCACTCCTCTACCTCTCTTAGTTTCTGAGATAATGACGATTTAAAAAATTAAGGATTGAACCGAGAACGCCAGGTACCCAAATATACATCCACAAGATACTACCTAATAACATAAACGCAATAAAGTTTATTTGGTGTCTTTATCTTAATTAGTTTAGGAGTTATTAAATTTATAATTAAATTACATTTTATCGGTATTCGAACCCTGGACACCATGTACCCAAAATATACATTCACAAGAAACTATCTAATGACATTAATGTAATAAACTTTATTTGACGTCTTTATCGTAATTAGTCTCTGAGTTATTAGAAGCTGAATTTGTAATCACTCCTAGGATTCGATCCCGGCCATCCTGGTCAACTTGGAACTCATTGGAGAAGCTGCTGCTTTTTATATCATTTCCCCCGCTAAATGCTGAAGTGTTGAGAGTTGTGCAGAGCACTTAGGAAAACAATTACTGACATTGTGCGCTAATGTGGTGAAAGCGTCTAACGTTGTCAGCTAATGGAGGTCACCGTTACCACCAGGCAGAAGTAGGTTGTTCGCTAATGTATGTAAACAGATCCGGAATGCAAACTTAAAAGTCTATTAATGTAGTGAAAGCGTCTAACATTGTCAGCTAATGGACAAGCGCTTTCCCCAGATAGAAGAAGGCTGCAGTGTTTCATTACATGACAGACTGTTCCCGTGAGCAGACTACTCATACTCACGCTCGAGTCAACAATTCATTATTCAAAAAACTTAATTGCTCGAGGATGCAATGTGCAGGTCTTAGTAGTCATAAAAAATGTTTGACGAACATTACCTAATTAATTTGCCGAGGGGCGGCAGGCCTCGAGAAAACAATTCCCTCAAGTCAAGACGCCACAGTAGAACGCATGGGGGAGGGGGTAGGACCTGTCGGCACAGACACTGTCGGCATTAGCTAAGCACACAAAGCGAGAGGGGGCGGGGCCTAACGACACGAGACCTGGCGGCTTGTAAGCCCTCAAAGGGAGGGGGCGGGGCTTGTCGGCGTAGAACAAAGAACCTTATCGCTTGTCGGCATCTCTATGTGGGCTTAAGTCGCCATTATATTTCTACTGTTGACAAATTGGACAATCTGCATTGGTCATTGTGTTTCGAAATGTTTTCGCACACTTCGAAGTGCTCATACTTCTTTCACATGAAGCTGTCGTTGCTGGAATGCTTAAAATCAGGGAAAGTAATTTCATCAATTCTGGCAGAACTTCTTTTAATCAGTTGATTATCAAATACTTACAGAGGTCCTTGTGTGGTAACTATATATGTACGTTAACTCTTCTTTTAATTTATCTTTTAAAAAGAATGGGTACTTCGTAATTAAGCTTTCAAAGTTAATTTCTGGAAAGCCCTTTGGATGGCTGCATCGTGCGAGCTTTCCTTTGTTCAAAAGTTCAATGAAATTTATTTAAATCTGTAAATTTTACTTCCATTTCAACTGTGATACAAACCAGTATTTGAAAAGTAAGTTTTGTTAATCTGCTTGTACAATTCTGCGTGAACTTAGCTTCCCCTTTGTCTTCACTGCCTTCGTTTCCGTGACAATTTCTGTTCAGAGGATTAACAGGTCTTTCTATACAGTCAAGAATTACTTCCTCGCATCTGTGTTGTCTAATAAATGAGACTATTTTGTATTTCAATTTGGCAGTTATAAATGTCTGCACTCTTTTTCTGGAGACTGTCAAACAAAGCACTTGAATATACAAATATTCTTTTGAAGAAATACAGCAAAAATACAAATGTACGGTCATTCAAATTTCCAATGATTCCCAAAGCAATATTTATGGAACTGGAATCCCAGCTTTCAGATTCCATTACATTTTTCAAAGTCGTCTTTAACTCGGCATAGTGTTCTAGAACTGTCGTAACACCCCGTGTTTCACTGGGACTACGTCATTTAAAACCCCTTTCTCTGAGTAATTAACTTCTTTGAGAAGATCGGCTGAAACATGTGTGTATTGCAGTAAGACTAGCAATGAATAATTTTATTTCTGTCATTTGTTTGCAACAATGAAGCAAATCCACATTCAGCTGAAGAGCATAGAAATGTATAGACATTAATTTGGGGTAGAGTTCTTTAATAAGAGTGTGAACGCCTCCAGACCTTCTTGCCATTACCGTACAACAATCATATGTTTGGGATATTAACTTTTAAGTTGGTTAATTTTATGGTGGTGTTGTATTTTTTACATTGTTTGCACCACGCTTTGGGTGCCAATTTGAAGAAGTTATTTTGTTGTAGGAGTTGTATTGTAGTTCAACTGTTGGGGAGCCGAACTTGAAGTAGTTGCAATCGCACGTATGGTAAAAAGTTTCCGGTAGCCTTTGCCCCAAGTTTAAAAATGTTAACTTTGTAATTTGACTTTTTCTTTAAATATTATATATTTATGTTTGCCTCGGCTGCGTCAGTATTATTTTTAGAGACATGTTTCTCTTTGCAGGGTTGTGGTGCGACTGAAGAATGTAGGCTTACACATATGATAATTTTACTTCACTCCTTTTATTAATACTTGGCACTATTTAAATAACACTTCACTGATATAGCGAGAGCTGTGAGATTTTTTTAATTAATTACCTGCACTTTTTAACACGTAAACTATTTTCATCTCACACTGAATGCGTATTACGCTTCTCGAGGACGCATCTCACATCAGGAACACTGTCTACAACCAACACGTCCAGTTATGAGCACTGTCTACAAGCAAATTACCTGAATTCCACCGCCTAAATTTGTAAATTTCTGTATTTCAAGTCTGTGATTCCTAATCCAATAGAATGCTTTTATTTAACTAAAGCTTTTTCTGGTTGTTGTTTGGCTATTTTATAAACTGTCACAAAATTACATTATTGTTGCTCCAAGAATGGCTACTAGCATTATTACACTTTCTTACTCATTATTGCCTCAAGGTTACTTCATTGTTAGCTCATTGTTAGCAACTTTTAACCTATTATTCTCACAGCTCCTAAATTATTAAATTACGTAATATATTCACATAACATTACTGCACATGTATACAATAATATAAACATATACAATGACTGTAATATACATACACATTGTTTTAAGGCGGGCTGCTATTGAATTTATATATTATATAAATTGACTGAAATCATTTAAGTGTTAAAAATACTGCTTCAACTTGTTTTTCTCTATTTTCAAGTGTTTATACTTTTAGGAGCACATCTGCTAAATCTTTTGTTGTTCTGTCTTTTGAAATGTCATAAAATTCAACAAAACGTTCTTCTACTTCACCGGATTGAACATTAGCATAGTGCAAGATGACACTCATTTGACTCTTGGTGGACACGTCAGTCGTTTCGTCTGCTGGAAGTGATACAAAACAATTGTTTTCAACTTTGAACAGAATGTGTTCAGTAACTACATCAGTAATACAACGAGTTAGCTCATTCTGCATCTCAGAAGAACTGCCCTTAAATAAAGTAAAAGTACTATTCAAGTGGTCTCTTAAGTAATTTTCTTCCTCAGTTAAAAATTCTAAAGTCTCTTTGTTGATAGATGATTGGGATTCGTCATGTCCATGGAATGCTGGTTCTTGTAGCGCCAAAAAGCAAGCCTCTTTGTTATACGTCTGTTGTGAACAATTTCCTCGTTGTGCCTTATGGCATCAAGACGCGCGACTTCTGAAGTGCATGCTCTATTCTAGATTTTGCCAGCTCATTAAATAAACAGCTGCTGTAACATGTTTTGTGGATGACTTGTGTTTATTTGTTTTTGTAGCAGTATTCTTCAAACTCTCATCCCGTACTCCTAAATTACACCATTGTGAGTTGTCTTTCCCAAAAAGTAAACAATAAAACAATAGTCTATTTCGCTTTGAGCTACCAGTTAACCAAGGTTTTGTTGTGAACCATTGCGTTTAAATCGCCCCATCTTTTTGATCCATAATTAAATTGGTATTGGTCTTTTACCTTTAATCTGTAACTTGCCTTCGTAACTTTGTCTGGAAAAATAAGTTGTATCCTTTATTAGAAGATTCAGAATATCCTCCGGTAAATCCGTTCTCGTTAAATTGTCACGATACTTCACAATCGCAACAAATACAAGTGCATGCTTGCTCAGGCTTGCCTTCACGACAGCAGGCAGCGGCTGCACCGCTCTCCTACCCATAAAAGCTTTGAGCACTCGGACGCATGGGTGGACAAGGCAAATCGTCTTTTGCCTTCGTCTATCTTGACAAGCTGCACGCTGCTAACAGCGCTTTCTTGCGAATTGCACGGAACTCAGCAATGAATCAGAAATTACAATTGGAGAAGAATGCGACATTTAGAGCATATTAAAATGAAAGTAAAAAAGGTGGATTTGATATTTTACGATAGTCTTAGCCTTACGGTCTTAATGCATGTTTCGCCGCTGGAAAACGTCTCAATTTTACTGCAACGTCTGTGATGCAAACCACTAACCTTGATTCATAAATAACTGGGTTGAACATCATCAACAATGGAAGGGAGATACGTTCACAACACTGTTCAAGTTGAAATGTTTCAAAGCCGAGCCGATCACCCATTGCGAGAACCCTTGAACGTTTCGCTAGTTCAGGAAGTGGCGCATAGAAACAGTAAGTGTCCCACACTGGTTACACTACAGAATTCTGCGGATAATGCTCGCGACCGTGTTCGGCTCGCATTTGTGTACCGACCTTGGTGTTGGATGTTACACAGACTCTAGCGCTATTTATCTGCTTATTCGCCCGCCCGCCCGCCTGCTGCCTGATCTATGCCATAAATTATTTAAATGAGGAAGCTACTAATGCAAACGAATGTGTGATTTTGAGCTGCTGCCGTGGATAATTTGAATCCAAAAATCCTTCCTCAAATTCATTTTGATTTCAGTGTTCAGTAGCAGTAAAATTGCTGTTAGGAATAACAAATAAAGGCGCTAATTTCCTTTTGCTTGCAAAGAACTTTAGAAGGTTTCGTTTTTCCTTCCTTTATTTTCTGCATAAAAATGACAACTGCATGGTTTAAACATGCCCTAGAGGCTCTTGAAGGAGAATTCACAATACTTGTAATACATCTAAATGTATTTTTATTTGGTAAAATACGTAGAATGATAGAGAAATATTATTAGAGATTGCATATTTAGGTAAATGGTTTTCGGAAAAGTCATTTGAGTTATTAAATTCGGGGATTATTTTGGAAGAGATGATATTCGCTATATGTTCACTAATATGCGAAGCTAATAACATTTTAAACTTAATTTTACAGTTTTCTAATAATATATTACACACATAGCTTTCAGTAACTATAGTTAGAGTATTTAATTTTTAGACAATTTAAAATTTTATCATCCAGTCGTTTGCTGATTCAAAAGTTATGGACTAACTTCTAACTTAAAACGTTGTTCAATAATCTTGAGTTGTTTCAAATCAAAGGTGTTTGTTAATTTTTAGGTATGTATTATAAACAAAAACATTTGTAGGTATATTATTATACTATTATCGAGATTCATGGAAAGTATGACATATAGTTTGAGACAGAATGTGCCCGGATTAATTTTATAATGTGTTGATTTATTTAGTGACTAATTTGGTATATGAATGATATATGTGTGTAATGTGGATACCATGTAAATAGTCATTTTTGTATAATATAATATTGTCTTATATGCAATGTTCCTGTTTCAGTAGTTTTTAGGATGTCTTAAACTCTGCAGTTTGTAGAAATATGCTGTTCCCATGTGCAGAGAAAGCGGGGATCTTTTGTGTTAGGATCGAGTGTAAGGTTTTATGACCTTATCCGCTCGGGAAGTATGGAGGGGGGCAAATGTAACACAGAACGGAAAATTACCGAGAGAAGCCCGGGAAAAAGTCACGTGATATATATAAACTAACCAATAAGAATATATATATATATATATATATTTAAATGGGGCGCCGCGGCCGAGTGGTTCGATCCTAGGGACCCGCATGTGGGATTTGTGGTGGACGAAGCGGCTGGGCGGGTTTTCTCCGGGTTCTCCGGTTTCCCCCGCCATTCATTCCACCAACTGCTCCATCATCACCTTTCCTTTCATCCACTTCGCCGTCATTTCGTTTCATCTACTTCCTTCATCCCATACCAGGCATCGGGCTGATCACCCATTCTGGTCATTCTGTCTGCTCCATGAGTGTGTCTGCTCCTCGACGGGCCTCTGGCCTCAGGCACCTGCCTGTAAGTCCTGGGGGTGTAAGTCCTACATAAGATGAGGATAAACAGTGAATTAATGAATTAATATATATAAATGAAATAATATTTAGCCACACTGAGAGAACCGCGAAAATTCCTCTAATGAGAAATCAGATCCTGGGATTTTAAGTGGGTGATCATGGTCTATAAATAGTCGATATTTACCCCAAAATTCAGGAGTTGATTTGCAGTCACAGACGAGCAATCTACGCTTCTCCGTAAGACAAAGTTGGCGCGCAAAAGGAGTCCTTTTTGTGCGGAAGTGTAAGTGTGACTAATCACATATTAATTAATAATGTATCCGTGATTCCCGAGTTGTATAAAAAGTGATAAGTGAACAGGAACATTATGTAGTGTTTTAGAGTGAAAAAGTGACAATAAATTGTAGTAATTCAAACATTGTGATGAGTAGTAAACTCTCCTCAGAGCTCCTTTGTACCACTACCGAGGTCAACGAGCTTATTACAGTCCTAATAGGCGAAGTCCATGCGCACATCTCCGCCAGGGCAACAGCGAGAATTACCGTATATTTAAATCACCTTTCTACGGAGATGTGCCTGATGAAGACGAAGCCACGTCGGACGGAGGACATAAAGCAGGTACAGTGAATTTTAACATTACTTCTCCTGTATCTACCACTGCACCGCGGTCGATTATAACCCGCGCGGGCATCGAACCCGGGACTGCAACCAACAGCGCAGTCTTCGAAGCAAGAGGCGCGAGCAACGACGCAAGTTTTCTGGTAAGCCTAGTTTGAAGTGATATGGATAGTGATTTTAAACTGAATCGTTATTTATTAATATAAAGATATATCCACTAAAATAATTGAGCACAGTGTTTCAAATATTACAATTATAAAATACATATAGTGTTATATTGATCTTATGTAACACAGGGTAAAAAATAAAACGTCCATTACTTTGTTATTGCCCTCCTTCAGTGTACATCATTGCGAGTCATCTCAGACTTATCACAACAATTTATGCAGAATTTTGTTTTGTAAATGTTAAGGCAGAGAATAACAAGATAAACTCGACATAAGTTGCGAGGCGTGCTTTTAAAGCAAGTACCGTTTTAATATTTTACCGATGCAACGCTAAAGTCGCGATCACTTCCTGCATTCAATAGGGAGCCAGATCGTCACTTTGTGGTTTCCTATTGTTAGAGCGTTTTGAAATGTTGAAAACAATCGAACGACCCGTCGACTGTGATCTCACATCAGTGATTCGTTTTTGAATGCGAGAAATGTTGCGCCAGCCATTTGGATGAGGTTTATGGGGAAACAATGATGAGTGATGGAACGCTGAGGAAGTGGGTTGGACGCACAGCCGAGCCAACTCGAGATCTGATCGCACCATTTGGTTGGGAACAATTCGATCACCCTCCCTACAGTCCGGATTTGGCAGTAAGCGACTTTCATCTGTTTCTTCAACTGAAGAAATTCCTTGGTGGAAAATATTTAGAAATAAAAGAGATATTTATTGATGTGAAACAAGAAGTGCAGACTTGGTTTTCATCACAGGGGGCATCATTCTTTGACGAAGACATACAAAAACGGTTTTCCCGTTACGACAAGTGCCTGAATAACGGCGGTGACTATGTGGAGAAGTAGTGTAAGGTAATGCATGATAATAAAGTGTTTGGAACATAACGTTCTATTATTTTTCAAACACTTATCGGTTCTTACTTTAAAAACACGCCTCGTAATTGCAAAGGAAGGAATTTTGTTCGAGCCCCAAAGTAAAAATACGGATTTGAAGTGCGGAAACAAGATACGGTATATATGGCTATATTTTGAGAGTAACCTTTATTTATAATGAAGATTAAAGTGAAATCAAATAGGAATTTGTATTCTGGTTGATGCAAACAAAATATGTAACTAAGTTTTAGCTTTACACACAAAACAAAATTTCAGTGCCTATGAGAAGGATTTTTTTTAGTTTCATTTACACAGCTTCTCTCTTGTGCCGTTCAGGGCTGGTTATGGTTCTATTCTGGACGTGCCACGTACTTTCCAATCTGTATTTCTGCAGCTACGTCCTTTTCCCTAAAGGGCAATAAAACTGAGCTTGCTCTGGTATTCATTTTTGGACGTTATTTCGATATATTTTCAGTTCTTTGGCGATCTATTATTTCATCGATTATGTATCATTCCCTCTTTATCTGTAAATGGCTTTCTTTTCACATGCGTGGTGAATCCCAGCAGATTCTAAGAAATATCTTTCTTTATTCTTCTTCAGTATAGTTTATTTTCAGGCAGAAGGCATCTTGGAGGTTTATAGATCAATACAACTTGGGAATGTTTTAGTAGTTTTCCTCTTTTGTGCCAAGTTGGTTGCTTGTTGCTCAATTTAAATATTTTAAGCCAAGAGAAATGCTAAGTACTGTTTAAAAACCCCAATAGAAAGGTGCAATGCCTTAAAGCATTAAGTATAAACAGAGGCGTAGCTAGGGAGGGGTTTTGGGTGCTGGAACCCCCTTGCTAAAATAAATGTAAAATTGAATAGCAAAAATAGCTTCGTTAAAATAATAGCATGTTTCTAGGTTGGCAGGAACTAATGGTTTCACTGGTAGTGCTATATTTACGCTGCATGTCTTGGACAATGTTGCCACTTTAGATGGCGTGGGTACAACTAGTTAAGATATTGGGGGCATGTTTTCGTTCCGCTGCTAAATTTGAGAGGTTTCCAAATATCTCCCATTTTGGAACATAACTACAAGCCCTATCTTGTAATGAAATAACATGACCTGCAGTGGTAATATAAAATACTCCACAGTGGTCATTAATTCTCATGTCACAACACATTTGCCACTTGGAATATGCAAAACATTCTATCATAATTTTAATTCAAATTGCTGCTCCTTAATCTGCGAATATATAATCGATTTATTTAAATATTTCAACTCAGGATTAATTTATATTTATTAGTGGAATTGACTCAAATTGTTTGAAAAATGGATCCCTATACATAAAGCTGCTTTAATCTTTTTCTGGCTACGCCATTGCATATAAACATCCCTAGTATTGGGAAAGCCTACTGAGCTTTCCTAGGTGCCCACAAAGATGTTGGAAACATAATCTAATGAATGGAAGACAGTCCGCGGTATCCGATAAATATCGCATGAAGCTAAGGTAAGATACCAATTCCTACAGTAATGAATATCATGAATGAAATGTTGCAGATACATTTCAGTGGTGAGCATGATTATTTAGATAATTGTAAGAACTATAAATCATATTCACCATCCTTCTAGAAGAAATAATCGTACGAAAGAATTGAGGCCCGCAGTAAAATAAAATTTGGGGCAGAGGAAAAACGTTTGAAAGACATGCGATCGCATATGTTTGTGGCTTCAATGTTAGACGACGAAACGACAGGATTGAAGGGCATCAATCCCTATTTGACCAAGGAAGAATGTGAATCGTGCAATCATATCAACAGAACCTTATACAGTGAAACCTACCAAAATCGGACACCGAATAAGCCAAAATCTTGTGTGTTTAGGAAAGAAGTTTCGGTCCCGGTGGAGGTCATATGCCTTGTGTAATTTTTCTTGAATAATACGAAACAGCTTAATATGGAAACTGCTTACATGGACATATGCAGTATTAAGGCACATTTTTTGGGATATGCTGTGCTTTCTAGGAAAGTGCAAACGTATTTTGTATTTTATTTTGCTACATACCGTACTTCCGAGTAAACTGCAAAAGTGTAAACGAACTCGTACATACCTGAGCAGAGACCGTGTCAAGGATGCAAGAAAGTGGTTAGAATTGGAAATGCGTGTTTTTTCCTTCAGTGTTGAATGTTGCTTGGAGCGGCGTATTGTGACAAAAGCTGTGTATTTTGTGATAAAGGTTGTTGCGTAAAAATGTTAAACGATCAAGTTAAAATGATCGAATTAAAGGAAAAATAGAAACGCACTGTGAAAGAACTATGCTACAGTTCAAATTGGCAAAACGCAAATATATCAAAGTTTAAAAATAAGGAGCGCATAATGAGCTGAAGGCAACAATGGTAGGATGAAAAGGAAAGGTAAAACAACGGGTTATGAAGAAATGAATAAAATGTTATGGGAGTGGTTTGTTAGCGCTCGTTCAAAGAGCATGCCTATTTCTTATCCTGCACTTTAGGTGCAAGCCCTTGAATTAAAAAACAAAAACCTGAATAAGCAGAATTCAAGGCTTCAAATGGATGGTTAGAAAGCATCAAAATAAGGCACAAAATCGTTTGGAATCAGGTATGCGGAGAAGCCAATGGCTACACATGCACTAAAACTAAATTACACATGTAAACACTAAGGAAAATGCTTTTAAATAACACGCATAACAATTAAACCATTGGCATGGTGTTTGCGATTATTCTTAAAACCCTGTTTGGATAAAAGACCTGTAATATTGAATAATGCGGAAATCTCTCAAAAAATTGGATCAAGTCACTGCCTTCTTGAACAGACTTGGTGTATCTAGGTGTATTACATAAAATGTAATTTTTATATGTTCCCTGATGTGTCGGTTGTAAGATTGTTGCCAAATTGTGTTTAAGAATTGATTTAATTTATGCCTTTAATTTAGCTCCCAAGGATAGATATTTTAAACTTTTCGGCAGTAATAGAGCATCTGTTTTCATTTATTTTCATCACGATTCCTTGATGCTTCCACTTTCCGTACGAATTTCAGTAATCGTATGTACGTTTATTGCAACTTAGAAGCATGTGCGTTCTTTCCTGTTTTCTACATTGCAGAAACAGTGTTCACTGCACAAGTTTAAAAGGAATCGTTACCTCACTCAGGTTTTCTTTATTACATAGGCCATGGAAGATGTTCTGCAGGGCCAATTTACTCTCGTGGTGTTCTATTTTCCCCCATTAGGAATAAGCCTGGAATTGCTGTTAGGAGTGCGTACCGATAAATCAAAAGAAGAGTTTCCGTAACTATGAGCAAGTCTGTGTGAAAAAGCTGACACTCTCTGGAAAAATACTATTTCTTACTTTCCATGAAACCCAAAATATTTGAATAGCTAAACGCTGAAATAAACAAAGTCCACTGACTTCGTCATGGTTTGCTGAGCTAGGTGGGTATCTTATTACCATAGGAAACAATGAGTTGGTCAGGCATACTTGTCAGCTATATTGTTCCACGTCTGCAGATAGGCAATTTCATAAAATACTTGGTCGAACTGTATTATTTGGAGTGCTACGAATATCAGATCCAATGTTTTATTTATTACCTTATTTAGTTAACTGCTGAAAGAGATTATCTGATGTATTAAAAGCAAAGGCAATGATTATACAAATTATGTTAATATCCTTGCACTGCGTGGCTCGCATACATACCGAGCAATAGGTTAGGTGGTTGTGCAGGGCCTTATGTCCTGAGTACCCACTCTACTGCGCAGTTGCAACACGTGGCTTCCTGGCGGACACATGGTAACTACGTGATTTGCTCTCCGTTGTTGTGATTAGTTGTTCACTCGTGTTAGCACGGAGCGGCTTATTGAAACAACCAATTAAGATATTTGTTAGTGTTTGGAGAGTGGCAACTAATGGCAGACAAGCATGAGTACTTTATGGACAAAAATTTCCAGATAGAGACACCCAATATAGGAAATATCCTGATCGATGGATTGAACTTCATAGCTCGTTGTAAGTGTGCCTCCCAAGGTCCCCGGATCTTACTCCCATAGAGATTTTCTCTGGGGCTACATGGGAGATCGTGTTTGCCAAGAATTACCTCCTGAAATGTATATGAATCTGTAATCAGGGCCGGCTCGGGGGGGGGGGGCTAATCCGTACCACCGCCCAGGCGGCGATTTTTAGGCCGTCAAAATCTTAAAACATGAACAGGATATTTAAAAACAGGACCGAGTTGCAAATCATGCTTAAGTTCTAACTACTTTCTGGAGATTTTTGTTATGAAACTGTTGACAAACGAAGCGCTAGATGTGGTCACTTTGCATGGGACCCTCATTGGTGATTGTCGTCAAAACATGCCGTGTTCAACAATAAGCATCACGTTTATAAACAAGAGTGTTTCAAGCCTCTCTCCTGTGGGAGGGCGATAGCCAATAGATCGCCCGCGACGTATCCCCTCCGCTGTATACTCTATGCTCTACAATAAAGATATATTAATCATTTTTATTTTGTGACTTTAGGGTGTTTTTATTTTTCGCTCAGAACAATTTTGTCCATCACCACCAGAGCAGGGCGGATCTTATTTTGAAAATCATCTTTGAGTTTCCAGTGCATCACAATAGAAGCTCCTGCAGCGGCCGACTTTAGGGCACCGAACCTACTGCTCAGCACCTATTCGACCCACCCAGTACTCTGTATGCACAAATGCTTTCACAAAATCGTCTTCTATTGTTTAAGAATTTTGAAAATGGAGTATATATAGTTCCCAAAAATAATGAATGAATAAATACATGTACCTATTGGTGGTTATAATCTCTTCTTGATAAAATTTTCCGTAGTATAAGAAATGCACAAGTAAAGAAATTCTATTATTCTATTGGTAATATAGGGTCTTTCAACAAGAGTGTCCTATCTTTAAACTTATATAAAACACGTTCTATAAATGATAGCGGTTTATGTCTTTTTTATTTTCGAACATAATTAATGTCATTACGTGTGGAAGAGAACATCAGTTAAGTGACCGCCGCGACTTCGTTGGGTTGCGCGTATACGGTTGACCCAGTTTTCAATGACAGAAGAACGTAAATTAGGTCCTACTTCACGAATAACACGCGTGATGTTATTCATAGGATCATTTACTGTTTCTGGCTTGTTGACATAAACTCGAGATTTAACGTAACCCCACAAGAAGTAATCCAACGGCGTTAAATCACATGACCTCGGGGGCCAGTTAACATCGCCAACACGGAAAATGATGAAACCTCTGAATTTCTCCTTCAAAAGATCGATTGTTTCGAGAGCAGTATGATATGTGGCACCATTTTGGTGGAACCAGATGTTTCTGAGATCCATACCATCCAATTGATGCAAAAAATAGTCCCTTATAAGAGCCCGGTATCTTTCTCCGTTGACAGGTAGAGCTTCTGAATCTTCATCTTGGAAAAAATATGGACCAATGATTCCACCATACCAAAATCCAACCCCACAGTAACCTTTTGGGGATGAAGTGGTCGTTCTTGAATCTGCATTGGTTTGTGATTGCTCCAATAGCGGCAATTTTGTTTGTTAACACAACCATCCATCCAAAAGTGGGCTTCGTCGCTGAAGATGATTTTTCGACAAAAATTCGGGTCAGCTTCCAATTGCTCCATAGCCCAGTCGCGAATACACGGCACAACCTATGGTCGTTGGGCTTTAGTTTTTGAGTTAACACCATTTTGTAAGCGTGACACTTCAGGTCCAGATGCAGAATCCGCCAAGTTGTGGTCGACGAAAGCCCCAATTCTTGCGTTCGACGAGCAATTGATTTGTTTCCGTTCTCGCGTACACTCTCACGAACGGCACCTATGTTTTCGTTGGAGCGCTTACGTCGATTACGTACAGGCGTTCTTTGATCGCTGACAGAATCACTTCTTTCAAATTTATCGATCAAACGCCGAATCGCTCTCTCGCAGGGACGATTATGCACACCGTAAACTTCACGCAATACACGGAAGGTTTGGCGAACAGGTGATCCATTTTGATAATAAACTTTCACAATTTCTACGCGTTGCTGAATGCTGTAACGTTCCATGGCTATTTGTCAATAAGAACTGTAACCATATGAAAAAAATACTGCTGTAACTCAATAACAACGGGAGCTATCACATGTTAAGGATAGGACACTCTTGTTAAAAGACCCTTTACATACACATACACGAAAATAATGACTGTAGTTTAATTATTTAAAATTATGTAATGGATTGTATGTAAAACCGTATAGTGCAGTTATATTAGATATGTAAAGGAACCATAAACAGGGATTTAAAACTCAAATGAATTGTTTTAAGATACGAAGGAGGAGTGTCAAGAAACACATGTTTACAGGAAACGACGTTAATCTTGAAATACCTATTCGTCAAGTTAAGGTATCACATGGCATTCAGTTACACTGTGTTTCTATGTGTAACTGACCAGGCACCGAGTTGAGCAAAAGGGGTTTATGTTGGTAATAAGTGCAATGTTAAACCACGCCCACACCACTTATGTTCACTTATGCTGGCTAATAGTAGTAGTAGTGGTATTTATTAAGCACTTAGTATTACATTAATTACATAACACAGTCGCATGGGCCGTAAGACCGTACATGTTCTCTGGAGAAATACCTGGTCTGTATACGTGACTTGCAGATTCGACCAGAATACAACTATTTTTATAATCAGCATACTATATACATATATATATATATATAAAGTAGAAAAATATACTGAATGACACACGCAAACACACACACTCACGCACACTAGTGCTCAAGCACCACACATATTTAAAGAAAATTTACATAAACACCTTATCTCTTAGTACACGTACTTCCATTAAGTATGTGCCCAAGCTTGACCAGTTTTGGCTGTTTAGAATCAAGTCCCAGCATGCTGTTCTCCGTCTGTTGGAAACCAAAAATACTTCCGGTAATAATTTTTTCCTAATACCCTCCGTCTGCACGCATGCTGCCAAAACATGTGTCCAGTCTTCTTGTTCCCGCATAATGGACAAATCCTCCTGCCATCATCATCAACGATCTTGCGAGCTTTCCACCCTCTCAACCTAATCCAATAGCCCATGATATCAAGACGGCTAAAAGGTCCAGGTTTAAATTCTGGTCGGGGGCTGCCTCTGGGGTATAGTGGTCAGCAATGCTAGCTTCCAAATCCAGAAGTCCCGAGTTCGATTTCAGGCTGGAGGCTGCGAATTTTTCTTAGGCAGGACAATTCCCCATCCTTCCTAGAGTCTAAAAGTATGAGTGAGAATGTAAATGTATGTGAGAGTTGAATATGTATAAAGAAAGAAAACCTAAAGATACACAGTAGTAAACGAGTAAACATTATTTTCATTGAGAATTGTTCCAAAGGCAAAGCCCCCGATATGACCCTAGATGTTAACAGCGGCATACAAATGGAAAAGAAATCTGGTAGGCTGAGAAATCATAATCGATATCCACAATTAATGGTCTATCTTGATTTAATTAAGCTCATTTCCTTTACCCTTTCTTATATTTATACTAAAATCTGATGGCTATATGCATTATCAAAGCAACTTATAGTGTACTTTAGATATTTAAGCTCATTTAGTTGTGCTGCCTAAAATAATAGGCACTTTCTAAACCCCAGATATACCGGCAATTTCTCTGCATTAACTGTGCACCAGTATAATATCGCTCGGCAGTTTCAGCTTTAGTAGGATGGATCGTCCTCCTCACATTCAAAGCAGAGAAGTTGCCAGCACACCAGGAGGTTCGACTACGAATTTTATTCTCGTTAGCACCTATTACTTTAAGCAACTCGACTTAGCTGTGTGTATCTGTAACACACTGTATATCTTCAGCTAGAGACGACTGCGAAAATTTGAACTTCCATTTTAATTCCGTCAACAGGTGTTGTGCGAATCTGTTCTCGACTTTTTTTTTGACATGAAGTCCAGGATCTCAAATCAAGCCAAAACATCAGTGCCATTAACACCAACGGGTTAAAGATTTGCGTTTTAAACACTTGCCTTGACAAAGGCAACATCAACACTGTAAAGTAACTTTTTTTTCTTAGTTACTTTCACATATCAGGTTTTATTTTCAGAAACTGTAGGTGAAATAATCGTGTTGGGAGGGTATATGTGGCGAGCTGGTACCCTCAAGTGTCAATGAACAGAGATGCAGCCGAAGCTACGGCGAAATTGCCTCATCGTGGGACTCGCAAGTTTTTATTGCTACTTCATAAACTAAAGCCATATTATAAAGTTCCGCAATGCTGTAGGTCTTAATTTTAGGACGATCGCATCCCTTCCTAGAGCACCAGCAAACTCCCGGCTAGAACTGTTACACCGCCAGAATCTCTGCAGCTGTTGCCTCTTTCCCAATCGCACAGACCTAGTTTGTTTCGAAGTTGCATGGTTTAGACTGCAATTAACCCTTTCAAAGCGACGAGTGCTTTAGAAAGTTCTGGTTTGGCGCATATGACATTTCTAGTTCTGCACCTCGCATAACCAACATGTGCAGTACTTCATAACTAGTATTAATATTTAGGCACATTGATCATATAATTTTGTAAACCTATTTGATGCTTAAGTGTTAAAAACGAACATTTGTTGATGAAGTAGGCTCATTAGAGAGATGAGTTCGAAGGCTCACAATATTGTTCTAGGCAGCCCTGAGCATCCGCGATTGGAGAAGTGAAAGAGTGTAAGTGACAAAGAGTACATGTTCACTATTGCAATTCTATGTAGTGGTGTCAGATAGAAACCCAAGTTTACTACAGAGTTGATACATAGCTCAGTAGGTAGCATAATGTAGCCAAGTATATGAAGAAGGGTTCTTGAAATGTTGGTGGATGCTGCGGCAGATACAAATAAACAAACTTATAAAATAAGTACTTCATCTGTGAAAGCAGAAAAGACATTTAAAATACTTTTGAGACTAGAACTACAAGACCTAGAGATGTTGAAAAAACTTAAACATGTGGTTTATATTCAAATCATCAGTGCAGAAAGAGGAAGAGGGTTCATGGATAAAGAGTAGGTGCCACAATTTCTATAGAAATATGAGTTTATAAAACAAAACTGAAATACCGAAAGAGCAATAAATATTTATTTTATTTCTTATAGTAATTGGTAGAAAAAATTATACACAATGTAAAACTCCTTGTATGACCACGAGAAAAAAACTAATAGCGACTTACTACAATAAAGTTTAAGCGTTTAAAAATTCCACCAATAACAAAAAATATCTCGGAAATGGCTAACACCACAAACATTACATTTCACAGAAATTGTGTGCTTTAACAAGATCGAAATATTCTGTGTAGTGAGATTTTGTGAACCTCTTAGGGTTGTCAGTTGTACAAGTCATTCAGAATGAAGAGGACTTCACGGTCTATTTTAAGAATGTTAAAGATGTACACTTTGTTGTGCAAATATGGTATTTTAATCACAATAGAATTTTAAGAAAGTAAAAATATCGATAATTTTTCCATGTGAAGAGTAGCCTGGGTTCGGGACATTCTTTGAGGATCTTCATGTAGTATCCTTGAGAGATGATTACTTGAACACTAACTTGGTATTTAACCGACCTTTCGTTTTGTGAATTATGCTATTCTCTCTCTACCTCTCTCTCAGTCACTCACATACACATTCACACTCACGCACTCACGTTTGTAAAAACTCTTTTCTTGGATTCAGGGAGGCTGAAATTGCGTATTTCCGGCGAAACCTCGGTATCGAATTTTTGGGAGGAATACAATACTTTCTCTATTTACTATAGGTAAAGTAAGCAGTAGATAAAGTTAAAATATAATAAAAGGATTTTAAGGGGACACTCTGGTTGCAAGATGGCAAAAATTATTATTTTTTCAGAAAAATGTTTTCAAAGGAAACAGTCTCTTCAATATGTCTAGAATACACCCAATAAATATTACGTTTGAAATCCGTCTGGAAACTGGTGTAACCCAAATTGATAAGTGAAGAGCAATATCTCCAAAAACTGTGTTCCCAAACTTTAAATAGCTTTTTCCCTGTATAGCAATTTTTGTTCTTTGAGGTGTACTTTTGTGCAGTAAATATTGATGAATCACGCTGTAGAATATAACTTGTTAAAGAAAACTGTGCATTGCTTTGTTGATTACTCTCATAATACAAGTATATGCTTTTTTTTCTTTATAATTATTAGTAACATATAAGTTGTTCTGAACACAAAGAAATGTATATTTATAACAAATATTAAGATTTTGGAAAACAAATGCACACGTTTATTGCATAGGAATACAGCAATTAGCATACGAAATTTCAGAGCTCTATTTTAATTCTAAATTGGAAAAAGTGTACATTTTATTGTTATCCAATTATTTGAAAAAACTTTTACATAATTTTTAATTAAAAAGCTATTCAACCTAGAAAAATGAAATTTATACCAACAATATATCATAGCACCTGCAATTTAACCTAAAATTTCATTAACATTTGTTGATTAGGGAAGAAAGTCCATTTGGTACCAGAGTGTCCCCTTAAGTGTGGTCATTTTGAGTTTCGCTATTGAAGGAAGTTTGCTAAATTCAATGTCGTGATATTTTCTGGATTGCTTGCTTTTCGCTGATTGCAAAATTTCTATAACCGCCAGTTTGGAATTACGTTGGACCGTTGTGCATATGGAGTACTCTTCTGGAAGGAAGTGTTAGGCAAACTTTCACTCTAAGTATATTGCAACTCCTAGCGGGACAGCTATCCATAATCTATGAATAAAGTCAAAGCTACAGCAGGATCTTTTGAAAGAAAAATGTATTGATTGAAGAAAACCTGGAAATAGGGGGCCAGGTTGGAATACTCTAAATCATCATTTTCAGCGCCTATTGTGATATAGATGAGCCAAGCACGTATACCTTTAATTACGTTACTGTTCGTACGGAATTCAGACGGTGGGTGCAGCAACTGTGGGGCTGTCGAAAGCCGCTGCGCTGCCGGTCTAGACCTACTCTAGACTCAATGTAGTTCAGTTAAACCCATTTCGTTCATCGATACACGGCGTCTATATAACGGAAACAATGGTTCATCACTGGAAAGGTTCAGTTCTAGGAATGCTTCGTAGCTATTGAAAACAAAATAAAATAAATAAAGTGATCACACTTCATCATCATTTTAAGAATGCCTAGCAAAATTTAAAATGAATTTACATTTTTCATATGCCCTTTACATACAGTTTAATAACTTTCAACCCTGGAATAAACCAACGTTGCTAACATTTTATATCACCGAGCGTCATGATTTTTACTTTATAATTTAGTGTCTTCGGTTAAAAGATCTTTTAATATCAGATTTTAAAAAAATATCACGCCTTAATTTTTATAACAATAAGTTTCTAACGTGTTTCTTCAGATCTTTTCCTTATTCGTGTTCGTTATATTTTCATTCAAAACGTTAAAAGTCCACAGCTCGTGAACATTTCATTTTCGAGAAGCACTGTATTTTTTCTTGGAAAATGACATGTAAATTCTACACCCCAAAATATTAAATTATACCCGGCGCATCCACCAATTTGTCGAAACCTCTTTTATATTCACTCCATTACCGTGGGGGGGGGTAGACCACAGGACCGAGATCTAAAGCATCACATCACATTTTCCTAACACGAGGTTCGAAGGGGGCAAGCTAACCAAATACTTAATAACACCTGAAAACCACTTAAATATTATTAAATCAACATGGATTAGGAAGGAAGGGATCACCTACATAATGAATTCACATATTATAAAGTTAGATGTCAAATATATTATGCCAAAAGAGAGTGATATAGATTACCTTCTTGTTTGATGAAGCGCCATCCTGAAAAACACGTCTTGGTCTATTCACTAAGAAGGTTCAAAGAGAGAGCATCTTACTCACTACCTCAAGACAAAACCAGTTAACCCCTCCCCTTCTAGGTCACTACCTGTTTACGTTGCCACCTAAGAGTTAACCATACAGTATAACCACACCATACGCCACAATATAGATCATCAAATATTGACATACAACTTCTAACTAAATGAAATCAGTCACACGAAGGTCCAAAACACTAAAACTACGAGACGAATTACTAAAAGCAAGCATTCTACCAAACTTTCAATGCAGGTAGCCTTAATAACATTATCGGCAATGTCAAACGCTTCTGTTACCTTTTTAATGTTTTCGAGAGAAGTATTCTGTGAAGAGATACATACAACGCCTCTAATGTATTTTTATATTTTGAAAGAATAAAAGAGAGATATGCACCGTTTTGATTTCAAGCACTATGAACCAATTCAGTCCAGTGCTTCACTTTCACCAATCCTAATAATTTACACCACTTTTTAATGTGGACGCACGTCAACAAATAAGTACTTTGTGTTATGAACGAACGAAATAAAATTGCTTATTTTGTATCTCACATTATTGCAGTGAGTTACGCTCAAAGAAACCGAACACATCAACGCATAGCAACATATTATATCACCGATACCAATTGTTGGTAAATAAAATTGTATTAGAAAATATTATTGTAATTATTGTGAGGGATGGCTGCATAACATTTCATAGCTTCCTGTGCTCCTATCCTACTTACACAACATTAATTGGCAGTGATAGTTATTATTATAAATAATAATATAATAATGGGGAGATTGAAAAATTCCACCACTACGATTGAAAAACACATTTTGAAACTCCTTGTATGGCTCGGTCTTAAGTTAGGGTACTATAGCAAAAGTGCAACATTTGTTCACAGTGTATTTGTGAGGATTTGTGTTCATATCCTATAGCTATAAAGGCTAACCCAGAAAGGGCAAGGTAAGATATCGGATGATAACTTAATTTGCACTTCTTTTCTCGTAGTGGTGTTGCGTTCTGTGTCACCACTAGGTGCATATCCTGTCCACGAAAAGTTACCGAGGCAAATAGCAGTGCTTTATACTGGAAGTGGAATGTTAAACACACCTATCCCGCCCTTATCTGCTTCTAGCAAGTCCCTTTTGTGATTGACAGCCATCGGCTTAGGCGGTTACATGTTTTATATTGGCTATGAGGCAAATACAAATAAAATCTCGAGTTTTAAAACTTGATTGACTGAGAAATCTTAATCAGTATTCAGATTATATTATACATATGCATTCAAGTACATATCCTGTGGTTTGCCAGAAAATGGTGAATACGAATATTTTAATCCCTTCCATGTAGTCCAAAGCGTTTATTCTCGTTTCTTGATTTAATAAAATCTACTACATACTATACTATAAATTAGACGCAACCGCTCATATTTGGAGCAGATAAATCTAAAAAAGAGTGTAGTGAATCAAGGAAGTGATTTTCTGAAAAAAGAAGCTTTTACTTGTTTAAATTATTTTTGAATCGAAACAAAATTAAGGAGATAGATAGCGTGTCATTATTGCTGACAAATTATGAAAGTAATTATACAAACACTTTTTGTATGGGTCATTGACCATGCCTAAGTAGGTATACAGAAGGGTTTTAACCTTTTTGAACTACAACGCCAGTTTAGTCACGCTCATTGCCAGAATTTTTCTATAATTAATATCACAGGTTTATTCACCAATTATGAGATGGACCAAATGGCTCGCCAACTCTCGCAGTTTTTCAAGAAGTGCCTAACTCTTGTTTCACCAAACATGCTCAATTCGTATAGCCAATGTATTAGTGTACAAGACAGTGTTAAAGGAAATCTCTTCAACCACTCAATTTAAAGTTAATTTCCTAAGTACTACTGACGTGTTTTTATGTTGGAATTTATTTGAAATCAATAAGAAATTGATTCACCAAATGACTAGGTTGGACACCAGATTATAAGGAAGTTGTGATAACTTTAGATAAAGGAAATTGGATGCATCGGCGCGTTTCTACCGCTCGAATGAATCCGACATTCCTAAGTCCGCCATTCACCGATGCTCTTAATGGAAAAGACATCCAAAAGATGACGTGCAGAACTAGGTAGTCGCTCACTGTCATTCGCTTTAGCAACAACACTATTTCTGATTAAATGCAGGCAGAATATGAACTTTCATATTCTAAACCAGGGGTGGGAAGGAAGGCACTACAGGTGCGAATTTACCCTCCCTCTCGTCCTCACTACTCTCTTTCAACAGCCAGGTAGAGCCAACTAAACCGGTTGAGAGTCTCATCAGTGCAGTGCTTGCTTGCATGTGCAACACAAGTGAACGGCGAATGTTTAATCGGGACTGGGAGAACAGGTATCTTTTTTGTTCTTCAAGATGATAAAGAGCAATATGCCCTATTAACATTGGTTACATTACGAGCTTCACCCTAAGGAGGCATTTCAATGCGACTATGGGGCCTATAGCGAAGACAAATTGTCAGGGGAGGGAGGCACGTGAGAAAGTTTTAGAAGAGTTAAAAGAAAAGCATGCAGGTAAGAGTAAATAAATTAGATTGAGTTTTATTTATGGTTGCACTTTAACTACTATGGTTCGTATCGTCCCATTCTGTATTGGTCATGAAAGACAGCAAATTTTACTCACTGGCCTCTTGATCAGGCTTGAGGCTTTTTACGTGCCGTAAATCTACGACAAGGGACCACCGGCTTTACTTCCCTTCCGAAGGAAACCATGCTAAGAATTTTACGTCTAAAAAAAATCATCACCCTCGGCTGGGTTTGAACCCGCGACCTCGAGAATTAGTGGCTAGCATGGTACCCCTAGATCACGGAGGACGACTATAGGTAAGAGTGTCTCAGCTTTACCTCAGACACATAGTGCAACAAATGCTTTGCGTGCTAACTACAGAATCACACACTATATTGCTAAAACATCGAAACCATTTTGTGATTGAGATTATATTAAAAAAATTGTGTATCGCAGTAGAACATCTCTGTCCAACATTAATAGAAGCTTTTGAAGCTGTTAGTTTGTCACGAAGTACTATTACTAACAGAATTGTTGACCTGGGCAAAAACTTGCTGGAACAGTTTATAGACAAACTAAAGAATCTTGCTCATTCTTGCTTGCCATAGACGAAACCACTGCTATTAAAGACACGACGCAACGTGCTGTGTTTGTTAGAGGTATAGATGCACAACTAGCTGTGATCAAAGATTTGCTGCACGTTAATTCAATGCAAGATCTTAAGCGCGGTGAAGATATTTTTGAGACAGTGATACAGATAGCGTCAAAGTTTGGGCTTGAATGGGAGAAGTTGGTCTGTGTAGCTACAGATGGGGCTCCAGAAACTCATATAAAAAGACTCCGAAAACTCCTTTTTCAAAATGGAGTTTCCCCTCATAGCTTTGTAGCCATTCATTGCATTACTCATCGAGAAGCACTCTGTGCAAAATCAGCTACTTTGAATACCGTTGTGTCTTTCTGTGTTAAGACTGTAAATCTAATCAGAGCTGCGGCACAGACAGTTTAAAGAATTTTTGAATTCTCATGCTCCGAATATTGGATTTACCATGCCACTGCCACGTAAGATGGCTAATCAGAGGCAAAATGTTGCCAAGAATGTTCGACCTACGGAAAGAAATTAATATTTTCCAACAATCAAGGGATTCAGAACTTGAAGATGATATTTTTATTTGTGATCTGGCTTTTCTAAGCGATTTAACTGTTTACCTCAACGAACTTAACCTTAGTTTACAAGGTAAACACAAAATATTTGCCCAGATTGTGTGAAAGCATTCATGCAGAAATTAAAAATGTGGCAAAGTCAAATAAAACAGAACAAACTGCACCATTTTCCATATTTAAAATTGGTTACGAAGGATAACTGCATAATACGAAACAAAAATACATTACTGTATTAGGAGCTATCAAAAGTGTTCTCAGCGAAATTTGTAGATGTGCAAGCGTTAGACAACGACTGCAGGCTTTTCGAAAATCCATTTACATGATCCTTTGGCGGCCCATTGCGCAATTCAGGAAAACTTGGCTTGAATTTGTACACATCACTGCTGCAAAGATTTTCCAAGCTGCGCCATTTTGAAAGCAAATTACTGGCACATGTTTGGCCGGTAATTTACTACTTATCAATGTGAATAAGTATTTAGCATATTGATATTGAACAAGAGCCTGCTATACAGTGGCATTTCGGATGAACATCTTCAATGCATTCTACGTTTAAGTTCATCTAGTTTGCAGCCGGGCATTGAAACGCTAACGTTTACAAAGAAACCAACTAGGAAACCAATCGTGTAAATTAAGGGAATATCATTATGACACGCCGCTGTCTAACAATGTACATTGTAAATATTTTTAATGCACTACACAGCTAAATTGTGACGTTTATTTTGAGAACACAGTATAGAAACCACTTAAATGTCCTTAGCAGCATAAGGGAAATACTTTGCACTGTATAACAAAACAAAGATAGTGCGGATGATAATTCTGTAGACCTGCTTTTGTCAGCTTAAGGTTTGGCTAGAGTTAGAAATGTGGCGAGAGAGCGTCTAGCATTGTCACATCACCTCTGTAACTCTTGAACACTTGGCAAAAGACGTTTCATCGAAAGCGGAATGGCCGCCACCTGCTAGGAAGGGGTGATTGTAGGTCAGAGCATTTCACACTTCGGGTGCTTCATCATCTAAACCTTGCCTGCTATCATTATGGAAACATGTATTTTTACTTTTTGCAGTGTGTAGAGTTCAGTGAATGTGACAAAAATGTCATATTGGATAATATTGTAAAAGCTTCATATTTTGTAAGATTTACAATTTTTTTTGCTTTTAAACTAATTTCCGTTAGAAATGAACCGGGGTTTCTAAATATTCTATTAGTGCAATTTTGTTGAAACACAGTTAGATACAGCTGAGAAAATGTAGCATTTCCTCTGCGTGACATCACGTGCGGAACTAAACTCCCTCCATTCTTGAAGCGTTTTAATCTTTGCCAAACCCATGCTTTTATTGGCAAATTTTCATTAGTATTAAGCAAGGACAAAGTAACTAGTAACTTCTTTTTCTTTTCTTCTAAGTTTAAAAGTTTCACAGTGATTAAAATCATAAGCCCCATGTGATCTGTTATATTTCATTTGATACTTTATTACAAAATATGAACAAAAATCTACATAGCCTAATATTTTAAACTGATGAAGTGAATCTGTTTCAAATCCTTTAAGTATAATTAATAATTTGGATTTGAAATAACCATTTCATAATATTTCGGGGGTATTTCTTCATATTTTCATATTTTGGCAAATTGTACTTCACATTTTGCCTGTATCTGTTTATGAACTTTTCTTTGCTTTGCGTTTCGTTATTTACTCTGCTATTAGAAATGGTATTCAGAATCGGAATAAAATACACAATGAACAATATAACGAGGCCCAAAACAGTTACACGTTATTGTACATATGGTTAATTGATAATCTTCTAATTTGGAATCACTTCGGGAGGAAAGCAGCAATTCGAGTGAAAATGCTGAAAAAATGTGTGAGCCTGAAATCGAATGTCTGCAGAGATGGTACTGAGTCCAAGTTCATGATTTATTGGACGTTTCTGACATACCAAGCTGCGTTCAGTATAAGCCTTAAAACTTTATTTTGAAAGACCTGCTTGCGACTGCACCTTCCCAAACTGGACAGGCATAAGTGGATAAAGGACGAAGTAAGGGCTTGTACAAAACAGAAGCACATGGTATTTGCAAAGAAGAACTTATTCAACTATTGTGCTTGTGCATAGTGAATGCACATAAGCAATAGAGGAATACGAACTCATGATTCCTGCTGACTTACGCCTTTGAATGAAAACAAGGAAAACAGAAAAGGATGTGGGCAAAGCAGAGGATGCTCGGTTGAGCAAATAAATCATGCAAACCTTGCATCAATTGTTATTGAGACAGCAGTTTGGCGAAATTATATGAGAATGGACGAGTGGACACGCCTTTGTTCACTGGAATTAGTACCTCCGTTTATTAAAAAACAAGGTACTCATATCAGAGGGCAATAAGCCCCCATGAGAGGTTTTCAGGGTGTGTGTGAATGTACATATGAAGAGCTAAAATATCCGACTGCTCTCTCAACTCAATGGTTGGGTATGATAATACCCGATACACGCAGAACTATTCTGTTCTGCTTACAGGAATAAATAAAGGTAAATTGAACTGTTCAAATATTAGCTTTGCTTCACAATATCCAGTTTATTCAACAGGAAACAGGACAGAAAATGGTTATATCTTCGAAATACATTTGTAGTTATTATGATGTTTGATAATTTGTGTCATCAGAGAAAGCCGTCATGGCGGTATTGGCGAACTCATTGATACATCGTTACCACCCTTGAAGTTGCATTTAGATTGCCCAAGAAAAGTCACTTCGCCGATCAGTTTTTCCCAAATAGGAACCGTCGCTACTCCTCCGCTACATGCTCGCCAAAAGGCATGAGGAAACTTCGCCGCTTCATTAGGACCTTTTATGGGAGGTTACATCCTTGTTACTATTTTCTCCAATATCTGGCCGGTTTCAACTTCGGACACTTGAATGGTGGAGGGAGATTCGCGAACTTGTAGGGCTTTATTGAGACTTTGTCATAATTTGTAGCGCTCTCCACCAGGAATCTAAAATGGAATTAGATTTGCTTCAGATTTCCAAGACAGAGGGCGAATGGAATAACACTGCGTAAAATTTGAAGAAAAACTGCAGTTTAGCCACTGTTTGGGGGCAGTAGACGGCAAACATGTGAGGATCACGCCACCACCAGGAAACGGTTCATTTTTCAAGAATTACAAACATTTTCAGAATTCAATTTTGATGGCCTGAGCTAATTCAATTATGAGTTAAATTTGTGTAAAATGGTACTAATGACAGAATATCAGACGGTGGGCTCCTTAACAGCGAGCTACTTAAAACACCCCGCCGAGCATTGTAGAGGGACTTCAACAGAACTACCATACGTGATAAGGAATTTGCACTACGTAGTGAATTTTAGAAAACCTTTTAGCCAGAGAGTATTCAACAGGCGGTTATTGAGGGCGAGAAGAGTCTTAGAAAACTGATTTGCTATTATGGCCAATCGGTTCAGGATCTTCCATACCAATAAAAATCAAAAGTGGACCGAATAGACTTAGTGGTTTTAACATGTTGTATCTTATAAGTTCCTTAGCAAGAACTGTGTAAAGTAATCTGCAGAAGAGGAGTACGAGGACCGTCACCCTCGTCCGAGACAACATCCACAGGCACACACGTCCGTAATACACTGATCCGCGCTAAATTAGCAATAAAATGTTTCTCGACTATTCTAACGGGGAAGGATAACTCGAGTGACTCTCTACTAGTAATGATTGAATGACGCAAGGAAATTATTTGCTTGACATTTTTCACTTTATGTTGTTGTACTAGTTGTTTACAACCAAAATTGTTTCATTCAGTGTAACACTATATTATAAATTCTGGTCCCATTACCTCTTTATCGTGGCCAAAAATCATGTCAACTAGAAGTGGAATAGCTACGTCGAGACCTATCTCGATCTTCTAAAAATAACAAATGACCATATTACAACAGCTTGGGCACGTGTAAATCCTCAGAAGATGCGTCACTGCGCAGAGATGCTTGTTACTGTTACACTACTGCAAATCCCGCAGGCTATTAACAATAAGCAATTGAATACTTACCGTTAAATGGGGTTACATTGTGCCTGTAGGGGTTACTCTGTGACAAAGGGTTAAATTTCCATATTTCTAATGCGCCAGTATCTTGTGTAGTTTGTTATCGGTTACATTCTAAACTGACTAGACGGCGAAAACCACCAAAAGACAGCTCCATCTCACGGTATGAAAGATTTACAGTGTGTCACAAGCAACCCCAACAATTGCAGAGAACAAAGCCCATTTTGCGATATTACAAAATGCGAGTATAAAAAGTTTGGGCATTACCAAAGAATAGGATGAAATATTGGAAGGTGGGTAGTGAATAAACAGTCCGAGCTGTTACACATGCATAGACAATATAACTACCGTGCAATAGTTTGTACTGGTTAAGCAAGAAAATTATGCAATTACTACAGAGGTGCCGAAAATGGGACTCGCGAGTCATTTTGACTCGTAGGCGCCGTTCCCTCTTTGCCACTGTCCCTTTGTTTTTCACATGCTGCTGAGTGATGCAGTGCGTGTTGCATATTTGGTGACTCGCGGAAGGAAGGCAGAATTACAACATACGTCATTAACACTGAATTACAAATCAATGAATGCAAATAAACCTATCTTATGATGTTCCTTCTTGAAGCACTTGCGCAGTGAACTGAGTTCGCTTCAGGTTTCTTGTATTAAAGAGAGTAAGTAGTTCCTCTAGAGCGGCGTTTCTTTTCACTTTGTTGTGATAGTCACTATTCGTAACCTACCGTAGATATGGCAAGTTTTTGGGTTTTAAATAACTTCCAGAAAAAAGTCGCTCCCCTCCTGGTATAGTGCAGTTTCTAACACGTGTGCTCTCAACGGTATCTCTCGATTGACCGACACTGTTTAGATGAGGGTTTACCCGCTGAGTAGCAGGTTTGCGCGAAGGATTGGAGCCGCTCCATTTATTATGCGATGGCTCGGTGGCGTCCTGGAGCGGTCTGTTGGATGTCTAGCAGATGCCGAGCATCACGCCAAACAAGCCGATTCCCCAATTACCTATGAGAGTGACACCACACCATTCTGACGTTTGGAGCGATAGTGAATGACCGACTTTAGACTGCCATCATCAAAGAGCATCCATGTAGCCGAGAATGACCAGTTTGTTCTTAGGCATCGTTTAGATTATGCGTTATTCTCTCGGACTATGTAGATGACGTGACACCTTCCCTTAATAGCTTTAAAGCGGCACCTACCGCCCATAAATAATATGACTAATATTGAAGTTACATTCTTTCAAACAATTTAATAACATGAACATTATTACGGAGCCAGGAATCCGTAATTTGAGTTTTGAATTGTTTATATTAACATCGCATGTTTTAATTTAGTTATACATAATTTTTAGGAAAAGAAGAAAAGTGAGATTTTATTTTAGCACAGCAAAGCAAAGAAAATGCTTAGAAATAAAATCGACAGATCTAAGAAACGAGCAATGTGTTGAAATGATCAATATGGTTACTTAAAATTTTCGTTTCCTTTCTCCGGATATACATAGCATGGTTAACTATAATCCGCTATTAACCTTGTTTTACTTCGTTACTTATTAAGTAATGAGAAATTGGCTGTTACCGATTTGAATAATGTTTCACAAAGTGTAATACTTTCACATTAATTTTGGTAGTTATCGATTTATGTAAGCTAATTAAGATATGCCATATAAAGGTAGTACTCTCACAAATTATTTACCCCACAATAATTAGCACTTACCGAGGGCCTTGCCACAATTACCCGCGGAATATGCTCTGTGGTTATCTACCAACTCGTGCAATGATGCAACATCACATGCATTCTGTGTCGTGCTTCGCGAAAGGCCCTCGTCTCGCTCGTACTGCGAGTAATCTGGCCTAAATATTGAGATACAAAAAGGAAATAAATGCACTGACACACCTTACTGGTGTACATGGTTGCATGCAATGAGACAAACAGAAAAGAGTTAAAATTCAAATACTTAAATGTCAGTTTATAGAATTTGTAGCGTCCTTACATCAGCGAAAAATAATTGAACATAGGTAGATCTCAGAAATCAAGTGGGTTGTGGCTGGCCGAATGTAACCTTATTTAAAAAAGGATGTCACTGTGATTTAACTAATAACACAAAATAAGGATTATGACGTTTACTCCCCTGGGAATTAGTATCGAACACAGATCGCTATTAAATCATTCCAGTCATGATTTTCAAGCGCACATTACCAAACGTGTGAAACATTGCAACGTGCCTGCTTTCCCACGTGAAACAACGTATAGTGCAATCGCTCTCGCATGCATTAATTTGGTTCACGATGTGGACTTTATAAAATCTGCTTATGCTCAACGCTGCAGCCAGATGTTGACATGCTCATTTTATAACCTTGTTTTATTTATCTAGTAAAAGCCTATTACGGATTATCCTTTAGGATAGGTACTCTGTCTCCCAGTAGTTAGGAGTGCGCAGGTTGAGTGCGGCGCTAAAACAAGACGAGCTATACCCGAGAGCACAGAAACTTGCCGATATAAGAAACAGTGGTTTATGTTCCTAGCGGAATGTTGAAATGCCCCTGTACACTCCTCTGCTTCTAGCAACTCCCGTGTTCACTGGCAGGTAGACGGTAGGCACATCGACTAACCAGACCAAGACAGTTAACATATCGGGGTTCTAAATGCGATAACTATTGGCCAAAGCGAATATTTGGATCCCTTCCAATGGTACAAATGCTTATTTTCATCCTTTAATATCGGTTAGTGGCGGCGCAGTGGTCGAATGGTTAGACCGCTCGCCGCTCTCCAAGGTTCGATGCCGGGGAACTGGTTTCCCCCACTATTCATTCCACCAACTGCTCCATCATCACCCTTCCTTTTATCCATTTCACCGTTATTTCATATAACCATCTTCCTCGCTCTGTACCAGGCTTCGGGCTGATTACCCATCCTGGCTGTTCTATCCAATTCAATTAGTTTGTCTACTCCCCGCCAGGCGTTCTCACTCCAGGCATCTGCTTGTAAGTCCAAGGGGTGTAAGTCTTCCTAATGAGCAGGGTAAACCGAGAAAGAAGAAGAATATCGGCTGTAAACTGTTAAATACTGGGCCGTAAGATTTGTTGAGTAACAAAGGGTTTTACAATGTATGTATTTTCATTATATTTTCGCGTCTTAACACTTTGGTAAATCATTACTACCTTTCTCAGTCAGAGTGGTAGTAGAATGATTAGGTGATTGACTGCTGAGGGGTTTCATCTAATGCGCTACTTAATGTTAAGCTGCGTGGCACTTTTACACTCCGCTACCTCTGCCCCATCCAGCTTAAGATGATTCTCCCTGTCGTGGTACTCCAGAAACTCTATAAGGAAGTTTGCTGGTCATGGCCTGGGTCAACATTACGGAAGATAAACCGTGACTGGCCCTTCTTGGCTCGTGGTTAACTTAAGTCGGTAACCTCTGGTAAATTCCATTACAGTTATTGGCCAAATGTAAAATGCAAAAAGAATACACAAAGAAATCTCCTGGCAACTATACTCTTAACTTCCGAAAGAACAAATAAATAACATAAATATATGTATCAATTTAAAATGTAACAGCGGTTAAGAAGTACAAGGACAATAAGTTTACATATACGAAAGCAAACGCTAATTTGAATACCAAAGAAGTGACATAATCCACTGCTGCACTAAATTCCTTTCCTCCACGTACACAAAGTTGCTCTTTCAAATGCAACAAACACAACATGTAATTTCAACAATTTAAACTATATGTTGGGCACATTTGCTGCCTGCTCCGATTTTTCACAAAACCTTTAATATGACTTGCTTACTCAATCTAAAACTGGACAAAAATACTGCCTGTTACCATTCAATGTTGCATGAACTTACATAACCACTTCTGTGAACTCCTATACAAATGAAGTATCAAAAGGTTACTTTCATATTTGTATACCTAAATGTTACAAAGTCAAGAATTGCACGAGTCACCATACCAAGATTTAGAAAGCCAAAATAGAAACCATTTTCTCGAGCTCGTACCATGCCAATGCATTACATATTTGAGGAGAATCGGAACCAAACGCCTTAAGTCCACCCACGGACTTTTTGATACGGATTCCCCCTATTCCGATAGCGCTGAATGGATTTGGGCATCCCAGTTGTTCCAATTAGCACTCCTTCCTATTGTAAAATGGCTACGAAATATTTTATTCAGAAATCACTTGATCCACCAAGACGAAGGGAACAAAACGCAGCATTTTACAGAAGCAAAGAATTCCTTACCTGATACTGTGTAAATAAAGACTTTTACTGCTGTGTTTGCGTTCTGTGAAACGAGAAACAGTACAATATATCGCTTCCTTAGGTTTTGTTAGCAATATTACGTCATGCTAAATGAATGAATGAAGAAGACGAATCTGCGCACTTGAAGGTCTGAGATAAGAAACTGTGTCTAGGAAGTACTAATAGTAGATTTGCTAAAGTATTACGGCATGGGAAATGTAAACCTTTTACAGGCAACAGTAGAGATACCAGAAAGGTAATAAAAAGTAGGAAACGAAGAGAAGTAAAGAAACAAAAATGAAGTAAATAGCTTGTGGCATTTCATTTAAATGCATTTATTGCATTACGAGTAGTATGAAGTTCTCCGCTTATTGCATTATGCTTCAGATATAGCGATAAAGATCCAAACCTAATGAATCTTTTGCCATCTCTCTAAAGCATTCAAATCTCTACTGAAGCGGGGTGTTACGTTTGAGTGCTTACCACAGGACCAGGGTTTAACGCTCCAAAGTAAAGTCAAGGAAGAAAAGAAGGATGTGAACGCACTCTTGCAGAAGAGGTTCAGAGTGAATGGAGACGAGGCTGAGCTGCAGTTTAATCTGAGGGTAGTGGGTGAAGAATCTTACTGTTCGGAGGAAGAAATGGCCATTATTTAAATACTGTCGGCTTTCTTGAAAGAAGCATTGACATAAAAGTGTTTACAGAAAAACTGAAAAATGAAATTTGAAGACTCACTTTTTTCAAAAATGTACAAAGCAAGATATAAAACTACTTTTTAAGTGGAATTGTAACTTTTTCAATAAAATATCATTAAATATAACTTTTGCCATCTTTCCTTAATGGTGATGATAAAATTTCTGGTATAATTGGTTGAAAATGCACAGTCAAAAATATTTTTCATTATAAATGTAGTATTAAACAAAAAACATGACTTTGGTGATAATAGTACTTAGTAAAGTGGGATTTGGGGTACAGTTAGGCATGAAGAGCTTTAAAAACGGGTTAGTTTAGTTTTTTACCTTTTTATTACGGACTTAGTACTTTTTGATTCAATGTTCCTCATTTAATGTTGCCTAATTAGTGTGTGATTAATCTAAGTGTTGCACAGAGAATTTATTAGATGTTAATTACCGCCAGTTAGGTCAACCAGCTGTAGCAGAGAATTGAACAACTCGTTTTCATTCTGTTGTGGTCGTATATATGAACTCTACGCAAGTTTTATCTGCTAAGGACGCATAGCAAGTTTGCAATCCAGAGTAAACAACGTTTGCATTTGGAGGAGCAGGGCAATTTCTGTTCATACTGAAAAGTCACGAAGGTAGATGTAACGTGCTTCTGCCAGTCGAGTGTATGTATGTATATATGTATGTGTGTATGTATGTAGGTAGGTGTGTATGTATGTGTGTATGTGTGTATGTATGTGTGTATGTACGAGCTGTGGCAATAAAGAAACCGGACTGACACTCTAACTCTTTATTGGAAAAACTTACACAACTGAAATGTTATCCCCTTCAATGTAGGTCCCTCTCCGATTCCTGCACCGCTCCATGCGAATTTTCCACTGTTGGTAGCAATGCTGCAAGTCTTTTTCTGTTATGCTGTTGAGGAGTCTCGTCGCGTTTTCCTTCACTGCATCCACGGACTCGAACCTGGTTCCTTTGAGCGCAAACTTCACTTTTGGGAAGGCGAGAAGGTTGCATGGTGCTAGGTCAGGCAAATACGGTGGATGTTCCGTCACTGGAATGTTGTTTTTCGCCAAAAACCTCTTCACAGACATCGCGTTATGGGCCGGCGCGTTATCTTGATGAAGGATCCAAGAGCGATTCTTCCACAGAACTGGTCTCCTTCGTCGCACACGTTCACGGAGGGTCTTCGGAACAGTTATATAATAAACTTGATGACAGTCTGACCTTCAGGCACCCAATCGATGTAGATAACCCCTCGGATATTGAAGAAAACAATCATCATTGCTTTGAATTTTGATTTGCTCATGCGCGCCTTCTTCCTAGGGGATTGAGGGCTCTTCCAATGCGTGGATTGTCGCTTAGTCTCAGGATCGTATTGGGATATCCACGTTTCATCACACGTAATTACTTTGCGGAGGTAATCAGGCTCCTTTTCAATGTTTCCAAGAATGTCAGCATAGCAGTCCACTTGATGTTGATTTTGCTCGTTTTTGAGGATTCTTGGCACCACTTTAGCACAAACCTTTGTCATGCCCACATCATCGTGCAAAATCTGTGTAACGGTTTCCTTATTGATGCAGGCAAGTTCTGAAATTTCTCGAATGCTCAGGCGGCGGTCTTCTCGAACAATTCTATCGACCTTCTCCATATTCTCTTCAGTTTTCGAAGTGGAAGGACGCCTTCCTCTTCGACGTCTTCCCTACCGTCCTTGAACCTCTTAACCCATTCGAAAACTTGCGTACGAGATAGACACTGAACACCATAAGCTTGTTTCAACAAATCGTAAGCTTCTGTGGCGGGTTTTCCAAGTTTTGTTAGAAATTAATGTTAACACGTTGTTCTACTTTAGAGTGTAGCATAGTTCCGACGGAGCCCAGATGCAGGACCCTGTTCCAATAAGACCCACAGCCAGACTTAACCACCACAGCGGCGTGTCAGGGAGAGTCCCAAGGCCAATACCCTACTTTTCTCTTTGTCATCGACGAAGCCCGAAATGCGCACAACAATCACTCCTGTTTTGTGTGTGTGTGTGTGTGTGTGTGTGTGTGTGTGTGTGTGTGTGTGTGTGTCGCACATTACTTAAGCCTGCCAGGCTAAGATATAAACGTTTTTCCATCTCGAACTAGCTTTACATGGAATTATCGTTTTGTTTTACTTTTTTAAGAATAACTTCTACAAGTTAATAAAAGGAATAAATATGAGGCAATATGAGAAGTTAAATGTGTATCTTAAATGTTCTGCCTAGTATTTGAAGTCATCTTCATAATGATTGTAATGTGTAACAGGAATTCTTGAGACAAAACTTGCCGTAGGAAAAACAGAGAGCTTATTAAAATACATACCACATTTTTTCTCTCAGCATTAAAGGTTTTCCAAATATTCCATTTTCCATGTTTACACTTTGCCAAGTGTGCCATCTCATGTTTCCTCACATTATATGTAACTAACTATTGCTTAATCTGAAATCATTCCTAGACAACAATATATCGTTAGTAACGCGACCTTGGATAGGAGAATCACTTTATACTATAACATGTGAATTTGTCAGAGATAGAGAAAGCCGTATTGTTCTACCGTGTAAATAAGCATTAAACTTAAAGGCTGTCAAACGTTCCTTCATTAAACCTCTCAAGTCTGAAGACCGAGTGCTTAGGAAATACAAACTGTGTATGTATTGAGTTTAACCTATGTTAATATTATAGAGAGAACATTTGTACGTGTGTGTATGTAGGGTAATCTCAGAAACCATTCAACCGATTTGGATAATTTTTTCATCATTGAAATATGTACCTATCTATCCAGATAGTCAAAGGCTATATAATGTCTCCAAGAATTTGAAAACGAGGGGGCTAGGAGTATCTGTTTCATATTCAATCCACTGTTATGGGTATCAGGGGCTACTTTTGGCAATTTATAGCAAATATGGCAGATCTTTAATGACTAAGCGCAAAGGGATAAATGGGGAGGATTAAAATATTTTAAAATTGAGTTATTTTAGGGAGCTTAGGGGGATTGTATATCGTTCATATCACCACACTTTCCCCATATTTCACTGACGGGTTATCAAGTAATAACGTTCAATCCCTATTTTTAAACCCTGACATACAAATCTACATTTTTTGGCCTATGTAGATGAAAGTATGTGCTGTTATACGACCCAACGAGCATTATAAGCTACCTTAAAAACCAAAAACTACCCCTACTATATTTTCAACCACTTATGCAGAAACCCGTAATGTTTAAACCATGTGGTCAAAATGTTGCACAATTATACAATAGGAGTTGGCAGAAACCACAGGTTAAGTTACAACTTCCAAAAAACTGCTCATTTTGAATCGTATTTTATTCGACAGTTTTAAAAGCTGGCCTTATTTTATTTTTAACTTTATATATAAACCTATGCTGCTTGGTCAACTGGGGCGACAATTATAGCACACCCTACAACTTCAGACAGCTACACATACTCATACTTTTCAGCCCCTTATGTACAAATTGTTGCTGTTTGACCAAGCTTTGGACACTTACACTTTATGTACAAGTACAAATTACAGAGTACTTAAGACGTTAAAAAATCCTCCCTCTCCTTATTTTTAAGCCCGTACTTGTGGAATGTACCAATGCAATCCCGGTTAAGACAGCTATGAGGTTTGTTTTATTTACTGCTGTGGTCCTTAGCGTCCCATTCTATGTTGGGCGTGAAAGACCGGTAATTTTGCTCAGACGCCTCTATCAGGCTTGAGGTTCTTTTACGCGCCGTAAATCTACGACACGGGACCACCGGCTTCACTTCCCTTCCGAAAGAAGCCGTGCTAACGATTCTTACACCCGAAGAAATCCATCGCCCTGCGCCGGTTTTGAACCCGCGACTTCGGCAACTAGAGGTAACCGCTACACCACAGAGGACGAAACTATGAGGGGTAAAGGAAGGATTCACCATATAAATGTTACAGAAAATTGCACAATAATTTCATAAAAATGGGGGGGGATTAATTACATTAGTTAATTGGACATTCCAGTTTAAGGCAACCCTATTGTGAGATTTTAGTTGAAAAACCAAACTTTCACGACTTTTATTTTCGCGTTTTCCGATAGGGCCAATAGCAACGTGTTAATATTTTTCAACTACGACCTTAATGGAGCACCTCGTGACCCCAAATTGAGCCCAGAAACACAAAATAGTGGCATGTGAATCTTCAAACATTTTCCACATTTACCAGTACATAAAGGTCCCTTGTCATGCAATTTTTCACCAATCTTTTTAAAATATGCAAGTCAGGCATACACAAAATAGAAAAAAATGGTAAAAAAATCCCCTTTTTATATGTGTCAATCGTTCCCACGTAATATTGCAGAAATTGTGCAATAAGTAAAAAAATTGGAGTATTTTTATGTAGAACAAAAGAAAAAAATGTTTTGCCTATAGTTAAACAAATATGGAAAAAGTCCACTTTGAGTCCCTTAGCAATATCGTTGCTAATTTCAGGAAAACTTTTATTTTACCAACTTACAATATTTGACGTGTAGGACATTTTATACAAGTAACGAAATGTGTATAAACGATAATTAATAACTGCTAAGGTGTTTGCACTAGCTGCATGAAACTTTGTACTGATCTAGAAGACAACCCTCGAAACACTGGTTAAGAAAATTTCACTAAGGTTTCCTTAAAACCCTACCCGTGCAACTCGGGTAGCAAGCTACTATAAATATAGTACCATTTATTACAACCGTTGCAACTTTCCTATACGACCCTATAACAAGTGCTACCTTTAAACTCCCTTACTTGGCCAAAAGCTCTGCATTGTTTGGGGTTTTCTCATTCAGCCTGTGTAACCTCTCTGTTTAGGAAGTAGAACAAACGCGGTTGCCTTCTCCATTGATTACTTGCAGAGCCTAGCCCGATCCTAACCGCAGCCAGTCTATGCTTACTCTTTTCTATTCCCCCAAGAGCAACACGTTCACTGCAGGTCTAGACTCTCGCCCACTGGCTAGTGCTTTCCTTCTTAAGATAAGCAAATAGTCCCTATTGGTTACCTACCATACGCTAGCAATTATATGCATGTAATCTGAAATATCCATACTCGTACCAATATTGCAAAAGTAGAATCAAACAACTGAACATTTCAATGCCATAGCCAGGATTTGAACCACGGATCTTCCGGTTTCCGTCCGGTTGCTCTAACTAACTGATTGATCTAGTAACTGGTTAAATTATGAAGCCCGGGACTAAAAGTACCTAGGACATTGTAACTTGCCATTGGGGTATGTTATCTCAAAGTAATTTGAGATCTTGTGGTTTACCTCGGAAAAATGCGAGTCACTTTGAGGCAGTATTTTTATCACTTAAATGATATCAGTCTAATTATATAATATAAAATATAATAACAGCCCGCCTTAAAGCAATATGTGTATAATATATGAAGTGTACATTACAGTCATTGTATTATGTTTATATTATTATGTACATGTATAAAAATGCTATGTGAATGTATTACGTAGTTTAACAATGTAGGAGCTGTGAGAATAGAAGCAAGCTACTTTTCGTAGCAAACAGAATTACAAAGTAAAGAGCCCAACGTTGCTAACAATAAGGTAACCTTAAGACAACAATAAATTAGAAAGTTTAAAAAGGCTACTAATAGTTCTTGGAACAACAACAACAATAATAATAATAATAATAATAATGTAATATATAAAACAGTTTATAAATAGCCAATCAAAAACAAAAGCTAAAAGTTAAATAAAGGTATTCTATTGGAGTAGGCTTAGCCAATCAGAGAATTGAAATAGAGGAAATTGTACAAATTCAAGTGGGGGACGCTACAAGAAAGCGTACCCTAGCAGAGTGGTTTGGTACGGGTTCAATGTGAGTCATGAAAATTCATTGCGGCGAGAATTAGATAAAGTTTACCTGTTAAAAGTATAATTAACAATAATCTCACAGCTCTATAGTAGGATACATCACTGAAGTGTTATTTAATCGTGTGAAGGATAAATAAAGGGAGTGGAGTACAATTATAATTTGTGTAAGCCTCCGTTCTTTAGCCGTACCAGCCCTGTTAAGAGATACGTGTTCTGCAAATTACTACTGACGCAGCCGAGGCATACATATATAATATTTAAATAAATTACATTAAAATAGCTATTACACATAAAGTAAAGGTGGAGCGAAGGCCACCGGAAACTGTACCGTACGTGGGGCGAACGCTCCTAGAAACAATCTCCCGCAAATTGGCATCCATTACGTGCATGGTCTAAAACAGCTTCAAATTGACGCACATAGTGGTGCAACCGCTACAACAATTAAGCCCCTTCAAGTTGGGGACTTAAATGTCATACCGGCATGTTGCCATGGTAGCTCAGTTGGCTAGAGCATCCGGACGGAAACCGGAACATCCGTAGTACAAACCCCGGTTATGGCATTGAATGTTTCTTCCTTTCCAACCTTGTGTTGAAGAACAACTAATTACCATTCATACCAACAGTTTACATAATCTGGAATTATAGAAACGTGATCATAAAGCAAGGTGATGCACATAAACTGCAAGTAAAGGAAAACAGCAATTGACACTTAATATATTACGTCAGGACGCATTAAAGTACAGAATAATATAGAACACATTGAAAATTAATAATGCCACAAACATTTGACAAAGGCTTCTGTGCAAATGGATATACAGTTCCTAAAATGAGCTTCTGTGACGCTTTAATTGTTTCTAAGATACAAAAATTCCTTGAAAATATGAGCCTTAACAGATCCTAAAAAGAAAACACGCAAAATACGCAGTCTTAATGAAAACTGCTGCACACATTTTGAGGAGAAATAATTAGAAAAGCTATTCGAAATGAAGGGATTTTGTTAGAACTTCGACGAAGGGGATATTACAGAAAAATAATATTGTCTTCCACCCCTACTAGAGAGAGCTAGGGATGAATGCGTACGTTAACTGGAAATTGTACGCGCTGCCGCTCGGTGTACTCATGAAACATGAGTGGGTGCCAGTACTTTCATTTGAAGCTAGATAACATATTACTTAACAGGTACCTTATTAATCGTTATCAGTAAAGTAGAATGGGACTGTCTGCTTTCACCTTTAGAACTTCTTGTAACTGATCATTTAAATATGCAGTTTCCTTTGAAACATGACACAAATTCCTGTGTCATGATTATTCTTCAGTTGGCACAACATTTACGAATTCGTGTTGCCCACTTATGTATTAAAGATCCCCAAACAGGTACCAAAACATATTCGTCGATATTAAGCAAGGAGATTGTGTAGTTTATGTAAATACGGTTACTTTACTGGCGTTGCCTAAAGTGGCCACTGGTGGATCGTGCGCTCATTTGGCCAATGATAGGTCGTGCTCTCATTTGGCCACTGGTGGCTCGTACTATCATTTGGCCACTGGTGGCTCGTACTATCATTTGGCCACTGATGGCTCACGCTCACACTTGGCCACTGGTAGTTCGTCTTCTAATTTGGCCACTGGTAGCCTGTACTCTCATTTTGCCACAGGCTTACACTCACGGTTCTTCGTGCCAGATCTCCAAGGTTAGTCTTCTTGACACGCAAGTTGTTAAATGATGACACTGGATGAATAATGGCTGCCTCCAACTCGAGAAAGATTCGCATTCTGCTGATTGTTGTACACATCATTATAATTACGTTTAAATCACAGATGCGATTTTTATGTTTCAGTTTGAAGTAACAAAGTAAAAGTATTCTGCTCTTTTATTGTAATAATTTAAAAGTTTTGATAATTTTATGCGTTTAGAAATACGGGTGATCAAATTTTTTATTCTTTCAAATATGCCTAGAAAGAAAATATGTGATTTTGTTTAGTAGTAGTAGTAGTATTTGTATAGTGTTGAAACTTTTATATTGCAACGAAGTGAGACTTAAAAATTGGAAGCATTTGAAATGCGAATAGGCAAAACAATGAAACATTTAGATGGATAGACAAAATAAGAGAAAGAGTGGAGAAAGAAAGAGCAACACATACATGACTGAGAAGAAACCGCTTGCTTACAGGAGCGTTGGAATGAATGGTGAGGGGAGAGGTTTGAGCGAGAGAAAGAAAGGTTTAAGACGATAGGTAACATAAAGATAGATTGTTCATATTGATTATCCTATAATTGCATTTATTGAAATAAAACATTTGGAGGAAGATAACATTTTGAATTGGGAGAATTTGTTCAGTCCCTAAATTAGACCGTACTTCTGCACTTATGTGTTATCTACGCACTCAGCCTGCCTGCAGTCTATGACATATGGTGGCATCTTAGTTTTCCATATCTGGACCTGAACATTAGACAAGGCTCTTCTTGACATGAGAACGTCAAAGGTGTATAAGGGAATGTAACCGAGCGAGGTGGCGCAGTGGTAACGGGTGCGACTCGCATTCGGGAGGTCCCGGTTCGATTCCCGGTGGCCGCCCACTCTGACCCTGTGTGTCGGGGGTTTTCCGGGGTCGTCAGGTTTCCTTCAGCCCCCGAATTTTGTGTCCCTCCATTTCGTTCCATGCATCATTTCATTCATCCTTCACCCGTTAGGTCTGTTTCAGGGTTGGAAGTGTCGGTCATGGTGTTTTGGTGCGGCGTGGCAGAGAAAAAGGATGCTCTCTGTGGAACTTTCTACGTCTCTTAGCTTTCGGCTGGTTGCCGGGGTATACGAATCGCCCCTTCGGAGCCTCTGTGGACCGTCTGTGTGGGGCGGGATCCCGGGTATACCTGTCTGGAAACTGTAGGGACCCTGTCATTGCTATACCGTCATTCCTGGTGCTAGTCACCCCTTGTGGGGCATAGGTACAATATCCTCCCTGGATTTGTGCCGAATGCCGTCCAATGATAAGAGTAAAGGGAATCTAATACTTATCTGGATTTTGCCGAACTATTAAAAAATATGTATTCCTTATAATATTTAAAAATTATGCTATATAGCTTTTGCAATTTTACACATCTGTGGAGCGCTTTTGGGGTTTAAATGTGTCACACAGTCATTTTTCTAAAAGGGATGGTTCAATTGATGCAACTAAAAAAAAAAAAAAAAAAAAAGAGGGGCTAAGTGGGCTGTCGTTGGCTCTTGTTTATGCTAGGATGTATGGCTTCTGACAAAATTGCCCATGAATTGGCTAAACAAACATGTGCGAAGACACCAATGTGTATAATTTTGTATTTATAAAGGTCAGAATGAAAGATGGAGTTTAAAAAGGAAAGGTTACCGAACTTTTCTCACATTTCACTGTAGTCGTTCTCACCAATGTTGAATTAATCATGTTCATGGCTATAATCAATTAGCATGTCAGTATTATTTCCTGTAGATACACGTCGATGATCTGTGTCTACGAATCTGCTTTCAATAACACAGTTTTAGCAACTGAGATATAATTTTCAAATGAACAATAATTCTGTTTATATCAACATTTTGCAGCATAACACGCGGCCTATCTGAGCCACTGTAGATCCACGTAATCCGGAAACTATCGATGACTATACTTAATATGTTTAAGGGCTGTATTATGAAAAACACTTGACAAAATGAGTAATTTATTGAATTCTTTTCCGCTCTCCATTTTCTGGAGGAGTCACTATTTGAAAATCACTTTGTAGCTTTCATAAAACCAAGATCAAGGTGGGAACAAGTACTAATTGGAATAGTACAGAAACTGCTGTGCAATGGAATTTGCTCTAAACGTCAACAAAACCAAAACTCCCTGTAGTAGGTGACATCTGAGATGTGTATGTTAACTCCATCAGTGCAAGAGAAAAGCTAAATAATAAAATCTGCGACAAAACACACCTTAAAATATTTACGGTCTAACTAAAAGCACTACATTATATGCAAAATTAAACAGGAAGTATAAATCTGAATAAAAACGAAAGATGCGTTTTTATGTAAAGTTTACTAGTTCCTCTCTCCTTAAAATTAAATTTCCTTTTTTGCACAGTTTCATCCTTCAAAAGCTTAGACACGCTTTCTAACAGCTTGAAGCTAATGGTCTCAGGAAATTTAGATCATTACACTAGGCATAAGCAGAATTTTCAATAGTGAGATTAGCGTAATCAAAATAATTAACATAATAATTAAATGTTGCTTGTTAAGTATTGTTTAAAACTGGTAACTGAAATGATGCAGTATTTTATTTAACTTAGCGCTAGCAGTGACCACCTGGCGCTGTCTCGGCCACTCTGCTCTTGTTGGCGCTTTCCTGCTAAACAGGATTTGTCTTGAACAACGCAACTGGCAGGCCGCCACTCCCATGGCGCTGCTATGTGAATCTCTCCATGCAGTAGCGGCGGATCAGTGCGCCGTTTCTTCCCTAGATAATGCTAATGATGCGAAACAAAGAGTAGGTGGCACCGCGGTAACGTGTGTGACTCGTATTCGGAAGGTTCCGGGATCGATCCCCGGCGCCCAGCCACTATGACCTATGGGGTTTTCGTCGTTTACTCGGGTCAAAAGGTGACTGCTGGGGTGGTTCATCTTCTACTACGACTCGCCTACCCCTCATTTCCTGTATCCACCATCTTCCCCGTCATCTGTTTCAGGGTTGTAGGATCAGGCGACGGTGTTCGGCGGGTTGCGGTGGGCTTTGTAGGGGTTTCTTCGTGACATCGTCCAGATACTGCTTTGTTGGATACCAAACCCTAGGTGCTTTCGGACAGGTGCTTCTTCGGGGACCCTCCGGAGGCTCGGGGCCCAAAGGTTGGGCAAGGACGGTGTTGGGGACGTTCAATCTGGAAACAATAAGGACCCCGTCCGTGCTTGCACACGTCGTCATAGGATATGGTCGCCCTTAGGGTGTCTAACCTCATCCGTCCCTCCTGGGAGTCGCGGTAGAAGCACAAGGGGCCAACTGGCCTGCATGCGGTGCTCTGCCTCGGTTTCAGGGACTCCTCCGTTCGTCAGTACCTGTACCTTTACCTCCTCCCTCTCCCTGAGAGTCAGGGTAGAAGCACATGGGACCGGATGGCCTGCGTGCGGTGCTCTGCCTCGGTTTCAGGAACTCCTCCATTCGTCAGAACCTTTACGTTTTACTGGTGGAACACACTACGAATTTCCGCAGTCTAAATGTTGGAAAATGCACGCCGGATATCGTTTTCCAATTCGTTGAGGGTAGGTAGATTTGCTGCTTAAACTTTATCTTTAAACATTCCTCACATATAATCACACGGAGTTTGATCTGAAGAAGGAGTAGGGCAGTCAGTTGCTGTCATCTCGTGCCTGCGTAATGCGAGGCATCTAGTTTCTGAGCTTCTCTCCACGGGAGCCCCTATACCGTCTAAATTGTCCTCAGAACTGTTGACTCTGTTTCTTTCAAACAAGGACAGTTTGTTAACATTTTAGTAAAATGATTTTCTGTTTTGAAGATGTTTTTCTAACATCTACATTGTGGATCGGTTAGGAACTGCAAAACCACGAAATTTCTTGTAAGTTTAAGCTTGCAATCCAAATGTGGCCCAGCTCGAGCAAAACCACAATAAACACACATTCTATAGATTGCACATGCCAATTGTATACAAGCAGTAAACACAATTGTCAGACAGCTATAAATAACGTTATTTCCACTGTACACGAGTTAAATAACATTAGACCAAACTGAAGATACCGTTAACCACCATATATGCGTGAGCTAGGCAACCACAGAGCCAAGTCATCATCCAACCCAATACCTGCTACGACTCAGAACCAGTGGTTGTCAGTCGCGTCAATCACATTAAACCCCATGTTACTTGTGTCGTTTGCGTCTATCAATAGGTCTGCAAGCTCTGGAGAATGCTACCACTGGTATTGACTTTCTGTGAATGCAGGGTGGGACAGATAGGACGTGCACTGAGCTAGTTTAACCAGACAAGTAGTTCCTGTATGAAATGATATACATGGGTAATTTATTCCGTAAATGGTGAAACCCATAAATAGGATCGAATTCATAAGCACAGTTCATTCTGAGCAATAACAGTGCATGCATGTCGTCAGGAGAGAAGACAAACCGAGTCGCAGATGATTACCACGAAAGAAAACAGCACTATGACGGATAGCAGTGCAAAGTTGAGATTGCCAGAAATGCAAACGCTTACTCGCTTTGGTACTACTACGAGTAGCAACATTTTGTGGGAGAAACTCTCGGAAGACCTGCTGAAACTCTGGCGTGGCGATAGCGTCTTCTCTGCAACATGGAGCAAGACGACGAGGCCGACTGTCGGACAGGGAGTTCAGGTGTAAACTGTGGCACACTTTTTACCCACGCCCTCTGTAGTTAATGGACTTGTGTCACTCTTCGTCATCGATGCCATCGTTTTTACTACGGCATACTGGCAACAAAGATTACGAAGGCGATAATCCACTTCTCATTAGCAGTACACAAAAAATGTACACACAAAACTGAGTATGCTCTATATGCTTTAAGTAGTAACAAATTAGGTTTATATCATTCTTATGCACTGTGTTTCTCCAGAATGGAGAAGAGGTCAACAGTTAACTGATAGGATGAAGTAAGCGAAGAGAGACAATCATTGATTACAAAGTTACAGCGAGCGAACAAAGGTGGTCCGCAGTGAAGCGAAAGGTGTGGCGATAAGCGCGCGGTTATGTCGACGGCAGACATGTCTGTTAAGTGTGTTTTCAGCAGTTGCTCTGATAATGTATAAAATACGTTAATATTATATTTTAATGTAAGCTCCAAATGTGGCATATTGTTTATAAGCTGAATTTTTAACATGCGAAAAGTTAAAATGCGTCATGCTTTATGACGTAAAAGACAGCCGAGAAAGAAGAATATTTTGCAAAATTTTAAACTGCTGCCCCGTTTATTTTATTTTTTCATCAGCAGAATGACGCTTTTGGTTGTCGAATGATGGCAGTAACTAATTACACCAGTTATTTTCAAACTCCGTGAGTTGCCGGAACGCAGTCATTAGCAAGCAAATAGCTTTGTTTCTTTTTCTGTTCATGCTATGCATTTTGATCAGCTATCGGCGTGATATTGCTTGCTCTCAATTATTATCGCTGTTACAGAACCGGATAGTCGTTTATGCAAAACAATAAAGAAGAAGTTCGCTTGTTTATTCATGCTGCAGCACTGTCATCAAATTTGAAAAGAACACTACGTTGCCTCCAGCACAAACGAAACTTCATTCATCTCAAGCTGAATCTTCTCGACGACTTTGTGGTTCGTTATTACGCATATTTGCTATTACAATACTACTACATGCTGGGAAGGAGGTGCTGTTGTCATTATTTAACTTTGTTAACTCTTTATTCTTAGGTTTCATGAGCTCAGAACCAGTCTGTTTTGAATAATCAGGAAATTTAAAATCGCAAAACCGCATATATTTTGTTCTTGACGAAAGTAGCTCTATGATCATTCATGTACAATACTTAATGTGCGTTTCAAGGCAAGTCCAAAGACGCCTTAAACACAACACTTTATTCTAAAAATATGTTATTGTAATTATATGCTACATGCCATACACTAGTTTTCTAAATGGTCAACACATTGAGATATCATCACTCTTTCAGGATCTACATCATGTAACAATTATCCCTGTGATGAAAGCCATATTGGTGTTTCTGATTTGAGATCTTTGAATCACTTTGTGTCAAATCAAAGTTGCATGGTGGATGCTCGATGCATTGCTGGTGTTCTTTTCGTTAGGTACAATATGTTGGTACATTCGCACTAAAAAATAAAGTCTTCAACACATAACATCTGTGCCATTTTTCACCAAGGAGCGACTGTTCAAGGTTCTAGTTGTTATCACAACCGATCTCTCAAATACTAGAAATGCCCCAAAAAGGCATAACCTAATTGCAGATACTTTCTCTCTTTACCTTTCAGATGCGAGTGTACCAAATCTTTTCACACCCATTCAATTGAATTCAAAGAAACCCTATAGACTTTTCTAATGATGGATTTTTTGCACTGGTCATATGTTGGTTAAGTTTGGAAACGAATACAATGCTACGGTCGAGACTCAAAACCACGAACTTTGGGCTCAAGTAGTGGACGCACCAGCTTGTTTTCCAAACATCTCCGAAAGTATATTGAGATGGCTTACATTCTGACATAAAATAATAAAAAAAATAGGTATCTCGTGATCAGCACCGGAGTAATAACGGAAAACAATCTTTTTAATGTATGTTGGTAGTCTGGGGGCTTGAACGCTTTAAAAGGCGCACTAAAATGGAGTAAATCTTGCTTTAAAGCAATAAGGGGCTTTACAGGTTACTAATAAGAAAGAAAATTGCGGTTAAATAAATGTAGACTTTCATACAAGTTTACTAGCAATGTCTTTGTAATAAGGTAGCGCCAAATGTATGTTTCCACGAGCAACTCTTCGCCACTTGTTTAGCTCATTAGCTTGTAGACAAGATACATCATTATCTAAAGGAATGGAGCGAGATCAGCACAACGTGGATTTTCCTCAAGAGAGTTAAAGGCATTAACTTCCTGTCTTGACTACAGAAGATTAGCAGCGAAAAGTGGTAACATCCACCTTCATTACTGCATCCACAGCAGATGCAGGTTCAAGAGGATGAATTTTGTGTTTCACTCAAATGCCATACAATGGGTGTGGGAGAAGTTTTGTCTAAATCCTTTACTTTTTATGGAAGTGTATCGCAATTTCTCATCCTCTTATATCTAGGAGGCAATATTCAATACTCCATATTAGAAAACCCATAAACCGCAGTCAGTTTAACTCACATAGGTTTTAAAAGCCTTACACCGTGCATAAGATTCTTATAGAAAAACTCGTAGCGTCGATTACAATGATGGCGAGTTCTTCCGAAATTCTTAAATGTATTAAAGATCCAAGTTGTTCCTACGCATTTGAATTGAAAAAATTGTGGGTAGTTTAATGCGTGTGAAAGTAACTAATTTAACCATGCGTTTATTTACGCTTCTCTTGAGGCTGATAGTTATGAGGTTGCAGCTTAACATTTAATTTCTTAAAATATTTCTGTCTTTAAATTTATATTATTGTTTCAGTCCATATTTCGTGGTTATTAAGATTAGTTCTTATAATATGTGGAAATTACGAGCCCTCTAATTTGTTGTACATTTATCTATGGAAACTAAAACAGAAATGTTTATAATAATTTTCGGTTTTGGATAAATAATTCGTACTATCATACATGGCTTTCATTTAAAAACTTCTCGGACTAAATAACAATTTATTTAAATGTAATTTAATTTCAACAAAAAACACGGCAGTTATTGTGGAAGACCATTTTGAACATTTTTTGTGTATTAAATGTTTGTAAAATGGTGTATTCCACTCGAGAGAGAACATAAATTATACTTATTTATGGAGCTGAAAATTCCTGTGTCCGCAGAACTGCTACTGCTTTTAACGAGAGGCATCCTGAGAAAAACTTATATCACCGATGTGTCACAGATCGACTGCGCAAATTTGAAGAAACTGGTTCTGTGGCAATAAATTAAATGAACAACCTAGAAAACTCGATAAAATTTCGCAGATTGAAATGTTATGTCATTTCAGTATTGAACACACCACGTCCATTCCAAAAGTATCTGCTGTAACAAACATTACGGTTGGTTTCATACATAAAGTGCTAAAAATGATCAAACTTTACCCCTGCAAAATACAAAATCACCAACAGCTCGTCGAAGACTATTTTGATAGAAGAGCAGAATTTTGTGAACAGTTGTCTCAGAGAATCGAAGATTATCCAAATTTGACACAAAATATTTATTTTAGTAGTGAAGCGACCTTTTTTCCTAAACGGGTTTATCAACAAACACAATTATTGGTACTGGGACAATGAAAATCCTCATATGTTTCGTGAAGATAATAATGAATGTGTGGGTTGGAATTATGCGGGATGATATTCTTGGACCGATTTTCATTAAAGAAAACCTGACTGGAGAATTGTATCTAAACATACTAGAAAATGTAATTCATCCACTTTTCACACTGTCGCTGGAAAACCAAGTCAGTGAACAAAACGTGGTGTTGGACGAACAGAATTTGCATTTTCAACAGGAAGGAGCTCCCCCACACTATGCAGTACCCGTGCGATAATGGCTGGATGGAGATTTCTAGGAAAATGGATTGGTAGGGGAGGTGCTGTAGAATGGCCGGCGAGACCTCAGACCTGACGCCGCCTGACTTCTTGCTATGGGGTCACTTGAAGTCAGTTCTTTATACTCCTCTGCCTGAGAATATTCAAGAACTGAGAAATAGAATAACCCAAGAATGCAATCGGATTAGTATTGAAACACACCAGAAAGTTCGCGAGGAGTTCCAAAATAGACTATATTACTGTTTAGCCAAGGTGGGGCACATTTTAAACATTTGATTTGGTCGGTCCAAAACAATTGTGTTACTTGTCAGGTTGCCAGGTAAAAGATGTAAAATAAATGAATTGCATGAATAAACAACTGAATAATCTTTCTTATTTAAGTATAAAAATATAGGGGTTCTATTTGAAATTTCAAAGTGGAGATGCTGGGGGTGACGGGGTGAAACGTAAAATGCAATTAAGACCGGTTTTAATCTTCCACTTCAATATCTAAGTTGACGTGTTGTTTTTGTTCAGATAAAATTAAGTTTAGATAAATTGCTATTTAGACTGGAAGTTTTGAAATGAAAGCCCTGTATAATTAGCTACCTGAAGCCAGAAACGGCATTAAGATTTTAACCCAAGAACGGTCAAACCGGTTATTTAAACTTGGTTCATAGCTTAGAATATGGGCTCTACGATATCTTAATTACTTTGCACACAGCCGGGTGTAAAATTAAAAGTTGAAATATTTGGCTTATTATTATATGCTTAGAAAAATGCTACATAAAGAAAGTTCATGGAATAACGCTTATGAACAGTTTTATTATTTGTAAGCTTTTGGTAGGATGAATATGGTTATCACGGGAAAGGGTTTATCGCGTTGCAAACATAAGGGGCAGGTAGGTTTATGTACTGTTAAAGTTTCACTTATGTTTACATTTTTATTAATACCCCAACAAAGGAGTTCTGTTATTTAACCTTTTCAAAGCATTACATGACATGAAACTTATTATTAGCGCAGAGAGTAGAGTGATGAGGGCGATGGAGGAGGAGAGGGTGCAAGGATAAAGAGGGAGAAAGAGGAAGTAATAGTGAGGGGGAGGAGAAGGTGGGAATACAGAGAGAGAGAGAGAGAGAGAGAGAGGAGAGGGGTATGAAAACAAAAAATCTTTGCATTTAACATAGAAATGCGAGCCGAGCTGCGGGTTCTGCTAGTTCTCAAAACTAATTGAAGAGTTTAAAATATCGGGAAGTCTACGAAACCCTGAACTAGCAAGTTATTTTTGGAACTATCAGACATATGGAGAATTATATGCTCTAAATCAAGGGTGATGTATCATGAAATGGGAGACAGATTTGAAAATATCACTGATGCTGAATGTATGTACCGATGTTCAAAAACTATGAAGGCCAAAGGAAATTCTATAGCATGTATGCCTGAAATTTTTAGGAAAATCCAGAGAATATTAATAAATGTAGTATAACGTATAGCAACTGCCACACAAATAGCTGCAAGTCTAATTTGGTAAAGGAGGCATAGGAACCTTGGTTATTATAGTAATTTGAACATTTGCTTCTTTGGCTCATATTTCTAACGTGTATTGCATAATTTTAAACACAATAAACAAAATTAAAGGGCACATATTCTAATAACTAGACATAAGTAAAGTTTTAAAATACTGCAGTTTATACTATGTAACAGCTTTTATAAAATTCAAAACATACGCATTTATTTCGAGTTATAATTTGATTCCATTTTATACAGACAAATGTGTAAATGGTGACCAGAATGGTTCATGTACTTCACTCTAAGAAGTTCTGAGAAGACAGGGCAATTCTTAATTCTTAACTGGACCTATTATTAAAATAATGTCTAGTAAATGTATTCTATTTGAGAGTAACAGGTATGTATTTCAGTTTTACATTATGTTGCCATTAAAATACTTTTTCATGGAGAAATGATGCAAAACAGGATTTTATTTACTTATATATTTTAAGATGGTTATTATAAGTGATGACGAGTAAAGCTGTTGCTCATAGTTGTATGTGCATGTAAAACAGGACGCCACTGCATGCGCGAAAAGGTAAACAGATACACGCACCTCCTCCTTCATATATAGGGTAGTTAAATTATATTCGAACCCACTCACGGTCTCTCTCTACTGCGCGAGACAGCCGGCAGTCGCCGGGGAAATTACGCCGGCAGAAGCGGGCTAAAATCCTTACCTTATAATAGGCCATTTTGCAATCGCTTGACAGAAGAAGAGAAATCGTATGGTTAGTTCCAGCAAGATTCTGCAACAGCACATACGGCTGTCGAATCATTACATGCAATAAGAGAGGTGTTTGATGACAGAATAATTAGTGTTGATTTGTGGCCCCTTCGTTCTCCTGACCTAAAGAGTTGTGATTTTTATTTATGGGGTTCTTTAAAAGACAAAGTGTATAGTTCCAATCCTCGCACACTACAGGAACTTAGAGAAAACACTGTGCAAGAAATCACAAGAATTCCTGCTGCTGAGCTTCGGAGAATGAGCGAAAATATTTACACGAAATATGCTGCCTGTTTGAGAGCAGAAGGTCAACATTTCCAGCATCTATTATAAGGTAAGGATTTTAGTCCGCCTCTGCCGGCTGTCTCGCGCAGTAGAGAGAGGCCGCGAGTGGGTTCGAATATAATGTAACTACCCTATACATCCCGCCTGTGAAGGCAGTAGAATGCCTCACAAAGCTGCGAGGATGGCATAAATGGAAGCGAGTTTAGCACACTAGAGCTGTCGAGAACATACGTTTTACTCGCTCGTTTCAATGGCACATACTAAGAGTCGCTCGTTTCATCGTGCCCAGCGCGTTCGAAAAGCAGAAACGAATATACCGAACTAGGACAGAGCTTCCGTTTCATATGCTCTCTCGTGGGAAATGGATATTTACTCGCTCGTTTCAATGGTACATAATGTGACTCGCTCGTTTCATCCTGCCCAGCTCGTTCGAAAAGCAGAAACGAATATACCGAACTAGGGCAGAGCTTCTGTTTCATATGCTCTCTCGTGGGAAATGGATATTTACTCGCTCGTTTCATCGTGCACAAATCGTTCGAAAAGCAGAAACGAATATACCGAACTAGGGCAGAGCTTCTGTTTCATATGCTCTCTCGTGGGAAATGGATATTTACTCGCTCGTTTCATCGTGCACAAATCGTTCGAAAAGCAGAAACGAATATACCGAACTAGGGCAGAGCTTCTGTTTCATATGCTCTCTCGTGGGAAATGGATATTTACTCGCTCGTTTCATCGTGCACAAATCGTTCGAAAAGCAGAAACGAATATACCGAACTAGGGCAGAGCTTCTGTTTCATATGCTCTCTCGTGGGAAATGGATATTTACTCGCTCGTTTCAATGGTACATAATGTGACTCGCTCGTTTCATCCTGCCCAGCTCGTTCGAAAAGCAGAAACGAATATACCGAACTAGGGCAGAGCTTCTGTTTCATATGCTCTCTCGTGGGAAATGGATATTTACTCGCTCGTTTCATCGTGCACAAATCGTTCGAAAAGCAGCAACGAATATACCGAACTAGGGTCGAGCGTGTTAAGGCAAATGAACGAAAGCAGCATATGCCATGTTATTGCGTTTTCGACTTTGTTTCTTCGTACTGTTGCGGTCAAAACTTTTACAACATTATGATACACAAATTCCACTTTGTTAGGTTTTCTTCTATCATTACCCCTAAGCAGAACATACATTAAAATATGTTCCAAAGTAAATGTTACATTCAGAATTTCTGTGAGAGAAAAAAACCAACTCGAAGGCATGCGTATAAACATTTGATTAAATAAACATTACAAATTCTACAGTGTTTTTTCTTCACACTGTGGCCACCGTTGGTCGGCTCGCGCGCCGGCTGCCGCAGCTCGCACTCCCGCCGAAACTTATATCATCTCCGCAACCGCCTCACGTTCTCATAATTACAATAATAATAAGCAGATATCTTATCATAAGAATTGTTGGAAATATTATCCTTCTCTATCCACACATTTCTGGCATCTTCTCAAGAAATTTTCATTCACACTCGAGAGTTCCATATTCGAAATTGAGTGAATTTCTCCCATGTTTTCTTTTAGTTCTTACTATGTATGGGTTTTGTTGCACACACCTTAGTTTCCCCATGAATACAACTCACAGTTAAATCAGGGGATCGTGAAATTCATGATTCCTTACTTGTTACCCTCTATTCAACATTTTTCTAAATTAAATTAATGACTCATCAGTTGCATGCGCGGTAGCAAAGCCGTGTTGAAAAAATCCAAACTGGCATTCAACATCGGTCAGGTTTTCAGAAAATGGTGTGAATAAGCCATTCCTATACCTCTCTGCATTTATTGTTTGTTCAAAAAATGTAGCTCCTATTATTCTGTATATGTTTACTGCATAGCAATTTTGGCGTCATGTATGGGAATCTCGTGTGTAAATTCGGGTTTCTCTGTGGTCCAATATCTGTTACTTTGCAACGAAAAATAGTTATATAATTAAAACCATGCTTCGTCAAAGAAGAATATTAAACTTGGGTTAATTACGCTTGACCAGAAAATTCTTCAGAGTCACCTTGCTGCAATTAGACACAGTCGATGGTTTGAGGAAAATGCTCATCACTCTTCGATTAAGATGCTGATTTAAAGGATACAACTGCATGCATAACTGGGATAGATGAGGATTTCCCATCGGCAGAATCACCAAGGTCACCTGCCAACACATCACACAGTGATAGCAACGGAACTTGTACCTTGCTTACCAGTTTACCTTCAGAAAACAAACACAAATCAGAAATGAAAGAGCACAGTTTTGATTTTAAAGAAGCAAATGAGGCATCCTTTCATATAAATGGCTCTATTCAGAATTCAGCTGTCACTAAAGGAAAAAAAAAAACGAAGCAAGTGCTCCGAAGAAACATAATCCGTTAACACTCGAGACTCATAAATATGCCAGTCAATATTGTTTTCCTGTCTTTGTTTGGGTGCTCCATATACATTCATAAATATTACTTCTGTAGTCATTTCATTTTTTTGTATGTCATGTTTTGCTCTTTCTTGTAATTGTTTTTTTGTACAACATTCGCCTTATGTCGACGAGGGCGTCGATCTCGGTGGCCAGGGGGAGATGTGACGTATGTAGAGATTGTCGCGCATACGTCTCTCTGGTCACCTAGATTCGAGATGGCAGTTAAAGCTTGGGTGGGGGGAATTAGCAATTTTAGGTGGGGATAGGTTGGTTGGCGTCCCCGACGCTTTAGAAAGCATTGCTTGGGGCAGGCAGTCAGTGAGGTGAAGTCAAGCAGTAAAGACGTGTAATCGCCTTCTCCGTGCAGGCAATGCATGGCGGCCTCGCCCGACAGACATGGGAGCTAAGAATGTGGGGTAACGTATACATCTTTATCTAATAAATCCTCTACCATCCAGATCTTTCCTGTTTTATTTATGATAGTATAAAGTTCCTTCCTTTCCATTTGAGGTATGTAAGTGTCCCTTTGCCAGTGTTTGATAATATTTCTGTACTTTCTTTAGCTGCGTCCCTCGTCGTAGCCTCGCCATGTTATAAGTTTGTTAATTTTCCGGTACCTTTGCAAGCGAGTAGCCCACCTCACAATGAGCATTAGTTAAAAGAGGCTACGACAAGATGTAAGAAAAAACCCACACATTATAAAAACTAAAAGGAAACCGGAGAAATTCACTCAAATTTGGATACTGAACTCTCGAATCTGAACTAAAATTACTGAGAAAGTGCCGGAAATATACGCATAGAGGAGGAACACATTTCCAACATCTTTTATGATACGGAACTTATTTGCGTGCTTATTAACATTGTAAATGTGAGAACATGAGGCGATTGCGGGTATATTATAACTGTTTCGGCGGGAATTCAAGTTGCGGCGGCTGGCGAGCTAGCCGTTCTATAGTGGCTACAGTGTGAAGGAAAAGCACTGTAAATAATACAATAAATTAATAATTATTATTCCTTAAACTCAAGTCATTACACAACTACAATTAAACTAAACTATGCTTCTACAAACCTTTAACGCCAATCAAGATTAACTCAAAAGTTGTTGCTTTACAGTAATGTTATATATGGTTATGTCCACTACTTAAAATTGCGTTTTAACGAGATACAAATTTAAAAACCTGAGAATAAACTCCGTAATAACAAAAATCTGTAATGAAAAAGTAACGATACTTCAACAATACATTAATGTTTTAAAATACGAATTCTCAAACAGTATAAAAATGAAACGTACAGAGTTTCTTTAAAAGTAAATATAAGAACAAAACGACATTGTGAAATAATAATAATAATAATAATAATAATAATAATAATAATAATAATAATAATAATAATAATAATTGTGGTTGTGTGGTTTTCTCAGCAATAATCCTGAAACGTTACAATAGATGGCTTCTTCCGGTTTTATGTTTTAACTTATAAACTCCTTAATTTAATTTAGCATTTTCACTCAACTCCATACTCCATACCGGAATATCACGCAAACTTGGGTTTTACCTAAAGTACCGTATGGCAGCAACATCAATGAAGCAACCAGAATGAGTTTTATCTTGCGTCTGGTCAAACTGGGCGTTCAAATAAATGATACACCAACTCGTGCGGTATACAAAACGGAATGGAGCGGGACACCCAACTGCCCGTATGCAAGAGCTCATTTGTGTTCGAATGCCTGAATGGTACACGTTAGTGACCATAACTCGTCTACTAGCAGACAGAAATTCTTAAGCGGTTGGCAGCAACTTGACAGTAGCAGTTCTGTATTGCATAGAGCAGTTATTAGCGGACAGGAATTTGCTAAGCGGTTGGCCGCAACTTGACAGTAGCAGTTCTGTATTGTATTGGAGAGTTATTAGCAGACAGGAATTCTTAAGCGGCTGGCCGCAACTTGACAGTAGCAGTTCTGTATTGTATTGGAGAGTTATTAGCAGACAGGAATTCTTAAGCGGTTGGCCGCAACATGACAGTAGCAGTTCTGTTTGGTACAGGACAGTTATTAGCGGACAGGATTCTTAAGCGGTTGGCCGCAACTTGACAGTAGCAGTTCTGTTTGGTACAGGACAGTTATTAGCAGACAGGATTCTTAAGCGGTTGGCCGCAACTTGACAGTAGCAGTTCTGTTTGGTACAGGCCAGTTATTAGCAGACAGGATTCTTAAGCGGTTGGCCGCAACTTGACAGTAGCAGTTCTGTGTTGTATAGGGCAGTTATTAGCAGACAGGAATTCTTAAGCGGTTGGCCGCAACTTGACAGTAGCAGTTCTGTTTGGTACAGGACAGTTATTAGCGGACAGGATTCTTAAGCGGTTGGCCGCAACTTGACAGTAGCAGTTCTGTTTGGTACAGGACAGTTATTAGCGGACAGGAATTCTTAAGCGGTTGGCCGTATCTTGACAGTAGCAGTTCTGTTTGTACAGGACAGTTATTAGCAGACAGGAATTCTCAAGCGGCTGGCCGCAACTTGACAGTAGCAGTTCTGTATTGTATTGGAGAGTTATTAGCAGACAGGAATTCTTAAGCGGCTGGCCGCAACTTGACAGTAGCAGTTCTGTATTGTATAGGACAGTTATTAGCGGACAGGATTTTTAAGTGGTTGGCCGCAACTTGACAGTAGCAGTTCTGTATTGTATAGGAGAGTTATTACCGGACAGGATTCTTAAGCGGTTGGCGGCAACTTGGCTACGCTCAAGCCATCAGCAGTAAGAAAGAGACTGAACGACACTTGTCAGCCAAGCGTCTAATTTGGGGTTAAAGGCATGTATTTTGGCTGCTTCCATCCTGTACATGCGGATGTCTTAGCTGCCGAACTACATTTCCCAAGTTTAGTGTCAAGCATTTGCCAGCTCGTTAATATGCGGGTATATCATTTCGCTTCACTTTATCTCGCAATTGTTTTACCTCCTCGAACACATCCTGCCTTAAGAAACCAATATAGTTGCAAGATTACCTTTCCTATGACGTCATATACAAGCTAGTGTTACAGTAACTTCATTATAGGAAGCCCTGAAGGCCACAACCTCTTCTATAATGTAATCTGAGTTGAGGTGCAAGAAATTCCACAAGTGCCTGTAGTGGTAGAAGCGAATGTCACTAGCATACTAACCACGCCCACCGGTGCTTTATCATATACCTAACTGCGCAAAACCAAGAAAAAGAAAAATGAGGCATTTTGGCTACACCAGTTCCTTAATTCCAGGCTGTGGACGACGGGAGAAATCATGTGATCATTCATTTAAGATATGAAGTCGAGTTATGGAGTTTGCGTCAAGTTAAGCTTTACTTGTGATTTAGTACGGTGATTAAGCGCATTTGCCACGTCGTAAATGAAGAGATGTCAACGTCTGGAGCTCAATTGCATTTTGAGGGCATCCTTGAAGTTTCTCGCAACGCAACTTTTGTTTCAGTGGTGATATTAAACATTTGGCGTTTAGAAACCAAATTGCAGTATTTTCTCAGTAGTATGTAGTTTAACTAGATAGATAAGGTATCTTTATTGGTTTAAAATTATTGAAGTTATTACTTAAGTATTTAGTGCATGGGTCATTGACCGTACATACATATTTAAGATACAAGAATTGGTGACAAAAGAAACGACAGAAAAAGAAAAGAAAACAAAAAAGAACAAGAAAAAGGAAAATTGAGATAAATTACCTTTGATTAACTGAACAAATTTGACCTTTAGTCAAGAAATTGCACATGTTTTGTCACTTGCTCTGGTCAGCCGGCAGATCCCAACATGCCAATCTCATTAAGTAAGGCTTGGTAACATTTACTCGCCACATTAAGTTCACAGGTGTTCTGAAAGATTGTCATGCACTCTGTACATTGCAGTTGTTATTAGTTACCACAGCATTTTTATATGTATGATTCATATCACTATCTAACCTTTAACGGTTTTTCGCCAAAATATTGCTAAAATTCTATTTTCATTATGAATAAATGGTCGACGGTTGCATGTTGTTTTTACGAGGGCGGATCGAAAAGTAACGCATACTATTTTTTCTGCCTTGGTATTGCAGCTGGTATGTTGCAATTTCACTAAGTTATAGCTTGAAGTTTTCACTTCAGAGGGTATTTTTGTTTCATGTGCAACTCTAGCGAGAGAAACGTGAACTACGCAACAAAGATGGCGAGCATGTTACTGTCGTCCACGTGTGAAGAGCAGAGAGGTGTGGTTCAATAATTGTGAGACAAAGGGCATAAACTGAGTGATATTCACAGGGACATGCGTGGCATGTATGGGGAAGATTGTATGGACCGTGACAATGTCTCCAGGTGGTGTGCATTCTTCCTAGAGGGCCGTATGAAGCTTAGTGATTCGCCACGCTCCAGGAGGCGGTAACAGCTGCAACCCCACAGAATGTCAGAGACATTGAGGCGGAAATTTTGAACGACCGGCGTGTGCAACTCCGAACCTTATCGCAACAGTTCAACATTTCCTATTGTGCAGTGTACTATGTTGTTCATGACACATTGAAATTTCGTAAAGTTAGTGCTCGCTGGGTGCCTAAGAACCTGACAGACAACCATAAGGGCCAGTGAATGATGACGAGCTCACCTAACGCAGTACACCGCAGAAGGGCATGACCTCCTGAAAGGAATCGTCACTGGTAATGAGTCGTGAGCATACCGCTACACGCCCGAAACCAAGCAGGCAAGTATGGAGTGGAAACATGTTGGTTCCCCAGTGAAGAAAAAATTCAAAGTGACTCAATCTGCTAGGAAAGTACAAACGCCACGACATGAATGCTGACCATGTCAAAATTCTTCATGACAACGCTCGCCCCCATGTTGCTGCTACTGTTCGTTGGTTGGGAGGTGCTCCAGCATCCACCATACAGTCCGGACCTTGCACCGTCGGACTTTCATCTGTTTGGTACCATGAAGAAATTCCTGGCCGGCCAACGCTTTGCGACAGATGCGGAAGTGAAATCAGCAGTCCGCAGATGGCTATACTCCAAGGAAACGGACTTCTACTAACAGGGCATATTGAAACTGGTATCACGATGGGAGAAATGTGTTGAGGAACTTGGTGACTATGTCGAAAAGTAGGTAAAAGGTGTAAGTTCATCTGTGATTTTTGTTGTTGTTTAACTATTAAACGTTTTTGTAAAAAAATTATTGTGCGTTACTTTTCGATCCGCCCTCGTATAAAGGGATACTTGAGTGCACTGATAATGCTACGGTTCACTGAGCGTGTTTTATCAATAGAACAGCATCCAATGAGGAACATCGCATCAGCTTTTGAAATAATAGGTGTTTTGTTTCTCCCTTCAAGGGACCTCTTGATGAACGTCCGGTTCTTCTCCTGCGTGAGGTTGACTGTTAATAAGTGGGAAAGGTAAAGGCAAGCACCGCACGCAGGCAGTCGGCCCATTGTGCTTTCAACGTGATCCTTGGGAGGTAGGGATGAGATGAGAGACCCGAAGGGCCACTAGATCTGGATGCCGACGGGGTAAGGACGAATGGGGTCCCTAACGTTTCCAGATAGAACGCATCCGACGCCTCACGGTCCCTACCCACAAGCCACCAACCTCTAGGGTCCCCCGGAGCGGAGCCCCACGCTGAGGAGAGACCTAACTGAGCGGTACCGTAGCGACGCCAGGGAACAAAGCTTTACATGGCGCAAGCCACTGCCCAGCCGCAATCCGCCGAACACCGTCGCCTTGTCCTACAACCCTTAAACAGATGACAAGGAAGATGGTGGGTACAGGAGAGTCGTGGTAGAAGATGAACCACCCCAGCATTCGCCTGCGACCCGGGGAAACCACAGTCAGAGTGGGCGATCGATCCCGGGACCTCCCGAATGCGGGCCACAGACGTAAGCGCCTGAGCTATCCCGCTTGGTGTTAATCAGTGTGTGTCAACTAGAATAGACACTTCCGGTGTTCCCGCATTCCTCAATTTCAGCGCTGCATATGCCCACAGCTTTCAAACGCACGCGCTAGATGGCAGCTCGCAGTTAGGCATACTATATACTGTTTAAAATAATATTTATTTAGTGGAAAATTTGACATAGTCCATCAGTTTATTATGTATAAAGTTGTCTTCAAAATATTAATGGACTAGCTTGTTCCGTATTTGAGGGCCTTAGACGTAAACTGGGCTAAGTGACTATTCTGTGAAATTGAGTTAATGTGACTTTATGATACTAGATGTCAGTGTCTACAACAAGAAAATTCAGTAATCATTTCAAAGGTATTTAGTGCTAACTGTAACAGGAAAACTATTCTAAATGAACGCTTTAGAACTTCAGACCTGATGTATTTGTTCGTTCCTGTAACGCAGCTAGTAGAGATTCAGGTAGGTAAGTGTAATATTGTGTTTATAATTAGTTCCACTGTCTGAACTAAGTGATGAGGTCCATAAAATAGGTCTATATGCGACGTAGATGGCAGGGCAGGGGACCATCGAGGTCTTAATTGCACCTATTGTGTAATTTCTATTTACTTCTGGCTTAATGGACTGTGTTCCAAACAAGGTGCAGGGTGATATCACGGGATGCAGCATTTCTAAATCATAAATTAAGTGAGTTGAAATTTAAATCCCGCCTATAATTATATCTTTCTACTAGATAAAAGGGCGAATTTACAATTATAATCGGCCTTGGTCTCATATACTTAAGATATTTTAGCGGTAAGGAATATGAAATTAAGCCGCGATTAGCTCAAAATGGCGCCATATCTGTCGTTACGCGCTAGAAATCTGTCGCTAACACAGAACTAAAAATCGTTAGAAATAGCGACAAAGTCGCCAAGTTAGCAGCATTCCGGAGACACTGTACATACTTTCTCTAAATTCTACTTATCTCGTAACCATTTCACGAGTTATTATTGACCCATGTGCTATAAAAATGTTTGTAAAACATGATGGAATATAATTTGAAAAAACCTGCACCGAAGTTTCTAAAGCACTGAAGGTTTGGGAAATATACTCTACCCTGACAAAGGAGGAAGACAAACGTATATGTCGCGAGAAAGTAGTGTAATACTGACACAATGCAGTTAATTTTGTAACATGTGTTGACATCTAAAGGCCTCTCTTACAGTTCGATTTCTGTTTGTAGTTTTATTTAGCGCCGGTGGTGGAAAAGTGTAAGATATCGTAACCTCTTCTAGTTTTGCCGGTCTATAAGATATTTTAATTTCGCATCCTGAAGCTTTCTGAAAAAGTGTTATACAGCTGTAGCTCAAGGAAAAATTGTCTTTCTCTGAAAATGTAGAGCTGTTCATCTGAGGAGGAACTCGACGACGGGGTTGATGTAGACCCAACATTTAAAGACCACAGCACTAAATACTTAGGTGACCGTAAACACGGATAATAGCCATGATTTATGCCGACCACCTACAAAAATCAATTAAGCAACGAGCAACACAAGAGTGAAAACGAAATAAGCGCAAATGTTTTCAGACTTAGCTCGGAATGATATGATCAGGGAGTGTATCTACAAGTTTTGTTAGTCTTTGTAGTAGTGGTGGTGGCACTACTATTACTACTGCTACTTTTGTCTACACTTGTAAAATATAACAGTCGCATGGGCCTCATTGCCGTACATGCTTTTCCTGTCCCTATAATCTAACAATGTCTGTGTAATACTAAATATATACTTACTGTATATATCTATGTACTATGATGCATACTAACATAATGAAGGAAGAAAGAAAACAAGAAAAAAGGAAATAAAAGAAAGAAAAAGGAAGGAAAAGGAAAGAAAAAGGAAAAAACAGGGTAAAACAATAAGCATGAATTACACTTATATTACAAATACATATATGAAGTGCTCCAACCCTTAAGAACTCGCTCTTATGTACGGTCCCCCCTTCCGCTCTCCTTTGCCGAATCTTAGACAAAAAGGAACCCATTTTATGACACCCCGCGTCCAAGCAGGCCTTCATTCCCCTATTGGACTCCAGAAACTGTGGTGGCAAATATTGTTTTCTCAGTAATTCCGTTTCCCTGCACTGAGCCAGAATATTATTCCATGTTTCCTTTTTACCACAGAGACTTACTCTGGCGTCATCAGTTAATTTGTTGCCTTTCCAGGCGTCCAATCCTAGCCACGCCAAACCACATCTTTCCTCTCGCGTACAGTTATCTAAGTAGACCTCCCTCCCCCAGCCCCGCGCTACTTGACACTGTAAGTTAGGTGACATTTTAGCCGTACATTGTGATTCCAAATTCTGTCTGTCAATATCACGTAGTCGTCTCTGAATTTTCTCTTATCCGCTTCGTCCCATGTCCCTCCCCTGTGGCCAAATGTACCCCATTCCAATTTCTTCTAAGCCCCTGGGCATTTTCAAGTTTTTGTAAGTTCCTCACCACAAGTGCTAAGATGCTTGTTAGAATGCTGCTTTTAACTGCTGCTTTTAACTGCGTGCAGGTTTCCGGTCAGAAAATATTGGTTTGTGAAATCTGCTACCTAATAATGGTCTTACTAGCAGAACAGAAAATGAACTAGAATATCGTATTCCCTTCAGATTTAATTATCAAGTCTCAAAGTATTTAAATGGGGAATTGCAAAACGGACATCGCTCACAGTGAGAAAATTAAGTGTTAGTGGTCAGCAGTCAGAAAGGTTTAAAATTTGAGGTTTTATTTTCACATCACAAGCATACTGACGCCACTGTAGCCCTGTGTTCGGATAGAGTTGCTCTTACGCACCGTGAACAACACAAACAATCAAAATTGCCAAAATATTGACTGATGGCGTTTTAAAAATTCACCATTCATTTACGCTTATATCCCTTCCACCCAACATAATATCGCTAGAATCATAATACGTTTTTCAGATAAGATCAATACGCTATGGCTGACAAACATAACTGTCATTTGTACCGTATTGTGGATTTCAATAGGACTAGAATTAAAGGGAAGTAACTACAGGAGCGGCTGGGGTTATTAGTCTTATGGAGCACGCTCTAGTAAAGTGACAGGTAATACTACCATTCCAGAAGCAGCATTCGAACTTAGTTGTGTTGGCAACAGCTTTCATTGAACCTATCTATGATAAAAAAAACACCTATAACGTTCAGATTGTTCGTTCGAAAGGTACGATCTATGTCGAGTAAAACTGGTTTGGGTACTCAGAGCTGTCAAAGTTTGACATTGTTTCGGAAGTGGTGATGGGCTTGAGCTCCTCCAGCAATACTACAAGGGCATCATATCCTACTTTAAACTACAAAGGGGATAAATACTTCGAATGAGCTACTACGCACACAAACACACGCATTTGACAACGTGCGTCAATCTTCGCACCGACAATGTAGGCTCTAGATCGTAGTAGAGGATCGCTAATTCGAGTTCTTTTTATAGTTTAGTGTACGATGTTAGGCTCTTAGAGTTTTGGTGGACATTTTGCGACATAATCTTGGTACGTATATCTATCATATCCAAAGAGACGTCAAAATTTGACGCTTCAAAGCATTCCCAAAACATGCATTTCCGGATGTCTTCCATTTGGAAAAATGTTCAGTTTACACTTCCGCAAAATGTACTGATTGTAGTCGCTGTTTTTAATCACCCGATATATTTCATGAAAATAGCGACCGAGTGTAGCTAACACGTCCGTGTTCATCGGTATATTGATCGTTAGTACTGAGAGCAAGGAATCCATACGATCGGTATATTGACCGTTAGTGTCAAGAAAAGAAATATTTGCGACCGTTATATGGTTGTTTAGCATTAACGACTAATAACACAGGCTAGGAGGGTTATGGATGTCCACCTTTAAAGTACTAAAGGAGCACTGCAAGAACTCGGTTGGGCTTTGCGGTAGGTCATAAAATAACTGTTGAAAGCTGACGGCATTACTCCAGACAGACCAAGCGTATCGGTCAGTATCTTTACCAAGGTAAAGTATGCATTATATTGGCAATGTTTACTACTACCACAGTTGCAAGAAGAACGAGAATAGCAGACGTTGCCATTTTCATGGATATTTCTCCAATCGCTTCATCGGTTGGGATGCAATGTACACATTTCACTTGCATTAAACGGTAAATCATGCGAAATACTAGGCCAAATTTTTATGACAATACGAAACAAATGACAGGTTGAATATACATAAATACCTGAAAATGGATCAACACATAAAAAACACGAACATGAAATGAAGTTTAGGCCAGTCGCTCTTGAAAACACTCATGGCTTTTGAAATTTGCATTCTTCTCTGCCCTTGTTTATTGCGAAAACAGATGATAACGTTTTGTAGGAGGCCTAAATTGTTATCATTAGGGTGCGGATTAGAGTAACCTGGTCTATGATTTCAAGTTACCAATGCAGAGAGCATAAGGTCCTAACACGCGTCTCCTGCAGTAGGTAAATATAGAGAGAGCTGGCACAGTTTTTTGCGTTTATATGGGAAAGGATAGGGAAAACGAGGCTAGATGCGACGGTTCAAGGAGGAAAATGCGTTTATATGGGAGAGATAGGGAATACGAGGACTGACGCTAGGCTAGACAGTGGTAGGAGGGGGAGTGCGCTTTATATGAGACAGATAGGGAATACGTGGAGAGGTGCTAGGCTAGACAGAGGCTGAGTAATGTATGGTTTATATGAGCGGTATAGGAAAACGATGAGAGGTGTTAGACTAGACAGGGCTTGAAACGTAGTGCATGGTTTATATGAGAGATATAGGAAAACGAGGAAAGGTGTTAGGCTAGACAGAAGTCGAGGAGTAGAGTATGGTTTATATGAGAAGTATAGGAAAACGAGGAGAAGAATTAGGTTAGGAGAATTGAGTTTGTGTTTATAAGGAGAGACGAGAAAACGGAGAGAGATCCTATGCTAGGATAGACAGGTGTTAAAGTTAGGTTAGATAGGAAACCAAGGAGTGATACTCAGCTAGAGGGGGCAGGAGGGAATGAGCTTTTGAGAAGTATAGGAACAGGAAGAGGGGTGCTAGGCTAGACAGAGGTTGAGGAGTAGAGTATAGTTTATATGAGAGATATAGGAAAACAATGGGAGGTGTTAGGCTAGACAGAGATTGAAAATAGAGTATGGTTTATATGAGAGGTATAGGAAAACGAGGAGAGCAGTTAGACTAGACAGAGGTCGAGGAGCAGAGTATGGTTTATGTGAGAGTCATAGGTAAACGAGAGAGGCGTTAGGCTAGACAGAGCTAGAGGAGTAGAGTATGGTTTATATGAGAGGTATAGGAACAGGAGGAGAGGTGTTAGGCTAGACAGGTAGTGTAGCAGTAGGAATATGGACTTATATACAGGAGAGTTAGGGAATAGGAAGTGCTAGACTTGAAAGCGACTTTAGACGTGAACTTAGTGGAAAACTGTTTCATGTCAATGTTCTAGACATGCCCATCACCTAACCTATTCAGGGAAAAGGTGACTCGTTCAGGGGAAAAAGGTGACTGCTCAGGGAAAAAGGAGGCCCACAAAGGGAAAAAGTTGACTAGCAAAGGGAAAAACGTGACCAGCAAAGGGAAAAAGGTGACCAGCAAAGGGAAAAATGTGACCAGCAAAGGGAAAAAGGTGACCAGCAAAGGGAAAAAGGCGACATGCAACGGGAAAAAGGTGACCAGTAAAGGGAAAAATGTCACCAGCAAAGGGAAAAAGGCGACCACCAAAGGGAAAAAGGTGAGCCATAAAGGGAAAAAGGTGACCTGCAACGGGAAAAGCTAACCCACTAACACTAACAGGTAAGTAATTCAGATAGTATTGCAAGAGGCTGACTGGATCATAGCAGTGTATGATTTCACAGGTAATTCAGCTAGTATCGTATGTATTTAGGCTAATTCGTCTAGTAACACAGGATAGATTCCAGATGCTAACTGCATCATGGCTCTGCATGATTTCACAGATAATTCAGCTAGTATCGTAGGTATTTAGACTAATTCAGCTAGTATCACAAGAGGATAGATTCTAGGGTTGGGTATAGCATAGTTTCATATTTCACAGGTAATTCAGAGGGTATCGTAGGTATTTAGGATAATTCAAGTAACATAGGTGTTTAGAGTAATTAAGCAAGCATTACAGGAGGGTAGGTTCCAGGGGTTGGTTATAACCTAGCTTCGTATTTCACAGATAGTTCAGGTAATATCGTAAGTATTTGGGTAATTAGCATAGTTTCACAGATGCTCGTAATAATTTCGATCAGAGATTTGTATCACAGCTATTTAAGGTAAATGCAGATGATTCAGGTTGTATCAATGGTATTTGAGTCATTTTAACAGGTAATTCAGATAGTATCACAGGTGCTCGTGCTAATTTAGAGCAGGAATTCGTATCAGAGCTAGTTAAGGTAATTTCACATGATTCGGGTAGTATCACAGGTATTTAAATCATTTTCACAGCCAATTCAGCTAGTATCGTGAGCATTTAAGCTAATTCAGCTAGTATCACAGGAGGCTAGATTCCAGAGGCTAACTGCATCATAGCTATGCATGATTTCACAGCTAATTCAGCTAGTATCGTAGGTATTTAGGCTAATTCAGGTAGTATCACAGGAGGCTAGATTCCAGGGTTGGGTATAGCATAGTTTCATATTTCACAGGTAATTCAGAGGGTATCGTAGGTATTTAGGATAATTCAAGTAACATAGGTGTTTAGAGTAATTAAGCAAGCATTACAGGAGAGTAGGTTCCAGGGGTTGGTTATAGCCTAGTTTCGTATTTTACAGATAGTTCAGGTAATATCCTAAGTATTTGGGTAATCAGCATAGTTTCACAGATGCTCGTAATAATTTCGATCAGAGATTTGTATCACAGCTATTTAAGGTAAATGCAGCTGATTCAGGTTGTATCAATGGTATTTGAGTCATTTTAACAGGTAATTCTGATAGTATCACAGGTGCTCGTACTAATTTAGAGCAGGAATTCGTATCTGAGCTATTTAATGTAATTTCACACGATTCGGGTAGTATCACAGGTATTTAAGTCATTTTAACAGGCAATTCAACTAGTATCACAGGTACTCATGGTAATATAGAGAGTAATTCGATTATAAAAATTTTCTCATCCAGCGTTACAACAATTTATATACTTTTTTCTAAATCTTACAAACTTTTATATGTTAAACAGTTATTGTACGATGCAGAGAGGGATAAACTGTATATGGTTTACAAACTGAAAAGCTTTGCGTCAACATACCTTTATTTTAGTTCGTTGTAGGAGTCTCTTCCCTTTTATCTAGGCTTGAGACTGGCACTAGGATTGCTCCTAATGGCAGGGTTACCACCTTCCCTTCCATCTTCTTCTTTCTTCATCAGGCGTCAGCTATCTGCATATACAGCACACAGATAACCTTCTTTTTTAAGATTGTAGACTCACGAGAAAATCTTTATCTTTAACTTACATTCTTTTAAGCACTGTTTGTAATGGCGTAATGTCCATACGCATAGGTAGTTATCCCGTCTTCAGCAATAATTCTTTTATCATCAAACGGAGTCAATGCAATTTTATTCACTTGCACTGTAGCAAGGGCATGCTTTCGTGATAGGATCAGATTCATAGGTGTTCTGATGATTTCACTGGTTTTAAGACAGTCTGTATAGCTGTCAAACGAAATGTACTGCTTAATAGCGCTACGTTTTATACCTTTAATCTTTTTTATCATTGACCCTTGAATATCTAAGGCATACATCTTAGGACGTAGTCCAACAAAGCGTAGGATGATTTTGCTATTAGCCTCATCTTTAAATTTTCCCAATACCTTCTTGTTCTGAGTAGAGTTACATATATGGTTGGCAAGGTAATCAGCTGTATCGAGATGCTCAAGAAAACGTAGCTTGTCCTGGTACACATCTTCAGTTGTTACACGATGAATGAACGAATCAGTGTCCATATACATAAGCTTCAGGTTTTCAGCTCCATAATAAGGCAAAAAAACGTAATGATAGTTATACATTAATGTCTTGGAGATGTCCAACACACTCATACCAATGTATATAGGCTTGTTGAATACAATCTGACGAGAGGCCATATGTACAGCAGCTAGATTATCAGCATATATCGTCCTGTCGATAAACGTAGGCTTGGCGATCAGCTTCTCTAGAGTTTTTTCATTGGTCACCAGTCGTATATCCATACGGTTACGCAGGTTCTCCATAGTTTTTCCAAACATAGCGTTGTTAAAGAGCTTGTAGAGATCCTTCTCGAAATCATTTGCAGCTTGTTGTCGTAGCCTGTTGTTAAATTCCACATAAGGTTTCAACCACTGAGACTGTCGGAATTGTAGCACACGATGGATTTTTGTTAATCGTAGTCCATGACTAAGAGCTTGCTTCAGAGCCATGTAATGCACTACATACTTCTTTCGAGGTCCAAGATGAGGTATCAGTTTCTTTGTAGATGATTCCAATGGTTTCATACACTCTGGCAGGAAAGGTAGATCGTTGTGTAGATCGTGAAGTTCAGCAGGATACTCGATGTCGACTTCTAATATGTACCCATGAGGATCATCTTCTTGTAGTGTTTCTAAGTTGATTTCTTCAGGTGACACCCACTGAAATCCACCAAAAGGAAGGGCGTGACACATTGCCTACCCATATTGGTTATTAGCGTCCTCGTATGTGATAAATTGCGTTGGTCTCGACGGATCAAACTTATCCATATAAGTGTTATTAGCCTCAGCATACCGATGGGAAACTTGGCATAAACCTCCTCTTATACCCGATTCCACCATGAGTAGTTGATCATAATCTTGTAACAGCTCAAGCTTAATTCCAGTATACAGTAACATGGCGTCCCATGTAAGACCTGGAGAGGTAAAATAATGGGCAGGATCAACTTTGTGTGTTTTAAGGGTTTGCTCTCTGAACGTCTCAAAGACATCAGCTAGGAGAAGTACATCCGAAGTTAAGTAGAGATCGCTGTACTCTCCCAGGTTTCTCACATTAAACAGCTCCCATACATTTCTAGCATGATCGTAGTCAGTATCAGTAATTTCCTCTTCATTTAATCTATTGTAGAAGTAGTCCTTAGGAGGCAAGCAGGTCTCGTTCAGGACATCCCATGACGTAACAAAATCATAGGGAAATACACCCTTACGGGTCATCAACTTCAATTTTTCTTCTCCAAAGTACTTTAGCGTTTCAGGATACGAGGTTAGATTTTTTACCAACTTATCCAAGCTTGTACCGAGGAATCGGAAGCTATCCACAAATCGAAGCTTTATATCTCCTACATACTTGGTGAATGAGATATAGCTTTCTTCAGAGTTAGGAATTACCTCCACGCGTTCACTTGTACAACCCAGTTCCTTAACAATGAAATGAGAGTCATATCCGCTAAGGTTATGCATGAAGACTGGTATATATTTAGGTGTTTTACAGGCTAAATTACATTCCTTATGAAGACTTCCACGATATTCACCGCTGATGTGATCATGGTCGCGTACTTTGTAGTTTTCTCCTGTAAAGCCTTTTCCACACAAGTAGCATGCCGTAGAAGACTCAAAATCCTTTTGCTGTTGTTCCGTAAGTTTCAGAGGCTTAGCAGATTTGTATATGTCATCAATCATTTTTGCAAGAGATGTCAGGTACAGCTTAAACTTCTGAGCAGCATCAGCACCACGATACACATAGGATTGCTTAGGATGACCGGTTTCGAGATGTTCAACACTGGATGTAGGCTTCACGTAAACACAGAAGCTCATTGGTGTGTGCTCTTGATAAGGGGTTGTATAGGAAGTTTCAGGATTGGGTATACACGTATGGCATGGAGTGAGAATACTCTCAAAATCAGCATAGATGACATAAGGTAATTTCAGCATCCTCTCAACATTTTTAAACTGAACAATTGATTTCTCCTTGGTAGGCATAACTACCCTCGCAACACCATGTTGGTTACAGATTGATGTATGTTCTTGTAGTTTTTCCTGTCCACTTCGTCCATATCGATCATCAAAGTGTGTAAAGCAGCGCTTACAAGTATAAACCCGTCCATTATGGTTAGTTTTCTGGCGTCGAATGAGTTTCTCAAAATTCTTTATATATACGTAGTGATGTTTTCCACTACTATCACTCAATAGTAGCAGGTCGCAGTGTTTAGGTAGTTCAATATCAACAACCTTTATCGGATACACTTCTTGCTTCTCATCTAGCCCGAAAACGTTAATAGATATCTTGTTAAACTTCTCAAATTTAGGTATTTGAGAAAGTGGAGTAGGATAGGAAACACAGCTGAAGTCGTACTTATCTTGAAGCTGTCTGTATTTGCTGACGCGTTGAGGCTTGGTGCTCACGAATTTAGCTAATACGGAGTACATGAAACATTTCTCGTCGCTAAAGTTCTGAATGTTTATACATGCTTTCCTTGCTTCAACAGCTGACGGTAGTGGTATGTAGCTACTTCCTCGCAACGGATTGTACTTGTTGATACGAAGTCGAAGTCCTTCCACTGCAAGCAAAGTCCAGTTGCTACCCTTACCCAGTAGAAACAAAAAGCCGGTACGGAAACAAAGGAAGATGCCGATATCTGATAACATTCTTTGTTCTATGCCGGCATGCCCCGCCCTTTTTGTTTCTACTGTTCAATCGCTTATATCTCCTGAATGAAAAGAGATACAACAATGGGATAAAAACTAATCAATTCTTTGGAATGCTCCGCGTCATTAGTGTATTGTTACAAGTTGACCGGGATGCTTGGGGTCGAATCCTAGGAGTGATTACAAATTCATCTTCTAATAACTCAGAGACTAATTAAGATAAAGACGCCAAATAAACTTTATTACATTAATGTCATTAGGTAGTTTCTTGTAAATGTATATATTGGAACCTGGTGTCCTGGGTTTGATCCTTAATTTTAAAATCTCCATTATCTCGGAAACTAAGAAAGCTAGGGGAATGGACCAAAGCATGTTTGATAGCTTTTATAATATGTAATTAATACTGTATATAATTTTTAATCAGTTGTCCCTAGTTCGAATCCCGATTTTTAAATGACTTCCCTAATTTTTCTCTATACTCTAGAATATATCACTCAGATTGATGCTGTAACTACATACAGCTCTTTTTAACACATCAAACTAATATTGTAAATAATTTTGTTTCTGGTGTTCTGGGTTCGAATACTGATTCAATGGAATTTACTTATAAATTTAATAACTTCCAAACTAATTAAGATAAAGACGTCAAATAAACTTTATAGCATTTATGTTATTAGGTAGTATCTTTTAGATGTGTAATTAGATACCTGACGTCCTGGGTTCGATCCTTAATTTTTAAATTGTCATTATCTCGGGAACTAAGTGAGGTAGAGGAGTGCACCAAAGCATGATTGATAGGTTCTGTACTGGGTGATTAATGCTGTATATAATTGTCAATCAGTTGTGCTTGGTTCGATTCCCCATCTTTTAATGACTTCCTTAATTTTCCTCTGTACACTAGAATATATCACTTAGATCGATGATGTAACTGCATACAGCTTTGTTTAACATAGCAAACTCATATTATAAATTATTTTGTTCCTGGTGTTCTGGGTTCGAATACCGATTCAATGAAATTTACTTGCAAAAATTTAATAACTCGTAATTTAATTTAGATAGACATGTCAAGGTAAACGTAAACAGAGTATCTAGTCCTTAAATATCGTTATCATGACAAATATTACTTTAAAGTACTCAGATCGAATCCTGAAGGGGTGATTTCATATATCTTCAAGCTTATGGATCATATCAGGTTCGAGTAAAGATTAAATGGTAGATGCTGATATTGAGGGGCTAAAATACATTTATTAAAAGTATTACCGGGTTCGATTTAGAAGCTTAGAATCTGTGTAACTCTGGAAAAATTGCTTTTCTCATGATTGTAGTGAAATGTAATGGTCTTTCTGTGAGAAGACGGAAAGGAAGAATTGAAAAGGGAATAAAAACATGGAATAATTAAGTAAATAAGGGGGACATCTTCTAGGTTTCCTTTTAAGCTTTTACTTTTAAGTATTGTGATAATACAGCTTGAATTAACCTTGGTACAATAGGTGGTGATGGTGGTGGTAGTGGTGGTAGGCTTTGAATTTGAAATATATGTCTGAATGAGTGTGTGGGAATACTTCTCTTGCTAGTGTGACAGCATAAGCAGGTAGTTATGAGACGAGTTTAAACGTGTTTGATGCTGTCAGACATCCTGTCTCTGGGTGTGACGTCATAAACATCCTGTCTCTGGACTTGAGGTTATATGGCGGTGGTTAATACACGTTGAGTGATCATATAAGCTGGTTATGGAGCGAGTTTATGATTGATCTAAAAGGTTCGTGCTCCCTCTATAAATATGGTGATCTAGGGCATTGGACTTCATTGCGCTAATTAGTCTTGAGGTGTTAACATCGTGTTCTCTCCAAGAATAATCAGCTTTCTAAAGTGGAGTCAAGGTGAAGAGGTCTACATTTCATTGATCAGTGATTAATACGTTATTACATCAAGAATAAAGATGAATAACTCAGCGTATAAGGATATTATTCCAAGCGCTACTGGATATGCATGCGGAAAATGTGGGAGGAAGTTCCTCCGAGGTTATGACAAGAGAAGACACGAGATGAGCTGCAAGAAGCTCTTCAAATGTAAACATTGTAATGTAACCTTCAAAGGTGGTTATAAGGGGCAGCGACACGAAGATATATGTGAAATAAGCATCCCTCAGAAGAAAAGAAGATTGGAGCCAACTAAACATCAGTTACTGTCAACAATGGAGGACTGTGATATGAAAGAATACGAAATTTCATTCGAAGGACGATTGAAATCGTATTTTATACGATGCGAGTCACCTAAGGACCTGAATATGTATCTGCAAGAGGCAAAACAACGGATAATCCAGGCTGTGCATAAAGAGCTTAGCATTCATAAGAGTGTTAAAATTAATCTGCTGGCTGAGTGTCGATTTGTTAACAGTATTGGTGAAACCTGTGACAAAACATTTAAAACACGGAATCAAGCTGTTTTCCTGGAAACTGATATGGAGTCAGCGATGGAAGTGAAATTCAAGAAATTGGTGACTGAAATGGAGGAGTCTCAGCTTAAGGGTAGCAACTGGACTTTGCTTGCAGTGGAAGGACTTCGACTTCGTATCAACAAGTACAATCCGTTGCGAGGAAGTAGCTACATACCACTACCGTCAGCTGTTGAAGCAAGGAAAGCATGTATAAACATTCAGAACTTTAGCGACGAGAAATGTTTCATGTACTCCGTATTAGCTAAATTCGTGAGCACCAAGCCTCAACGCGTCAGCAAATACAGACAGCTTCAAGATAAGTACGACTTCAGCTGTGTTTCCTATCCTACTCCACTTTCTCAAATACCTAAATTTGAGAAGTTTAACAAGATATCTATTAACGTTTTCGGGCTAGATGAGAAGCAAGAAGTGTATCCGATAAAGGTTGTTGATATTGAACTACCTAAACACTGCGACCTGCTACTATTGAGTGATAGTAGTGGAAAACATCACTACGTATATATAAAGAATTTTGAGAAACTCTTTCGACGCCAGAAAACTCACCATAATGGACGGGTTTATACTTGTAAGCGCTGCTTTACACACTTTGATGATCGATATGGACGAAGTGGACAGGAAAAACTACAAGAACATACATCAATCTGTAACCAACATGGTGTTGCGAGGGTAGTTATGCCTACCAAGGAGAAATCAATTGTTCAGTTTAAAAATGTTGAGAGGATGCTGAAATTACCTTATGTCATCTATGCTGATTTTGAGAGTATTCTCACTCCATGCCATACGTGTATACCCAATCCTGAAACTTCCTATACAACCCCTTATCAAGAGCACACACCAATGAGCTTCTGTGTTTACGTGAAGCCTACATCCAGTGTTGAACATTTCGAAACTGGTCTTCCTAAGCAACCCTATGTGTATCGTGGTGCTGATGCTGCTCAGAAGTTTAAGCTGTACCTGACATCTCTTGCAAAAATGATTGATGACATATACAAATCTGCTAAGCCTCTGAAACTTACGGAACAACAGCAAAAGGATTTTGAGTCTTCTACGGCATGCTACTTGTGTGGAAAAGGCTTTACAGGAGAAAACTACAAAGTACGCGACCATGATCACATCAGCGGTGAATATCGTGGAAGTCTTCATAAGGAATGTAATTTAGCCTGTAAAACACCTAAATATATACCAGTCTTCATGCATAACCTTAGCGGATATGACTCTCATTTCATTGTTAAGGAGCTGGGTTGTACAAGTGAACGCGTGGAGGTAATTCCTAACTCTGAAGAAAGCTATATCTCATTCACCAAGTATGTAGGAGATATAAAGCTTCGATTTGTGGATAGCTTCCGATTCCTCAGTACAAGCTTGGATAAGTTGGTAAAAAATCTAACCTCGTATCCTGAAACGCTAAAGTACTTTGGAGAAGAAAAATTGAAGTTGATGACCCGTAAGGGTGTATTTCCCTATGATTTTGTTACGTCATGGGATGTCCTGAACGAGACCTGCTTGCCTCCTAAGGACTACTTCTACAATAGATTAAATGAAGAAGAAATTACTGATACTGACTACGATCATGCTAGAAATGTATGGGAGCTGTTTAATGTGAGAAACCTGGGAGAGTACAGCGATCTCTACTTAACTTCGGATGTACTTCTCCTAGCTGATGTCTTTGAGACGTTCAGAGAGCAAACCCTTAAAACACACAAAGTTGATCCTGCCCATTATTTTACCTCTCCAGGTCTTACATGGGACGCCATGTTACTGTATACTGGAATTAAGCTTGAGCTGTTACAAGATTATGATCAACTACTCATGGTGGAATCGGGTATAAGAGGAGGTTTATGCCAAGTTTCCCATCGGTATGCTGAGGCTAATAACACTTATATGGATAAGTTTGATCCGTCGAGACCAACGCAATTTATCACATACGAGGACGCTAATAACCAATATGGGTAGGCAATGTGTCCACCTTCCTTTTGGTGGATTTCAGTGGGTGTCACCTGAAGAAATCAACTTAGAAACACTACAAGAAGATGATCCTCATGGGTACATATTAGAAGTCGACATCGAGTATCCTGCTGAACTTCACGATCTACACAACGATCTACCTTTCCTGCCAGAGTGTATGAAACCATTGGAATCATCTACAAAGAAACTGATACCTCATCTTGGACCTCGAAAGAAGTATGTAGTGCATTACATGGCTCTGAAGCAAGCTCTTAGTCATGGACTACGACTAACAAAAATCCATCGTGTGCTACAATTCCGACAGTCTCAGTGGTTGAAACCTTATGTGGAATTTAACAACAGGCTACGACAACAAGCTGCAAATGATTTCGAGAAGGATCTCTACAAGCTCTTTAACAACGCTATGTTTGGAAAAACTATGGAGAACCTGCGTAACCGTATGGATATACGACTGGTGACCAATGAAAAAACTCTAGAGAAGCTGATCGCCAAGCCTACGTTTATCGACAGGATGATATATGCTGATAATCTAGCTGCTGTACATATGGCCTCTCGTCAGATTGTATTCAACAAGCCTATATACATTGGTATGAGTGTGTTGGACATCTCCAAGACATTAATGTATAACTATCATTACGTTTTTTTGCCTTATTATGGGGCTGAAAACCTGAAGCTTATGTATATGGACACTGATTCGTTCATTCATCGTGTAACAACTGAAGATGTGTACCAGGACAAGCTACGTTTTCTTGAGCATCTCGATACAGCTGATTACCCTGCCAACCATATATGTTACTCTACTCAGAACAAGAAGGTATTGGGAAAATTTAAAGACGAGGCTAATAGCAAAATCATCCTACGCTTTGTTGGACTACGTCCTAATATGTATGCCTTAGATATTCAAGGGTCAATGATAAAAAAGATTAAAGGTATAAAACGTAGCGCTATTAAGCAGTACATTTCGTTTGACAGCTATACAGACTGTCTTAAAACCAGTGAAATCATCAGAACACCTATGAATCTGATCCTATCACGAAAACATGCCCTTGCTACAGTGCAAGTGAATAAAATTGCATTGACTCCGTTTGATGATAAAAGAATTATTGCTGAGGACGGGATAACTACCTATGCGTATGGACATTACGCCATTACAAACAGTGCTTAAAAGAATGTAAGTTAAAGATAAAGATTTTCTCGTGAGTCTACAATCTTAAAAAAGAAGGTTATCTGTGTGCTGTATATGCAGATAGCTGACGCCTGATGAAGAAAGAAGAAGATGGAAGGGAAGGTGGTAACCCTGCCATTAGGAGCAATCCTAGTGCTAGTCTCAAGCCTAGATAAAAGGGAGAGACTCCTACAACGAACTAAAATAAAGGTATGTTGACGCAAAGCTTTTCAGTTTGTAAACCATATACAGTTTATCCCTCTCTGCATCGTACAATAACTGTTTAACATATAAAAGTTTGTAAGATTTAGAAAAAAGTATATAAATTGTTGTAACGCTGGATGAGAAAATTTTTATAATCGAATTACTCTCTATATTACCATGAGTACCTGTGATACTAGTTGAATTGCCTGTTAAAATGACTTAAATACCTGTGATACTACCCGAATCGTGTGAAATTACATTAAATAGCTCAGATACGAATTCCTGCTCTAAATTAGTACGAGCACCTGTGATACTATCAGAATTACCTGTTAAAATGACTCAAATACCATTGATACAACCTGAATCAGCTGCATTTACCTTAAATAGCTGTGATACAAATCTCTGATCGAAATTATTACGAGCATCTGTGAAACTATGCTGATTACCCAAATACTTACGATATTACCTGAACTATCTGTAAAATACGAAACTAGGCTATAACCAACCCCTGGAACCTACCCTCCTGTAATGCTTGCTTAATTACTCTAAACACCTATGTTACTTGAATTATCCTAAATACCTACGATGCCCTCTGAATTACCTGTGAAATATGAAACTATGCTATACCCAACCCTGGAATCTAGCCTCCTGTGATACTACCTGAATTAGCCTAAATACCTACGATACTAGCTGAATTAGCTGTGAAATCATGCATAGCTATGATGCAGTTAGCCTCTGGAATCTAGCCTCCTGTGATACTAGCTGAATTAGCTTAAATGCTCACGATACTAGCTGAATTGGCTGTGAAAATGATTTAAATACCTGTGATACTACCCGAATCATGTGAAATTACCTTAACTAGCTCTGATACGAATTCCTGCTCTAAATTAGCACGAGCACCTGTGATACTATCTGAATTACCTGTTAAAATGACTCAAATACCATTGATACAACCTGAATCATCTGCATTTACCTTAAATAGCTGTGATACAAATCTCTGATCGAAATTATCAATAATATCTGTCGATTACCTAAAATACTTACGATATTACCTGAACTATCTGTGAAATACGAAGCTAGGTTATAACCAACCCCTGGAACCTACCCTCCTGTAATGCTTGCTTAATTACTCTAAACACCTATGTTACTTGAATTATCCTAAATACCTACGATACCCTCTGAATTACCTGTGAAATATGAAACTATGCTATACCCAACCCTAGAATCTATCCTCTTGTGATACTAGCTGAATTAGTCTAAATACCTACGATACTAGCTGAATTATCTGTGAAATCATGCAGAGCCATGATGCAGTTAGCATCTGGAATCTATCCTGTGTTACTAGACGAATTAGCCTAAATACATACGATACTAGCTGAATTACCTGTGAAATCATACACTGCTATGATCCAGTCAGCCTCTTGCAATACTATCTGAATTACTTACCTGTTAGTGTTAGTGGGTTAGCTTTTCCCGTTGCAGGTCACCTTTTTCCCTTTATGGCTCACCTTTTTCCCTTTGGTGGTCGCCTTTTTCCCTTTGCTGGTGACATTTTTCCCTTTACTGGTCACCTTTTTCCCGTTGCATGTCGCCTTTTTCCCTTTGCTGGTCACCTTTTTCCCTTTGCTGGTCACATTTTTCCCTTTGCTGGTCACCTTTTTCCCTTTGCTGGTCACGTTTTTCCCTTTGCTAGTCAACTTTTTCCCTTTGTGGGCCTCCTTTTTCCCTGAGCAGTCACCTTTTTCCCCTGAACGAGTCACCTTTTCCCTGAATAGGTTAGGTGATGGGCATGTCTAGAACATTGACATGAAACAGTTTTCCACTAAGTTCACGTCTAAAGTCGCTTTCAAGTCTAGCACTTCCTATTCCCTAACTCTCCTGTATATAAGTCCATATTCCTACTGCTACACTACCTGTCTAGCCTAACACCTCTCCTCCTGTTCCTATACCTCTCATATAAACCATACTCTACTCCTCTAGCTCTGTCTAGCCTAACGCCTCTCTCGTTTACCTATGACTCTCACATAAACCATACTCTGCTCCTCGACCTCTGTCTAGTCTAACTGCTCTCCTCGTTTTCCTATACCTCTCATATAAACCATACTCTATTTTCAATCTCTGTCTAGCCTATCACCTCCCATTGTTTTCCTATATCTCTCATATAAACTATACTCTACTCCTCAACCTCTGTCTAGCCTAGCACCCCTCTTCCTGTTCCTATACTTCTCAAAAGCTCATTCCCTCCTGCCCCCTCTAGCTGAGTATTACTCCTTGGTTTCCTATCTAACCTAACTTTAACACCTGTCTATCCTAGCATAGGATCTCTCTCCGTTTTCTCGTCTCTCCTTATAAACACAAACTCAATTCTCCTAACCTAATACCTCTCCTCGTTTTCCTATACTTCTCATATAAACCATACTCTACTCCTCGACTTCTGTCTAGCCTAACACCTTTCCTCGTTTTCCTATATCTCTCATATACCATGCACTACGTTTCAAGCCCTGTCTAGTCTAACACCTCTCATCGTTTTCCTATACCGCTCATATAAACCATACATTACTCAGCCTCTGTCTAGCCTAGCACCTCTCCACGTATTCCCTATCTGTCTCATATAAAGCGCACTCCCCCTCCTACCACTGTCTAGCCTAGCGTCAGTCCTCGTATTCCCTATCTCTCCCATATAAACGCATTTTCCTCCTTGAACCGTCGCATCTAGCCTCGTTTTCCCTATCCTTTCCCATATAAACGCAAAAAACTGTGCCAGCTCTCTCTATATTTACCTACTAACCTGGTCTATGATTTCAAGTTACCAATGCAGAAAGCATAAGGTTCTAACACGCGTCCCCTGCAGTCGTCATGTACAGTATGGTGTGTGCATTCTTTTGATGCAACTGCATGAGCACTGCAAGCACGCGCCCGTTGTTTACATCTGGACTCGCCCTCTCTCCTTCAACAAAAAGGGACTACAGTACCAGGTAAGTCAACGTCTTAAAAACGGTCATTCCGATCCACCCCTTAGTTATCGGCATCTATCTCATGTGGCGACACTGGCTATGGACAAAATTCTATGCGCGGTTCCAAATCCTTCCATTAAGGTACTGAACTAGAGGTTAAGTTAAGGAGTATCTTTTCATAACCAATTCCTAAATTGTTAATATGTTTAAATCAACTCTGCGAGGAACTTCAATCTTTCTAGCGTTCTTTTCTATTGAAACATAATATATTCTCCCGCTTCAACAATTTTGGATACGTTTACCGATCTCTCTCTCTCTCTCTCTCTCTCTCTCTCTCTCTCTCTCTCTCCGTAAGCTATTACATACATAGTAAAATATCCATTTAAGAATCTGCAGAGCTTTAGCTTAAGTTTCAATTTATCTCCTACATCCTAGTTGCTAGTATTTAAAATCACTTTCAGCTGATCCTGATTTCTGAAAACTTAGACAACCCTTCATTTACACTCGCATCATAGCCACCTGCAAAGGAAAGGTCAGCGCGAGCTGCATGCCGCTACCAGATTCTCTACACCTTGATTGCAATTGCGCGAATACTTCAACTTCAAATTGTCGGAAACCAGTGGAGCTTACAAAAAGGTTGCTGAGGAAAAATATATTTATTCTGTTTGTTTTAAGCTGGCTATAGCCTTAAGCGCGTTCTGATATTCATAAGCATCACAGCATTAAGACGTGATAACATTAAAAAAGATCCTTTTAAAACCTTTTACATCTTTATTCGCTCCTTGAAAATACGTTAATACAGCGTTTTATTCAGCATACCATGTAGAATGACCCCTTGAGCTATGTGCATATACTTACCGACGACCTGAAGATATCCCTGCCGACTTCGCATGGGGTCAGTGTTAACTTGGCACATGTACCAGCCGCGATCGGCTTCCTGCACGTTCTTGATGTGTAAATACCACGAGCGGTGATCATTGTAAGACAGGGAGATGCGAGGATTCTGTGTGATCACGTTGTGATGGATAGAGAGGATCGTCTGTGTGTCCACTCTCACCCACGCCACCTGAAATAAAAGATAATGCATATCAGTACTTTAAGAAATGGAAAATAAGACATTACCTATATGTTATCACATGACAGTGCGTTTGTTAGTATGCTCTATAAAACTAATGCAAATCTGGTAGAGAGAAGCATTGGCATTTGTATCATTTATCTGAAAATTAACCTGATCATCAGGTCAGGTTGCATGTGTGGAAGTTGCGTTTTATTTGCAGTATATGTATTGCCAGTGAAATTTGAATATCTATGTTTACGTTGAGTCCATTACTCCAACTTAAGGCTACCCTATGATGAGATTTTGGTTGAAAATTCAACATTTTAAACTATTTTTGCATGTTATAATAACTTAGAACCTATAGGAACATTGTTTTAATATACAGTCAACTGAAAAACTCATGCCACAGCCGGGATTTGAACACGGTTCTCCCGTTCTCCGTGCGGTTGCTCTGACCTTAAGCTACTGCCGGTGGGACCTTGAATTCCGCAAATGACCCAGATAGACCACCAAGGCATCTCACTAGAGGGCGACCTGCCATGGCAGGTACTGTTTCCCAGATAGACCACCAAGGCATCTCACTAGAGGGCGACTTGCCATGGCAGGTACTGTTTCCCAGATAGACCACCAAGGCATCTCACTAGAGGGCGATCTGCCATGGCAGGTACTGTTTCCCTGATAGACCACCAAGGCATCTCACTAGAGGGCGACTTGCCATGGCAGGTACTGTTTCCCAGATAGACCACCAAGGCATCTCACTAGAGGGCGATCTGCCATGGCAGGTACTGTTTCCCAGATAGACCACCAAGGCATCTCACTAGAGGGCGGTCTGCCATGGCAGGTACTGTTTCCCAGATAGACCACCAAGGCATCTCACTAGAGGGCGATCTGCCATGGCAGGTACTGTTTCCCTGATAGACCACCAAGGCATCTCACTAGAGGGCGATCTGCAGGGGCAGGTACTGTTTCCCAGATAGACCACCAAGGCATCTCACTAGAGGGCGACCTGCCATGGCAGGTACTGTTTCCCAGATAGACCACCAAGGCATCTCACTAGAGGGCGACTTGCCATGGCAGGTACTGTTTCCCAGATAGACCACCAAGGCATCTCACTAGAGGGCGACTTGCCATGGCAGGTACTGTTTCCCAGATAGACCACCAAGGCATCTCACTAGAGGGCGACTTGCCATGGCAGGTACTGTTTCCCAGATAGACCACCAAGGCATCTCACTAGAGGGCGACTTGCCATGGCAGGTACTGTTTCCCAGATAGACCACCAAGGCATCTCACTAGAGGGCGACTTGCCATGGCAGGTACTGTTTCCCAGATAGACCACCAAGGCATCTCACTAGAGGGCGATCTGCCATGGCAGGTACTGTTTCCCAGATAGACCACCAAGGCATCTCACTAGAGGGCGACTTGCCATGGCAGGTACTGTTTCCCAGATAGACCACCAAGGCATCTCACTAGAGGGCGACCTGCCATGGCAGACACTGTTTCCCTGATAGACCACCAAGGCATCTCACTAGAGGGCGATCTGCCATGGCAGGCACTGTTTCCCAGATAGACCACCAAGGCATCTCACTAGAGGGCGACTTGCCATGGCAGGTACTGTTTCCCAGATAGACCACCAAGGCATCTCACTAGAGGGCGATCTGCCATGGCAGGTACTGTTTCCCAGATAGACCACCAAGGCATCTCACTAGAGGGCGACCTGCCATGGCAGACACTGTTTCCCTGATAGACCACCAAGGCATCTCACTAGAGGGCGATCTGCCATGGCAGGCACTGTTTCCCAGATAGACCACCAAGGCATCTCACTAGAGGGCGACTTGCCATGGCAGGTACTGTTTCCCAGATAGACCACCAAGGCATCTCACTAGAGGGCGACTTGCCATGGCAGGTACTTTTTCCCAGATAGACCACCAAGGCATCTCACTAGAGGGCGATGTGCCATGGCAGGCACTGTTTCCCTGATAGACCACCAAGGCATCTCACTAGAGGGCGATCTGCCATGGCAGGCACTGTTTCCCAGATAGACCACCAAGGCATCTCACTAGAGGGCGACTTGCCATGGCAGGTACTGTTTCCCTGATAGACCACCAAGGCATCTCACTAGAGGGCGACTTGCCATGGCAGGTACTGTTTCCCAGATAGACCACCAAGGCATCTCACTAGAGGGCGATCTGCCATGGCAGGTACTGTTTCCCAGATAGACCACCAAGGCATCTCACTAGAGGGCGATCTGCCATGGCAGGTACTGTTTCCCAGATAGACCACCAAGGTATTTGACTAGAGGGCGACTTGCCATGGCAGGTACTGTTTCCCAGATAGACCACCAAAGCATTTGACTAGCGGGCGACTTGCCATGGCAGGTACTGTTTCCCAGATAGACCACCAAAGCATTTGACTAGAGGGCGACCTGCCATGGCAGATACTGTTTCCCAGATAGACCACCAAAGCATTTGACTAGCGGGCGACCTGCCATGGCAGATACTGTTTCCCAGATAGACCACCAAAGCATTTGACTAGCGGGCGACCTGCCATGGCAGATACTGTTTCCCAGATAGACCACCAAAGCATTTGACTAGAGGGCGACCTGCCATGGCAGATACTGTTTCCCAGATAGACCACCAAAGCATTTGACTAGCGGGCGACCTGCCATGGCAGATACTGTTTCCCAGGCTAAGGTCTCTAAAAAGTATAATCAGTTTCAATCAATTATATGTATAATAACTAAATAGAAAAACTATAGCAACATATTATGCCGTGTATTTTCCATTGGTCATAATGGAGCATCTCGTGACCCCATATCAAGCCCAGAAACACAAAATAGTGGCATGTGAATTTTTAAACTTAACTTCTAAAACAAAACAAATTTTCCGCATGTTTTAGTACATAAAATGTCTCTCGTGATGCAATTTTTCAAAAATATTTCTGAAATTTGCAAGCTAGGCATATAAAACAGAAAGAGCTATAAAAAGCTCTTTCTTAAAATATGCGAATCTTTCCCACATAATATTCTATACATTGTGAAGTAAGTGAAAGTTTTTGGAGATTTTTCTGTAGAACAGAAGAAAACAATGTTTTGTCTACAGTTAAACCAAATGCGAAAAAACGACCAATTTGAGTGTCTTAGCAATACCTTTAGCTAATATCAGGAAAAATGTTATTGTACCAACTCAAATAATTTGACGTGTGCAACGTTTTATATAACTCACAATATTTGTATAAACAATAATTAGTAACTGCCGAAGTATTTGCATGAAACTTTGCACTTAGTTATAAGATAAGCTTCCAAAAATGTGCACAAAATTTCAACACAATTGGTTAAGAATTACGGATTTTTGTAATTTCACCATAGGGTTGCCTTCAGCAAGAAAAATAAATCTTTAAAATTAGTTTAATTTATCAATATAATTTCCGTTAAAGTTAACCACTCTGAAGTAGTTTTCCACAAAACACTTCCCGGCCCTCGATATCATGGTAAACGCTGACCATCGATAAAGTGTTTCTCTTTAGGAAATAAATCGAATGAGCCAAACATGGTGAGTAAGGTGAGTGCCTCAGCAAATACATATTAAAATGCCTGAGTTTTCTAGCATTAAGAAACCTTTTCCATGCACTTTAATGTATTTATTACAATTTATTTTTATCTGCAAACCTGCCTTTTCTCACACTTTTCTTCCATTTCATTTAAAACTCCAATAACGTTCCATAGTTAAATACTTGCCCTTCTGAGCATATTTATTGCAGGGTAGGCCACGGTAACCTGACAAATTTTGATGTTTAAGGGGACACTCCGGTAGCAAGATGGCAAAAAATGTTATTTTTTCAGAAAAACGATTTTTAAAAGTAACGTATCTTCAACATGTCTAGAATACACCCAGTAAGTATTACGTTTGAAAACCGTCTGGAAATTGGTGTAATCGAAGCTGATTAGTGAAGAGCAATACCTCCAACAACTGTGTTCCCAAACTTTAAATAGCTTCTTCTCCATACAGCAATTTATGTTCCTTGTGGTATGTTTTTCTGCAGTAGATACTGATAAATCAGGCTGCAATTTTCGCGACAAGCACAATATAACTTGTGAAGCAAAAACTGTGCATTCCTTTGTTAGTTCTCTCATACCTACAAGTATATGTTTTATTTCTTTGTAATTATTATTAGTAATATCTTTTTAAGAATTAAGGATTAGCCCATATAAATACTGAAGGGCAAGGGCCTCTTGGCTGTTTTGGCAATCCCGCTTAGCCAGCGCGGGAAAGGTACTAATTCCTCCATTGCTGCTTCTACCAACAGTTTCCGCTTTCGTCGGCCCTTAGCCTTTGTAGTCTAGTTGGTCCCAAAGTGGAGTTTTATGTCGTCTGCCCATCTTCTCTTCTGTCGTCCCACTTTTCTGTGTTCGGTTCTTGGGTCCCAAGCTGTTGTTTTGTGTGTCCATCTGGTGTAGTCCATCCTCGTGAGGTGGTCTGCTTATCTTCTCTTCTGTCGTCCCACATTTCTGTGTTCGGTTCTTGGGTCCCAAGCTGTTGTTTTGTGTGTCCATCTGGTGTAGTCCATCCTCGTGAGGTGGTCTGCCCATCTTCTCTTCTGTCGTCCCAGATTTCTGTGTTCGGTTCTTGGGTCCCAAGCTGTTGTTTTGTGTGTCCATCTGGTGTAGTCCATCCTCGTGAGGTGGTTTGCCCATCTTCTCTTCTATCGTCCCACATTTCTGTGTTCGGTTCTTGGGTCCCAAGCTGTTGTTTTGTGTGTCCATCTGGTGTAGTCCATCCTCGTGAGGTGGTCTGCCCATCTTCTCTTCTGTCGTCCCACATTTCTGTGTTCGGTTATTGGGTCCCAAGCTGTTGTTTTGTGTGTCCATCTGGTGTAGTCCATCCTCATGACGTGGTCTGCCCATCTTCTCTTCTGTGGTCCCACATTTCTGTGTTCGGTTCTTAGGTCCCAAGCTGTTGTTTTGTGTGTCCATCTGGTGTAGTCCATCCTCGTGAGGTGGTCTGCCCATCTTCTCTTCTATCGTCCCACATTTCTGTGTTCGGTTCTTGGGTCCCAAGCTGTTGTTTTGTGTGTCCATCTGGTGTAGTCCATCCTCGTGAGGTGGTCTGCCCATCTTCTCTTCTGTCGTCCCAGATTTCTGTGTTCGGTTCTTGGGTCCCAAGCTGTTGTTTTGTGTGTCCATCTGGTGTAGTCCATCCTCGTGAGGTGGTTTGCCCATCTTCTCTTCTATCGTCCCACATTTCTGTGTTCGGTTCTTGGGTCCCAAGCTGTTGTTTTGTGTGTCCATCTGGTGTAGTCCATCCTCATGACGTGGTCTGCCCATCTTCTCTTCTGTCGTCCCACATTTCTGTGTTCGGTTCTTGGGTCCCAAGCTGTTGTTTTGTGTGTCCATCTGGTGTAGTCCATCCTCGTGAGGTGGTCTGCCCATCTTCTCTTCTGTCGTCCCACATTTCAGTGTTCGGTTCTTGGGTCCCAAGCTGTTGTTTTGTGTGTCCATCTGGTGTAGTCCATCCTCATGACGTGGTCTGCCCATCTTCTCTTCTGTGGTCCCACATTTCTGTGTTCGGTTCTTAGGTCCCAAGCTGTTGTTTTGTGTGTCCATCTGGTGTAGTCCATCCTCGTGAGGTGGTCTGCCCATCTTCTCTTCTATCGTCCCACATTTCTGTGTTCGGTTCTTGGGTCCCAAGCTGTTGTTTTGTGTGTCCATCTGGTGTAGTCCATCCTCGTGAGGTGGTTTGCCCATCTTCTCTTCTGTCGTCCCACATTTCTGTGTTCGGTTCTTGGGTCCCAAGCTGTTGTTTTGTGTGTCCATCTGGTGTAGTCCATCCTCGTGAGGTGGTTTGCCCATCTTCTCTTCTGTCGTCCCACATTTCTGTGTTCGGTTCTTGGGTCCCAAGCTGTTGTTTTGTGTGTCCATCTGGTGTAGTCCATCCTCGTGAGGTGGTCTGCCCATCTTCTCTTCTGTCGTCCCAGATTTCTGTGTTCGGTTCTTGGGTCCCAAGCTGTTGTTTTGTGTGTGCATCTGGTGTAGTCCATCCTCGTGAGGTGGTTTGCCCATCTTCTCTTCTATCGTCCCACATTTCTGTGTTCGGTTCTTGGGTCCCAAGCTGTTGTTTTGTGTGTCCATCTGGTGTAGTCCATCCTCGTGAGGTGGTCTGCCCATCTTCTCTTCTGTCGTCCCACATTTCTGTGTTCGGTTATTGGGTCCCAAGCTGTTGTTTTGTGTGTCCATCTGGTGTAGTCCATCCTCATGACGTGGTCTGCCCATCTTCTCTTCTGTCGTCCCACATTTCTGTGTTTGGTTCTTGGGTCCCAAGCTGTTGTTTTGTGTGTCCATCTGGTGTAGTCCATCCTCGTGAGGTGGTCTGCCCATCTTCTCTTCTGTCGTCCCAAATTTCTGTGTTCGGTTCTTGGGTCCCAACCTGTTGTTTTGTGTGTCCATCTGGTGTAGTCTATCCTCATGACGTGGTCTGCCCATCTTCTCTTCTGTCGTCCCACATTTCTGTGTTCGGTTCTTGGGTCCCAAGCTGTTGTTTTGTGTGTCCATCTGGTGTAGTCCATCCTCGTGAGGTGGTCTGCCCATCTTCTCTTCTGTCGTCCCACATTTCTGTGTTCGGTTCTTGGGTCCCAAGCTGTTGTTTTGTGTGTCCATCTGGTGTAGTCCATCCTCGTGAGGTGGTTTGCCCATCTTCTCTTCTGTCGTCCCACGTTTCTGTGTTCGGTTCTTGGGTCCCAAGCTGTTGTTTTGTGTCCATCTGGTGTAGTCCATCCTCATGACGTGGTCTGCCCACTTCCATTTGGCGTGGATGTTGATGTTGTTATGTCTTTGATGCCTGTCATCTTCCTCAGGTCTTCATTGAGTATTCTATGCTGAAGACTGAGGTCAAGAATCCTTCTCTCCATTTTCCTTTGACATGTTTCTAACGTTTTTATTTCTCTGCCTGTTGCGGGCCAAGCTCGAGCTCCATACAGTAGCAGTCTTTCTTCAGTTTAATGCTATATGCCTTGTTTGTGAGAAATCATTTCAAACCCTAGAATTGGACCACGCTGCTGAAATGCGTCTTTGGGCTTCTTTGGCGGGTAACATGGCTGAATGACATTGTTTGGCCAAGATAGCTTCTTCGTCGTTCACGTTGATAATTTCTTCAGAACTATTTGTCAGTAGTTTTGTTTTATGGGGGTTCAATTGCAGTCCTACTTCCTTGCTCTGCTGGGATAATTCCTGTATGCCTCGTCTCAGTTTTTCGGCGGATGTTTTTTTAGTTTGTTCTAAACGTGAAAAATCATATTTCTAATAAATATGAATATTTTGAAAAACAAACGCCAAGTTTACCGCAAATGAATAAAGTAACTAACACACCAAATTTCAGACCTATATTTTAATTGTAAATTAAAAAAAAGTGTACCTTTTATTACTATCCAATTATTTACAAAAAACATAATAAAAATTTTAATTACAAAAACTTTAAATCTAGAGCAATGAAACTTATATCAACAATATATCCTTGAGGTATAATTTAACCTAAAAATTTCATTAAAATTTGTAGAGTAGGGAGAAAGTCAACTTGGTACCAGAGTGTCCCCTTAATAAAGTTCGTTACGCTAGAAACTAAATTGGTAGTATAATCATATGTTTGTTTAAAGTATGTCATTTTGGCTGCAATATGCTGTGCAGCACAACTTCGTCTGCTTTCATTACGCAACCTTTTCATCTCAACCTTTCACATCATAATGGGTTTTCTAGCATAAATAGGATAATCTTGTGGTTACGAAATGTTCGCACTTGTACAAGGAAAAGCAAACTGCCGGGCCCCTTATCCACCGGCAGAACACATGTTCTCGGATACCGGTTATCGACTGCTCTGGGGGAACAAATCGCAATATTCCTCTTCAAAACTCCTTGGTTTATTCTGTCGCCTAGGCAATATACTAATCATTAATGCGTGATAGCTAAGTCAAGTCCTGTTTGAGATATCTCTATTACAGTTTTCATTTGTAACTTTGCTTCACAATCGTTTTTAGGGGTGTGAAAAACAGTTATTTTCGAGTAACGGTCATAACTGTCGCAGTTACAATGCGTTAACGGTTACGAGTAACGATTAAGTGTAACCATTTTCATGGTTAACGCGTTCTCAGTTACATTACATTAATGGTTACCGGTAATGATTAACTGTAACTCGTTTCAATATGAATGACGTGCATACAGACTTACTTTGTTATTTGATGCACTCTAAAAGGAAGTTTCTGTAGCTGTGTCAACAATTTTATTACTACGGTGCTTTATAATCATAAACTATATTCGCACTTGCTTCTATAATCCTGCTCATACCTCCGTGTTGCCTATTGGCTAAGCATTCGCGCCGTAAGTGCGTCTCTCTTAGCACGTGCACATGGGAACATCCGCGAGTAAATAAAAAAGGAATTATATTCATGCAAATCGAGGTCGGAAGCATGCAGTGTGCGATATTAATAAATAATATTCAACTTACAATTATGGTGTTTTGGTAATGAGGCAGCCCTTGCAACTTGGAGGTTTGATTCGGGAAATGCTGATTTAACCCTATTGTATACCTACGCTCTTTCACTATTCTTTCCCATGCAAGGTTAAAGGCATATATATCCACATTAACAAATCCAAAAGAGCAAAAAAACACGCCTTCACATGTGCTTTTTGAATTCGTCTTTCGCGCTCAATATAGAATGAGACACTGGAAACCATAATAGTTAAAGGGTGTCCATAAATAAAACCCAATTTTTTGTTATTGGGTAACCAGTTTCTTTGTTATCGTTACTTTAATAATCGTTATTGGGTTACTTTGTATTTGTATGCGTTACTTTTGTAACCGTTACATTAAGGTAACAGTTACAATGTAACCGTTACGTTATTTTCTGCCCATGTCTAGTCGTTTCCTGTGTGCAGGAAAGCATTTATTTCTAGTTTCAACAACATTCTTTGAGAGTTGTCCCAAGCATTGCAGGTGAGTTACTGTGCGTCCATGGATCTTATGTAGCATGATTTCTGATAACATGTTTAAAAATTTGGTAGTCAGCACAGTGCATCTTGGCATCACCTCTAATATCACACTGAATTTACGAACGAGACTAACATCTAAATCAGAAATTTGCCACATCTAATAGATACACCAATTTAGAAGACCTATTTAATTTCTGAAATACTGTAGTGTATTTCATACTGTGTGTATAAACAAATAGCATGAGTATGTGGGAGGTTTCCCCTCTGTAAGCATTAGCTGTTTCGCTGAACAAATAGGTCATGAATATAAATTAAACCATTAACTTACAAAAGATTCTAGCTTCTAATTAATATAGTTTAGCACCCAAATAACACAGAGGAAACATTATTTAAAAAACCTTCTAAATTCTTGAATAATGTTACGATGTGAAGCACTAAACTTCTTTAATATCTATAATAGTTCTTAACACCCGAGTAGAGAAAGGAGTTATACTACCAAACTGCTCAGGTATCTCTTTTCTATGATTGATTTATCTAGCCTTACTAAAATTTTTGTATTAAAATACGGTGTTATAGGTTGGGGATGTGCTTTTAGTGTCTCTCTCAAACCATTAATACCGCTGAAAAATACTAATAAAATATGTCTGTTCTGGACCAACACTCAAAACGCCTGTATTTTTAATTTAAAGTTTTTGACATCCATCAATTTAACACAACGCTTGATTGCGGTTGGTGCATATAGGTATTACCTGTATTAGTACAAATATAAAAATAATACATCAGAGAGTATCTGAAGGTACCACAGCTGAACTTGTGATCGCAGTATCGCTTTTGGTCCAAGACTTGACAACTTCCCAAGCAAGCAATTTGTTAATGCTTTTAACAGACATTCAATAACATTAGAGAATCAATGTAAACTTTGAAATAAGAACCTTATCTAACTATATATACTTGCAGTGTTGTGGAATGAATTTCTTCTATTTCATGTTTGTTATCAAAAACAACAAGTGTGAAGCAAAGAGTTGCTGGACGGTTCCTCATTGAGAATACAGCTGATTGTGTGACTGACAAGTGACTCTGCTAAACGCTTCCTTGGCTTAGAGGTAGAGGCTATTCAACGGACCGCGACCTACAGAGATCTATTGAGGCTGCTACCTCCAAGAGGAAGGGATTAGGTGAAGGAACCATAGCAGGCTACAGGCCACAGAGACGTGCGGAAGTCCTTCCAAGCTCGTAGATCCGTCCCACTGCCGGAGCCCCCGGAGAGGGCGATGCGCCACTCACCAATCCAGCAGCTTCTGGTGACCTCTTTCCATTGAGCATCCATCCGCGCCATCTGTCCGGCACCGCCATACACCACGAAACCTAGAAGCACACATGAAAGATGTCATCCTCCGTGGTCTAGAGGTACCATGCTAACCTCTGTTTCCCGAGGTCGCGGGTTCAAACCCGGCGGAGAGCGATGGAAGTAAAGTCAGTGGTTCCGTGTCGTAGATTTACGACAGGCAAAAGAACCTCAAGCCTGATATAGAAGCTTCTGAGCAAAATTACCGGTCTTTCACGCCCAATATAGAATGGGACGTTGAGGGCCACAGCAGTTAAAGAACGTCCATAAATAAAACTCAATATCATTTCACACCTGAAAGATGAGAGGGAAATGGAATCGTGGTAGAGAAGAAACCACCCTAGAATCAGAGTGGGCAGTTGCCGGGGATCGAACACGCTACCGCAGCGCCACCTCGCTCGATTCTTCCTTGATTTAACTAATGCTACAATGTTGTTGCTCCGTTGTGCGACGCCGTCTTCTACCGAAACACGAGCATTGTACTTGTTGCTAATTCAAAAGCAAAATAAACCAAGGTAAAAGTAAGGTGAAAAACATTGATCATGGGCTGTTATACCATCATGCCTCAACCAGAACAAACCCTAAACTACGATACGACCGGGACCACTTCAAAGGAACGTCAACATGTCAGAGTGTGTTTGCACAACTTTTAATCATCTAAAACATCGAACGGTTTTTACATTTATTTCTAATGCCCCTTTGCAATGGGACACGTGCTCTGGTGAAGATCAGATATGGCGTTCACTTTCTATCATAAAATCAACGTTATTAATGTTGTACTAGGCCAGCACTCAAGTCGGTGGCGTTACCTCGGAACATATTAGCTAATGAGGGAGCGCCCAGCAATTTCAATTACACGCCAACATTATCCTGTCTTATGTACTCTACTCTGATTCTTGCTTCTTTTTCGTGTCTTTCTCAGGTTCCTTTTTTCCTCGTTCACTTCAATAATATCTTTACTCTTCTGTTTTAACATACCTGATGGAATGAGTCGCCCCCTTAGTTTGCAGTTTTAGGCAGTCTGTGATACACCCGGCTGTAACATCGCTAAAATGCATATCTTGGTTTTATAAATGGCTAACAACATATTATACCTATCGCTCTTGAATATCCTCGCAAAGTCTCACTGGGCCCACAAAGCGTTTGGACTATAGATGACTAAACTGAGACTATGGCAAAATTTCAAAAACACATCGGCAGGAAGTCTGTGCCAAATAAAAAAAAATCTTTTTAACACAATAGTTTTAGTTTGATGTTTGGGTTTTATTCTGTGAAGAATAAATGACTAAAATAGAAAACATATTCATTTCTTTGTGTTTCTATTAAATTGGTATACGCATATCATATTAATACCAACTTCTCTCACATCAGAATGTCTACCTCCTTGTTTTATGCTTTCCTAAATACTTATTTACTATGCCAAGGACGCAGAAAATTAATAACTCTTTTATAACTGCCATGGAACATTTTTCAGGGTACAGTGATATAGGTTGAAAAGCAGTAACCGCTTGGTACCAGAGGAACTGCTCTCTATTGCACGGCTGAAGATGGGTATAACTACGTCCACCAAGGACTCTAGCCCGCCTATTAATTTGAATGGGTGCTACTAGCGTAAAGAAGCGTGCCTAGATGATGACGGGGCAAGTAAAACGAAATTGTGACACTTGTTTTTTAAATTCTCGAAACATATTACTTAACTGAAGTTTTAAGTTATTTTGGAGATTTAACTTCGAATGCGTTTTTCCAGAATTAATATTTTTCGAACTTAGCGTGCCTTTGTTCACAAACGATACAAGTAAAATTCACGAAGTGTTTCATTCTTCTACATAAGGTGTAGAGCTTTGGCCAGCGAATTCTGATACAGTCACTCATTCTGCTTTGGCATTACCGGAAAGAAAAATATATTCGCACTTATTTGTATATTGAAATTTACAAATGTAATAATATGAAGGTGAGGAATAAACGAAAGCACTTCAGAGGTCTCATTATAGTGTTCTTCCAGTGTACTGATAACATTTCGGAGCGGTGTATCGAATATTATTTTCAGGAAACCTATATCTGTGTGCCATTGCAGTTTAAAAAACAGTGGCTTATAGAATGGGCCTAAGAGATTAAAGAGTTTAGTGGCGGAAAGGAAAGGTCTAAAAACGTTTATTTAAACATAAAGTAGTGTAATCTGCTGTGCTAAATTAGCAAGTGCTCGTTTTTGAAAAATTTTGAGATAATGCGTTCAGAACATTGTCATGAGCCTATCATTTACCTGCCGTGAGTTGTATGAAGAGATAATTAGCACTGCTGATAAAACGCTCCTATACAACTATCCAAATAAAACGTTTTCTACTGAAAACTGTCCTAAGAATATAGTGAAGTATACAGAGTGTGTATTAAGAACATATGTGTCCGAATACAGTAAACGTTGAAAGCAGCAGTAGTATATTATGTAACGAGACTATAATGGTAGTAATTATCATACGAGCGTTTTAATCACCATTATAGTCAAGTTTCATACGACTGTTTATGCTCGACCGTGTATCTAAATTAAGGGTTTCATAAGTATTCGTTTCTGGTTTGAGTGATGTGTTACAATCGTTATTCCTTTATCTATGGTTACAATACGATGACCTTGTAGCACCTGTGTCAAGCAAAGTTGCTAGCGTTGTGAGACGTACTACGCAGAATAATCGATACTTGCGCGTTCACAATGTTACGTGGCCACTTCTGATTGGTCGAATACCAATACTTTAATGAACAGGTGTACTTTAATGGGGTCCATTAAAGTACTGCTACCATTCGTATAAATACTACATTTTGGCATGGTCGAGCATAAAGATTTTAAAAACATTCTGACTGGCTAAGCAAACCTGTCACTTCCTCATTTGTTTTATAAATATACAGAGTTTCTAAACTAGGTGAGCGATGAACCAAGACCATTAACATAAAAAATTGGGAGACCATGGAAGTTGTTTGCAAAAAGTGGGGAGTTGCAGCCGTTAATGGAGGCCTGTTCTGGAGCGCTGCTCACTGCACGTTGCAGTCTTCAGGGAAATGAGATGCTGGTGGTATAATGAGGGAGGTAACCACTCCTGCTAGAGCAACTAAAATAAAAAAAAAGTTTATAAATACCTAGTACGCCTGTGGTGCCGTATGTGGTAATAACGGACGTTAAACACTACCAAAGTATCTCATGTGTTACATTCACACGACTTTCTCTGCCTTCTATCTTTATTAGTGGACATACAAATGATTGTTACGAAAGTTTATTTTCCTATCTACTTCGTTTTAATCGAGATAAACCTTTCCTTACAAATTTCGTTATAGATGTCCAATGGTTAAGAACTGGGCTGGTCTTAAAATTCAATATTCTTTCCATGCAATCGCGGGAAACAACGAAAATCGACAGCACTCTAAAAGAATGGCTTAAGTTTTGAACAATTTGAACCATTAGTAACGGATATCAGCTAATACCACAAAAAAGTTATTTGAAATTAATTGTGTATTTTAAAGAGATCTACATTTTTTGTGCAGTACGTTTTCGTCTATCGCTTAACGTTTACCAGTTGTACAAGATTACACAAAATTCCTTCCGATGAAGAGGAATTAAAAGGCTATTCTCAGAAAATTCAATACTCAAATTTTATCTGTCGTGTAAATATCTTTAGTATATGTATTTAAATCAAAATCGTTAGAACCATTTTTTAGAAAAATAACAGATTTCGAAAAATCTTCTAAGGGTAGTTTGAGTGAGGGATTTTCTTTAAAATATTCATCGCATCTTTGGAAGGTACTGAACCTACATAGCAACTTTGGTGTTTATCCTACTTTCGTTTTTGCGTTACTCTGTTCACAGCCACATTTATTCAGGGGGCCTAAAGATGCATTTCCGGTGAAAACTCGGTATCGAATTTTTGGGTGGAATGCAATACCTTGTCTACCTACTAGGTGCGTGGTAGAGAAAGTAAGAATGGCAGAGCTGATTAAATTCTGGAACTTTGTATTAATGTGTTATGTGGAAAAAGTGAATTATTGGCTAGTTAATGGATGAAGAGGGTAGATAAAAGCCGTTAGCAAGAACACCGTCTTGGATAGGTAAAAGAAAGGAGAGGAATCTCATTTGAATTATACCGCCATGTAGCATGGAACACGGAGAGTCGCAAAGGCAGTGATGAAGCCGGCCGAATTAGGAGATGAAGAAAAACAGACCTGAGTGGAGGCAAAGGAAATGTCAATGTGCTGTAGAAACTTCCTAATTTCCACCCGCATTTCGTGATTTAAGAAGTGCTCTTTATTTTAACTGATACGCAGTCTATCGACGAGAACTTGCTTTCTGAGCTAGTGAATGGACCCTAATGAAAGGGCATACTGGAGTGTTGAGCACTCAACTTGGGGAATGTTGGCGGGAGCTCATTTATATCTATACATAAAGGGAGCTCAATGAATAGCGCACCAGTTTTATATGCTTTCCATTGAATCCAGGCTCCTAGGATAAACACATTGCTATTTTTAAACATTGGAAAGTGTGTGTACCTTATTTAACGTATCTAAGAATTACGCCTTTAAAATATTTCGCAAAAGTTTCTACTAGTTCCAGATGCGAAATGATTATGAAACGTGATATAAGGGACCACCCACACACAATATGTAAATAACCAGATACTGGTGTTATATTAGCCGTGAACACAGTAAGATAGGGAAAATACAACGGGAAGGAAATTGCAGAAAAGGACAGTAAATATTAATATCACGAACATGTACATAATATTGTATACAGCTTATATACATTGCAAACTTTATAAAATACGTTGTATCAAGGTTGGTAGAAACGCGTGCTAGCAACCAGCCAAATTAGTTAGCGACCTTTGTTGTAACCCAGGGATTTGGAAAACGACAGGTATAGTGAGAGAGAGAGGGCAGCTATTAGAAAGAGACAGCAATAGATCCAGTCTTAGAAGTATGAGTACAGACACAGGGAATTGGCTGAAAGAAGACTACGTTAGAGAGAGAAGTCGGGAACAAGAAAGAGAGAGACAGTACACAAAAACCCAAAATGTCACAATGACACTACGCTTACAATTTATTTCTCATATCTCATCAAAGCTACTGTCACCGCCAATCAAAAGGCGTGTTGCATATACCGGCGCGAAAAGTAGTGTCATGTTAGATGTTATAAAAACGAGAAACATGCCCCAAAACTTACTCTGGTTCTCGTTGCGTCCACTCCACGCAGGGGAGGGGGAAATTTATTGCGTGTGACTGGAAATAGATAGTTGCTCCCTTGAACATATTCAGTTGATTCGGAGAAAGCCTGTTATTCAGTAAATAATTACGATTCTTCTTCTTTAATAATATATAGTTAAAACGTGAAACACGTGGTCATAATTTAGCGAATTGCCGTCCCCCACACAGACTCCAAGACAGAAACAGAAACGGACAGGACTTGATTCACAGCTTCTACAAGAACAAGCAGCTATGTGGACAACGAACCAAGGACACCCAGATAACCACGAGGGGACACCAGCTTAGGAACACTCCCATTACAGTGAAATACTTCAAATTTATGAAGTTATTTCGACTGTACCACGAACACGAGCCCGCCATTTTACTGACACGTATGCTTTCTCGCTGCAGGATGGGTGAAGGTCCTTAGGGTAGCAAGGCCAGGCTGTATTTATATCGATACCCCCAGAATAATAAGCCTACAATATATGGTATGAAAGGAGGATGAGAAGCAATGTATTTTCTACATAAATACAAATAAAAAGGAAAATTACTGGCAACAAATGCCGTACCAAAGTTACTGACTCTCATCCACAACCACCATTGACGTTTTATTAGATTAAAAGAGCTGTGTGAGTTTCAAAATACAATTCTATCAAGATTCAATGTTTAATAACCATTTATGTAGCTGCATGAAGTAAATATTAACAATTATTCCCAAAATTGCTATAGTTGTTGATGGCCATGCGATAATATTGATGGCTGCATAGCGGAATATCTGGGTGGTATTCCGGATACCGCATGGGACTGTTTCTCATGCTAGGAAGTTTTAAGCGGGTGACACTAAGCCTAATGATAAAATATACATGGAGAGCGATGGAGGAATTTCTATTCTCATCAAGCAATATCCTCGGCTCGTAGAGGGAAATTTTCTTCTCTTTCGGGACGCAACCTCTCTACTTAAGCTGTAAAACCAAACTTCAGGAAGAGAGTGTAACACTTCAAGGTAAACATTTCATTTTGGAGCGATTTCTGCTAGTACAGTTAATACTCTCTTTCACTATCCCCCTCTTGTCAATACGTGATTCAAATACTGTTGAGGTCTAGATGATTACCTAAAAAGACTCGAAATTATGGTAGTAGAGATTTGGAGTTTCAGCTCTTCAAAGTACTGACCACACCCATGTCAGAAATATGTACATAGTACTATAAAACACTTCTAAATACTTTTCCTAGAAAGTTACAATGTTCGCAATTTCGATACTACTCATGCTTGATATAAAGTCATAAAATCCGAAATACTAAAATTAAAATGCATTCCAGATGTTTCAAGGAAGTTATTCAAATCCTGATTGAGTTATTTAAAAACTAAGAGACGAATAGAATTAGCGAACGTTACGAGAAAAGGATTGAAGTAGTAGTAATAATAATAATAATAATAATAATAATAATAATAATAATAATAATGGGTATGGGCGTACCCTTAAATCGGAAATAATCCTATCCAGTTGTACTTCATATTATTAATATTCACATTCCTTCATGGCGCAATTCCTTTTTGTTTTGTTTCTGTTTCGTATAACTTAAATTAGCGTGTTTCTAATGTTCATAAGCTGTTTGAATGCACGTTTGAAAGTTTTCAAATTAAGGCGTAAGTAAGCGCGCATTGGAAGATTTCCTTGAGAGAGATTTTAGACGTTTAAACCTGGGAGAAAGCAGACTGTTGTTCAGTGTTTGGATTGTGAATGCGAGCAAGAGGATTTGGAGTGTTTGCTCTTTTTGATCATAATCTCTAATAAAAATATATTTTCTTTTATTTGACGCCAGTGATTATATTAAAGGGAAAATGGAATCCCATCCCTACAGAGAAGAAAGAAAATAAAATGGAAGATGCAAAAAGAAATATCTGCATTACGTAAGTCGAACGAATCTTCTCAAAGAGAGGTCCTGAGAACTGTACACAAAAGAATTCTGTCTCTCCCTGATATTTTTACAGCACAAGTCAAATCCACTTTTGAGCTCTGGTTCTCTAAGCTCTATCGGAATGGGATAACAGTAGGAATGGAAGTGACGCCTCCACACTTGTTTAAACATTTGTATAACCATGTTATGCAGATAAGATGTTTCAGGTCTCAGTGAGCTTTTTGTAATCCGAAAATAGTTCCCAAAGAACACGATCGCTCGACCATTAAATTGCATTTTAATAACGCTAAAAATATTCCTTTTTTGCAACGTATTTGAATTTTAAATGACACAATCAAAATCGACGTTGAAGAAACTGATGAACTTCTGAGCTTTCGTTGCCCCAACGGATAAACCAGTTGTGCTTATTTGGAGCCGATGTTGGTTACTAAAACACAAATAACGAATGTTCATGCAACAAAAATGAAAAGGTAAAACAAGGCGTTGGTTATGACAGCGCAGAAATAACAAGCACGCAAACATTACGTGATTCTAACAGATAAGATAAGGGCAAAAATTATGTTAGCTATTACAGACTCATTATTCTGAAGTTTTGAGCCGGCCAGCCTGTATGAAAACAACACATTAACTAGACTAATTGCATTTTTAACAGCACTAATATATTAAGTGTGCAACAACACGTTCTGCTACAAAAGGATCAACACTTACATTCATCTACATCTCAGTATATGTTCTTACGGAATTAAACACTGTAAGAAGCTAGCTGAGCAGAGAGCCTATAAGCATAGGTCCTTCCGTCCGTGCACACAACCATTTCATACACGTAACGAATTTACAGTTTGCTGTGTAAAAACGTGTCGACAATTTTTTGTACATTGGATGCATATTATAATTGCTACGGAGTTTATTAATTAAACGCCATTTTTGTTGAATGCTTATACATTAAGGCCACATTTTGGAATGTATCAAAGCCGGTTTGATGCCACTTATGATATTTAATGTCTTTAAGGCAAATCAATCATGAAATTGAGAAATTGCTTTCTGGACAAAATCACTTTGTGGTAGGAATGCATTCAGTACACCTTACAGAGAGAAATCTCGCATTTCTTTAATGTTCTGAACATGTGGTATACTTCCATTGCATCACCTGATATCGGCAATATTGCCTGTGGTGTTCAACTGGAAATAAATATTTGTTAATGTCATTCTTGTATAAGTGGAGTGCAGACTGTATTGTTCCGTTGTTCAAAACATAGGATTTCAAGATGAGTGAAAACAGTAACCCATCTCCACATAAGAGACGGCTTTAAGGGTAAACATTATAAACACAAAGTTATCAAAAGAGCAGAGGGTGAAGAATGAAGTCTATATTAATTGGACTATTGTTGAGGCGAAACTATGTGGTGACGATTAGAACCAAATATGATTTCCTAATTGTATGTGTTTGTATAATAATTTCAATTTTATAAGAATTTTTTCATTAATAGTAATTATTATAAAATCAGCAATAACAATAGCAATGATAATTTCAATACCAATTCCTATGCGGTTTCTTTCCCCGTGCCGAGCAAACTGTAGAGGAAAAGTGACGAGGATAATAACATTAACATCTAATCAAAAGAATAAGAAGTTGATGAAGATTAGCTTTGAAAGCGGGAAGATAAATACAAAAAAACACTGCTTTTGTATAAAAAACAAAACTAATGCAAGAAGGAACTAAAAATTAGGGAATATCTTATGTTGCTCCGCATATAAATGCAGAACTGGTAAAGCATATGAAGTCCTGTTTAAAATAAAACAATTTTTTAAGGAAATGCTATACTGAGAAAATCAAATTCCACAATTTTAACTAAATTTAACTAAAATGCCTATCAACGACTATTTGACGTACACATAATATGTTTAAGTTTTAGTTAAATATATTTATGACATATTAATTTTAAAATATTGGAATATTTTCAAACGAGGCTCTACTACAATGGAAACTTTTAAAAATTGGATGCAAGTATCGAGTTTTAAAGTATGTATTCTTCGAATTTAAATGTTTATTATTATTCCTTATACGTTTCTAGGAATTGTTTAAAAATTTTCGTTCCACTATTAAACAAAGAATACAAATGAAGTTTAAAAAATAAAGTTAGAACTACAGAACCATATTAAGTGTAAACAAAAACATTCTTACATTTCTTTGTTGAACTTTCAAGAACTTATGCTGAAAATTTGAAACAGATAGAATGTGCGTTATCTGAATTCATGAAAAACGATGAAAAGCGAGTTAAATTTTAAATTTCTTTTCAGCTTATCAGGATACTGACAGTTTAAACCAATCTGAAGGTTATTTTAGTGTGATGGAGATGCGATTCAGCAAGATAAAGAGTCTAAAGAGATAAAGAATTTAGGGCTACTTCATAATGAAAAAAAAAAAGAAAAAAGAAGAGGAAGAAAATTTCTTAGGAGGATTCTCTGAGTTTTATATACTATTATTTTGCATTAAAATAAGTATATATATTATAAAATGATCAGAGTTAGGTTTCCACGAGATATATGCTCAGAATGACCGTAATTCCTGCAACCAGCATTACTGCTGTGTAAGAGAAGTTTCTTGGCTTATAGGAGCTCCGTAAGATCAGCAATAAAAGTAGCATCAACTGCAGCGTCCCAAACCAATTGCGTAATGTAGGTTATATAGACACTCTTCAGAAAATGCTACAATATTCTCAGTACTAAAGGAATACATATCATTCTGTTTAGGAGATACAGTGTTGTGTGCTGTCTTTGGTCCCACACTGAACGCCAGCGTTCTCAAGCATTCAGCTTCTGTAATTTGTTTTCTTAATCACGTAAGAGGATATAAACAATATTGTTACTTTTTGGTAACTTGTTTTAATTCCTGGTTTGCCGCTAAACGACAGCGAAGCATCTTTTGGATGGTTTTGCTTTCGATTTCAGCATGTACTTGGTTGAAATTCTTGAAAGAGGATCTACCTCAATTTTCCTTCCTTGGTATAGTGCAGCTTCAACAGAAAAATGCTTTGCTAGACATTATCAGAAAAGATCCTGGATTTTCGCAATATAGTAGCAAAGATTCGTATATAGAAACGTTACAATGTGCCCTTCGTGCGCCATCTACGATAATTGAAAGAGTGGACGCTTTTATATCTGTGAAATATCGGAATAATCCTAGCCATTGGGATTAAAACAGCTGTTTCCAGAATAGTTAGTGTATTTGAATCCACAATGCATGAAAGATGAAACATAATCCCTTTACTGAATGCACCACAAAAATTGAAGAGAAATTTTAGGCACGGGGTCCCCCTGTGTAAAGAAGGTATTCTCGCTGAATCATAATTATACAAAAGAAAGTAATATACTGAATATTTTAAATTTTTTATCTAGCTGAAAGAAACAACTGCATTTTGTCGTCAAAATGGAATCTAGCACTAATACCTCGTGTTTCTAATTTATAAATTTAAATTCAAGGCATTGCGTCTATAGAAAAGGTATTCAAATCCAAAATATCCAGGTTATAGAATACCTACAGAAAAATTAAAATTTTACTTAGAAAATGTCGATATCGGCTAACAAATAAGTATTTAAATGCCGGTTTGTTAACGTATATGTAAAATAATATTAAAATTGCAAAAAAAAAAAAAACTCCTACAGAAAAACATAACATCCACGCTATGTCTAGTAAAAGGTAACAACTAAAAATCAAATGTTAACTCCACTCCTACTACCAACATAAGGGTAAATAAAGTGTTACAAAACAGTTGTAACATAGCAATGTTATCACTCATATTTTACATACATTGTTGTGGTTTGTGGTTAGTGAAACCATGCATTTATGTACACGAAAACCTAGGTAAAATGCTGTGGTAAAATAAACAGATTATTTCATTAATCATAAATACAGAAAAATCGACACCTGTCATTCTTAAAACCCTAGCTATGCATATTTAAAATACTTTATGGACCCTTTGTTATACTTCATAAATGTATATAAAAACTCTTTGAAATGCAGAACATTTGGCAATAGTGCGCTTCCACTTGCCAGAGGGAGGCAGAAATCACATTTGATGCTGCAGTATAGAATGCACGATCTTTTCCCAATACCCCTGTAAACTTGTTACTGCACTAATACTCACTTTACTAATGATGTTAAATTACCAAGAGTTTATTTATGTAGTTTCAGCGTAATGTTTAATGAAAGCAACCAAAACCAAACAAGGATATGCAAAAAACAAATGCTTACAGCAAATTAAAACTAAAACCATATTTCATGTGCACCAAAGCAGTTAGTGAAAACAAACCAAATAAAATGAGTATTAAGAGTTTATTTAACAATCTAAGGAAATGTAATGAAATATAGAGTAGTAAAAGAATTTATTTATGAATGTAATAAATAAGAATAACAAACTACCTAACATTTATACAAAGATTGAATACATATGATGTATAATGTTGATAAGAATATTTATATGGAAGGTGTAAGAACATGATGGCAAGTGGGCGAGGGAGGGATATCGTAGTTTTTATCAGTAGAATCATTGGTTTAAGCATCTCAGTTTAAGTTGTGGCCACTTTATGGATGTATGTGAGGAAGTGTTTGCGTGTGAGGAGTATAGCTCAAGAGAACAATCTCAGTTTAAGTTTTGGCCAGTTTATGAATGTACGTAAGGAAGTGTATGAGTGTGAGGAGTATAGCTCAAGAGAACAATCTCAGTTTAAGTTGTGGCCAGTATATGGATGTATGTGAGGAAGTGCATGTGTCTGAGGAGTATAGCTCAAGAGAACAATCTCAGTTTAAGTTGTAGTCAGTTTATGGATGTACGTGAGGAAGTGCATGAATGTGAGGAGTATAGCTCAAGAGAACAATCTCAGTTTAAGTTGTGGCCAGTTTATGGATGTATGTGAGGATGTACATGAGTGTGAGGTGTATAGCTCAAGAGAACAATCTCAGTTTAAGTTGTGGCCAGTTTATGGATGTATGTGAGGAAGTGCATGTGTGTGAGGAGTATAGCTCAAGAGAACAATCTTAGTTTAAGTTGTAGTCAGTTTATTGATGTATGTGAGGAAGTGCATGCCTGTGAGGAGTATAGCTCAAGAGAACAATCTCAGTTTAAGTTGTGGTCAGTTTATTGATGTATGTGAGGAAGTGCATGCCTGTGAGGAGTATGGCTCAAGAGAACAATCTCAGTTTAAGTTGTGGCCAGTTTATGGATGTATGTGAGGAAGTGCATGCCTGTGAGGAGTGTAGCTCAAGAGAACAATCTCAGTTTAAGTTGTAGTCAGTTTATTGATGTATGTGAGGAAGTGCTTGCGTGTGAGGAGTATAGCTCGAGAGAACAATCTGAGTTTAAGTTGTAGTCAGTTTATTGATATATGTGAGGAAGTGCTTGCGTGTAAGGAATACATCCTGATCATACATTAACTTTGCTGTCTACCAATATCGCTTACTTTTAGATATATTCGATAAACTATTTTTACGAAAGGTAATTTTTCCATCTACTTCGTATTAATCCAAATAAACGTTTGTATAAATGGTTTTGTTAGAATTTTCGCTGGAGGCGCAGGAGGTGTATATGAGCCCGAAGTGTTACTCAAAATTCCTAAAAGGGGATGACTATAACCTGGTCTTGAAATTTCATACTGTTTGATGACATCGCGGGAAACAACTGAATGGTGACCCCTTCAAAAATGATAGAAGCACCGAAAACGATTAAACATTAACAGAATTCTTGGAAATAGCATATGCCACATAAAACTTGTTTTAAATGAATTGTATGTTTTAGAGACCGACATTTTGTGTAGTAAGTTGTAGGACCTACCAGCTATGCAAAATTCCTTCCAAAAGAATTGGACTTCAGAGTCTGTTCCCAGAAAATTGCAAATATTCATTTTATTTTCACGTAAATATCTTAAACAGTGTTTTAACCAAAATCCTTCAGTCATTTTTGAGAAAATAGAAAGTAACGAAACAGTTTAAATGTAAAGGGTAGTTGGGGTTGGGGGCAGCGTCTTAATTTGGCGGAATGCGTTGCATTGAGTAATAGGATGATTGTGACAAAAAAGAATGTTGATGATAAATTACTTACTGGAATGCTCGCTAGGGGGAATATGCCCAAGCGCAGTTTCCTCCAACACAAATCTCATCTACGTCCTCCGGTTTACCTTGGATTTCGGCCACGTTACCACCTTAAACCACATAAGGTTGCTGAAAGTTCAAGTAATATAAGCAGTGAAGGTTTCATTAAAGAATGATGCTATTTCCACACATTTCATTCTATATATATTATATATTGATCGGAAATATACTCGATATGAAAATGTTGTAAAGCGAGATCTGGAGTGGCTTTATTTCCTTTGTTCCCTGTACACCAATAAACCCGAAAATGCTTGCTCTAATATCTTTGGTACCTTTTGTCTCCAAGAGCCCATTTATTTTGCAGTGATCGTTATCAGATGCTCTTTGTGTTTATGTATGGTGGAGGGATGATTTATAACAGGTGCTGGATTATCTGAAGGCAAGATAGAGCTTTGAGTGTTACACAGTAGTGGCCACACCACTTCCTTTGTTTGGCACGGTTATTAAACAGTGCAACTGCGGTCGACTCGCTTCTTCTACAGAGAACGCTTTACGATAATTAAAAGCATTAAATAAATACCTTATGGAGCGTTTGGACGGAGATAAAAGGTTGAAAACGCGTTAATCGTTTAACAATCTGTACACAAAGGGCATATACGAATGTTTTGCTCCAGTCAATTTGTTATATTTCCTTCCAAACCATTTCCAACTCTGTCCAGTTCTCTTTGAAAATTATGAATTATCTTAGTTAGTATTGATTACAACTACCACATAGGCGAGTGTGTACTTATGACAAAACATAACCACTGCTGTTTTTCTTTCTCTAGGCGACAGCTGAATTCAACAGAAATGCACAGTTGAAGACAGGTGTGAGGGCGCACCATAGCCAAACTCGGAAACTGTAAACCGCATAAATACCATTTCTATAGATTTAAACAGCATAAAAAAATTAAACACAAAGTTTTCAGAAACGTTTTTCAAACTAAACCACTTCAAAAATATTTTTATTCCCCCTAAAATGGCTTTAGTGATTATAATTAACATATCACAAGTTAGAGCTAATGGCATCACAAATAAAACTTAAATTTTATATTTTCTGTTGTGTACTCAGCAAGTTCTTGTATTCTTGTGAAGGATCATACAATTAGTAAATAATAGTGTAGTTATTGAAATAAATTTGTAAATATTTCAATATGTAGTTCTTTTATGGGTACTGGTATGTCAAAATACTTTTAAGAAGCCCGATCTGTTACAGTCACATAACTTTCGCTTCCCACTAGTGTTTAGTTTTATATCTCTTCCAGAAAACATAATTTACAAAACCTAGCTTTCTATATGTTTTGCGTTAATCGACATAAAGGTTTGAAAATAAATAGCTGCCCAAGCTTGCAGAGTTTTAGCAACAATTAGGCCGTTAAGTTCATGTATCCTTAAATATCTAAAAATAAGCCGTTTTCTAAAATATTTGATACTGTGGTTCAAAATTATAAATCTTTGTGAAGTTTATTGTGAAATGTTCCCTTTTTATAATGTTATTTAACTCCAAAATTACAAAAGCATTTAAAAGATTACTTTCTGAAAACTATTTGTTTTAAAGTAGAAACGCGTACCCAAAAATTTGTGATATTGATCAGTTTCAAATTTTCGATTTGTGTTACTTAATCTTTTCCATACTTATAAATAGTATATTCTGTGCATAATCCAGCAATTTCGTATTTTTCTGAATTCATGACTGCGACGCCCAGCAAAGCGCGTGTTATCCGCCTAACAGGGAGCGTAACCAGTGAAAAACCTATTTTAGACACAAAGGTGCTCCTGTGCAGACAGGTTGATATTGTGACGTAGCGACTATGGGCCAAGGTTATCGGGAGGTAGGTGGCAGTAAATAAATGGAGTTCTTTAACTGCTGTGGTTCTTAGCATCCCATTCTATATTGGGCGTGAAAGACCGGTAATATTACTTAGAGGCCTCTTTATAAGATTTGAAGTTCTTTTACGCGCCGTAAATCTAGACACGGGACCACCGGCTTTAATTCCCTTCCGAAAGAAGCCATGCTAAGGATTCTTACGCCCCAAAAAGATGCATCGCCCTCCGTCGGGTTTGAACCTGCGACCTCGGGAACTGGACGCTAGCATGGTAACTACTACACCATGGAGGACGACGGTGGTGTCAGTGTTGGTGGTGTTGGTCTAGCGGCAACGGTGGTGCTGGGGCAGAGATGGTGGTGGTATTGGTGCTGGCGTCGGTGGTGGTGGTGACGGTGGTCGCCCAGTCGCCACCACCAATACCACCAGCGTCACCACTATCGCCGCTACCCCGCCGTCACCACCATCCCAGTCACCACCACTGCCGCCGCCCCCTCTACCACCACCAACAGCACCAACACCACCACCGCAACCACTGCCACTACCACCACCGCTACCATCACCTGCCTCAACTACCACCACCACCATCGCCACCACTACCACTACCATCGCCATCGCCGCTGCCATTACCAATACCAACACCACCGCCACCACTACCACTACCAAAACCACCGCCACCAATACCAACAGCACCAGCGTCACCACTATCGCCACTACCCCGCCGTCACCACCATCCCAGTCACCACCACTGCCGCCGCCACCTCTACCACCACCAACAGCACCACCACCACCCGCCTCCACCACCACCACCACCGCAACCACTGCCACTACCACCACCGCTACCATCACCTGCCTCAACTACCACCACCACCATCGCCACCACTTCCACTACCATCGACATCGCCGCTGCCATTACCAATACCAACACCACCGCCACCACTACCACTACCAAAACCACCGCCACCATTACCACCACCACCATCGCCACCACTACCACTACCATCGCCATCGCCGCTGCCATTACCACTACCAACACCACCGCCACTACTACCACTACCAAAACCACCGCCACCATTACCACCACCACCGCCACCACTACCACTACCATCGCCATCGCCACTGTCACTACCACTACCAACACCACCGCCATCACCCGCCTCCACCACCAATACCAACACCACCGCCACCACTACCACTACCAAAACCACCGCCACCATTACCACCACCACCGCCACCACTACCACTACCATCGCCATCGCCGCTGCCATTACCAATACCAACACCACCGCCACCACTACCACTACCAAAACCACCGCCACCATTACCACCACCACCATCGCCACCACTACCACTACCATCGCCATCGCCGCTGCCATTACCACTACCAACACCACCGCCACTACCACCACTACCAACACCACCGCCACCATTACCACCACCACCGCCACCACTACCACTACCATCGCCACTGTCACTACCACTACCAACACCACCGCCACCATTACCACCACCACTACCACTACCATCGCTATCGCCACTGTCACTACCACTACCAACACCACCGCCATCACCCGCATCCACCACCAATACCAACACCACCGCCACCACTACCACTACCAAAACCATCGCCACCATTACCACCACCACCACCGCCACCACTACCATCGCCATCGCCACTGTCACTACCACTACCAACACCACCGCCACCATTATCACCACCACCACCGCCACCACTACCACTACCATCGCCATCGCCACTGTCACTACCACTACCAACACCACCGCCACCATTACCACCACCACCACCACTACCACTACCAAAACCATCGCCACCATTACCACCATCACCGCCACCACTACCATCGCCATCGCCACTGTCACTACTACTACCAACACCACCGCCACCATTATCACCACCACCACCGCCACCACTACCACTACCATCGCCATCGCCACTGTCACTACCACTACCAACACCACCGCCACCATTACCACCACCACTACCACTACCATCGCCATCGCCACTGTCACTACCACTACCAACACCACCGCCATCACCCGCCTCCACCACCAATACCAACACCACCGCCACCACTACCACTAACAAAACCATCGCCACCATTACCACCACCACCACCACCGCCACCACTACCATCGCCATCGCCACTGTCACTACCACTACCAACACCACCGCCACAACTACCACAACAACACCAAAGCGACTAGAATATCTGATGATAGATAAACGTTTTGCATTATGTCTTGCAGTTTAACCTAGATGATTGTTGAGGATAAATTCAAATTTCAATTAATCTGTTTTTGCAAACTTGGTTTCGATGTTTTGCAGCAATGTGATCAATAAGTCTTAATCATAGTTTGATGTAATTGTTCAACAGTTTAAATCGGGGGATGCACCAGTCAAATAATAGTGAAAACTGAAAAAAAGGAATGTATGTTTGACTTACCCAAATTAACTCATTAATCTGCACCTTTATTATGAAATCTCTGATACTGTAAATTTTGAAATGGTGTATGAAATGTCATAAACGCTTTAATATAAATATTACTTCCTGGAAATTACTTTTATAATCATTTTCCACAACAAAGTGCTAAGGTAGATCTGAAGAGTGTTTCCTGGTGCAGCGTCTACATCCTACTTGAGACGGTATTTATCCTCAACTCATAAATGTGTCCTTATCAAAAGGATAATGTCCTTTAACATGGTAGTTAACAATGACAATATTTTATTATATAGTATATGTAAGTAATATGTATGTGTTCTTGAACACAGTGTTATATCTATTTTACTCATGCAGGGAATACTCCGCTGTTGGGGAAGATTTTCGTTGAAAACTCGCAAAAGCTAAGAGAAAGTTGCACAGGCCTTCCTTGTGCGGAAAACACTCTTGTATTCATGTTCAGAGCAAGAAGGACATCCTGACCACGCTCTAGGAGCCCAACCTAACCCAGAAACACGAACATTTCTCGTTGTTTTCAACCACGTGATTTGACGAGAACGAATCAGGAGGGTTCAAAAGACCTCCAAATCTACTTGAATTTGTGGCTCGCGGTTCTCAGCAACCAATCAGAAAATTCTGAATAATTTTTGGAGCGCCAAAGTCTGAAAAACCAGTTTCGTCAGTCGCTTGACATCTGCAGTTGCGAGACAAACCGGCCACGTTTCGTGAAAACATTCCGGGCAAAAAAACTATTATGTGAATAAAACAATACAGGGTGAATTACCTAAAACTTGCACCGCAAATATTTCGGAAATGGAAACTGCTATTGATGTGCAGTTTTCACAGCATTGATTGGTAGTATGGGGCTCGTACATTTAGCCTATAAACAGACTTTACTAATACTGAAAAAGTGTATTTTTTGTACAAACATACAATTTTTTAAATTGAACAATGCCTAGTCACATCAACAGAATAAAGGTAGGGTAAATTAGAATGTCAGTGGCGTTTGGTACAAGATTCTAGTGCAAGTGCTTTACGAGAAATCTTATTTTGAAACTTTTACGCACCCACACTTGTATAACCTGTGGTAGCACAAACTAAAGAAAAACAAAAGGGAATTACAATACTTCTGTAAATTTTTACAAGTAAAGAGAACATAGCCCTTCAAAGGTTTGTTCAAAATGACCACCGGCAGCTTCAATACACGCTTCCAGTCTGCTATGGAAAGACTGCTGCACACGTTCTAGCATTTCAGCGGAAATTTCAGAGCAGGCAGTAGTGATACGTCGTTTCTTATCGTCTGGTGTAGTTGATACATCCTTGTAGACAGTGTCTTTCAGCCTTCCCCACAGGAAAACGTCTAAAGGGATCAGATCCGGTGAACGGGTCGGCCAAGGTACAGGTCCTCTTCGTCCAATCCAACGATTTGGAAACAATCCGATAACACAAGCTGTAGTACTTCGTGCACTATGGTCTGGACATGGACACTGACGTTCCACCTGACGAAGCCAACGGGGATTGTCAACAGACCAATAGTGCATGTTTCTGCGGTTTACCTGGCCATGATTAGTTAATGTTGTCTCATCACTAAACAAGATACATGATGAATCTGGAGTATCATGTCTTAATGCCCATGTCCAAAAGTTAACACGATTCTCAAAATAGTTTCCATGAAGCTCTTGATGGAGAGAAATGTGATAGGGATGGAACCTATGTCGATGGAAAAAGCGCAGTACACTTGCCTGACTTATGCCACTTCCACGTACGATTGTGCGGGAGCTAATTTGCGGATCTACTGTAACGGCAGCCAAAGCATTAATTTCTGCCTTTTCTCCAGTCACTTGTTTGTTTCTTTTAAGTTTTCTAGGTGTTACAGTACCACTTTCACGTAATTGATTGAAGAGGTTGATAAATAATTGTCGAGATGGTTGACGTCTATTGGGATACGTTTCCGCATTCACCGTACAGGAACGAACTGCATTCTTCCTCACTCTCCATACACCATGAGCATGTCGGCTTTTTCTGCATTAGTAAACCCCATCTCTTCTCACGACTTACTGCTTGAACTGTCGCAAACTAACTGACCAGAAAGTCGCAATGCAATCAATGAACAGAAAACACAATGCAAACAAACATAACAACATCGTACCTAGCAACTCAGCAGGTTGAATAGGACAAACAATAGTCGGGGTGGAAACTTTTCAAAATACGATTTCTCGTAAACCACTTGCACTAGAATCTTGCAACAAAGACCATTGGCATTCTAACTTGCCCTACCTTTATTCTGTTGATGTAACTAGGCATTGTTCCATCTAAAAAATTGTATGTTTGCTAAAAAATACACTTTCTAAGTATTATTAAAATCTGTTTATAGGCTAAATGTACAGCCCCTGACTACCAATCAATACTGTGAAAACTGCACATCAATAGCACTTTCCATTTCCGAAATATTTCCGGTGCACATTTTAGGTGATTCATCCTGTATATCAAGTGCGCGAGTGAAGTGAAATCCGTGTTGGAACTAAATAAATGTAATATAGCATCAGTGACAGGAAACAGTGATCAGTAGTCATTCACGTTAAACAATTTAATTTATCCAAGCAATGGGAATGAATGTGTAAAATATATTCTCATATACTGTTAAGGAGTGTCAATGATTTGTTCTTTCATTTGACAAAGCAGTTGAATACTTTATAAAGAGTTCAACGTCGTGTCTTCAGTAATTGTAATTCTTCTTACGTTCCATACTCATGAGATCTCCGTACCCGCTTATGCTCATTTAACATACCGACAGTAGCCGATGTCATAACAGGAAAAAGAGGAGAAACATCTAATCCAGCAGAGAATAATATCTTCCACCACGTCGGAGATAACATAGAACGAGAATGACGACACGAACCTCGTACCTCGACCACCCAAGATAATTACCACCAAAAGTGGGTACATACGTGATAGAGGTTCTTATAACTCGCCCGCCGTTATTAATTATTAGACCAGGAAAAGGTTGTTAAAAGGAAATTATATTCTTATTTGTGTTTATAAGCTATTTTCTAAATGCGAAGGAATTCCAGTACATGTTTCACTCTATAATTTAACTGAGATAAACATAAACACGAGAAATTATTTTAAGAATTTGATTCTGCGAAGGAATTGACATGTCCATGAATGTTGGCTCTGGAAAGTAATATTTTGAAAACCAACGATACTAAGATACGTGCAACGCTCATGCAATATAGCACATTATTAAACTTTTTATTCAAATGTTTGTAACATCTGAAAAGTTACTTTGAATGGTGCATTCTTGTAAACTCAAAGTACAAATGAGATTTTTAAGCTCCATACCTTATATCCCCGTAGGTTCTCTACCACACAGGCAAGTAGAGCATCACGTCCAATCGTAACAGTCACGTTAAGAATGGGCTCAGCAAAACGCGGCAACAGCGCTTCTGTAACAAGAAAAAATTGTTCTTTAGTTTTGGCTCCATAGGTAACTGGATACTTACTTAAATTATTGCAGGTTGTAAATACTGTAATATTTAAACTTCACTTATTATTGTAATATGTGATTAAATAACTTTGTATATAAACAACATTGTCGCCTATCGGATATTCATTTCGCAGAATAAGTATAATGAATATGTTGCAGAATATATGATTTCACAACATAGATTGAAAATTAATACGTGGGCAATTTGGTAGAATATTCTGAAAGGAAAAGTCGTAATGTTACTATTCTAGTTTTCATACATATGAGCATTAGTTTTTAATGTATTCTCCAAAAATAGCAAATAGTTTCTTAAGGTTGTTTTTCAAGATTCAATAAAAATGTTGTTTGGTCAGTGCAACTGTTGTCATTAAAATGAACCCACTTTTAAATAAGTATATAAAGTGGTCCACGAGTGCATTAAAGTGTGGTTTTATGTAAACCGCAGTCAACAGATCTGTTAAAACGTTGGTCCCAGTACTCATTTAGGATTAACTGATCGATATGACGTTGGAGACAACGACAAATGCGAGTAATACATATTTTAATTGAAGGCCACCGAGCGAGATAGCTCAGGCAGCAAGCTTTTGTTTCACATCCGGAGGTCCCGGTTCAACCGCCGGGTTTTTAAGTGATGTCATAAACACAGGAGGGCAGGGTCGTTGAGCACTTCCGAAATGTTATGGAGTGGTCATCTACATCGTGGCAAATCACTCTGGCTAACAGCCCCTATGCGGCTCCTACCATTCACCTGCCCTCCCAGAGCGAATATATCTATAGCAGAGCTAGGGGAACCCTCCTCCGTGTTACCTCTCTAACTAGGAGGGACACCACCTAGCAGCTGCCAGTAGCTCATTTGTATAAAGGTACCACTCTATCACGGTTATTCCGCAACGTCGGTGCTAAGAAGGCCGTTACAATTATCTGTTAAAGTTAAACAACCACTCTCAACAAATGTGCTGTTAGTTGGCATTATTTAACTCGTTTGTTATCGCGGTATTTGTTTCCTCGCGAGTTGTTAGCCAACAGCAGTGATTGTGCGCTCTACGATAGCGTTTTATTTTCCCATTGTCACCAGCAGGGGAATACCGAATGCCGTTGTTACTTTGTCTTACCGAGATATAGAGCGTGCTGTGAAAATGTTGCAGAACAATATTAAATATGCGTGTTTTCTTAAACTTGCACTCGTTGCTTAGAACAGCAAGACATACACCTTCTCATGACTCCAAGGAAATAGATTTATTATGGGGAAAACTCGTCGTTTTCCTGAACAGCTGTGAGAACGGCACTGTAAAATTTTAGGTTAGGAAAGGCACACGAAAGAAATAACAAGCTCAGAATTGAGGTTTTATACTGTATTGATGCAAGTTTCGCTAATTTATATCACCGCAATAATTGCTTAAACTTCTTAATGGTTTTTGGCTGCTAGCGAGACTCTTTAAAGATACCATTGGCATGCAGATTAGTCTGAAATGTAATATGTACTTACTAAATATAGGTAGATAGTTATTTTTTATTCATGATGTTTCAATGTTCAGCTTTAGTTCAATTGTGTAGAAACATTGCTGCATCTTCACGATCTTTGGGAGATTATCATAGTTATATCCATGTTATTTTAGGAAGCTTAGTTTCACTAGTTCTGTCATCTGCTGCTAGTATTTTATTTCGCATCACTTTTCATACTAAATTTATTAAGCACAAATTAACACTTTATAACCAAACTGACTGCCTGTTGTAATGCTCAGGACAAATTCCATGTTTTAAAGTTATGAGAAGCTGGTAAATAGCTTTCTGCTAGCCACTTATTTTAGCAGATTGCAAAGTCTCTTAAATTGATTCTGGAAACGAAAGCAATCGTGTAATTCCTTACAGCCCTCAAAAGTGCCCAGTTCCTAATCTTGATCTAAAAATGAAGCAAATATATTGGTGAACCATGCAAATTATCACATTAACTACTATGTGAAGCTAAAATTCTTCAATGAATAAATGTTATCTTTTATTAGATAAGAGATTACACAACATGTACATTGTTATTATAATTCATCTCTGAAACGTTATGCTGAGAGCATCATTTACCAATGCTATTACACAGCACCTTGCTTACCCAGGCGTAATCATAGTATTTATATTTTGTGCTACAATGAATAAGTAGGTATTTGATAATTAAATTGCCAACCTTATAGCACCTCTTATACTAGCACCAAACCACGTCTATGCGAATCCGTCGTGAAACAAATGCGTTAACAACAGTATCTGAGGTTTGTTGTGTATGATATAGCGAGCAATAGTTCAGTTGTGAAAACGCGATTCCTTGGAAAATAGGAATAATAGACTGGATCGCCATCCACGCTACATAGTACCCATTCGAGGTTCAAAGTGACGGCCGTGGAGTTCCTAATGTAGTTAAAGATGGACTTATACTGTTTGTTGCGCCATTGCTCATGTGCTGATATCATGGCTGCTTAAGGCGGCATTCGAATCAACCTCTTCTTTACGACTATAGATCATTTTCGAATCTCTGACAGGACCTGATTTAAATTGCAGCCTATGGCACGCAAACGTGGTTCAGTATTGCAAAAGGCATCGGCTGTATTCCGGAAGCCAGTGTTGACACAGGTCTGTAGCGCTTCTCCGTCAACGCTGTCGTCACTGAGACCGGTGCTTTGTGCTCTGATAACTAATGTAACGTGTTCTATTTGGAGATGATTAGCCGTGTGTGTGTGAGCGAATAAACTCAAGTTGTGTCCATATCCTGGCACTAGAAACACAGAGCCACATTTAGTTGTGGGCTCACAATCTAAGCTCATCTCAGACGCACCATATACGTAATGTATTCACATGGGCACGTAACGCAAGATATATCAAACTCCAAACTTTGTGCTTACATTGTGTGTATAGAGGAAGAATTGTATACATGACCAACTGTCAACAGCACACGATCGCGATGTCACATTTTACTCTACAAGTAACGCTCCTGTTCCATTTGACCGTGACACGCCATTTTAAATGCTGACGCCAGACTTGCTTGGTTTAAAAGCTTTTTGTACTCTATTTATTTATAATGACACGATGAACTTTCTCATTGGATATTATTGGTTATGACATTAAATTTGAAACTTGCAGCACACAATTTACGGATCTAGAATCCCATTCCAAGTTGTTGAGTTACGCCTACGTCTGTGTAGTGAATGATCTTTTGCCTCGCTTGCACTTATGCTGCGTTAAACTTAGTGCTATGCTTTCATTGTGAATGGGACCTAAGTCGTTTCTCTAATTCAGATAATGTCCGTTTTGTATAGCTTCTTCACATTTTAAAGCGTTAATTTACGTTCAGTTGTTGTAGATGACGCTACAGAACGCATTCTCCTCTAATTATGAGAACTTGCAAGAATTCTATTGCTAAGGCGTGTTTTCATGTAAACAGAAAGCTGCACTTACATGAGCTCACGTAGCGGGTAAGCATAAAACATCAACCCAATGGACTTATGGATTGCGAATCCTTGCCCACATGAGGAATTGCTGCAAGTCATTGGTATACTACAGGCTGCCCATTAGCGCCGGCTGGAGACCAAATTGACAACCATTCCAACAGGACAGTAGACGATCTTGAAGAGGCAGCATCAATGAGACAAGCGTTAGTTCAGCTTTAAATGGCAGGCTACCTAGCTCGGTCTGCACGGCTAAAGCGTAATTCAACAGGTGGGCACCTAGTATACCTTTATTTTGATAAAGCAATTTTACAATTATTTTCATAATTTTTCTATAAATTATTTACCTTTGTTAGCAACTGTACATATTTTTCTATGACTGGATGATACATATTTTAAAAAGTTGTTTTGCGTTTCTCTGCAAACTATATCTATTAGAAATTAGTTAGTTATAAGAAATGTAGTTAGAAATAAGATTTGATGTATTGTAATCATACGAATACTTTATTCACATGGTCTGCTAAGATTATAGAGGAAACTCGAAAACGCGCTTGTTTCCCCAGATATTCCAACTAGGAAAAACGTTTTAACGTTTAATGTGTTAAATCTTTTACATTTCTTTCTTGAATTAGAAACCTTCAAAATGCATAACAGTAGGGAGTATGTGTATGCTCTTGAAATCAAAGAATTCGCCTTTTAATTAGCAGATAATCACAAGTGTGAATCACGCCCCCGATTATCATCCCCATAATATGTGAAATGAAAACGTGTATATCAAAGGAAACCGTCTTTGATTTACTATGTTACGCGTTTTAATTAGCATCCTACACCCTAAAACATAGTACGTTTAGATTGAAAAATAAATTGAGTTTCATTTATGGACGCTCTTTAACTGCTATGGTTCTTAGCGTCCCATTCTATATTGGGCGTAAAAGACCGGAAAATTTGTTCAGATGCCTCTTTATCAGGCTTCAGGTTCTTTTACGTGCCGTAAATCTACGACGCGGAACCACCGGGTTTACTTCCATTCCGAAAGAAGCCATACTAAGAAATAATTAGATTGATTGATAATTAATCAATATATAAATTTGCATTAATTGAAATGAAGCTTATGTTGTAGCATATCAAAACCATATACGTTTTCTAGAGAATTAATGGTGACATGTGTTTTCACTAACTCAAAATGTATTTAATAAATACTTATGATTAACATAATCAATATTCTTACAAAAATCTTAAAATTATTTCTATTCTAGTGCTAAAGGTTTCTATCTCTTTAATGTTATTATCTGTATTAAGGATATAGTAGTCTGGTTACGTTGAATCATAGTACTGTATCAGAAGACCCTGCGATCGAGTCTGAGCATGTATAAAATTGCATTGTTTATGAACAATTATATAGAGATGTGAGATAATTTCTAATACATTGACATCACTACGTATATTGTTTCTAATATATATTTAAGTATCTAAGGCAGGGATTCCATTCTTAAGGTTTAAACATGCTTTACATGTTTAGCCTAAACTACCAGTCATAGAGATTTGTAGTAGAGTTTGAACCGCATTCTTTATTGCATACAATGAAGTCGTGAATAATTTGGCCACTCACCCCCACCGCCCACCGCCCGCGCTCGCGAGGCACCGCGATGCAAGGCATTACATTACAAATAAAACATCAATACCAAGCTTTAATCGCTCACTAAAGACCAAAGTGTGTTACAAACGCCAAGCTTGGGCACATACTTAATGGAAGTACGTGTACTAAGAGATAAGGTGTTTATGTAATTTTTCTTTAAACATATGTGGTGCTTGAGTACTTGTGCGCGACTGTGTGTGTGTGTTTGAGTGTGTGATTCAGAGTGTTTTTTCAATTTTATATGTATGTATATAGTGCGGTGATTATAAAAAAAATAATTGTTTTCTGGTTGATACTGCAAGTCACGTATACAGACCAGGTATTTTTCTAGAGAGCATGTACGGTCTTATGACCCTTGTGACTGTGTTATGCAATTAATGTAATACTAAATACTTAATAAATACCACCACTACTACTACAAACCAGGTAAAAATACGTCGAGATTCTTCAAATGCCTATGATGCCGCCAATGAATGTGAAAGATACTAAAATACTGAAATGAGTGTGAGTTTTGGTTGATGCAACTGTATATGTTTTAAGTTTTGTTTTCACACGCATAAGGAAGATTGGAAATACTCACACGTATGCATTAGTATTCCACAAGACAACCAGCCACCGTCCCCAGAGAATTGTGACTTCAAACTTAAAGGTGTTCGAAATCTGCACTATGTTGCGTGGTCACACTGCTACGTTAAAAAGAGTCCCTCACGATTGTTGTAAAATGCACATTCAGGTGTTCGTAGGGAGAATCAACTTCGCTGTGTGCACTCTATGATAAATACCTTCTGAATGATGTAGTTTAAGATAACGAAGCTTCGAGGTTGTAGATTATAGTTCTGACAGAATGCTGACTTTTGATAACGCGACCCTCCGATTGGAGCCCTAAGGTTCACGTTACTTACTGTGCGGGTGAAGTGATGAAAATTTTGGGTTCGTTATGTTTAATGGAAAGTCATAGAATGAAACAATTTATTAACAATTGGCACATGTCTAAAATTATTGAACTTGTTATTAACAATTTTGTTAGCAACTGCAGAGGCGGAAAGATACTTCTCCACATTGAAATCAGTAGAAACTTTAATTTTTATGAGAAGTCAGGTCTATCATGCTGCGCTGCCAGCTGAAAGTTAATAATGAACGTTAGTTCATGCTAAGGATGTTTACGCCCGAAAAAATCCATCGCCCTCTGCCGGGAACTAGAGGTTAGCATGGTAACCACTACACCACGGAGGACGACATGAACATTAGTGATTTAGGGAAGTTGTGCCTGTACATAACTATTGTGAAAGGGACATTAGTGATTTTAATCGAAGCGTCATTGACAAGTTCTCCAAGAGGGAGAGGGACGAGATGACTCTCTATACTTAGTGAGTAAAATGTATTTTCTAACGAAACTTAAGACTAGGCTAGGCCGTTGTAGGGCAGGTGATGCTGCGATGGCTTGTCATTGCCTCCCACACTGTCCGAATGAAGTGGCTTCACATACATTTTAACTTGTGACAGAATTTTCTTTCCACGATTCAAAACTATGCTGCAACTAATAATCGAACCCGGACTCTTTGTATGCTATCCAGACGCGCTGAGCATCACACATAAGATGTGAACCATATAACTATAATTGCTTAGCATAGAGATACTTGGAAATTATGATGTTTTCAGAGAATTTTCGTTGTAAAGTAATCTACTGCTTTAAAAAAATAATAAAAACGCCATTTAAATTATTCACAAGATCCTAATGAATGCAGGATATTTTACCTAGAACCATGCAGGTTTAGGAAAGTTCCACTCATAGCACACAAGGAATGGAAGAAAAGCCTGTCACAGGAAGGCGACTTCGAAGCTAAGGCTGTCTACTAACAAATGGCACAGGAAAGCGAGTACAGAGCTATGGTCTGTGTTTACGTTTCTGTTCATATGAAGAATATCACCGAGTTCACAAATTCGGATCTGCATCAATCAGCAAAATAAAGTGAACGGTTGTAAAATTTTTCTGGAGGTTCTGACATGATTAAGGGGTTGATTGTTTAAACACATAATTTTTCAGAAACTGCGAATTAAAAGGATAATAATAACCTTTACCGATAAAATTAACAGAACATTATTTTCCAAATACTTTATTATCATTCATTACCTTGCACCTTACACTACGCTCTAACAACAGGAAAATACGAAGTGCCGATCTCTCACAACTGCGTCTGGCTTCCTAATGAAAATGCGACTACAGCGCTGCAGCCGCAAATATTAAAACGGTACTTTCTTTAAAAACACGCCTCGTAACGTGAGTGTATCTGTAGAAAAAACAGAAGTAGTGGCAGTTATCCCGTAAGTAAAAAATTACACAATGCAACAAATTGCAAAATAACAAAAGTTACTTCAAACATGTATTTCGACCTCCTGAATTAAAAAATGGTACTCAGAATAGCGTATCACCCACAGTTTTTTCACAAATAGCATATTTTGCAATTATGATGATATACACGAAAACACCATATGAAGCTCAGAAGCGACGCATCACTTTCAACTGTTCAACACTTGCGCCCCAAGGCACACGCAGCGAACTGTCACATTGCATATGGCGCTGCCTGTCCGTCACTGTGTTGTACTTGTGCAAGGAAGTATGTGTTAGTGTACAATGTCTATCCGAGGCTGTGTAAACTCTCCTAACTGTTTTTGCTACATTTGTGGTGAAAAAGACCGAAGAGACATTACTGCCTTCGTGTGAAAGGTCTACCATGCCTATTTGGGAGTGAAACTAGGCGAAATTAATAAAGCATGGGCTCCACAGGTCTTGTGTGTTGTGTGTAGAAGATTTACGACGGTGGGCGGCAGGAAAGAAGTCATTACGGTTTGGCATCCCTATGGTCTGGCGGGAGCAGCAGAATCATACCGACGACTGCTACTTCTGCTCTTGTAAGGTTACAAGTAAAACAAGAAGAGTATTCAGTATCCGAACAACATTCACTCAGCGATTCGTCCTGTTCCACATGGCCCGGATATGCCCATCCCACAGCCTCTGCAGACAGATACCGTGCAGAGATGGATGATACTGAGTTTGAAGTAAATACAGATGAGGGCCATCTTCTGTTCTCTGAGCCAGATTTAAATGATTTAGTCCGTAATCTGGAACTGACAAAGAATAAAACAGTTCCTAGGGTCAAGACTGCATGAAAGACATCTGTTTGCAGCTGGTACGTCCGTTACATTTTACAGAAAAAGGAATTTGATTTCCACACAATATTTTGCTCAAAACTACGTGTTAGTGTACTTAAGTGATGTACAAGGTTTGATGGGCCAGTTTAACATTCCGTATGCGCCAGGTGACATGAGACTGTTTATTGACTCATCTAAAAGAAACCTGAAGACAGTTCTGCTGCACAATGATAATATGTTTGCCTTAATACCTGTCGGCCATTTTGTGCACCTGAAGAAAATACATGAAAACATCAAGGCGCTTCTTACTACCATTCATTCTGAAGATCACATTTGGATGATTTGTGGTGATTTGAAAGTGTTGGGTCTGGTTCTAGGACAACAATCAGGATATACCAAGTTCCCCTGTTTCATCTGTGAATGGGAGTCGGGCTCGTAACAAACATTGGGACAAAAATAATTGCTCCGAAGGTTGGAATTGGTTCCAGGGGACAAAAATATCAAGTGTAACCCTCTAGTGGAAAGAGACAGAATTTTCTTTCCACCTCTGTACATCACACTGGGCGTAATGAAGCAGTTTTTCAAGGGTTTCAAATATCTATGTTACAAGTTCCCCAACCTGTCAGATGCTAAGTTGAAAGAGGGCGTGTTCACTGGTCCCGATACTCGGAAACTAATGCTAGAGGATTTCCTTCATTCAATGAATGCCGTGGAGCGAGAAGCCTGGACTGTGTGGTTCAAAACTTCTTGGGAAACAATCGTAGCCCAGAGTATGTCGACATAGTTGAGAACATGCTGACGAAATTCAAAATGCTGGGATGCTTAATGAGTTTGAAGTTACATGTTTTAAATTCGCAACTTGAGTTTCTTCCTCCAAACCTTGGTGCTGTAAGTGAGGAACAGGGTGAAGAATTCCAGCAGGATATCAAAGACACGGAACGACGATACCAGGGAACTTGGGATGTTCGGATGATGGGCGACCACTGCTGGATGCTTCACCCTGGACACACGGATATTTCCTATAAGAGGAAAAGCAGGGGCTACCCATGACAACTAAGAAAGCACGGAATGAAGTATGTAGTATGTTGGTGCATGTTTTATACCACATTCTCTGTATGCACCTGTTCACTGTGTGTGTATTGCAATATGTTGTTGCTTTAAACTTGTATTCTACTTCCGCACTTCGTGTGCCATATGTATATGTACTACTTCTATATGTGACATAATTATTGAAAAATATGCAATTTATGCAAAAGCTGTGAGTGATACGATGTTTTGAGTTCGGAATACATAAAAAACCTACATTTTCGAAAAACGCTTCTTCACTGTTGGATCGTGTTATGATTGAAGGCCATAGAATAGAATAAGTGTCTCATTTCCTGGATTTAAGATGTGATTTAATATATGGCGAAGATAATGATATAAAGAAAAGTTTAACGAATTCCAAGAAATTTGTGGAACCATTTTAACAAGAATTTAAAAATAGTCAGAAATGAGACGAAACCAAATTTTTATTTGTCATTCTTTATGGCAGTGAGGCATGGGCAATTCAAGTGAAACATGAAAGTAAACTTCATGCAGCGGAAATGAGATTTTTTAACTCAGTCAAAGACTGCACAAGAGAGGAAGGTCTAAGGAATGAGAAAATTAGAAAAGAATGAAGTGTACAGCCCATCTTAGACTTAATTGGCAAACACGGACAGAGATGGGCAAGACACTTACAAAGAATCCAGAAGAACGAACTCCTAGACAAGCCTTCAACTGCAAACCTATAGGACGACCACCAAGGAAACGACGGGAAATGTGAGAAGGGCTGGAGGAAGAATTAGGGTAAGGTCGTTTCGTCCCTAATCCACATGGCTTAATATCTTGCACTAAAATGCAAGTCAATGATTAGAAGAGACGGCCATGTTTGCGAGAGAAGAATAGTGTGTGTTGTCCAAGTTGGGCATATTTATACATAAGCGTACCACTGAAAAACATTTATATAATTCATACAAGATTATCTCTCACTAGCAGTTTATTCATTAGCACGTAATTTGCTTCTGAACTTTTAAATTAACTATAAAGTTGGAGCAGAATATTTAGATTTATTAGGAACCAAGAGAATACCTCCTATTTCCGTGCACCTTCAACTCCCGACTCAAAGTTTTCCGCTTGGATAGCAAACTCTTAATACCAGACGAAAGTAATCGATAGCAATCAATCTGGCCTTTATTTGAAAATAAAAGTTGATTATGGAGGCAGGAATTCATAAGCAGTATTTTTACTTTACCTACCACATACTTACTTTAAGTATAGGAACTATTGTGTTCCACCCAAAAATTCGATGTCGAGATGTCACAGGAATTACATGTATTGAGGCCCCCTGTACCCCAAAAAGCATTTTAAAAGCATGTGCGTGTCAACAAAATAACTCAAAAACTAAATTCGGTTGAATATTAAAGTTGGTGATTCAGTTTAGTATCTTCCAAAGATGCGACATAAAGACTTTAAGGAAAGTTCCCCCGATTCCATATTATCCTTCACCTGGAAAATTGTTTATAACTTTTTTAAAATAATTTATTTTATTAATATTTATTCGTTTGTACTTTTCTATTGTTTTGGACTTTACATCAGGAGTCAAGGAAGAAAATGTTAAATACGAAAATAATCAAGATTGTTTCAGCGCATTCTTGAGAAGAAATAAAAAAAGTCAAGGAAGGCTTTTTTGGGTCGGTAGATATGTAGATGTAGAGATGCTGCTCAGTTTGCGAACCCGAGTCCCATCCCAGTTTGATCAGTGCTCTAGATCTAAGGTGACTCTCCTTTAGACTTACATCTCTGAACTCAAAGTATTGTTCATTCACAACCCTGTATAACGTGTCTCGTCAAGGTATTACACACGAGTTAAAATAGTAAAATTGATTGAAAAAGTATTCTTGATTCTATGTCAGGTTGGTATTTAAGATCGCTTCTTAATTTAATGTATAAACAGAGGGCCCGATTTTGTTTACTGTCAAAACATGATCTTAGTTATTTCACTTATTATTATAAATTTTACTTTAAAATTATCTTTTTAAACAACTAAACCCCTAATCAGAAAACTTTCAAGGAGAAAAATGTTACAACCATTCACTTTATTTTGCTGATTAATGCAGATCCGCAGTTTTTAACTCGGTGACATTTTTAATATAAGCAGAAATGTAAACAGATGGCTTAGATCTGTAGTCGCTTTCCTGAACGATTTGTCTGGGTATTTGTTAATAGAGAGCCTTAGTTGCGTAGTCACCTTTCTGTAACATGCTTTTTTTTATTCCTTCTGTTCTATGCCTGTATGATGCTACATAAGACATCTTGGATTCACTAGGCTCTCGTGAATACTTTAAATGGCGATTTTCTAATATCTTGTTTTGAAAGCATAGATTTCTTTACAACCAGGAATTCTTAAAAATAAATTTTTAATTTTCATATAGGCTAAATAATTAAAGTTTTATGGTCCATACAAGTATTTAGTTCGAAAGATTCTGGATTGTTTCCTAGAAAATGTGGAATGTGGAAAGAATATTAGGCCAGTAGTAACAAAATTATAAGGTAGTTTTCTGTGTGATGCTCAGCGCTCCTGAATAGCATAAAAAGATCCCGGGTTCGATTACTATTCGTTGCGACATATTTTTAAGTCGTGCAAAAATGCTGGCACCAGATGAAATATATGTGATGCCATTTCATACACACACACAGTGCGGGATGACAAGCCATCGCAGTTACACCTACCCTACTACGGCCTAGCCTATGTGTATAGAGGAAGTCATCTCGTCTCCCTTCCTGCTTGAGAACTTGTCAATAGCACTTCCATTAAAATCGCTAATGTCTGATAAGTTTTCTTTTACAATAGTTATGCATAGGCACAACTTCCCAAGATCACTAATTTGAATTATTAAGTTGCACAGCACAGCATGGGTGGTCATAGCACTCTTTAAAGAATTAGAGTTCCTGCTGTTTTTAATGTGGAGAAATACCTTTCCGCCTCTGTAGTCGTCTCAAAATTGTAAATAACATTCATTAATTTTAGACACATGCTGATTCTTATCAAATAGTTTTATTCCATGACTTTCCATTAAACATAACAAGTTGAACCGCACAGTAAGTAACGGAAATCTCAGGGTGAATATATTCTGCTGTTTTAAGGCATGCACTGATATAAAGAGAAACGCCTCCCTCCCTCTATTCATCTTTCTAAGGAGGCGAGTTCTTTCATGTTCACTGTGGCGCCGTAGGTCTTATCATTACTACACCCATCGGATGTTCTTTCTACTGCTTTGATTATGTCACCGTCGCATTCAAAGCTGTAATCGGGAATACTTCCGTTTGGAGCGACGCGTTATCAAAAGTCGGCATTCTGTCACAACTGTTAGAGCTGCAATCTTGAAGTTTCCTTAAGGTAAACGACATCATTCAGACAGCGTTTGTCATAGAGTGCCAACAACTGAATATGCATTCTACACCATTTGTGAGGGACTATGACCACGCAACATACTGCAGATTTCAAACACCTTTAGGTTTGAAGACACTATACTCTGGGGACCGTAGTTGGTCGTCTTCTGGAATGCTTATACAGCCGCGCTGTAATTCAAGCGTGTAGATATTCGTTCGTGCGTTAAAAGTTGCAGAACTCAACGGGGCAATTCCAAGTAAACACAGGTCAGTTGGGGACTGGAGAATTAGTGTGAGCGAACTTCCCTTTTTTTAGGTTCCATTTATACCTCGTCTTTACTTACAACGGTCTTATCGACGGCCTTTGCTTTAGAACATGGGCAATGGTGTTAACTCGTGTTCGCTTGTCTTTGGGTTTCTAGCAAACTTTGGGCTTTAATTATTAGATTACACACACATTCGCACTCTCATTCATACTTCCAGACTCTGAGGAGGGTAGGGAATAATCTTAGCTAGAGAAAGCCTCCTACCTCCAGCCGGGAATCGAACACGGGACCCCTCGCACAGCAGGCAGGTGCTCCACCGACTGAGCTATGGGGCCAAACGAGCTTCATTCTACTCCTCTTGGTTATCAGCAAAGACGATGAGCAGATCGCGCTCATTAAGAGGCACTTTCAGGCTTGCAATAGGGTGTACATTCCGTGATGATAGACAAAACTAGACCGAAAATATTTTAGAATATTTTCACCTTAGTTACACAGACTTTATTTTCGAGGGAATAAACTCACTTTTTAGACTGACAATAATTAAAATGTCTTTATTTGACTTATCCGTATCCGCCCATAGCTATTTTTTAAATTGTGTTTAGCTGTTATTGTCTAACATTGCAGACTATAAGCAACAAACGTGGGGAGCATGCGGTGATTCACTGCCATTTTTGCTTGTTATTATTATTATTATTATTATTATTATTATGATCATCATCATCTAACGGTACTATTATGCTGACTTCGCTCATTGAATAGGCGTTCAAAATGTTGCCCCTGTTAACTCATAGGATGTTCTAACCGTCTCCGCGTATGTATATGGACGTTTCTGAGAACCGCTGGTGGTGGTAGTAGGTTTTAGGGCACTAATGCTCCAGTTCCCCACTGACCTGTATTTACTTGGAATTGCGCCGTTCAGTTATGCAACTCTTTTAACGCACAAAAGGCTATCTGCAAACGTCAAATATGGCGCGGTTGGGCCACCTGTATATACGTTGTAGCATTATCAATCCTCCCTATGCGTATAAAAAGCATATAGCTAAAACATACACATTTGTATAACGCCAAATTTCATAAACATTTCTAGTGATAGGACGGTACCACTATTTCTCGATACACGATACCGATTATGATTTTTGAGTATCGATACTCAATATTCACTTTATAAAAGCGATAGCCTGTTCACTGAATTATGTTCTTATTGGTGGTTTACTATTTATAAACGCATGTAACTAATTTTGTATGTATGCTAATTCCGATATTGTTCCTGTTTGCCATTCTCCAATTGACAGAATTTTCTTTATTTTGATAATGCCACAGGTTATATATCCCCACCATTAGTCAAGGATAACAATCATAATCATAATAATAACAATAATAATTTCCTTGCTTTCCTTTTTACAAGGCATATTCCAAAACTGAAGTCCGGTGAACAATATTTAACGGATGGTAGGCCTGAATGACGTTTCGCGCCAGCAGCTCTGTCTACCGACTTCTGAGGAACCTACCGCAGTGTTGGTGTGACACAGTAGGCGTTTGCCACTCGGTGAGAGCAGATCGCAATGGCCGCGACAATCGTAGATCCCGCCAGTTGTGAACTGCGCGGAGTGATTAGATTTTTGCTGGCTAAAGGATCGTCAGCTGTGGACATCCATCGTGAGTTATGCCTCGTGTATGGACCGGGTATAATGAGTGACGAACAGGTTCGACACTGGTGTCGAGAATTTCGAAATGACCGCACAAATGTGCACGATGAACAGAGGAGTGGTAGGCCCAGTATTCAGACCGACGACATCGTTGAGCAAGTGAAGCAAAAACTTCGAAGCGATCGGAGTTTGACGATTGGTGATCTGGCTGATGTATTCCCAAATGTTGCTCGAACCTCACTTTACAGAATTGCCACTAAACAGCTTGCATATGGGGAACTTTGTGCGAGGTGGGTGCCAAAACTGCTCACCGGCCAGCACAAACAGCAACGAATGCATAGTGCACGACAGTTTTTGGAGCGCTATAGACAAGATGGAGATGGTTTATTTTCCCAAATTGTTACGGGCGACGATATATAGATAGCGTACACCAACGCAGAATCGAAACAACAGTCAATGCAGTGGCGCGTTCCGGTTCACCCAAACCAAAAAAGTGTAAGCAATCACAGTACACGTATCTCAAAACGATGGCTACCGCGTTTTGGGACGAAAAGGGCGTCCTGTTGATTGATTTCATGTACAATGGGTCAACAATTACAGCTGACGTGTACTGTGCAACGCTTACCTAACTGAGACGTGCGATCCAAAATCGACGCCGCGGGAAACTGTCGTCTGGCATCATCCGCCTGCACGACAACGCACGCTCGCACACCGCTGCCAAAACCAAAGAGAGGATTCAAAAGTTTCATTGGGAACTCTTTGACCAATCTCCGTACAGTCCCGAACTGGCACCAAGCGACTACTTCCTCTTCTGGCATTTGAAAGGGTGGCTGGGTGGACAACGATTTCAAACCGACGATGAACTCAAGACGAGCGTTACCAACTGGTTCACGTCCCTGGCGGCAGAGGGGTTAAAGAAGCTGCTGCAGCGTTACAGCAAGTGTATAGTTGTGAACGGCGATTATGTGGAAAAGTAAAGCACATATGTAGGCACATATTACTGTCAATAAAGTTTTTGTCTCATGAACGATGTTATTATTATGACCAAACGGACCTTAGTTTTGGAATACGCATCGTATGTAACTATATGTTGCGCTGAAAACTTCCTTTTAAAGGGTTTTCTATCCATGTTATGGAAATTAGTCGTACAGTAGACCTGTAAGACACGCTCGTGACCCGAGTTTAACTGGCGCAAACACAAACTAACAGATGGAAGGATAGAGCAAATATTTCCATGCGCTGTATTATCTCACGTCTTAAGTTCTGATTGATCTCTGCTGGATTCACAGATTTTGGTCACCGAAGTATGCATATGTAAGGGCTGAGAGTGGTTCACCAGCCTCATTCACAATTCACTTAACGCTGTATGTAGCAGGAATACTTCTACTCCATCCCCATTGTTTTGCATGTTTTCATTTAGACATAGGACTCTATAGAATGCTGCATTAATTCATCCACAGGAAACGCAGTAGAGGACTATCAAGAACTATAGTCTAGCAACTCTTTGGCGAGGCAGTAACGTGAAGTCTCGACTGCTTTCATTCCTTATCTAGCATAAAGTTAAACGCAAAATTTTCAAAAATGCATAACTTAAAAGTATCGAAAGATTATCTCAAAGTATTAGACCTACTACGATACCAACGGGTATAGAGAGTATCGAAGTATCGATGGTATCGAAGTCCTATCCCTAAGTGTGGCCTAATTTTAATGAACAATTTTATGCATCATCTTCATTTACATGTTCAAAATACTAATTTCTTCTTTAATGCTACTGGCAAAATGAAGTATTTAATTGATGTGGTTATTGATATAATAATTTGATGTGTTTTACAGACGGCTTAAAGGATGGCCCAGGGACAGGATTCGGAGTATATGGCAAAGATCAAGATGCAAAAGGTTGTTTAGAGTTAGCAGAAAATTTAAAACAGACAAAAATTAATAGGTCCATAAGTAAATCACGTTCATAGGTAGCATCGATTTAATATTAAAAATTACAAACAAGTTCATTTTTGCTGTACTCCAATTTTATGTTGCAAGGGATATTCAAATGCGTAGACTGTTATATAATATTTAACGTCTTGGAAGGCAATGAACATATATATTTTTCGTCAATTACCAAGATTATGAGTACAGGTTTTAAACTTCACGTCTTCAAAACCACAGAATCCTGTAGGATTTATGCCAGGTATGTGACGTCACAAGTAAGATGTAATTTCAACTATGTAGAAGCACAGGTGTAAGTTCTGGACATCCGGATGCCACATTGCATTAAGACAGTGAAGGTCATCAGGTAATTTGTGCAGTCCAAGCTTGTCAGCCCTTCAGCATCGCCCTTATCTAAACTGACATACCTTTTAACTGACCATTACCATATGCAGTGCTGGACTGTTCACACAGCGCTGACCAAGCACTTATTGCGGTAAACTAATTCTCCAATCAGTGCCAAGATTTTTCCTTTACTTCTTCACTAAAATATCCAAACTAATACCTAACGTTGAACTTAACAGGTATTGCGCTTCAAAAATGGTTATTTAACGATAGAATAATAGCAGAGCACTTTATAATTGATTTAAACTGTTTTTCGGTTTGGAATTAATGGAAGTCTAATGTAAATTTTAACATTTCCTTTGCATGTTTTACACTTGATGCCATTACTGAAACGGCATTCCTGTTCAGACGCAGTTAGTCTTGGAGAGGAAAAGTTGTGTCAATTATATGTAGATTTTCGTTTCTAACATTTTAATTACACTACATAATTTCAGTAAGTACTAAACAATCTCATAAATAGGTGATGAACCTGCAGGAGAAGGAGCAGCTTCACAATTTATTGGGCCAGAGCCAGCTCTAGGAACATCTCGATGTTTAGTAAGAGAGGCTATGAAGAACTGGTCCAAAGTAGAACATAAAAAACCTGGCAAGAAACAAACGTGGTAAACTATTTATTAGAAAGCCATGTAAGAAAAGAGCTGAAAGCTTACTTAAATGTAATAGACTTCAGCTGAGAACAATTATTGCATTTCTCACAGGACATGCTCCTGCGAAAAACCATCTTAAGACGATGGGAATGTTTCAGGTTAACTTAGATTGCCGATTGTGCAAGAAAGAAACTGAAAAGCCCTGTGTATTATATGCTCTGTGAGGCTTTGGCTAACAGGATATTTATTGCTTATACTAAAATGCTTTTACAACCAGAAGAAACCACATGAGACTATTCCTTATATGTTATGAGACTATTCCTTGGTAAAGGGTGCAGACAATATGAATTGGCTTTAAAACGCTGCAGATAGCACAATAAGCTCAGGGCTGAAGCGTCCGGAGCAATGACGGAGATCTGTATCGCATAAGACAAGAAAAGACATAACAAGACTGTGCGGTCCTTTTAAAGTAAGGCCACAGACCGGATATATGCATAGCACGCTGTACTTCAGTGACCTCGGTACATTCCAGATGTGCAACTGGTGGCGCATGACGCGTTCAAGGTTATCTTTATCAGCCGTGCTTCAGTCGCTACTTTGTGTTCGTGGTGTAAAGAGAGTTGTACACTGTGCATCCCAAAGCTGAAAGTTTATTCGAGACATGTGTGTCGTGTGTGAATGGCGTTTTATCAGTCCACTGCAATGTCTGCCGACAAATTCACGCTTGAACAATGTTATTTTAAGTACGATACATACGTAAAAACCGAATCATATAGACAGGTGTTTAAACACTTTCAGTAGAACTTTCCTGGTATTCCAGTTGGAGGCAGAGAAACTGTTAGCTGTGTGGTTAATAAGTTTACGACAATGCTAAATAAGAAGCGAAAACGAATGGTTCTAATGGAGGAAAACGTTGACGGAATTGGTGAATCTATTTGTGGGGAACCCTATAAAATAAAGTTTATAAGAACAACTCCCACACCATAGACCTCTAGTTCCCGAGGTCGCAGGTTCAAACCCGGCGGAGGACGATGGAGTTTTTCGGGCGTAAACATCTCTAGCATGGCTTCCTTCAGAAGGGAGGTAAAGCTAGTGGTCCCATGTGGTAGATCGTAAAAGAACTTCAAGCCTAATAAAAGAGGCCTCCGAGCAAACTTTCCCGCCTTTCACACCCAATATAGAATGGGACGCATCCATAACTAAAACTCAGTTTATTTAATTTACACCATAGACGAATTTAAGGAGGATATAAAAAAAGAAGTTATGCGTGTGATTGGAGATTTCATCCGAAGATGCCAGGAATGTCTTCACGCAGGAGGACATCACTTATAACAAGGTTAGTGTATGTTACTTTCACTCGTTAGTAAGTAACGCGGGAGTTACGAGAACGAAAACCCCACAGTGTAATAGAAGGTGTGCGGAGCACGCATACGTGCAATCCATGGCCTCAGCTTAAAACGACCTCACTGTAGGTACTGGTTGACTCACCTCTCACATAAATACCAGATTTAGCCTTGTTTGAGACTATCAGACCAAGCAAAAATTGCAGCCGAAATAACTAAAGGTATACAACTGAATTTTTCAACCAAAATCGATTCTTATTCGTTTTTGCTAGAACGACATTTAATGCTAAAGGTATCGCGGAGGGGTCCTCGGAAGAGCACCACAAGTAGGCCAGTCGACGGTTTGCTTTCAACGTGGCCCTTGGGAGGGCAGGATGAGGGGAGAGACCGGAAGGGCGGCCAGACCCGGTTGCCAACGGGCGCAAGCATGGACGGGGTCCCCAACGTTTCCAGATAGAATGCATCCGACGCCGCAGGGCCCCTGCCCACAAACCACTAAACTCCAGGGTTCCCCGGAGCGGAGCTCCACGCTGAGGAGGGACCCAACTGAGCGGTACCGCAGCGTCGCCAGGGAAGAAACCGTTACAAAGCGCAAGCCACCGCCCAGCCGCAACCCGCCGAAAACCGTCGCCTGGCCCTACAACCCTGAAACAGACAAGGAAGATGATAGGTACAGGAAATGTGAGGAAGGAGAGTCGTGGTAGAAGAGAACCACCCCAGAATTTGCCTGGCGACACGGGGAAACCCCGAAAAACCCATGGTCGGTCACCGCGAATCGTTGCCGGCACATCCCGGACCACAGACGCAACATTCCCATACCCATCTCGCTCGGAACTTTTAATGCTATCTAATACATTTTAAGAATTCGAGTCAAATAAGCGATTGGGACTTATCCCTTAAACACAAAAGCTATGTCTAGGGAATATGTTGACAGAAGCTGTTAAGGTGCCGTTGTTAATAAAGAAGCAAGTAGCGTTTGTAAATATCAACTACATGTGAAAATGTGCCAGTGTACCCGTATATTTCGGTGTCCAAGTTTATTTTTCTTCCACATGAATTTTCTGGCATCAGTATCTTCAATTGAATTCTTGAGGCTTCATTCTTGAAGCTTTGTATACCTACATGCTTTGTTTTAATTTTTGAGGATAGACGTTATGCTTAAAAGTTAAGCGTTGGGCTCAAGCGGAACAAAACAACTACTGGAACTCCACTGAGGGTTGAAGACATTCCAAGTTGTTTATTACAGACCTGGACAACAGCAGGACAAAGTACCTGCGCGGTCTAAACAAAAGAAGGCTTACATGGGCAACAGGATTCATTACAGGACACTGCGCTCTAAAGTTTAATCTATACAGATTGGGATTGTCCAACAACCCTATCTGTAGTAGATGCCTAGAAGGAGATGAGACTGTTACTCATCTGTTAGGTGATTGCCGTGCTCTTGGGAAACAAAGAGCAAGTATTTTTGGCAATCACTTTCCAAAGATAGATGAACTATCGAAAGCCTCAGTTAGCAGTCTGGTTAAGTTCATAACGAGCAACAGACTACTTAACTGATGAAAGGGGGATGCGCAATAGATCTTCAAAAAGGTCGCATGCTTGGACATAAAACCCACCCCTTTTTAAACTAGAACTAGAACTGGATGCTTAAAGGTTATCTGTGTCTTCAGGAAAAAGGATTTAATTCCAGCAGCGCAGTTTCAAAACTACCGTAAACATTTCAGACATACTAAACCATCACTTTTTCATCAAGTTTCTATACCAAACAAGACAAATTCGAGAAATGAGAGGTTACTTTTGTAATTACTTATGTAACTGCTATAAAGACCAGGTGGAAAACCATGAAGAGAGGAACATTTTTATTGCAGGGTTATATAAGCAAATATATCCTAAGGCCTACATATGAGTTAACCTAATAAAATTCAATTACACCGAAAGAATGGTGTAAGCAATGTTCTTATTGAGTTACAATAATAAGAACGCTATGGAGTTTTACACTAACTATTATCATAGGAAGCATTTAGATAAAATGTGATTTCTAAATTATAATTATTATTTAGTCATTAAAATCGTTCAAGTAGTACATCTTAAACTTTCACAAACACTAGCGCCAATAGTAGTTCCAGTGTTGCCCAGAAAGTTAGGAGGGTGGTGCAACAATGCTTGTTAGTAATTAACTAGCCTATTTAGTCAGGAACAGAGACTAACCTGATTAGCAGGTCATACTTCATTTTACCGACACCAGAAGGCACCTTCTGCACAGAATCGAAATTAATGGGGGTTGTAGGTGAAAATGCATGGTTACGCACAATTAGCTATTACTTTAAAAGTTTTTAAGATAAAATAACGAACCTTGGCATCAGCATCTGGAATACATTTGTTCACTAATGTTCAAAGTTTGAAACATTTTTCTGACATCTTAAGACCATCATTGATAAATAAAATCTAAAATCTAAAAGTTGTTTATGATACATTCTTCTTAGTATTCAACCAATCAATTATAACACACCTTTGTGCCCAAAATTCTCTTGCAGTGACAATAAAATGTGTGCAGCAAAATTTTGATTACGCTGCTAGATTTATAAATAAAAAATTAAGCTTTGGCTTGAAGAAAACCCTCTTATTCATTGGCACGAATAACCATAAATATTATTATTATGAAAATATCAAAAATTTGCTGCATAGAATTGTTTATTGTACACTTTTAGAAGATGCTACCAAGTTTCACAGCTCTGAGTTAGGTAGTCTCAGAGAAAAGGTACACTGTTTGTGGAAACATGTCATTCTCTAGAAAACAGTGCACAAAATTAACTTTTGCAATTAGCATTCACTACCAGAAAGTAAATGGCGCAACACAAAGCAGTGCCTATAGCCTTAGACTGCAAATATTTACGCCAAGAAATATCACTGAGACAATCAATATAGCAGTTCAATTATTGTTTTTATTATGTTCCAACGGATTCATCCTTAGAAATAAATGGCAAAGTTACGCCCTTAGTTGTATTTTTGTTGTGTAATTTTAACACTTCAATGACAGGGTTACAACCTTCCTTGTATTTTGTTTTGTTATTTTAACACCTGATTTTCGAACATCAAAAACTTTAATTATATTATTATATGCTGATGTACACGTTTATTCACTCCCTGAAAGCAGCAGCAGATATTTAATTTGATTAAAAATGGCAACTCTCATGGACTGACTGTACTCTTTTTCCCGGACATACATATATGCAGGGTGAATCACCTAAAATTTGCACCGCAAATATTTTGAAAATGGAAACTGCTATTCATGTGCAGTTTTCACAGTATTGATTGGTAGTCAGGGGCTCGTACATTTAGCCTATAAACAGATTTTAATGATACTAAGAAAGTGTATTTTGTGAGCAAACATACCGTTTTTTAAATTGAACAATGCCTAGTTACATCAACAGAATAAAGATAGGGTAAATTAGAACGTCAGTGGCGTTTGTTACAAGATTATAGTGCAAGTGGTTTACGAGAAATCTTATTTTGAAGCTTTTGCGCACCGACACTTGTACAACCTGTGGTAGCACAAACTAAAGAAAAACAAAGGGGAATTACAATACTTCTGTGGATTCTTACAAGTAAAGAGAACATAGCCCTTCAAAGGTTGTGTTCAAAATGACCACCGGCAGCTTCAATACACGCTTCCAGTCTGCTACGGAAAGACTGCTGCACACGTTTTAGCATTTCAGTGGAAATTTCAGAGCAGGCAGCAGTAATACCCCGTTTCATATCGTCTGGAGTAGTTGGTACATCCTTGTAGATAGTGTCTTTCAGCCTTCCCCACAGAAAAATGTCTAAAGGGGTCAGATACGGTGAACGAGTCGGCCAAGGTACAGGTCCCCTTCGTCCAATCCAACGATTTGGAAACAATCCGTTAAGACAAGCTGTGGTACTTCGTGCACTATGGGTTGGACAGCCATCATGTTGGTACCACAGGTTCCTCCTAGTCTGCAAAGGAACGTTTTCTAGCATCTGTGGCAGATGGTCTGTCAGGAGGCTGCGTTATTTGTGCGAGTTCATTGTTCCTTCTATGAACAAAGGGCCTACGAGCTGATGGTTCACTATCCCACACCACACGTTTAAACTCCATGAACACTGACGTTCCACCTGACGAAGCCAACGGGGATTGTCAACAGACCAATAGTGCATGTGTCTGCGGTTTACCTGGCCATGATTAGTAAATGTTGCCTCATCACTAAACAAGATACATGATGAATCTGGAGTATCATGACTTAATGCCCATGTCCAAAAGTTAACACGATTCTCAAAATCGTTTCCATGCAGCTCTTGATGGAGAGAGATGTGATAGGGATGGAACCTATGTCGATGGAGAATGCGCAGTACACTTGCCTGACTTATGCCACTTCCACGTGCGATTGTGCGGGAACTAATTTGCGGATCTACTGCAACGGCAGCCAAAACATTAATTTCTACCCCTGCTCCAGTCACTTGTTTGTTTCTGTTACGTTTTCTAGATGTTACAGTACCACTTTCACGTAATTGGTTGAAGAGAATGATAAATAATTGCCGAGATGGTTGACATCTATTGGGATACGTTTCCGCATACACCGTACAGGAACAAACTGCATATTACCTACACTCTCCATACACCATGAGCATGTCGTCTTTTTCTGCATTAGTAAACCTCATCTTCCACTCACGACCTACTGCTTGAACTATCACAAACTAACTGACCAGAAAGTCGCATTGCAATCAATGAACAGAAAACACAATGCAAACAAACATAACAACATCGTACCTAGCAACTAAACAGGTTGAATGGTACAAAGAATTTCGGGGAGGAATCCTTTCAAAATACGATTTCTCGTAAACCATTTGCACTAGAATCCTGCAGCAAAGATCATTGACATTCTAATTTACCCTATCTTTATTCTGTTGATGTAACTAGGCATTGTTCCAATTAAAAAATTGTATTTTTGCTGAAAAAAAACACGTTCTCAGTATTATTAAAATATCTTTATAGGCTAAATGTACGAGACCCTGACTACGAATCAATGCTGTGAAATCTGCACTTCAATAGCACTTTCCGTTTCCGAAGTTTTTGGTAATTCAACCTGTATATATATATTTATAAATTGAAAACTGCCAGTCATTTGGCACAAGTCGTACTCCACTCTTCCGTTAAGACAGTTTCTATTTCGCGGCCGGTAATATGCTGTAGGTGGAGTAAGCCTAAACCCGCTGGGTGCTCTATCTGGCCTGTGGATTAGGATGGAGTGGGCCCAAGTTAAATAATTGGTGCCTATTTGAAAAAGGGGCGTGGTACAGTTGCAACTTAGGCATTTTAAATTTTTAAATGGATTTAGAGGTGAAAGAAATTACCCTTGGAACATGTGCTCAAATGTCTAAACTATCAAATATAAACAAACGTTAGAAACAAAAACTTTTTTCACAAAGTTTGCCTACATTTCCGCTTAAAATGGCTTCACATATAATGCAGAAAACATGCCTCATATTAACGAAATTAAAACTATAAGGGATATCCTTACATCTTCCCATACTGTTACCATTTTCCTAATCATTGCAACGAAATGAATGCAAAGAGAACAAAAAATAAGCCCTCTCAATGTTGATGCGAGGACCCCTATAGGTGAGACGAGGGTCGTTTAGCCGATGAGAGAGCCCGCCTAGGTTAGCATAGACTGGACTTAGGCTAGGTCAGTATGGCTGAAATTGGATAATATTAGATGATGACAGGACAGATTAGCTGGAGTAAGGATGGTCTAGGTTAGCTTAGCTTATCATGGTTGGAAACGAGTTAGGTTAGACGACAACGGGACAAGGTGAGCTTAAATTAGGCTAGCAGGGATCAGTGTCGGCTTGGTTGGCATGACTGGAAATGCATTAGGTTAGACGAGAAAGGGCAGATTAGCTGATGTAAGGATAGTATAGGTTAGGTAGCTCAAGTTAGGTTAACACAGGTTGGAGTGAGGCAGGTGCAGCATGACTGGAATCGGATTACTTTAGACAATAACAGAGCAGGTTAGCTGATGTAAGGATAGTATAGCTTACGTAGCTCAGGTTAGGTTAGCACGGGTTGGAGTGAGGTTAGTGCAGCATGGCTGGAATCGGATTAGGTTAAACAATGACAGGACAGGTTAAATGATGTAAGAATGGTATAGGAGTGAGGCTAGTGCAGCATGGCTGGAATCGGATTAGGTTAGACAATGACAGGACAGGTTAAATGATGTAAGAATGGTATAGGAGTGAGGCTAGTGCAGCATGGCTGGAATCGGATTAGGTTAGACAATGACAGGACAGGTTAAATGATGTAAGAATGGTATAGGAGTGAGGCTAGTGCAGCATGGCTGGAATCGGATTAGGTTAGACAATGACAGGACAGGTTAAATGATGTAAGAATGGTATAGGAGTGAGTCTAGTGCAGCATGGCTGGAATCGGATTAGGTTAGACAATGACAGGACAGGTTAAATGATGTAAGAATGGTATAGGAGTGAGGCTAGTGCAGCATGGCTGGAATCGGATTAGGTTAGACAATGACAGGACAGGTTAAATGATGTAAGAATGGTATAGGAGTGAGGCTAGTGCAGCATGGCTGGAAGAGAATTAGGTTAGACAATGACAGGACAGGTTAGCTGGTGTAAGAATGGTATAGGAGTGAGGCTAGTGCAGCATGGCTGGAATCGGATTAGGTTAGACAATGACAGGACAGGTTAAATGATGTAAGAATGGTATAGGAGTGAGGCCAGTGCAGCATGGCTGGAATCGGATTAGGTTAGACAATGACAGGACAGGTTAAATGATGTAAGAAAGGTATAGGAGTGAGGCTAGTGCAGCATGGCTGGAATCGGATTAGGTTAGACAATGACAGGACAGGTTAAATGATGTAAGAATGGTATAGGAGTGAGGCTAGTGCAGCATGGCTGGAATCGGATTAGGTTAGACAATGACAGGACAGGTTAAATGATGTAAGAATGGTATAGGAGTGAGGCTAGTGCAGCATGGCTGGAATCGGATTAGGTTAGACAATGACAGGACAGGTTAAATGATGTAAGAATGGTATAGGAGTGAGGCTAGTGCAGCATGGCTGGAAGAGAATTAGGTTAGACAATGACAGGACAGGTTAGCTGGTGTAAGAATGGTATAGGAGTGAGGCTAGTGCAGCATGGCTGGAATCGGATTAGGTTAGACAATGACAGGACAGGTTAAATGATGTAAGAATGGTATAGGAGTGAGGCCAGTGCAGCATGGCTGGAATCGGATTAGGTTAGACAATGACAGGACAGGTTAAATGATGTAAGAATGGTATAGGAGTGAGGCTAGTGCAGCATGGCTGGAATCGGATTAGGTTAGACAATGACAGGACAGGTTAAATGATGTAAGAATGGTATAGGAGTGAGGCTAGTGCAGCATGGCTGGAATCGGATTAGGTTAGACAATGACAGGACAGGTTAAATGATGTAAGAATGGTATAGGAGTGAGGCTAGTGCAGCATGGCTGGAATCGGATTAGGTTAGACAATGACAGGACAGGTTAAATGATGTAAGAATGGTATAGGAGTGAGGCTAGTGCAGCATGGCTGGAATCGGATTAGGTTAGACAATGACAGGTCAGGTTAAATTATGTAAGAATGGTATAGGAGTGAGGCTAGTGCATAATGGCTGGAATCGGATTAGGTTAGACAATGACAGGTCAGGTTAAATTATGTAAGAATGGTATAGGAGTGAGGCTAGTGCAGCATGGCTGGAATCGGATTAGGTTAGACAATGACAGGGCAGGTTAGCTGGTGTAAGAATGGTATAGCAGTGAGGCTAGTGCAGCATGACTGGAAGAGAATTAGGTTGGACAATGACAGGGCAGGTTAGCTGGTGTAAGAATGGTATAGGAGTGAGGCTAGTGCAACATGACTGGAAGAGGTTTAGGTTGGACAATGACAGGGCAGGTTAGCTGGTGTAAGAATGGTATAGGAGTGAGGATAGTGCAGCATGACTGGAGGAGGTTTAGGTTGGACAATGACAGGGCAGGTTAGCTGGTGTAAGAATGGTATAGGAGTGAGGCTAGTGCAACATGGCTGGAATCTGATTAGGTTGGACAATGACAGGACAGGTTAGCTGGTGTAAGAATGGTATAGGAGTGAGGCTAGTGCAGCATGGCTGGAATCGGATTAGGTTAGACAATGACAGGGCAGGTTAGCTGGTGTAAGAATGGTATAGGAGTGAGGCTAGTGCAACATGGCTGGAATCTGATTAGGTTGGACAATGACAGGGCAGGTTAGCTGGTGTAAGAATGGTATAGGAGTGAGGCTAGTGCAACATGGCTGGAATCTGTTTAGGTTGGACAATGACAGGACAGGTTAGCTGGTGTAAGGATAGTATAGGAGTGAGGCTAGTGCAGCATGGCTGGAATCTGATTAGGTTGGACAATGACAGGACAGGTTAGCTGGTGTAAGAATGGTATAGGAGTGAGGCTAGTGCAGCATGGCTGGAATCTGATTAGGTTGGACAATGACAGGGCAGGTTAGCTGGTGTAAGAATGGTATAGGAGTGAGGCTAGTGCAACATGGCTGGAATCGGATTAGGTTGGACAATGACAGGGCAGGTTAGCTGGTGTAAGAATGGTATAGGAGTGAGGCTAGTGCAACATGGCTGGAATCTGATTAGGTTGGACAATGACAGGGCAGGTTAGCTGGTGTAAGAATGGTATAGGAGTGAGGCTAGTGCAACATGGCTGGAATCTGATTAGGTTGGACAATGATAGGGCAGGTTAGCTGGTGTAAGGATAGTATAGGTTAGGTGCATTCATCATGGAACTCTCTTGCGTCGTACATCATACATGCATAGTTATCCTCAACATGAACGCCAAATTGCGCACAGGACCATCCTCGCGTGCCTTCAGTCTCCCTTTCTCGACCTCCTCTCCTTTATTCCCTAGTTTATGCATGGCGGCCATTTTGCTCATTTCACTCTGTGTTGGTTCTCTTCTTTTATACCTACGATAGGGCTTCGTTTTTACAGCCAAATTGGCAATAACCTAAGAGTATGGGCTTCGTGTAGAAAATAGGAATGCAGATAGTCTCAAATAGTAAGTATAACTTGCAAAATTTTTGTAAATTTCTACATATGTTTGTAGAATGGGTATTAGTTTTAATGCTATTCATATTTTTGAAATTCCGTTCCAGTTTCTTAAGGGATTGATCTTTTAACCTTTTCACTGTTAAAAGCCACCCATCCTCCGCACAGACATAAGTTACATAATATTTCCAAAAATATCTCCGAATTTCAATCTCGTTTCGCTGAATATGAATAGCACAGGTTATTTTTGCAGATTTTGATGATTTCCAGCTAGAATGGGTAAATGGGCATTCTCTAAGACTTTTAAAATTTAGTTATTGGAGGGGGTTGCATATCATGTTCGTATTGCCAAATGTCTCCATGACTTTGCTGAACGTTTATGAAGGAGTAATCTAGGTATTGTTTTGGCAAAGCTATATACATTCTGGTGTTAGAATTTGACAGGGACTAAACTACGCTACACCTTTCGCTACCCTAATTTTCTCCTATATACTCTTCTGTCTATCTAGACAAATCTTTATACACTTATAATACAGGACGCAACGAGAGTGATAGATTAGCTTACAACTCCCAAAGCTAGCCACACACCTTGTGCAGAATCTGCATTGTTTTACCCGTCGGTAAAAATATTCAACAAATGTGCTATAGGACCTGACAAAGATCATAGGTTACCTTACAGCTTGAAAAGTACGCAACACTTAATTTCAATCATATATTACACCAAAAGTTTTAAGAACTATCCTTACAATTTTTTTTCAACTCCTATAGACAAAAGCATACTCCTTGGCCAATCAGGGCAAAACATTGTCCACTTGAGCTAGGACAGCGAAAATTATAGGACACCGTTGAACCTCAAAAAACAGTCCTATTATATCTTCAACCCCTTATGTACAAATTAGCACAATTTCACCCATGTTAGCAAAAGTTTGGATCATTACGCATTAGGTACGAGTGAACATTTTTGGCGTATTCATGACTTTCAGAAAGCACCCCTTCCTTATTTTCAACCCTGGCGCATTGCCTGGCGAGACTGCTGGTTTGAAATAAAGCATTCCACAAAGAAACAACGCGAAAGGAGGATAATCGTAATAAGACGGGTTAATGGACATTTTAGTAACACTAGAAAGAATTAGCTTAATGCTCACAGAGAAGCCTTCCTGGAACAGTATACGACGTCAGTTTACCACGAAAGCCATTTATGCAGTTGCCATATCCTCGTTATGCTGCATCGTACACGGCTTTAGCAGCTGCCAACTTATGAAGTTAATACTCAATTAGAAGCAGAGGCACTTTGATACCAAATTATCTCTCTACAGAGCAATCAAAGCTTGACCCTTAAACGGCTGAAGTTCCGTAACGATATGTTTCTGCAGAATTTCTTGGTACTCTGTTACCTGCTTATAAGCTGCTAACGCATTGCTCCAAACCAGCAGACCGCTTGTGTCAAAAGTGTTAGACAAAGACAATATCTATAACTGGAGGACAAAGGTCAGCAGAGATTTTCAGTGAGAGGGAGACAACGGTATTATCTGCATTCTGAGATAGTAATGTTCAGCAATATTGGAACAAGAATCATAAAAATGTATTTCCATTGCAAAATGAGGAAAGAACTGAAACACTTTTTATAGAAAGTGAACCAGTAACCCCAAAAATATTATTTTATAAACGGTATGCTAATAACTCAGCAACTCAGCAACAAGGTTGACCTAAGTGTAACTGTGGTCATGTTTTACGTAAAAGCCCATTGGCAATATTACTTTCTAACATCATCCATACTAATAAACAAATATAATAGCATTTTTGTTCAAGGATATCCCGTAAGCTACTCCTCCCGTTTGAAACAGCACTTAAAAGGTAGATAGCTTAAACCCTTGTGAGTGATGTAGACTATACCATAGTTGGAACATCTTAATTTAGAAATTCATATGATTCAGTATCAAAAAGATATATTTTACAGCCATTTCCATCTGTATACTAGTTTTACTCATACCCCACGGCCCTCTTGATCTGCTGGGCTGTTTATTATTACATAAGTTTGTTTTGTTTGCCCTGGTTCGATAAGGTTGGCCAATCTGATGTAACAATGAGAGCCATTCTAATGAACTGATCTTTAAAATGAAACATTTCTCATCTTATTACCCAAATTGGCTCTTCTATAAACATGGTAGGTATATTCTATACTAAAGTATTCGGCTAGGTGCACTAATTCTGAGCTCTCGTACTTGAGAGCTTCTGGCGAGTTAAGGGGAAACCTCGGTAAGTAGGTAACTCTCGGAACTTTGGACCTCCAGACTGAAAGAAGGCACACATGTTTCCCCACCACAATGTTTCTGCTGAGAAAATTGCAACCTGCTATTCAAACTTCTACATGCGTCCATAGGATAGGACTAGTTAACGGAAGAGACACCTGGCACCTCAACACACACTGGATCTTTTATACGTGCAGCCCCGGGGGAAGGATGAGGTGAGTGAAACTTGGGAGTCGTAGGGTTGCAGAGTGAGACTGGGCAAGTCGACAGAGACGCTCGGAGTTCCCTAACAGTTCCAGAATTGGCCAACCGGTTTCGGAAGATCGCTCGGAGATGTCTCTCTAGTGGGACCGGGGAAACACGACCCAGCAGTGGAGGCTCTACGGGCTTCCCTCTAGCAGGACCTCTCGGAGACGTCCCTCTAGTGGGACCGGGGAAACACGACCCAGCAGTGGAGGCTCTACGGGCTTCCCTCTAGCAGGGCCGAGAAGAAGTTCCAAATTGCAAGCCTCTGCGCCATCTGCCCGACACCGACCGAACCACAGCCCCGGAGTCAACCTGAAACATGAAAGGGAAATGAGAGACAGAGAAAATCTGTGGTAGAATACACCACTCCGGCATTCACCTATGTCAACCAGGGAAAACCACGAAAAACCCATGGTCAGAGGAGGCGACCACCGGGAATCGAACCCGGGACGTCACACGTTACCGCGAGCCATCTCGCTCGGTTACATATGTCCATACAGAAACTTCTTTAGGACTTCGATTTCAAGTTTCAGTCGGTTAAATCATGATTAACATCAGAGAGCTGGGATTGAAGGTGCATATGGACTCTAATTTTCAAATTCCTTATCTTGTCGCTAAATAAAAATAAATAAATACATAAAATAAATAAATTGAGTTTCATTTATGGACGCTCTTTAACTGCTGTGGTCCTTACCGTCCCATTCTATATTGGGCGTCAAAGCAGAGGCCTCTTTATCAGGCTTGAGGTTCTTTTACGTGCCGTAAATCTAGGAAACGGGACCACCGGCTTTACTTCCCTTCCGAAAAAAGGCATGCTAAGGATTTTTACGCCCGAAAAAATTCATCGCCCTCCTCCGGGTTTGAACACGTGACCTCGGGAACTAGAGGTGGTAACCACTACACTTCGGAGGACGACATGTCGCTGCTTCACCGATCAAGCTCAATATAGGTTTTTTAAAAAACATTGTGTATAATTTTTAACCAAATCTCAAACTTTTTGGGACAGATGATTTTCCAGTACAAATACATTTCTGTTTGAGCATTTGGGACGGGTGTACTATAAACTTGCTGCGAAAGTGTAAACGTGCTTAGCATAGCAGATATTTGCCGAATCACAGCTTCATGAAAAATTAAACCGGGAATACAGGGCAGAAGAAGCACATTAGCAAACTTCAAAACGGCTGTTATTGCTATTTAAATGACACAATACTTATTCTGGAACTATAAACTCACATGGCTAATATGCATATTTTATATATATATATATATATATATATATATATATATATATATATATATATAGGGTAGTTAAATTATATTAGAACCCACTCGCGGCCTCTCTCTACTGCGCGAGACAGCCGGCAGAGGCAGACTAAAATCCTTACCTTATAATAGATGCTGGAAATGTTGATCTTCTGCTCTCAAACAGGCAACATATCTCGTGTAAATATTCTCGCTCACTCTCCGAAGCTCAGCAGCAGGAATTCTTATGATGAAACGCCTCATTATGATCAGAAAATTGAGCGTGGTTTGCGATAAGTGCTAGAAGAATAACAGGGCCCATATTCTTTGATGAAACAATAAATGCAGAGCGATATAAACAGGTTAATTCTGAGGCCATTTTACAATCGCTTTTACAGAAGAGGAGAAATCGTATGGTTTGTTCCAGCAAGATTCTGCAACAGCACATGCGGCTGCCAAATCATTGCATGCAATAAGAGAGGTGTTTGATGACAGAATAATTAGCGTTGATTTGTGGCCCCCTCATTATCCTGACCTAACGAGTTGTGATTTTTATTTATGGGGTTCTTTAAAAGACAAAGTGTATCGTTCCAATCCTCGCACACTATAGGAACTTAGAGAAAACATTGTGCAAGAAATCACAAGAATTCCTGCTGCTGAGCTGCGGAGAGTGAGCGAGAATACTTACACAAGATATGCTGCCTGTTTGCGAGCAGAAGGTCAACATTTCCAGCATGTAAGGATTTGCGACTGCCGGCTGTCTCGCGTAGTAGAGAGAGGCCGCGAGTGGGTTCGAATATAATTTAACTACCCTATATAAGTAAATGACGTACTAACTCTGTATCACTAATCCAAAACACAAATGTTCGTTCCGTCACTTACAATAAGCTGTCCACTTCTGCGTATCATCCTATGCTACAACATGTTTGAAAGTCTTATGGGTGTACAGTGTTATGCATGTTGACAAAATCAAAATGTGATTATACATACATCCCGCCTGTGGCGTACGACTTCTGACCGTTGTTCCTCATTCTTCTGGTCCCATCATGCTTTAATTATTTTACGGATATTTTCTATCAACATATTCGAAAATAGACGTGGAATATTCACAAAATATTTTGTTCTATAGTGAAACATCTTAACAGCTTTTGTTATTGTTGTCAACGTGTCCATTCACAAATTTTTCAAATTGAAAGTGGTAGCTTATCTGTGAGAGGACAAGTATTTACAGAGTAGTATAGTTTTTACTGCATGAAACAGTGCTGATTGCCATTTTCTCATGCTGGATGGGGTACGGTAGCAGTGAACCACGAAAATGTTTTCTTCTCCCTTAAAAGCTTACATACTCGGCTTCCTAATCGAAGTTCATTCTAATGTTATACTGTAGTTAGGGCAGATCTCTTAAGCGCATTATGAAGTTAGATTTCGGCTCACTACAGCAGTCTGCTATGGTTCTGTTCCGGAGCATCGATTGCGTGCAGATACCGCCATTAATTTCAATAACCGCTGAAATTGCTGGACTTAAAGGGAAAAAGCTCTAGAGGGATGTTCCATTAATATAGATACATGGACTCAAAACGTGCAGAGATTGGCGAGGAAGAACAAGGGAGAAACGTTTCTGGCACTGTCTTCAGAGAGAACCTCGTAGTATTTTTATCAACGGAACAGAGGTAGCAAAATCAGCTGCTTTTCCAATCGTTTTGAGAATTGTATAAAATTCTTATTTTTATTCTCCTTTCTACTTTTAGAAGTTAGGTTTAGAACATATTTCTTGCATCGCACTGAATGTGTAGGTTTGAGAAAGTCGAAAGGCGGAGATTCATCACATTTGCTCTTGTTGGTTTTTTTCCTAGATTAAGAATTAAGTACACTAATAATCCACACCTTATTAGTTCCTCTCTATGGAAACGTTGCCATGATTCAATAAAGTAATTGCACATAAACTTTGTAAAGCGTTTCAATTTCAACTGGTGAAAGAATCCCAAGAAAATGTTTTTTTATGGTTAAAGTAAACTTATCTGTTTCTATTCAACATTTCGTCATAACACTATTTAAGTTTTACTTCATATGAAACAATCCCGTTTCTGTTTCAGTGGCATTATACTTGAAATGTGCAAGTATTACAGCAAGTATTTAATGAATATGACGTACTTCTGCGTTCAAGTCTCTTTAACCCACAACTTACCCTTTCTGTTTTATACAAATAACGAATTTTCACTGTAATGAATTCTTTACAGCTGCACTGGAATACCAATTCTTTCCGACTTGCCACACAACTCAGTTTTGATGTCGCGTGCTATGTAGAGCATTACCAATTTATTTCCTTTTGTTGTACTTTTCTATGCTTTAGAACCGAGCTAGGCGTTTTCCCTTCATTTCCCCCCGGTAATGCTTAGAACATAGGTTTAAAATTTATTTTATGTATGTGACAGCTAGTGGAGCTACTTGGCTGTTAACTTAGATATTTACATGGACCGTTACAAGTTAACAAGGCGTTGCTTGCATTAAGTATTGAAATTTTCTTGCAAGTGCACGAAGGAGCTGTACTGGAAATTGAAATCCATTGGAAAAAGTTCATACCAGTTAATGCATCAATTGGCCCGGCACATGCTCTGCTGTAGAACAGCAGTTACCTTGCTCTTTCACACGTCTTCTCACCCCCTGGAGGAGAAACATGCTTCCCTCAACTCACCCTTTAAAAGCATTTCTCTACGCGTGTACGAATGATAATGTGGTAGTGCCCAGAATGTTTTACAATCGAGAATTCTTTCTGTTTGAATTATTTATATAGGTAAATATCCCTTCTAATCGATATTTGCGAAACAAGGAGTTCATTTTCCAATTGACGCAATCTGTAAGACATTCAAGGCTAGAGTGTAGCTTTATACTCAAGTATATATGCTATACATAACAAAGCAACAAATTAAAAGTAACGCGAGTGCCAGCTTCACTGATTGTTGAATGTATAGACACCATATCCTGTTGAATGCATATGTATTAGTGTTTCAAGAATCACTTGTGTATATTTGTCACGTTATCATTCCATAATGAAAGCAAAGACTGTATCCGAGGTCGCACTACTTTGTTATTAAAATAATTTGAAATATGCACTGTCATTTATGAACAATAATTCTCATCCCTTAGAAAAATAAAGTTAACAATTTCTGTTAAAAATAAAGTTAACAAATTACTTTATGTTAAACAGGAAATTCTGTATTACAGGAATAATATAAAGATATTGTCATATAACAGAAATTTAACCAGAAAACAACAATGCATTTACTGAAATCTTGAAGGTTATGGAACTCTTGTTCCATAATGGATGAGCTGATACTTAATACAAATGACAAAATCATCCAATTTCCGCTTTCTCACTTATGAGATTTCTAAGGGAGTTAGTGTACACGTCCAGGAGGGCAATGTTAATAAACGCTAGGCTTTATTTGTTAACAAACGAAAAGCTTACACTCTTATACTCGAAATGAATTGCGGTACGAAGTGCTGCGGAACTAGAGTGTGTTTTGTTAGACGATGAACTCACATTTAGCAGAAACTACTCTTATTACACTTATTATCGGAGAGGACTCGGCACCGATCCTATGCCCCACAAGGGGGCATCCCCGGAAGGGGGGAGAGGTGAGAGGAGACACTGGGTGGCCAGAACCAGCAGTGACGACACAGCAATGACAGGGCCCTTATGGTTTCCAGATTGAGGCTCCCCAACAGTCGGACAGGCAGACCAGGGACCCCGCCTCACACAGAGAGTCGAACGCTCCTTTCTGAAGGGGCGGTTTTACGCACCGGCAACCAGCCGAAATCCAAGGGACGGAAAATTTCCACAGAGAGCATCCTTTTCCCTCCACGCCGCACCGAAATACCTTCACTTTCAACGCTGAAACAGGCCTAACGGGTTAAGGATGAATGAAATAATGGATGGAACGAAATGGAGGGAAATTCGGGGGTTGAAAGAAACCACTCCAGCATTCGCCTGACGACCTGGGAAAATCCCCAAAAAACCACGGATCAGAGTGGACTCACCGGGAATCGAACCCGGAACCTCGCGAATGGGAGTCGCAGGCGTTACCGCGGTGCCACCTCTTTCGGTTTAACAGACATGCTACCATTCCATGGTGTTTGTACGGCCTCGTTACTTTCTAGTCCTGCTACGAGAATAATAATAACATTGCAGAGAAGTAGACAAACATGTTGTTAAGTGGAGATAACAGATTTAAAAAATATACTTCAAGGAATCAGTAACCTTTTTAACTTTGATACGAGGTCAGCTTCGTGACACTTAGTTCGTTTACAACTTTACAGGTTGAATGGAGATGAGTCGAACCTAAACAGATCCATAAAATAATTTAGTACCAGTAATTTGCCTAAAACTATATGAACCTTATATTAAATTAGAAGAAAAATCTTCATCATATACGCTTAATGTTACTTCGTAAAGTAAATGTTACTTCTTCTCATAAAGTCAGCAAGTTTATTTAATGGAACGATTAATTTGTAATAGCCAACTTCTACGAACTGAAAGAGGGAGTTTGTTTATTTCTTCACTTAGATTTCATGCAGAATCACCAAAAAATGTTAGGAACTAATCATAATACTACTTTCCCAAAGCAAGGATACTTTCTGTCACTCACTAAACCCCAAAATCTGTCTTCCTTGCGTTTCAGTGTTAAGAAGTATCCAATTTTTTCGTTTTAAAACTCCGATTTAGTGCATAAAATACAGGGTTTATTTTATAAGAATTACCATACACATCTACTTGTATCCAGTGTTGCCAGGTTAGCTCCATACTCACTTTCTGTTTCTAAACCCAACGCTGTTTGCTGCTGTGAGAGTACAGCAATGGGTAGGTAAATTCATTATTTTAATGCTGTATGAGCGGTTTTGCATGAAAGTATAGTTAGATACCTTTAGAACTTACAGTTTGTTTTTCTCTTGAAGTTCTGGTTTTCAATTCTTTATCATATACAAAAAATGGAGGATCAATTAACTATCATAAGCATTTCACTTGTGGGTATATCTCCCGTCCTTCAGGTAGAAGGGTTTTTTCTCTGGTGCACGGCCCTTATGCTATTGTTACCATACCTTAAACTCATTGAAATTTAGCGTGCGTTCCTAATGAAACATTCTCGCATTAGAGCAACTTAAGCTAAAGATCGTCTCAATGAACTGTGGCGATCGACTGGTAGAGCGGGTTGAACATTGCATTCCACAATCTGAAGAGCCGTCATTAATGGGGTAGATACACTGAAACATTGAATTACTTCTCAGCACCCTTGATATCGAGAGTATATCGGACAAGAGGCACAATTTGCTCATATATTCCATGAAAACTCCCAACCGCTCATGATAAATGGTTTCGGGGCACCAAGATGAACATCCGGACACCAGTGAATTATAACATAACAGCTTGTGCTTATGTGGCTTTTATCCTTGGTGAATGCATGTGAACCAGTAATGAAATATGCAGTGTTTTATTATGTTACACCAGTCACACCTATGCGAATTTTGTAACTTCAGAAATCCAAAGTGAATGAATAAGTATGCTACATAATTCCATAAGACGTTCGTGCACGCCATTATATTCAAGCAATATGGAGGATATTGCAGTAGTTAGTGATAGTTTGGTTTATTTAGAAAGTGACCACTATGAATACGAATAACAAGTATAGGGAAGAGTTCTTCACGCTCACAGCCATTAATTTCTTCCACAAGAAAAACAAAAGTGATAGCAACATGAAACAAGTAAGGAGATTCAGTGGAGTAATTTCAGTTAGTTTGTATACATTTATTTAAATGTTTGCTATCCTGACCAGTGGGAAATTAGTTTCATTACTGTGCTTTATGTAAAATAAAGTTTACATAAAACCATAGATTAACAGCTAGGTGAAACCATTTTGTACGAGCATGAACTTTGAATATCTTTTTCAATGGAGTGATTTCATTATTGTGAAAAATCCGGAGCTGTTTGTTGTGACAGTTTACCCCTATTTGTTTAGACACGCCAAGAATCGGCAAGGGGAAAGGATTGTCTATTTCACAGAACGATCACAATCAAAGTTAGGAACGCAATAGTTCACGTGTAAATTTTTTATATATCTGGCTTCTACGTAGTTTTATACTACCAAGAACATTTGTGAAAGCACGCATTGTTTCTTCTATTGTCTTTCGAAAATTACTGGAAAATTCTTTAGGAATAATAAAAAATACTATCTTCTAATTTTCCATTTCTACTTTTTGATAACTGATTAGCATAAGAATGGTTGGTTACATTTGAACTAACGATTTAAGTTGTGATTTTGTTCACTTTTAATTACTAGAGTGCTAATTTTTAGCTCTTTAGGTTCACTATTAAACCAACACCTCCAGATACAGAAGGCCTCACTATTGCTTTCGCGGAGAAGAAAGGTTCTAGCTAGGCTATGCATGGTAGGGAAACTATCACAGCTTTTACGGAATTTGGTGAAATTTAAACGTCTTTTGGTGATTTATTTAAGAAGTTTATTGCGTAGTTGGTGTTTATAATATATTTTCAACAATGGTTTTTAAGCGCTGTGTTCCCTACAGCATGGGAAATTATAAAAGTAACAACAAAGTCCAAGTGTTCAAGTTCCCAAAGGATTTGAAGGAAAAGTGGTTAAAATTCGTTAAAAGGGAGACTTTTTCGCCGACCAGAAACCCAAGAGCAAGTTCACTAATGTTTGCTTTAATATTACAGTCTAGATATGTTTAAAATATAATCTAATTACTGTCCAATTCCTGTTTTCAGGGCTTTTTGCGAGTATCACAGTTCGTAGTGTATTGATATGTATATGTATAATGTATCCATTTACAGTACTTATTTTTAATCTAATAGTAACCAGTTATATAAGTTTTAAATAGCTACGTAGGTATATAAATCTGTAAAAGTCTCTGGCATTTGGTAACATATTTATAATCTAACCTAACCTAACCTTATTTAACCAAACATAGATTGTTTTCCGAAACCTGTAAATTAGTATTTTCGGACCCCCAGTTTATTTTTCAATGTATGTCTGGCATTTAAAATATAATATCAATGATATTTTCCTGAATTACAGAAAATCACTTTTTAAAGTTGTAGTTAAGCTATAAGGTTAGTAGTAATTATTCAATGAGGAATATCAACAGTTTTTGAAATCTAGGTTTATCATCAAACTTGCATATGCATTGTTTGTGGAGAAAGAATCAAATAAAGCAAAGCTGATGAAACACGACTTAATACCAATAAAAGTTGGGGATTCTATTATGAGAAAACACTGTTTTAGGAAAATAATGGGTACACTTAAGTGAAAAAGTGACTGCTGGTGCTTTTAGGAATTAGTTGTTATTATAGAATGCTTTTCATCATATTTATGTTTACTTTTATTTGTTAAGCATTGTATTTAGCACTTGGGAGTATTTTCCTTTTGTATCACGCCACTTCCATAAAATAATAAATGACATATTTTAAATGAGCTCAATCATATTTAAAACTGCAACATACCAAGATGAGGCAGAATATTACTTTAAAATTTCTATTTATTAAAAGAAAGTGTTTATAGGATGAGTAATTTAGTTTTAATTTCCACATTCCATCCACTAGCAAATAATATTCACTGAAGCTCTTCTGCATTTTATATGCAAGCCATATATTAAAGATGCCAAATTATCTTTGCTACCTCCACAATTATTTCAGGATTAATATATTTCTTTTGTGATCATATATATGGGTTTATTTTTGTACAACATTTTTCGGATATATACTGTGCTTTAATTTTTATTTGAGGAGGAGTAGCTTTCTTTGGGGCTGTTCCTTTCTAATTCTAAAATAAGACAGTAATAGTACTTTCCATTTAAATAACTTGACACAAACTAATATCCTTGACAACATGACATGATGGGCATGCGTGTGATATAATTTAACAACAGCAATGATATAATAATAATAATAATAATAATAATAATAATAATAACCCCGAAATTAACTTGTTAGACTTACTCTTCAGAAGTGAATCCTAGTATATGTGCAGAGATGGGGAAATTTAGAATATTTCCTTTTGGGTATCCGCGGAACTTTCTCAGACGATTTTTAACAGAGCTAGACTGAAGGAATAATTTTTCTTTACATCAGCATGGATCTTAAAGAACAAAATGGGCATATTGGTTTACAGTTTAATATTCTGCTTTTCTATCTCAGAATTTCAAGTGGAATACTGTGAGCAGTAGCCGCTTTTGATAATGCATAAGCCCCAAGTAAAAACTTTAAAAGCGAATGTTTGTGATGCAATATTATTATGATTACCCCATAATAGTTGTTCATATTTTCTGTGTTTAGGTTTGTGAATTACATTTTTCTTCACACGAGATAAGATTCTTCTTAAATACATCTTAAGTTTTAATGACTAAACTGCCTCTGCTGCTCGCTGGAACAAATGGCCTGCATGGGAGCCCATCTTGTTGTAATGCTCAGCCTTCTCTTTAGAAGGTCTTGCTTTGTAATTAGTAGTATTTCATTGGTCAAATATTATTTGGGGATACCTTGAATCTGTTATTCATTGGGTATCTACGAATATTTTGTTCAGAATGCTTATATTTCGAGAATAAGCATTTTCTTTAAGTGAAAAGGGCATATGTCCAACCTTGAATTCTCTGTAATTTATGTCGTCCTCCGTGGTGTAGTGGTTACCATTCCTCTAGTTCCGGAGGTCGCGATTTCAAACCCAGAGGAGGGCGATGAATTTTTTCGGGATAAAAATCCCTAGCATGGCTTCTTTCGGAAGGGAAGTAAAGCCAGGGTCCCGTGTCGTAGATTTACGGCACGTAAAATAACCTCAAGGCTGATAAGAGGCCTCTGAGAAAAATTTCCGGTCCTTCACGCCCAATATAGGATTGGACGCTAAGGACCACAGTAGTTAAAGAGCGTCCATACTGTAATTTATAACGAAGGGGTTGAATGTTCGCATCGCAGTAGGAATGTCGTCTGAGAAAATGAACATCAGAAATAATTGTTTTCCGAATATGCGTCGTATCTTCACATCTCCAACGCTTTTCTTCTGTTTCCGTTTAGTTTGCGGGTATTGCTCGTTGGAAATGTTGTAATGAGCTGTTGAGAGGGTAATGATATGTCACTTATAAGTTTTACAGGAGAAAGCTTGCGAGTTGGAATACAGACGATATGATTCAAAGAAAACAATCCAATGAAAGCCACTCGAGAACAAAGGAACATAACGATGTCTGCATAATTATGCACGTGTCTTGACAGCGCGCTTTAGCTTATCGCCTAGCAATTCCAATTTTTCTCTTTTGCAAACGCTGCCACCATTTGGATATGACGGAAGTGCAATGTATTACGTTTAGCTTACGAAGACATTTCACCTAGACATGTCGAGATATAGTGTACACCAAAACTTCACTTAATGCAGTGACGTCGCAGGTTACAACCCACCACCATACCTCGTACAGTCTGTTGGCGTTTGTAGACAGCACTCATGTGACCGTGTTTACCTGTCCGTCAGTGATTTACGGCCGCTTGTTTACATTCTAATGGTTTGAGTGTAGACAATTCAAAGCCAACTGATTAAGAATTCTATACCTTGTAGTCACCGAAGCTCTTGTAAGGTGCCGTTTCATAATCTTGATCTTGTTTATTCTTTTGTCTGTAACAAATATAGATAGACGGACGGATGGATAGATACATGGATGGATAGACGGGCAGGCAGGCAGGGCAATAGTCTTTAGCATACAAGTGTTCATGACGTCGTCAGTAAACAACATATCATGAGGGTTCGTATAATTCTCGTCATGCAAATATTTCCTATTCAGCTCTCTGACCTTTACCCTTCTTTAGGCTAACATGCGTCATAAGAAAGAACAAATCTGGAACTCCTCTTCATATTTTATCGGAACAAGAGCAAGACATGCATACATCATACGGGGTGAAACACCTAAAACTGGCACCGCAATTATTTCGGAAATGGAAATTGCTATTGATGTGCAGTTTTCACAGCATTGATTGGTAGTATGGGGCTCGTACATTTAGCCTATAAACAGATTTTAATGATACTAAGAAAGTGTATTTTTTGAGCAAACATACCGTTTTTTAAATTGAACAATGCCTAGTTACATCAACAGAATAAAGATAGGGTAAATTAGAATGTCAGTGGCGTTTGTTGCAAGATTCTAGTGCAAGTGGTTTACGAGAAATCTTATTTTGAAACTTTTACGCACCGACACTTGTACAACCTGTGGTAACACAAACTAAAGAAAAACAAAAGGGAATTACAATATTTCTGTGGATTCTTACAAGTAAAGAGAACATAGCCCTTCAAAGGTTGTGTACAAAATGACTACGGGCAGCTTCTATACACGCTTCCAGTCTGTTATGGAAATACTGCTGTACACGTTCTAGCATTTCAGCGGAAATTTCAGAGCAGGCAGCAGTAATACGTCGTTTCATATCGTCTGGTGTAGTTGGTCCATCCTTGTAGACAGTGTCTTTCAGCCTTCCCACAGAAAAATGTCTAAAGGGGTCAGATCTGGTGAACGGGCCGGCCAAGGTACATGACCTCTTCGTCCAATCCAACGATTTGGAAACAATCCGTTAAGACAAGATGTAGTACTTCGTGCAATATGGGTTGGCCATCCATCATGTTGGAACGTCTTCTAGCATCTGTGGTAGATGGTCTGTCAGGAGGCTGAGATAATTGTGCGAGTTCATTGTTCCTTCTATGAGCTGATGGTTCACTATCCCACACCACACGTTTAAACTCCATGGACGCTGACGTTCCACCTGACGAATCCAACGGGGTTTGTCAACAGATCAATAGTGCATGTTTCTGCGGTTTACCTGGCCATGATTAGTAAATGTTGCCTCATCACTAAACAAGATACTTGATGAATCTGGAGTATGAGGTCTTAATGTCCATGTACAAAAGTTAACACGATTCTCAAAATCGTTTCCATGCAACTCTTGATGGAGAGAGATGTGATAGGGATGGAACCTATGTCGGTGGAAAAGGCGCAGTACACTTGCCTGACTTATGCCACTTCCACGTGCGATTGTGCGGGAACTAATTTGTGGATCTACTGCAATGGCAGCCAAAACATTAATTTCTGCCTCTTCTCCAGGCATTTGTTTGTTTCTGTTACGTTTTCTAGGTGTTACAGTACCACTTTCACGTAATTGGTTGAAGAGATTGATAAATAATTGCCGAGATGGCTGACGTCTATTGGGATACGTTTCCTCATACACCGTACAGGAACGAACTGCATTCTTCCTACACTCTCCATACACCATGAGCATGTCGGCTTTCTGTGCATTCCCATCTTCCACTCACGACTTACTGCTTGAACCGTCACAAACTAACTGACCAGAAAGTCGCAATGCAATCAATGAACAGAAAACACAATGCAAACAAACATAACAACATCGTACCTAGCAACTAATCAGGTTGAATGGGACAAACAATTGTCGGGGTGGAAACTTTTCAAAGTACGATTTCTCGTAAACCACTTGCACTAGAACCCTGCAACAAAGTCCATTTACCCTACCTTTATTCTGTTGATGTAACTAGGCATTGTTCCATTTAAAAACTTGTATGTTTGCTCAAAAAATACACTTTCTCAGTATTATTAAAATCTGTTTATAGGCTAAATGTACGAGCCCCTGACTACCAATCAATGCTGTGAAGACTGCACATGAATAGCACTTTCCATTTCCGAAATATTTGCGGTGCACGTTTTAGGTGATTCAACCTGTATATGACTGCTACCATCCGTAAACATGATTTCTAAATACATGATGGAATGTAACATTCCAGAGCGTAACTCGGTGGTCAGATAACATCTCCATTGCTATATGTCTTTCGTGGTCACAAGTTGGACCATTCTCTGTTTCAACTCGTGTAATGGAAAGTTAGCAATATTTATTTTGATAATCATCATCGCGCCATCCTAGCATTTGTTGGCTTCTACACGACCAGACATCAAATCAGTTTTGCTTTGAAATGTTTAGCCATCGTAGCTGGTCAAGCTCCGCATTGGCTGAAAACTGCAAAGCAAACACGTCTGAGAAGTTGTGGGATTGAAAGGAAAATGTTGTCTGTGACTAAGACACGTGGTTGATAACAGCATCTACACATTGCCAACTTGCTTTAGTTGCGGAATAAAGTAAATACTCCATACGCTGGGTTATGTGCTATTTTCCTCTGAAGGCAGTCATTGGGGTTTTACGTTACACCAGCGTTGTGTAGTCCTCACCATTCTACATACACTCTGGTTTATCTATATCAGTCATGAGCTCACACAGGATTTGCACTTAATGTTTCAAATCAGATTTCTTCATTTTGCGAATATTTAAAGCTGCAACTTTAGAGAATATTTCAGGAGTCAACGAAACTTTTCCTGAATTGTAAGCTTCTCTGGTTTAATGATTAATATAAAACGAATGGAAGGGACTTAACGGGAACTTCAGAGGATGTTTAAGAAGTTTTATCTGCTATTTCCCTTATGTGTATCACAAACTAAAAAGCTTTAGAATCACGTATGACTAAAGGTTCTTGAAAGTTCCCGAGTACGGTTGGGTGAAGAACATGAAATTTTCTGCAGACCTAAGTTCCTAAAACGAAACCAAACACTTATAACAAGCTGAAATTCGTATAAAATCTTAAACTCGCATCCTTGAATATATCATATTCTGGGAGAATCCAAAACAGATGCTATTAATTGGTAGTAAAATAATGATTACAAATTTTCAAAGTAATCAATGGAACCTGTACTACTTTTTGTATTTTCTAATTGCACAGGTGTTGAAGTTTAGAATTTTAATGGATGCTATTTCTGTCGGTTCGGCTTTTGTGAATATTTAATTAAATTCCCTTTAATATGATATTAATTTAAAGGGCATGGGAGTTCTCAGTGACAAATACAACCTAAATTTAACTTTACAAAATATTTATTAGTTCATCCAGTTTTAGTCAGATTACATTCCCCCTATGTCTGTAACTGCCTAATGACAAAATACAGTTTCCTGAAATTATTGCCAACAGTTTGAGATGAATATAATTTACAACAATGAAGAAAGGAGGCACAAGTCAACACGTCTTTTTAGTAACTAATCAACTTGCTTGTTAAAGCATTAAGAGCAACTGCTTGCATTTCATCGGTACACAGCCAGAAGCGGCCAGTGCAGTGTGTGCACGTGCAAGTAGGCCTTGAACCTGCTGGTTGGGGCATCTTGCATCTGTGCACCTAAGATTGAAGTGTACGTGTGTTGTGGCGATTTTACAAGACAAGGACAGAGAAACACGACTGCAATCATTTCCATGGTCTAACTAACGTTATCAAGCAATATACCTAACGGTCGCCTTGCGGTGGCGGAGGAGAGATTTTAAAAATGCGGTCCGCGTAGTGGTAATAAAAGTCGACGAAGAGAGTAAGAGACATAATTGGTAGCTGTGACATTGGTTGTGCCCTGGGGGAGTGAGTAAGGCCAGGACTTGTACCTGTGGAGATCGTTGGGCTCATGCCTGGTATGGAGGCGCTGTCACGTTCATTATTCCAAGCGCGAAGCACTCCAACTTTGATTGGATTTGACAGCGTAACCGAGATTTCAGGTAGGAAAGGTGTACACTATCAAATTTCAATCCCTTCTATCCCTAGAAAAAACAAATGTATTATTAAAACACAACTTTATTTATTTACATCTATACATCCAAGCGTGAAGTCCTCCAACTTGACAGCGTAAGTGAGATTTCCGAGAGGTGGGCTTGTATGATTTGAAATTTCAGTATGTTCTTTTCCTTGTTACTCCCCACCCATTACCACGCAGTGACCCATCCACGTTTATGACTCAGATTCACTCAGTCACAATTCAAAGCTCAGTAACTTAAATCATGGAGCGCCAGGATGAAAGAGAAACGTTAGGTGTCATTAATAACGCTTAAGAAACCCAATACTGACATATGAGATGTAGATATGTAACGCTTGAAACGCTTATAAGCAACAATTTTTGTAATATATGAAACTTTGTCTTTGGTTGACACGTAAATGCTCATGAAAACTGAACGTCCAAACACTAGCGCATCATTAATAAATGTCGGCGATATCATTCAGGAACACAATTATTACCCCAACAACTCCAAACAAAGAACTTTCTAATTAACAGCTATTTTACTGTTATCTGATAACCCTACCTGAATTCGCATACGTCCCCAACCGGTTTATCCACTCGTACTAGCTCTGGCCAGGCTACTTACTTTCATATTAATTTTACTTATTTATTATATTTTCTTATGACCTGCGCAAGAGCAATACAAGAACCTTAAAAATAAATTAACAGGAGTTAGCAGCCGTTCTTTATAATTGTCAAGAACTTTATCAGACAAGTTCCTTCGAACTGTATAGTGATGCTTCTAGTAGTCATCTAACTATAAGTGCTACCTCACAAATTACTCCTATGTTGGCCTTAAAGTGAAAATAACAGACTAAATGTAATTGCTTCCTATCTTATTTTTCTACTAAAAGGGTTTATAAACACTATAAAAAACTAAGTTTATCACTTTAATGTAGTGCCAATAAGACAACTTACACAGAAGTATTCACTATTTCAAGTATACGTGCATTTCCTGCCAATATTGAGCCTTACGAAGGCATAATTTACCTCTTCGGATCCCCGGACAAGTAAAAGACCAAGACCAAGGGCCATCAACTCTGGAAACCCCATTTGAGAAGACGTCGCCGTGTGGCATCACCTCCAGATAAGAAATAATCCAGTTATGGCGGTTATTTCGGAGATGACCATGCATAACTTCGTTTCTCTCACGCTACCCTGCAGGGCGAAAACTCCAGTGTTCATCACGTAACTTCCGTTATACACCTATCGCTAATAAGGAGACGCTGGAACGTTTGACATCGGCACTCTGCGGCGCAAAGGGTCGCGGATTCGAATCCCTCAATGGGCATGAGTGTCCGTGAGTCCCTGTCCTGGATATAATGGATAGCACAAAAGACCACTAATAGTCCAGGTGCGAGGATCTCTGAATCCTCCGACGTCGCTCAAACTACACTACTGCCGCTAATAATGTCTCTCCCAGTGACTACTCTCCTCAAACAACGGCAACCTCTCTGACCTCCTGACCGACATACTTCCGCTCACTGGACCACTTCACTTTTTATTTCCAAAACGAATTCACTATGCAACACGCAAGATTTCAGTATTACAAACTAGACTGCTTTGGCGCCTCCCTACGTTCTCGGGCCACCTGTAACCTGTCGTAACCTCACGTTGCAAAACCAACGTATTGTTAAAACACAAATTGTTGGTTTATTTCTCTAGAGACTCTGAACAGTCGCAGCTATATAAGTAGGAGCATTACAGATATGCATATAGCGGTTATAATAAAATAATGAAAATTAACATATATAAACTACCTTTATTAGATTAATACTGTATATTAAATTTGCAAAAGCAATAAGTACAATAGCACTCGCAATTGTAAATGAACGTTATATCATGAATCTTCATGAATAACATTTTCTAACAAGTATTAAAAACCTTTAAAAGGTAGGAAGTACTACATAGGACAGAATAGTATAGTTAACGGAGGGGACATCTAGCACCTCGACCCCAATTGATCTTTTGTGCATACACCCCCGGGAGGAACGTATAAAGTTCTGGAACCGTAGGAGACGTATGGGTTGCAGAGCGAGGTCGGGGCAAGTCGACAGAATCGCGCAGAGTTCCCTAATATTTCCAGGCTTGACCACCTGGCCACAGGGGTATCATTCGGAGACGTCCCTCTAGTGGGATCGTGGAAACAACCCTGCAGTGGAGGCTCTACAGGCTTCCCTCTAGCAGGGCCGAGAAGAAGTTCCAAGTCTCAAGCCTCTGCGCCATCTGCCCTACGCCGACCGAACCTCAGCCCCGGAGTTAAGCTGAAACATGAAAGGGATGTGAAATGAGAGGAAATGGGGGAGAGAGGAAATCCGTTGTAGAGTATACCACTCCAGCATTCTCTTTATCAACCAGGGAAAACCACGAATCACCCATTGTCAGAAGCCTCACACGTTACCACGGAGTCATCTCGCTCGGCTAAGAAGTATATATACAAATATGTTAGTAATGGTGCCATCGGCAGATATATACATGTAAGTTTTTCTGCCAGATTGTTTCTTCGTTTCTGCTTAAAGAAGCAGCTAGGGTTCTCACGGCTTCTTTCACTGCAATACATTTCAAGTTGGTGTATGGAAGATGTTTCGACTGCTACTGTCGTAATTCTATTCGGTGACGTGTTCAGTTAATCCGAGTGGAACCTCGACAGTGACTGATGACAATATTCCACTCTCTATGAGCCTTAAACGCAGTACAAGACACGTTCTCTACCAATAGTATTGTAAACGAAATACATAATCTTGTTACCACCCTTTATAACTTAGAAAAGTCACTCAATTTCATGTGGATACCATCTCATAAAAACATACCCGGTAGTGAAGGAGCCGATACTGCAGCAAAACAAGCTAATGAACTACCAACACAAGATACTGATATGAAAATACCTCTCCAAGATGCAGTCTCACACACACTTTAAGAAGAAAATACACAAAGAATGGCTGACCAGCTGGATGAACAATTCTACAAGTAAACTTCATGATGTACGTGGAACTTCAACTCATCCAATAAGACAGCTACAGCGGCGAAACCAAATTGTAATATCCCGACTACGACCTGGGCATACTAAACTGACACACTCTTACTTGTTAAATAGAAGCTCTCCACCAATTTGTGAAACATGTAAAACAGCATTAACAGTAGTACATATTATATTAACATGTCCAAAATTTGAAAATTAACGTAGTCAGGTTGGTATGCCCAGAAATATGTATCTCTGCAGCACTCAGTGGGGCAACGTTCATCCAGAAAGTGATTATTATTCTTAAATTAATTAATATATATCAATACATTTAACGAAATTGTAACCTGTATGTATACATAATGTGTAAGTATTATACTGTAGTCCAATAATGTAAACAAGTGTACATGAAAGGTCGTGATAAAACCTAGGAAGGTTAAAAGACCCTAAATAAAACTTAAAAAAATACTCGAAATTGTGCTGGCTTCTCACTGGCTGGGATGCGACGTGGGCTGAAAACTTGCGTCATTAACTCACCCGACCACCCTTCTTGAATAGCTTTTTGGTAACAGTCCTGGGTGTCTTCTGATCCAGGTTGGTAGTATTTTTAGGAGCCTTCTTGGGCATCTCCTTGGGAAACTTCTTGACTGCTCTCTTAAGTGTCTTTTTGGGTCCTATATTAAGAAATAATCTGGTTTGTCTTCTTCGGAACCTTCTGTTATGCCTTCATTGGTGCTGATTTGGTTCCACGTTGGTTACCTTCTTGGGAATCATTACTAAAAGAGTTTCTATTTGCAGTCAATTCGAAGTTCTTCGAGTTTCGGCATGTTTAATACATGCATTTTGCAGAGATATAATTACCAAACTGCTAGGAAATTGAGTTTTATAGCGATATTAAATTATCGAAGTAGATTAGAAGTAATGCGATATACGACTTGATACAACACGAATATAATACGTTATGAAGATAACGTTGCCCTATGAGACATCTAGCTCTGCATACAGGAGAATATTCTAAGATAAACTAGGAATCAAGTTAAGGATGAATTTCTTTTCCAAACAAACCAGTTTAGATATGAACACGTGACGCAATCACTTGAAGCCATCGCGTGATGGCCGTCCTAGGCTGGGAGAGTACTGGCAAAGAGGGAAACTAAGATTAAAAGAAATCTCGATATAACACGCGTAGGACCAGGAAGACGGGAGAGAAGTGAGATTGCATTGGCAGAAGACACCAGGCTGACGCCATCGCGTCCTTCCTGCGTCTCCAGCAGCCATCAGCAGCGTAAGTTGTTATTTATTTATAAGATTGTAAGAAGAAATGCATAGCCAGTAAAACCACTTACTTATTGCGATTTGCTCTTCCTCAGAGTTCACGCCCCCCCCCTTTACGTATGGAGCATCAAAGTTAATTTGCTGCAGACCCCAATCAGCGTTACTGTATGTGCAGTACCTGTATAAGTAAAACCCGAATTTCTATTCTTTAACCTCATACCTGAATGTAAGCAAAGAATTTAACTATCGATTTGCACGATAATTAATGCGGCCAAGTGGGACCTTAGTACAGACCTGCTGTTTCGTTTCATATCATCTGAAAAAAAACAAAATACTGGAAGTTCTTGTTCAGAAATAATGGAATAGTTCTAAAAATCGTATGCAAGTTATTTAGAGTTTACTCCGAGACCTTTGTTTGCAAGTGAGGCAATTACCTTTCTTTATATTTATGGGCATATGATAATTATAAAATAAATCCATAGTTTTATTTAGGTTACAGATACCACATCTCATTTGATGCGAGTATGCAGTGTAACATTTGCCACAGAAGCCAACATAGGGCAGAAAATATACCGTAGCCAAAACTTAAATGTACTCTTAGGCTGGAAAATTAAACTTTCTCTCTTTGGAAACCTCATAGTTTTGTTTCTATTGATTTATGATATAAATGATAAACTAAAAATAAAATACAAGGTTGTACTTCGTGCTTTCATGTAATTACTGTTTAAACACTAGTACTGCAAGTAACATTGGGCTCAAAGGAAAGCGATTTTATTTGCACTTTATTTTGAAGGTAATGTACCTTGCTTTTCTACTGAAGGCATGCTCATAAAACGTGGTATAAGTGCACATTAGTTAATATTCAATTAAGGACATATTTGTACTATAGAATAAACATGGAATTGCTTTAATTAAAACTGCCAAAAAGGCACTAATTAAGGGGCAGAGCTTGCTACACCTATGAGAGCGAGGCCATTGCCATGATACCAATATTTGTGTACATGCATGGTAACTTCACCTTGTATTTATTGTATAGCTAGCAATGCTGTAATTATGGTTTTCAAATATACATCTTACTTTTATAGAATTTAAACATAGCTTAATATAAATAAACTTATATATTAGTTTATCTTGATAGGTTATTATAAATTGATTATGCGTTAGTATAAACTACAAACTTTGATCTTCAAAATTACCTTTGGTTCAATATTCAGCAATAAAGGGTTCCGGAGATGAACTCTCAAAATAGCTTATCACGGTATATTTACCATTGATTACCGTGACAAGCGTTGGCCTTTCAGTGTTGAATTTTGCTAACTATACTTTCCTTAGTACCCTTTATGAATACGAACATTTCGGAGCATAAATAATCAGTTATGTTGGAGCTCGGTTTCATACGGAATAACCGTATATCAATCCAATGCAACATTTCCTATGTGAATAAGCTAGTTTTGGAAGATCAGAATACTAAAGCACACAACAACAAAGATTTCAATCCCAGGTAACAATTTTAATGATGACCACAACTTCAACTCGGTCTTTTCACAGCACTACTGCACTACTCGCTTGTTTAATTGCACAGTACACAAAAGGAATATTATAATGTTAAGATTTGAAAAAAAATTCATTGGCAAGACTAAGTGAAGGTGAAAATAAAGGTACATATCACGAAAGGGCCCCCAAAACCGGGGTAGAGCACCCCAAGTAGGCCGTAACATCCTTTTTTGCTTTCAACGTAGTACCTGGGAGGGACAGATGAGGAGAGGGACCCGAAGTGCGAAAGATCCGGATGACGACGGACGCAAGCACAGACGGGGTCCATAACGATTTTAGATAGAACGCATCCAACGCCGCACGGTCCCTGCCCACAAGCCAACGAACTCCAGGGTCCTCCGGAGCGGAGCCCCGCACTGAGGTGAGACCTAACTGAGCGGTACCGCAGCGACGCCAGGAGAATAAACCTCTACAGAGCGCAAGTCACCGTCCATCCGCAACCTAGCAATTGTGTAAATCAGTGGCAAATTAATGGCTCGACTAGTCTATGCGGAGGTAGTTGATGAGTTAAACCAGAAAATCTTAAGAAATAAAAAACTAATGCTCTACTTAGGACCTAAATGTTACATTTTAAATTGCAAATACTACCACACTACTTGTTAAGTGAGTGAGTTGCAGCGTTGCAAGTTACTTTTAGGGTACAATATGTATCTCAAAGTAACTGAGATCGACTTGGAGCTTTACAGGGATGGACGAGTCGGATGAGAGGTATTCAACACACATGTGAGGGCGACTGCCACACGATTGCCTGTACTAAGTCACAGTAGTATTTATATTGCAATTCACTGTACCAACGAGTTCATTGTTTCGGTGATCTGGACTTTGGTCCTGGAGCGACTCTTTGTCTGTGGATGCAACAACAGACTGTAGCCAACCCTCGTTTTGCAAACGACATTTACAGATAAAGCGGGGTTCAATCATGATAGTATTTTTGAGTTCCATAATTGAAACCTTTGGTGCGAGGTAAACCCAGATGCTGTTCGTGACGGACCACACCATCAACGTGCGGTCTTATTGGGACACGTTCTTCCAAAAAAATTAAATGGACGGGGATACCTTCGGTTTCCGGCAGCAACTTATAGAACTGATTGAGGATGTTCCACTTGAGCAACGCCAGGTGTGTGGCACACGCATAATGGAGCACCGACACATGTTGATGCAGATATGGTACAAAATGGATAGGTCGAGGCGGGTCTATACCTTGGCTTGCAACATTGCCTGATCTAAACCCTTTGGATTTTGTGTCTGGGGGTCGCCTCAAAAGCGTGGTGCACAGCAATCCCGTTAACGTAGTTTGAAAGTAATGGTGCTAGTCAACAATCCCGAAATAATACGCAGATGTTTGAAGAATTCAAAACCCGCTGCAGAGACGAGTTGCAAGGACGACACTTTAATGGGTAAAGTGTACACTAATGGTGTGTTTCTAGCGCTCCTCCCCTATGGATTATGACCTTCGCGGGATACACCATTCCATCTAGGGATGATTCAATGAAGGCACCCTTCCGTTGCCTCCGATGGTAGGGTGATGATTAGGATGGCGGTGGAATGAGTGGATCTACAGCTTTTACTGTGGACTCCGGACCACGTTAGGGGATACTTCACATGAGCAAGTCAGAGCAAGGCCGACTTAAAATCGCCACTCCAGAGCCGGGAATCGAACTCCGGACTGTCAGAACGACAGCCAGAAACAAAACCACTGCGCTATCCCGGTGCCCTGTACAGTAGTTGTAAAATGTAACAAATTAGCAATAACATTCCTTGTTAAGGTAAGCCATGAATGAAATTTGAACCAAATTAAATGAAAGTTTTAAAAGCTTTCATTTAAAATTATGTAATTACTTATCATTAGGCTTCGGACATGAGTTTAGGTTAAGTTAACTTCTATTATATAGCTACTTTGTTTACAAGCGGTGAGGAGAGAGGCAGTAGTCTCGTGGGCTACTGAGTTTGTGCTGTGCTGAGTAATGTGTACGCTATAGGTGTAGGTGGACACAGAAGTAAGTATACAATTCTCTAGTAAACTTAAGCTTTTATTACAAAGTATAAATAAATAAGATGAACAAAATAATAACTCTGAAATGTGGCAGATGAAATTATCAGTTTCATGTGTGATTTACATGTCTGGACAAGTATTACAATGGATTACAATATATTTTCTGAATGTATCAAAAGCAAAACCTCTTCTCAAACACAAAAAAGTTTATATCTTGAAAAGCTCCGTTCTACATCACATGATGTTACTAGTGCAAAACGAAACTGACGAACGTCACACGCCTCTGGGAAACACGTGCATTTTCATTCTTTAGAATATCGTTATAATAGAATATCCAGGGTTTTTATCTAAAACACTCTTCAGTTTCTGCTGTGCTATTTCAGCAGCAGAACATTTGTCTACTTCTGTAAAGTGTTGTGTTAAATTATCAACAAGTTTCAAGAACTCTGGTATTGCCATCTATGTCAAAGGCAAATAAAATTTGCGTAATGTAGGCTCAGAAGGAAATTTCATAGCTGTACATTTCTCCAGAAACGTTTCAAAAGCAGAATTTTGCAGCTTATTAAATGGGATATTTGTGCTTACCATCATGTCAGACGAATCCCTGTAAGCTTCGGTTTAGCTACATGGGTTCGTGGTTTCTGACGTGGATAATATATCCTCACCACCTCATTTCTAGGAAGCAACGTAATACTTTGTGGGTGTTTTTTAGATTTACAGTATCTTACAATAAAAACCCTTCTCTCTCCTTTGATTTCAATCTGGCATACTTTACAAAATATATTTTCCCCTCTTACATCAAAATACTCACGTCCATATTCATTTACAAGTAAGACACTCTTCTTACTGGTTGTTTTCGGCATGTTTTGTCAGCTATCAACGGCCGGACTTCGTAACTTCAGAACAGGCTGTATATGTACTGATCGCTTGCTTAGACTGGCAGTGCTTGGGGAGAGGGAGGTCTCAGTGAAACCCTGTGAGCACGTAACTGCTTTCCACTCAAAGTGCAACGAAACAGCAACCGTGTCCGAAGCCTACTTGTACTCAATTAACTGAACGAAGTCAGTAGGTCCCTGTAACCACACGTTCCCAGTTATCCTGCGAACTCATGTTTATTCAGACTCTTCTATTTTCTATCACTTATGATACATTGTGTATTTTAATACGAATGTAGATGCCTTTTTGGTGTAAAGTTTAAAATAAGTGCATTACTCCTGTAATAATATACCACACAAAACACGTAATATTAATGCTATAGTAATTTTTAGAATATTTTGAGTAAAAAATGTGAAAATGTAGGTAATCGAAAATAAAATACTCAGATATGTTGCGAAAAAATGCAAATAAAAATATACTTACCAAGTGTTCCTTGAGACTGACTTAGGTTAGAACACTGAATAAAATTTGAAGTATTCATTGCCAGAATTGAAACTCAAACCATGGATCTTAGGCATGACGGACCGAAATATTGTAATTGTGCCACCGTAACCTCTTTCGGGGTGTTTGCATTTTCAAATTTGAATCAAATATGGAATCAAATTTTATAATTCTTTCTGGGGTTCTAATTATTTCTTCAAGAGTTGATACTGAAGTATTTTAGAGATTACAAGAGATGTAAAACCGTTTCTCTGGTGTCTCTGCATACAGGCCTCCACTCTCTCCAGCCTTAGAGCAGCACTTTCATAGTATAAGTGAACCAAGTATGAAGGTATATTTAAGGTCAATAACAAATACTACTGAAAGGACACAAACTCTTTGCTCCTGCCCAGTTGTCAGGGCGATTACTAAAGTTATCTGCAGGAAACGCATTCAGTAATGTGTTTCTTTATGAGGAAAGAAGAATAAGGCATGTTGTGGATTTACTTGTGCATTATAACTCCACACTTTTCGTACTTTCTCTAGCGATATTTACGCATGCGTTTGCGAGACCAGCGAAGTAACCTTCAGTCAAATTGAATTGTGTGAAATGAAAAATAGATGAACTAGGAAACATGGAGAGCTCATTCTAATATAGCTTTTATAAAACATATATTTTTTGAATGGCATAAAACACTTTTAATAGGATACCTGGTATGCTTCCAACCGTTACTTGAGCAATGTTTTGCCTCTCATAAGCTCATAACTAGCCAAAGAATATAAAGGGTCTTTCAACAAGAGTGTCCTAACTTTGAACTTAAATAAAACACGTTCTATAAATGATAGAGGGTTATTTCTTTATTTATTTTCGAACATAATTAATGTCATTACGTGTGGAAGAGAACATCAGTTAAGTGACCGCCGCGACTTCGTTGGGTTGAGCGTATATGGTTGACCCAATTTTCAATGACAGAAGAACGTAAATTAGGTCCAACTTCACAAATAACACGCGTGATGTTATTCATAAGATCATTTAATGTTTCTGGCTTGTTGACATAAACTCGAGATTTAACGTAACCCCACAAGAAGTAATCCAACGGCGTTAAATCACATGACCTCGGGGGCCAGTTAACATCACCACCACGGGAAATGATGAAACCTCTGAACTTCTCCTTGGAAAGATCGATTGTTTCGAGAGCAGTATGACATGTGGCACCATCTTGGTGGAACCAGATGTTTCTGAGATCCATACCATCCAATTGAGGCAAAAAATAGTCCCTTATAAGAGCCCGGTATTTTTCTCCATTGACAGAGCTTCTCCATCTTCATCTTGGAAAAAATTTGGACCAATGATTCCACCATACCAAAATCCACACCACACAGTAACCTTTTGGTGATGAAGTGGTCGCTCTTGAATCTGCATTGGATTGTGATTGCTCCAATAGCGGCAATTTTGTTTGTTAACACAACCATCCATCCAAAAGTGGGCTTCGTCGCTGCAGATGATTTTTTGACAAAAATCCGGGTCAGCTTCCAATTGCTCCATAGCCCAGTCAGCGAATACACGGCGCAACCTATGGACGTTGGGCTTTAGTTCTTGAGTTAACACCATTTTGTAAGCGTGAAACTTCAAGTCCAGATGCAGAATTCGCCAAGTTGTGGTCGGCGAAAGCCCCAATTCTTGCGCTCGACGAGCAATTGATTTGTTTCCGTTCTCGCGTACACTCTCACGAACGGCGCCTATGTTTTCGTTGGAGCGCTTACGTCGATTACGTACAGGCGTTCTTTGATCGCTGACAGAACCACTTCTTTCAAATTTATCGATCAAACGCCGAATCGTTCTCTCGCAGGGACGATTATGCACACCATAAACTTCACGCAATACACGGAAGGTTTGGCAAACAGGTGATCCATTTTGATAATAAACTTTCACAAGTTCTACGCGTTGCTGAATGCTGTAACGTTCCATGGCTATTTGTCAATAACAACTGTAACCACACGAAAAAATTACTGTTGTAACTCAATAACAACGGCAGCTATCATATGTTAAAGATAGGACACTCTTGTTGAAAGATCCTATACAATCATTTTTTAATTATCTCAGCGCGGAGAGTAAAAGTGTGTCACCTACTTGAAGCTATTTCTCTCTGGATACAAATTGTAAACTAGCAGAACCAAAAGCTCCGTTTGTGTCAAATGTGGTTCTTCTTTCTCTCTCCCTCTTTATCTTCCCATTTCACCGCTCTATTCTACCTTTTATCTTCCTTTCCATCCTCTCTTCCGCTCTACAACTCCCGAGCTCCTCTTTCCCACCTTGTACAACTTACGTTATGATGTTTTGAAAACCAGCCATAAAACTGCTTATTCTGCCTTTGTTAATAAGCAATAACATATAATAAAATATTTAATGGCACACAAACTCGTGTCTCTTCTACATGTTTGCAATAAAGTTTCTTGCGGTAACCGCTTTAGATACACGGGTAATGGTATGGAAACGTGTTATAAATTCTTAAATATGGTTTCGTTCGCAGAGAACGTGGTTCTATTCCTGGCTATGGGGTACCGATTTTAAGTCGACCCTAGGAGCGATTTACTTCTCACCAGCTCATCTGAGGTATTTCCAAGTCCACGGTAAAAGCTATAGGTCCTCTCGTTATATCGCTAGCCGTATTGCCATCCTACAATCGGAGGTAACAGACATCGTCCGCGGCTGTCTCCAGTTAATGAATGCGTCCAGGCGTCGCTTGGTGGAAGCAGGTTTCCCCGAAAGTCATCGATTATATGGGAATAGTATATTATGTAACAAGACTATAGTAACTTGTTTCATATGTTCATACGAGCGTCTTAATTACCTTGTAGCCAAGTTACATATGACTATTTTTGGTCGACCACATAATTTCAAAGCTTTGAGACTTTACAAAGACATCTTACCTTGTTAATTAAATGCTGATCGGATGGAGCACGTTGAGCGTTGCGAGAAGTGCAACAGATGGCAGTACTGTCGAGTTCACGCTGTGTTTATTGATTTGTTGCAGGTAACGTAGATACATTGAACAATATTGAAGCAATATTTATATTATTTAAATACACATATTCCATTGTTTACCTGGGAAATGGATGCTAGTAAACTACTGCTTTGAAGGCGTTAAAAGGTGCGCGCGCCGCCGAGTGAGATGATAATGAGTCGCTCAAGTATAATAGATGCCATTATAGTTCACTTACGTCACATGTGATCAGCGTATTATAGTGCGGTCGACATATTAATTGAGCTGAAATTTGCAAGTTGCAACATTCTTGTCAGAAGCATTGTCCTTATAAACTTTAATTACACCTTCTAACTCTTTTCGAATTTTTATTTTGCGCCCCACGAGAATTCCGCTTCCCTTTAAGGAAATTAATTAAATGCAAAAGTGGGACCTAAAGTATATATCAAGTTTCATAACAATTGGTTCGACCAATAAAACTAGCACACACAGCCAAAAACAAACACTATATACATTCGCATCAGTTATTCATTCAAAATGGAAAATTACCAGATAAACGTTGTCACGGGTTAGTTATATAGATGATAATTGTGTAGAAGAGAAAGTTATGTTTTCTATAACTTTGGAAATAGTCTCGCTGTTTAACCGCGCAGGGTTGCCAGCTCCAGCAGCGGTCTACGTGTGTGCCGGAATGAAAGATTGAATGGAATTATATCCCAGTGATTTATTCTGTGATTGGGGCATCGGAAATGCGATGAATCAACGGCAGATGATCTTGGTGGGATGTGACGCTACACGAGTGTTCCGGACAGCTCTGTTCTGTACTGCCCTTCGTATTAGTACGTCAAAATAAACAACGCGGCCCTTTGTTTCTTTTCCCCGTTTAACATGTACGGACATTTTCATGTAAAACAGAATGCGCATCACAAAGTTGTGAAGAATATCAAATGCAGATATTTGTGCAATTTGAAATCTTCTTTTCTAAAGTGTATCCCATGAATAATGCTGAGGATCGAAGTCGATTATTCTCGGGACCTGAACCGTTGGAGTAATAATTATATGTTATCGAAACTTTTAATTAGAAAGCGTTTAGCCATTGTAGCAATGCATTCGTAGACTTGACATTTTGGAAACAGTTGTAGGTTTTAAAAACCAGCTGCATTAAGTTCCGTTGATTTTCTCAACACTGAGTATTATTAAAACACAGCAGAATGACAGCTCTGTTCGCGTTTTTCATTTAAATGCGTCAGCAACTTTCTCACTGTTTTTCCTTTTTTTCTTTCTTCTTTTTCACTATTCCACCGTCTCTGACTTTATCCCTCCCTTTCTCCCGTCTCTCTGTGCAACTTGCATAGCGTTTGATGGTTTAGCAACTGGCAATAAAACTGCGTTTTTGAGGTGCAAATGCAAATTAAAACACAAGTGAGGGCTTTAAGAGTACTTAACCTTTGACTCTTCCTTATGCTTGCATTGGGATGGGAATAGCTGGTTTAGGTATACGAATAATGGAAAGGAAAATGAATATAACTTTTAGTGATCCTATCGAAACCTTGTAGATAACAGAATTTATTGTAGAATATTAGCTTATAAAGTTAATTATGAACACACACACATGATAATGAAAATAACATTCCATTTGTAACAGTGACTTACAGTGCACATTTATGTGGGATCACACTAACCCAAGGGCTTGTACAGAGGATGCAGCGTTATTCTCATTGCCCAAATCCATCTGGGTTGTCTATATCAACTTCCAGCAGTTTTTTTTCTAGTATGAAATCGGCCGCAATTTACCTGATACCTGTTTGCCTGATTTTATCAGCGTTTACAACTTTTATGAGAAAAAAAACAAAGCAAAACAAAATATGGCCAAGTTGCTTTCTGTTGTTTTATAGCAGGTATCCTATCTGCGTAACATCATAGCCAACATTATAAACAAGTTGAAAGGCAGATTAATAAACATTTTCCACCCTATTTTATAACTTAGAACTGGTAGCCCCAGCTAGAGCTAAAAGTTAGGTTGCATACGGGGTGAAGCACACACATACCCCACAATATAACTTCCTACTCTAAGCGATATTATATTTTTATAATCTTTGGGCCCATAGTAGTATGTGTAACACCAGTTCCTCTTTGTGTAGTTTCAGATCTTAACATTCTCCTATAAAGTTGCAGTGTTATCATAAAACATGCAGTTTGAAGTAGTTGTTGTAGTCCCACTGCTGGAGAAAGTAGTTTAATTGTTGTAGTTGTTGCACCAACTTGAAGCTCTTTTAGACCACACACGTAATGGATGCCAATTTTGCGGGAGATTGTTTCTTGGAGTGTTCGTCCCACGGTGACTTTTCCGGTGGCCTTCGCCCCACGTTTACTTTTTTATTTATATATCTGTATGCATACCTCGGCTGCGTCATTAGTATCTTTTAGAACACGTATCTCTTAGCAGGGCTGGTATGGCTAAACAATGAAGACTTACACAAATTATAATTGTATTGTACTTTGTTTATTAATCCTTCACACGACTAAATAACACTTCACTGATGTATCCTACTGTAGAGCTGCGAGATTATTGTTAATTGTACTGTTAACACGTAAACTTTATATTATTCTCACCGCAATGAATTTTCATGTCTCACACTGAACCTGTACCATACCGAACCTAAACTGGACTGCTTGGTCACGCTTTCTTGTAGCGTCTACTGCTTGAATTTGTATATTTTCTCTATTTCAAGTCTCTGATTGGCTAAGCCTACTCCAATAGAATATCTTTATTTAACTTTGAGCTTCTCTAGTTTTTGATTGGGTATTTATAAACTGTTTTAAATTTTACATTATTATTGTTCCAAGAATCATTAGTAGCCTTTTTAAACTTTCTAATTTATTGTTGCCTCAAGGTTACCTCATTGTTAGCAACTTTCGGCTTTTACTTTGTAATTCTGTTAGCTACGGAAGGCAGCTTGCTTCTATTCTCACAGCTCCTACATTGTTAAAACTACGTAATACATTCACATAACATTATTATACCTGTACATAATAATATAAACATAGTACAATGACTGTTACATACACTTTATATATTATATTATACACATATTGCTTTAAGGCGGGCTGTTATTAAACTTTATATTATATAATTAGACTGATATCATTTAAGTGTTAAAACTATTGCCTCAAATTTTCAGTCAAATCACCGAATTGACATTTGGCTGATGTTTAAGAATAAACATTCTAAGATGTTAATACCGGCTTTGTTTGTAGCTGCCGATTAGAGTAGGAGTTACTTCTAATGTGTGCTTCATACACACGATTATGTTAACACATTGATTGTACTTTAAACCCTCTGTGCATATGTACCCACCAAGATGTTCCTGCACGTTGCCTTCTCCCTGTTCGTACCGTAAGTATACCTTGTGCGTGGAGAAGGCGGAGAACTGTGCCGATGGACATGGCATAGCCCCGAGTGAAATGCAAACAAATGCCGAAAGTGTGCAATTTACTTTAAAAATCATTAAATTAGAAACGGTTCTTAACACAGAAAATTCATATGAAGTTTCGGAAAATACATGGGCATTTTCAGAGGTATTGCATGAAAACTCCAGCATTAGGAACATTTGAATATGCGAAAGTGCTAACAAAAAGAATTTCAAGAACTCAAAAAACGTTTTGATTGCAGATGTTCACTTTATAAGTCAAGCATACATAATATCAAATGTAAAAGCGAATTTTCGAATACGTTCTGAATTTTTGAGTGCGCCACCAAAATGTCTATGCTATCAGATTTTCACTAAATTTAAATGGTGAGATTGCTTAAATAACCTTAAATAACTACAAATAGCTACATTCTGTTCCCATCATTTTTGTCACCGTTACTTCTGGATTATATCATGCTTCTGATATTTCCTTTGGTAGATAGCATAGCGGTTCCTGCTTAGGCTGAGGAACCTGTTACTTTATTCCGTTATTTTTGTCACCGTTACGTTACTTCTGGAACACATCCTGCTTCTGATACTTCTGTTGCTATATATTATAGCGGTTCCTGCTGAGGCTGAGGAACGTGTTACTTTGCCCGTTATTTTTGTCACCGTTACTTCTGGATCACATCCTGCTTCTGATATTTCTGTTGCTATATAATATAGCGGTTCCTGAGGAACTTGTTATTTTCTCTCCCCGTTGCTCCACCAGTTACTTTTTGTAAGAGATACCATGCCTAACCCCACTATGCACTAACTGCAACTCTGCTCAACTGCTAATTTGGAGAACTAACATAGGTTACGGTCCCACTGTCACGAAGGACCCCCTCATGTGGCGTGAAACACGTGCTATAAGAACGTATCTATCATTCCCATCATGTTCAGTCTAACGTGAAGCGATCACACTGAAGAAGAATGGCTGGAACAATATGACTGTTGGCGTTTGAAGGAAAAGGAACATTTTTCACCTTTACTGACACTACAGCCCATGAACAAGGTTTCAGTCACTGCTACGTATCCTGTGATGGTAGTGTATGTTCTCATTCCATGTTTTGCTATACATCTTCCACGTATCAGATCTAACCCTTCTTGCATCTCTAGATGGCCATACAACAATCGTTTTCACCTTTGTTTCTCTCAAAGATTCACAAGTTACAATCGCTTCAACCTGCCTTTTTAATCACTGACACCTTGTTCGTATGTACATTTACCGCTGCCTCTGAACTGCACACTTACAATCATTGCATGTATGCTTTTGGTAAGCCATTTAATTCAACAACACTTACGAAGTTGCAATAAAACATTTCCTGCCTTTCTAACTTCTAGTAACGCCTCATATATGGTGTTTAAGCCATTTTTTCTGTATATTTATCCCAAATCTGTGTGCACTAAATGTAGTCCAGTTAAATGCTTCACTTATTAGAAGAGGATCGAGGGGATTTGCATAGTTCCAGAAATAGGAAATAAATGTCATCACCATATCTATCAGCAGACAAATCTCAAAACGTTCAATTGTTTTTGCACAACGTTTTGCGGAACTACATATCTAATGAAATTTCCTGCATTGTTACATTACGCTGATATCCCCCTAAGGTATTTTCTGCAGTTACAAACTTGCGTAAAGTGCGCTGTTTCTCTTAAATTTTATATATTAGTGTTATAGATAATGGAATTTACTGACATAGAGGAATAGCACATGCATATAGTCATAAACGCAATTAAATAAGAATGAAATATTCAATCTTATGGCCGGTATCAGAAACATTTGAATAACCTCCCTTTTCCCCTGTTTTAGATGGTTCAAGCTGAAAAGCTCTCAGTGTACGCGGTGGTCTTCATGTGTTTGCGTTCCAAAATTTAGGGCGTTATGTCTCGCTACACCTGAATGATCATGGGCTGTAGATCCACAAAACAGCTACGCAGTTTCAATTTATCACTTTTAGATATATAATACCTCCAAATGCAACTGATTTCATTGCTTTTAATTCCTGACATTATTTAATTGGTTCTTTTTAATAAGTTGAGTGGGCAAACCGTTGTTCTTGACCCTTTTTCTAGAAGGACGAAATACTAAACGATAATAAGGAAGTGTTATATTCAAAGATTTAAATCATACTTTAAGCTCTCCTTGTTTGCAAGATGACCAACAATTCGTAATTAGCAAAGCAACTGTGTGATATTCTGTGAAGTTTCCTTGATCGCTTTTTCCAGTCCAGTTGAAGCAAAAGGTTCCATGTCTGCAGTAATGCAGAGCTGGTGAAAACGCCTTCGTACCCCAAGTCCAAGAAAACGTGCAATTTGTACGACATGCACCAGCAGCACTTAGACAAGGAATGGAAATAGAAGGGTTGCCGTTTGAGGGAAGTGGCGGATCACCTGTTTACCACCCTTGCTGTACAAGAGATCCGAGGTCTCTCCGTTTAACTGTGATCAAAGGTTATTTGAAACCGTAATATGTGCTATCCTCATTTCTGCTCTTAAGGGGATGGTATTCCTTTGGGTATTTCGTAATTTAACTTAATGATTTATATTATAACTTTGTAACACTGAAGAATATAGCTCTAAAATGGCATATTTAGTAATATGGATCAAAAATGGCAAGAAGGAAGAAAAACTCGTTGATTCAGACGAAGTAATGTTGAAACACAAAACTTGAGTGCGAATATGTTGCTTCTCTGTGTCGTATATAAACCTCTGTGTATATCAAAACGAGAGTTTCTCAGGAAGTAAACCAAGAAACTGAAGGAATATAACAGCAGAATAAATGTATGCTTTGTCACCTCTGAGCTGAGCATTTGTAAACAGACTTCGTTAAAATGCAAGAACGGAAATTCTGAAAGGCCCGCGAAGTGAAGTCTTTAGCTTAATGTTACCGGAAGATGTTGAACACAGCTTGGGAACCCCAGATTCACCTCCTTATCTTTCCGATCGATTCTGCTAAGAAGAAACAGCTGGGAACTGAAAATATCCCGAGTGAGAGAGAGGGGGGCCCCTTTGCAGAGTTTCTACGTGGTTATGGGAGCTGTTAATTAACAAGCCCTGAGCCGGCTTTAAGCGAGCATTAACACAGCTAAAGACGTTAGGCAAGAATGGATAGATGTGATTTCACCTCCTTTCTTAGCGAGGAAGGAAGGACTAACTTGTTACAGAATCAACGTAGAGACTCTGAAACCAGCATTCCAGTTTTGTCTGCAGGAACATTGCATTTCCATGTTCTCAGCCAAAGAACGGCAATAGGCTAGTTGTTATGCATCGGACGTAACATTAAAGGGCTAATTAAGAGAATTTAATCGCCAGAACGTTTCTCACTTATAACAGCATTAGGAGAATCTCTTAAATGCAACACTTTCACAGACAAACACCCCAACAGGATACTTGTCAATTGGACAAATCGATGACTACAACGATCTGGTCGCAGGTGTTGTGAAGCTTTTAAATAAAATGTGCTTTACGATGCACGGATAAGATGCGTGATATAAATTTCTTTTGAATAATCGGAGCAAAACTTTGATGCGTTTCATCCCCACAGCCTTGCAAAATGTCGCTATTAATGAAGTATTGTGTAAAAGCTGAAATATATATCTGCTCAAACTGTGTCGAATCGGTTGCTGATACCTAATCACATTTATTATAAGAAAGGGATTTTCCTTTGAAGTGTCTTTATTACCTTCTCTTCTACGTATAGTAAACAGGGGAAGTTCCTATTGTATTCCACCCAAAAATTCCATGTCGATATTTCACCAGAAATATACGTTTTGAGGCACCCTGAACACAAAAGAATTTTTTTTAGAAAAACGCCCGTATGTGTGTGTGTGTGTGCTTGTGAAAAGCGTAACTCAAAAACAAAAGATCGGATAAATACCAAATTAAGTATTTAAGTTAAGTGCCTTCCAGAGATGTGACACGAAGATTTTCAAGAAAGTCCCCCACCCCAACTACCCTTTACATGGAACATTTTTCGAGATGTTTGGTGAGAATACTAAAAGTGAAGTTTTACAAGTGTTCGGTTTGACAGGGAATGACTCATTAACCTAGTGTTCGTTGCTGTTATTTTGTTCAGTATAAGATGGAAACGGTCCTGAACAAGAGGAATGAGATAGCTGTGAGCACGGTTACAAGCCACCACTGACTTCACTGTTTGGGCACGTAGACGCATTAGCTTAGTGTTTGTTGCTGTTATGTTGTTCAGCATAACATGGAAAGCAACCTTGTTAAGAGATGATGGGATAGCTGTGAGCTTGGCTACAAGACACCACCAACTTCACTCTTTGGGCACATAGGCACGTTAGCTTGGTGTTTGTTGCTGTTATGTTGTTCAGCATAACATGGAAAGCAACCTTATTAAGAGATGATGGGATAGCTGTGAGCTTGGCTACAAGACACCACCAACTTCACTCTTTGGGCACATAGGCACGTTAGCTTCGTGTTTGTTGCTGTTATGTTGTTCAGCATAACATGGAAAGCAACCTTATTAAGAGATGATGGGATAGCTGTGAGCTTGGCTACAAGACACCACCAACTTCACTCTTTGGGCACATAGGCACGTTAGCTTAGTGTTTGTCGCTGTTATGTTGTTCAGCATAACATGGAAAGCAACCTTGTTAAGAGATGGTGGGATAGCTGTGAGCTTGGCTACAAGACACCACCAACTTCACTCTTTGGGCACATAGGCACGTTAGCTTAGTGTTTGTCGCTGTTATGTTGTTCAGCATAACATGGAAAGCAACCTTGTTAAGAGATGATGAGATAGCTGTGAGCTTGGCTACCAGCCACCACTGACTTCACTCTTTGGGCACATAGGCACGTTAGCTTGGTGTTTGTTGCTGGTATGTTGTTCAGCATAACATGGAAAGCAACCTTATTAAGAGATGATGGGATAGCTGTGAGCATGGCTACAAGACACCACCAACTTCACTCTTTGGGCACATAGGCACGTTAGCTTAGTGTTTGTTGCTGTTATGTTGTTCAGCATTACATGGAACGCAACCTTATTAAGAGATGATGAGATAGCTGTGAGCTTGGCTACCAGCCACCACTGACTTGACTCTTTGGGCACATAGGCACGTTAGCTTAGTGTTCGTTGCTGTTATGTTGTTCAGCATTACATGGAAAGCAACCTTATTAAGAGATGATGGGATAGCTGTGAGCTTGGCTACCAGCCACCACTGACTTGACTCTTTGGGCACATAGGCACGTTAGCTTGGTGTTTGTTGCTGTTATGTTGTTCAGCATAACATGGAAAGCAACCTTATTAAGAGATGATGGGATAGCTGTGAGCTTGGCTACCAGCCACCACTGACTTGACTCTTTGGGCACATAGGCACGTTAGCTTAGTGTTCGTTGCTGTTATGTTGTTCAGCATTACATGGAAAGCAACCTTATTAAGAGATGATGGGATAGCTGTGAGCTTGGCTACCACCCACCACTGACTTGACTCTTTGGGCACATAGGCACGTTAGCTTGGTGTTTGTTGCTGTTATGTTGTTCAGCATAACATGGAAAGCAACCTTATTAAGAGATGATGGGATAGCTGTGAGCTTGGCTACAAGACACCACCAACTTCACTCTTTGGGCACATAGGCACGTTAGCTTAGTGTTTGTCGCTGTTATGTTGTTCAGCATAACATGGAAAGCAACCTTGTTAAGAGATGGTGGGATAGCTGTGAGCTTGGCTACAAGACACCACCAACTTCACTCTTTGGGCACATAGGCACGTTAGCTTAGTGTTTGTCGCTGTTATGTTGTTCAGCATAACATGGAAAGCAACCTTGTTAAGAGATGATGGGATAGCTGTGAGCTTGGCTACAAGACACCACCAACTTCACTCTTTGGGCACATAGGCACGTTAGCTTCGTGTTTGTCGCTGTTATGTTCAGTGCAACTGACACTCAGACAAGTAAAGAGCTTACAGACTATGCATGGTTTCAGCCGACTGTGTCGGTTCCGTGCGTGTAATTCGATTGCTATTTCACCTCTCAGCAACGTTCAGTTTAACAAACAAAGAGCAAAAGTCTGAACACCTCTAGTGCTGAAGCAGAAAACCATGCTAATAAACAATTCAGTAAATACTGCTCGTAGCCATGGAGTCTCGACTGTTTCACAAATGGCTAATGTGTGGATCTACATATGGTACTGACTCTTTTTGTCTGTTATCCTGTGTTTTCAAGTATTTAACTTAAACTATGGATTTTATTACATATCTAATTTGGTTTGTTGATCGGCTTGTCTTCTGGATTAAATTTTTTAAATAAAAATAGTAAGACTGATTTTGAAATGGTTCTTTAGCACTACTGTCGCTTCATTACAACTGAAATTTATCTCATGGCTTTCATTTGGAGTTGTTAAAATGCACGAACTGGACTTTAAAGTGATTTTCGTTTCTACTGTTGCTACAGATTGCTTCTCAGGATTTTATTTGAGTAAAGTAGATTCACAATAATCTCTACTCATTGTACGAACGTTGCTTTTGAAGGCACCAATAATGTTAGCTATTTTAGTTTTTATGTAGCTTTATATGTGTAAATTTGCATTCTTGGTTTATGCCTTTTTGTTTCTCTCGTGTTCTTCCACTCGCACACAGCATTGTCATGTGCTTTCATGTAAACTAATGAATAATATTGTGACTGTTCAGTTTTTCAATTGTCACGTCTCTAAGTTCTCAATGTCGCTTCACTGCTTTTAACTAGTTCAGCTTCACTGGGAGTTCACGTTGTCACTTCATAATGCGAACTAGTTCGATTTCCCCATCACTTCATTTTCCTTCTTGACGTAGAGGCGTAATGCAATACGCACGACGTAGCCACTTCTTCCGGACGGTTCACTCGCTGGAGAGTCGAACACAAGATTTCTTCAATTTATTTTACAGCAGCAGCAGCTCTCACTTCACGTCACAGCAGTCGCCACAAAGTCATTTGCAGAACCGCACTCGATGTCGCACCAGAATCGCACGCGCTAACTCGCTCATTGACTGTTACTCTCTCCCTCCTCTCGCGAGAACATTCGCTTACATAGCCAGTGAAATCTTCCATAGAACATTCTAGAACTATCTGGAGGTGAGGGGGGAAGAAACTTCCAGAAGATTTTGGTTATCAGCCGATAACGCTCCCGGTGTTTACGCTGGCGAGCTCTACTTATCGCTGTTTATCTCCGACATTCCGGCGCCGAACTTCCGATAACCTTGGGTCATAGCCGCTGCGTCGCAACATAATGACGTGGAGTTTATATGAATCCGGAATCATTGTAAAATAAGTGAGATTATAAACTCATGCTGTTCATAACAAAATGGTCTACAAACTGCAGGAGTCCGTTGTTCAGGAAAGAAGTGAAACTACTATAAAAAGGTAATATACAACGTGATTACAAACCTACAATTTGTCCTAATGCTGCCACCAAAAAGCTAACCATAAAATTCCGAAGTGGTTGGGCCTTCGCAATGCAGGGTTTGGCGGCCCAAAGCTGGACTTGGCCCTCACCTACTGATTCTCAACTCCATGTTTAACATTTCCAGCGCTCTTTCGCAAATCTCTGATGCTGCTGCTAAGACTTTTTATTTTTCGAATTTCAAGTTTAGCTCGGAGGAGCTGCCTTTCATATTTCTCTTTCATAATTCTTATTTAGCATATTAAAGCGTATCTCAGGTGAACAATACGTTTCCAATTTCTGAGAGGCACAATAAGAATCGTGACTCACTCAGCCCTTGTCCGTTTTTTATTATAATTTGCATTCAGAGATGTTCCCTCTCTGGAACTTTGTCTGCATTGTTTCGCACGTATAAGAACACCATATCCTGTGGACGAAGAGCGGCCATGGTCTTGAGAGTACAATACCTGTCTTGTGACAGTTACAGAATTTGAAATATTACTAACTTACATGGGAGGGAGGGAGGGAGGGAGGGGGTGAAGAAGGAACCTAATCTTCCAAGCCTCTACTGAGAATGTTCTGTCTCACGGTATTAGTAAAATAAGCAATCCATACAATTGGTGGTAATAATGGAGAGAGTTATGATATCATTTGAAGGAGGAAGGATTGGATTGGATTAGCTTGTGAAGCGAAGGGGATTCGGCACCGATCCAGGGATAAGGATATTGTACGACGCCCCCGGGAGGGAGTGATGGCACAGCAATGACAGGGCAGACTGGGGACTCTGCCCTATACATGGTCCGACCCCCCTTTCCCCAATAACCAGCCGAAGGCCGAGGGACGGAGAAAGTTCATAGATAGCATCGTTTTCCCTGCCACGCCGCACCGAAACGCCATCGTCGACACTTTCAACCCTGAAATAGATCTATCGGGGTGAAGGATGAATTTAATAATTAATGGAAAAAATGGAGGGACAAGAAACTCGGGGATGAAAGAAACCACTCCAGTATTCACCTGACGACCCGAGAAAACCCCAGAAAAAAATCATGGGTCGGAGTGCGCGGTTACCGGGAATTAAACTTGGGACCTCTCGAATGCGAGTCGCAAGCGTTACCACGGCGCCATCTCGCTCAGTAAGGAAAAAGGATAATTTCGACCCGGGACATTCCCAAAATGTAACTGATGTTTCTGCTAGTAGCAGTGTCCTGACTGAAACTTCGTTTTATATTTATGTTATTCTATTTTTGCCACAGAATGCACCAGAAAGAAAACAAAGAGTCTATGTCCGTAATAAACAACGTGACATAACACCAGCATAGCCTGTACATTGTTGGCTAGAGGTTCCACCATGTTTATTAGCAATTTGCAGCAGATATTTTGGGAGGCGGTCGTTTTATGACCCTTTGACCCTAAGATGTGGTTAGTGAAGAACAGATTATGTCCCTAGTTGGGAGACTCCGTATGCTTTCATAACATAGAAAAACGAAAGGTACACAGTTTTCTTTTGATGATGAAAGGGGATGTACCACATACACACATATATATACACATAGACATATATATATATACACATAGACATATAAATCAATATTAAACAAGAATTGTACATAATAATATAATTCACAAAGAAAGATGTTAGATTATTTAGCAACCAAGAATTGTAAAAAGCAGATTGTAACTTAGATAAGTAAGGGACGGGCGAGCTAGCTAATTCCAGGTAAAAGATAATTCTAGGTAGAGCCCACCTTTCACCAAGCTAATGAGCAAGGAACTTGAAGCAATATGGAGAAATGGAAAGAGACAGATATAGAAAAGAAAGAGACAGAGATAAAGAATCTGCTACCGGACGCGTCACTGGGACGCGTACGTGAAAAACTTTGGAGCAGAATATTTTCATACATAATAAGGTAACGCGGTCTGAGGACCAATTAGAAATGCCGTTACATTTCGAGGCGCGGGGGTGGGCGGCATTAGGTTTAGGTATAAAAGGGGAAAGAAAGCCCCAATTTTCTCTCTCTTATAGAATCTCGTGGACACAGTGATACTCTCTGGACGACGGATGCACGCGTGTGCATTGGATGGGAAGTGTGTGCAGTTAGACTAGGCTCCTAATTATTATTATGGTGGGAATTGTTATAATGGGAAAAGCTAGCTGCACATAAGTATTTATTTTGTAATAAACCACTTTTTAAGGGAAATGCAGTGCAATTTAATTTGCCTCACCTACGAAAACCCTGAGACCAGTGAAATTAGTTAGATAGGGAATGGAGACCAGGACGCTGCAGCAGAGGGCATCAACCAGAGCAACAACGCTTTCCCGCTACAACATGGAGAAACCAGCAGCCGGAGACCAGGACACTGCAGCACAGGGCATCAACCAGAGCAACAACGCTTTCCCGCTATAACATGGAGAAATGAGCAGCCGGAGACCAGGACACTGCAGCACAGGGCATCAACCAGAGCAACAACGCTTTCCCGCTATAACATGGAGAAATGAGCAGCCGGAGACCAGGACACTGCAGCACAGGGCATCAACCAGAGCAACAACGCTTTCCCGCTACAACATGGAGAAACCAGCAGCCGGAGACCAGGACACTGCAGCACAGGGCATCAACCAGAGCAACAACGCTTTCCCGCTATAACATGGAGAAATGAGCAGCCGGAGACCAGGACACTGCAGCAGAGGGCATCAACCAGAGCAACAACGCTTTCCCGCTACAACATGGAGAAACCAGCAGCCGGAGACCAGGACACTGCAGCACAGGGCATCAACCAGAGCAACAACGCTTTCCCGCTATAACATGGAGAAATGAGCAGCCGGAGACCAGGACACTGCAGCACAGGGCATCAACCAGAGCAACAACGCTTTCCCGCTATAACATGGAGAAATGAGCAGCCGGAGACCAGGACACTGCAGCACAGGGCATCAACCAGAGCAACAACGCTTTCCCGCTACAACATGGAGAAACCAGCAGCCGGAGACCAGGACACTGCAGCACAGGGCATCAACCAGAGCAACAACGCTTTCCCGCTACAACATGGAGAAACCAGCAGCCGGAGACCAGGACACTGCAGCACAGGGCATCAACCAGAGCAACAACGCTTTCCCGCTACAACATGGAGAAACCAGCAGCCGGAGACCAGGACACTGCAGCACAGGGCATCAACCAGAGCAACAACGCTTTCCCGCTATAACATGGAGAAATGAGCAGCCGGAGACCAGGACACTGCAGCACAGGGCATCAACCAGAGCAACAACGCTTTCCCGCTACAACATGGAGAAACCAGCAGCCGGAGACCAGGAAACTGCAGCAGAGGGCATCAACCAGAGCAACAACGCTTTCCCGCTACAACATGGAGAAACCAGCAGCCGGAGACCAGGACACTGCAGCACAGGGCATCAACCAGAGCAACAACGCTTTCCCGCTACAACATGGAGAAACCAGCAGCCGGAGACCAGGAAACTGCAGCAGAGGGCATCAACCAGAGCAACAACGCTTTCCCGCTACAACATGGAGAAACCAGCAGCCGGAGACCAGGACACTGCAGCACAGGGCATCAACCAGAGCAACAACGCTTTCCCGCTACAACATGGAGAAACCAGCAGCCGGAGACCAGGACACTGCAGCACAGGGCATCAACCAGAGCAACAACGCTTTCCCGCTACAACATGGAGAAACCAGCAGCCGGAGACCAGGACACTGAAGCACAGGGCATCAACCAGAGCAACAACGCTTTCCCGCTACAGTGAATTTAAAATTGTTGTTACCACATATGCAGAACACAAAACAAATGGAACATGTTACATTTAATTGGTTACGTCAAACGGTTTTTGAGATAGTAATTATTTTATTTATAACTAATTGTGTTTCATATGGTGATAAAAATGACCGCTATAGCAAACAGTTTATTATAGTTGTCCTAAAATGTGATATTCAACTTCAAATACCTGTATAAAAAGCTGCTTAGGCATCGGTTTTCTGCTAGATAAAGAGGTTGTTATGTGTAGGTTATTGAATGTTTCAATTGCACCAATTTGAGTTACGCCAAAAAATATATAGAATAATATAAATAATGATAATTGCAAATCAGCTGCTGAAAAGCTCTTCTGAAGTTACAAATATTTAAATTCAAAGCTCCAGGAACTCCTTGAAAAAGAGAAAACCGTACTCCAAGTTTAACAACTTACCCTATTTAAGTGCCACCAGGACATTTAAATGTGTAGCATTAAAGCGCAGGGTATAAGTAAGAACGTAGGTTTTCACGGCCGGTGTCACAATTATAACTAATATGATTTTCCGGGCTGTTATGCCGTGGTCTGCTGAAGAAAGATTTCCCAGACGTTTCGTCCACAACTGCGGTGGACATCTTCAGTGGCGCGGACGAAGTCTTCTCGGTGAAAGTATCGCAGCGTCTGATGCGTTGGCCGTTAGTGCCGCTCTCTTCATAGTGTGAGCGCTCTCTGCTGATTGGCCCGCTGGTATGAGGGGGCTGGCGCCGGCTGTGTTGTTGCTCTCTTCTGATTGGCTCGCAGTGTTTTTCGGTTTTGTATGACCTTTCTTGTTTTTGATGACTAGATGCCAGTTACTGTTGAGTTTCAATGCTTCTTCTTTCCTATTGAAATTATTGGGATGTTTATAAATCTCTATTGCTTCGCGTTGTAGCCGGGTATGGTAATGCTTTATGGAGGAAAGAATGTTGGTGACCTGAAATCTAATGATGTGTTCGCCCTCGGCTTCAATGGCATGTTCGGCGACTGCCGATTTTTCTGTATGGCCCAGGCGGCAGTTCCTTTTGTGTTCGCTCAGTCTGGTGTTAGCGCTCCGCTGTGTGGTACCAATGTACACTGAACCACACGAACACGCTGAACGGCACGCTGGGTCATACTGTCTACCGCAAACCCACACACACAGACCGTTACCTTAACAAGTACTCCAACCACCATCCTAGACAAAAACGTGCTATGATTAAGACACTCGCAAACCGTGCTTCCCGTATTTGTGAACCACACTTACTTCCACAAGAAATCCCACACCTAGAAACAGCTCTACAATCAAATGGTTATTCAGTCCAAGAGGTGAGAAGAGCCTGCCGTCCGGCCAAGCCCCGACCGGCTACTCAGGACCAACCCAAAAGCAAGTCCATCGTCTTTCTGCCATATTTCAGAAATGTCACTGACGGTATTGAACACATACTTCAACGTCATAACGTCAAAACAGTATTCAAACCTACAAGACAATTAAACAGCCTACTGCGCTTTTCCAAAGACCCCCGAGACCCCCGGTCATCGGCCGGTGTTTACCGTATTCCCTGTTCGTGTGGTTCAGTGTACATTGGTACCACACAGCGGAGCGCTAACACCAGACTGAGCGAACACAAAAGGAACTGCCGCCTGGGCCATACAGAAAAATCGGCAGTCGCCGAACATGCCATTGAAGCCGAGGGCGAACACATCATTAGATTTCAGGACACCAACATTCTTTCCTCCATAAAGCATTACCATACCCGGCTACAACGCGAAGCAATAGAGATTTACAAACATCCCAATAATTTCAATAGGAAAGAAGAAGCATTGAAACTCAACAGTAACTGGCATCTAGTCATCAAAAACAAGAAAGGTCATACAAAACCGAAAAACACTGCGAGCCAATCAGAAGAGAGCAACAACACAGCCGGCGCCAGCCCCCTCATACCAGCGGGCCAATCAGCAGAGAGCGCTCACACTATAAAGAGAGCGGCACTAACGGCCAACGCATCAGACGCTGCGATACTTTCACCGAGAAGACTTCGTCCGCGCCACTGAAGATGTCCACCGCAGTTGTGGACGAAACGTCTGGGAAATCTTTCTTCAGCAGACCACGGCATAACAGCCCGGAAAATCATATTAGTTATAATAGCAGGGTATAAGCGTTATAAAAATGATTAAATCCGTGGCCTACTAACCCAGCTGCCGACCTCACGCTCACATCCCCATGGCGGAGGTGGATCATCATCCAGACGATACAGGGAGATGTGGTCAGTACAATAATTCCTCAGCCGGAATGTTTGTTTTCGTGACCTACAGATCACTACTTATCGTAGTAACTCTTCAAATTCATCACGGTGCTAAGTGTCACAGGTCCTATGCAATGATTTAACCTTTTACCTGCCAATGTGCCCAAGTGGGAGCATTAAATGATTTTGAAGTTTTGAGTAAACTGAAATAAAATTGTTGTTGTTTTTCTTCTTTAATATCAATTTGAGGTCTGTTTTTAATTTTTATAACATTAGTTCACCATTTGTAATAATCATTAATTTTATAGAAAATCATCAGATTATGCTAAAGTGGCTGAATCTCCCTTCATAAATGTATATTTCTCTAATTACCTCTAGTTCAATTACTCTATTTTTAGCTGAGGATAAGGCAACAGAGAGCACAAACATTATAATACATGTAAGAAAGTGTATTTCTGTTTCATTTCTGATTGCATGGGCTAAATTTGTAACAGTATTCCCAAACGGGAACATTGGCGGTTCGAATATAATATTTATACAGGATGTTGGAAATAACTAGTAGAATGAAACTTGAGAAGAGTGTACATTTCCCATTGTTGTGAGGCAGCGTTTTCTATTATTTAACTCAATAATGGTTATAAATCTCATGCGTCTGATTGGCTACAGACAGTTCAATTGTTAGTTTTACACGTTATAGTTGTTAGTGTTTTAAACTGACAGGATGACATCGAAAAGTTTTGTCACATTAGAACAAGTTTTTGAATATCTCAATTCAGTTTTGGGTGGTGATAACCAAGATGATATTTGTCAGTTGCTCCCGGAAGAAACAGGAGATATTGCCGATGAAGAGGAAATTTAGAAGAAATTGTTCCTTTAGATGTGTGTGGTCAGTTAGTTGTGACAACTAATACAGAACAATCTACTCCACCCTGTCCTCAACTAACCACATCGAAAAAGGCTAAATAGGAGTCAAGTGTGCTTACAGAAAACCTTTCATGGAAAAAGTCCACAGTTACAGAAACTGATTCTTTAAGGGCAATGTTACAATCCAGGACTTGTCTGACAAAGCCCCAGAATTATTAGCTTTGAAGCTATAGAATTATTTGATTAAATATTGCCTGAAACATATATGGATCATCTGGCATCAATGACTTGCTGTTATGTAGCTCAGAAGGGTATAATTGTATCATACAACAAAAATGGTATAGCTCAATTTGTTTGATTGCTTCTAATCAACAGCTTCCATTCCGTACCCAAACAAGATATGCATTGGTCAACAGCTGAAGATGTTACTATGTCAATTGTTCCAACGGTAATGTCAAGTTCCGTGATATAAAGAGATATTTCCACGTCATGGACAATACTCAGTTGAAACAAGACGACAAATCTGGAAACATTTCACCAATTTATGAAGAAGCAACAGTTTGGAATGTTTCATAAACAATTGAGTATCGACTAGTGATGGCTATCAAACTTGCAATATATTCATAAAGGGAAAACCCATTCGTTTTGACTATTGATTGCAATCTCATTACATGGTGAATTGGAGGAAACGTTATTGTATTATTGTCAATTTAACGGTGAAGTTCGGTTAAACGGTTTATCCTGGAAGTATTCAGTCTGATACATATGTGACGCAGTGGCTATGACCCAAGATTATCGGTAAATAGCCTCCGAGTAGTCGGAGATAAACAAAGATAAATAGCGCTCTCGCCAGCTACACATCGTAAGCTCTATCGTCAGACAAGTAGAATCTACTGTATTTTCCGTTTTCTTGAACGGCTAAATAAAGGAGCACTCTCGAGGGTGAGTCGGTTTGAGTTGGGCAGTGAGTTAGTAAGCGAGTGAGCGAGGCGTTTTTGATGCGGCGAAAAGTGCTGTTCTACTAGCGAGTTGGTGACGTGCAGTAATTACTGCTGCGGGGCGAGAGATTGTAGAAGTCTTGTGTTCGACTCCCCAGCGAGAGTGTTGAGTCAGTCAGTCAGTGAGTGAGCGAGTGCGTTTTTGGCGCGGCGAAAAGTGCTGTTCTACTAGCGAGTTGGTGACGTGTAGCAATTACTGCTGCGGGGCGAGAGATTGTAGAAGTCTTGTGTTCGACTCCCGAGCGAGAGTGTTGAATCAGTCAGTGAGTGAGCAAGGCGTTTCTGGTGCGGCGAAAAGTGCTGTTCTACTAACGAGTTGGTGACGTGTAATAATTGCTACTGCGGGGCGAGAGATTGTAGAAGTCTCGTGTTCGACTCTCCAGCGAGAGTGTTGAATCACTCAGTCAGTGAGCAAGGCGTTTCTGGTGCGGCGAAAAGAGCTGTTGTCCTAGCGAGTTGGTGATGTGTAGTAATTGCTACTGCGGGACGAGATATTGTAGAAGTCTCGTGTTCGACTCTCCAGCGAGAGTGTTGAATCAGTCAGTGAGTGAGTAAGGCGTTTTTGGTGCGGCGAAAAGTGCTGTTCTACTAGCGAGTTGGTGACGTGTAGTAATTGCTACTGCGGGGCGAGAGATTGTAGAAGTCTCGTGTTCGACTCCCCAGCGAGAGTGTTGAGTCAGTCAGCAGTGAGGGAGGCGTTTTTGGTGCGGCGAAAAATGCTGTTGTCCTAGCGAGTTGGTGACGTGCAGTAATTGCTACTGCGGGGCGAGAGATTGTAGAAGACTTGTGCTCGATTCCCCACTGTGTGAACCCTCCGGAAGAAGCTACATCGCGCGTATTTCACTACGCCGTTACACCAGGAAGAAAGTAAAGTGACAGAGAAAACAAAGTGAAGTGACAGGGAGAACTGAACTAGATCACATTAGTGAAGTGACAGTGAAAACCAGACAAAATTCACAATATGTTCGACGAACCTGTAAACTGTAAACCCGTTTTGTCTCAGTTTCATTCTTTTTGTTTTCGGCCAATTAGCATAATTATTTTACCTAGAAGTTGCAATTAGGAGCGGTGTTGACCTAGAACAACCAACATTAGGGTATCTTCATCTGAACGAACATTAGTAACCACTCCAACATGGCTTTCCTTTGTGGAAATCCCGGTGGGAATTGCAGGAATCTTGTAACAGTGCTGCACTGCCATATTCAACGATTTTTCTGAGCTGTATGCCAATAGGTGTTTGTTGATCATACAGCTACTGCTGTTGCGGCACTTTTGAAGAAACCCAGGAAATCCTGCACATTCTCTCCGCATTTTGGCTTGTGATTTTGTTATGAAGACGAAGACTTTTCGAGGTCGACGTTTCCAGCAGGACAGAACATCCTAGCACCAATAGAGTGATGACTGTGACCTATCCCAAAAATGACGCTGGTCAGGTGTACAATGCCCTCCAGCAGTATGAAAAGGAATGAGCGAGACTTTGTGAAGAACTGTAGGGAACTAGGAAGTCGGCCCAACTCATTTTTAGTATCGATTATTCATTAATGATTTCATAGCCCTCATAACTTGGTACAACAGAGCTGAAGGATTTAACTACGATGAAGCTGTGAGTTTGCTTTGAAGTAGAAGTAATCGTTTTAACTTGTGACGGTATAAAGTTTATTTAAGTTTGTTAGCTCCACGTTGTGGTAGCCAATTTGCGATGGTATTAGTGTTTGTTTGAAAGATGCTACTGTTTATTTGCCGCATGTATAAAAGACAATTTGTCGCGGTCACTTCGTGTTATCTTTTACTGAGCGCCTATTATTGTATTTAATATTTTTTTGTTCACTGTCCTCCGGCTAGCTATGATCTCTCGGTCAAGCAAATCTCTTAATCAGGTGTGTAAACGGAAAGGAGTTTTTATCCAAAGATAACACTGATGAAAGAATTTTGTTTTACACTTTTATTGTCGTAACATATTATGCACTTTCACATATTAATCTTGACACTCGCCAAACTGAAACTGTTATAATAACTTATTTACTGCACATTATTAATTCGCGTACTTCAACTTTTTGTGTAATTAACTTTACAACACTTGAGATTTTTTTATAACTTTGCTACGCGTACACCGTAAATCGATAAACTATGCTATGTATTCACCATGACTTTTTCTGTTGAACTCGACGACGTGTAATGTACAAATGTTTCCGATGGACTGAAGCCGACGTGTAATGTACAAATGTTTCCGATGGACTGGACGAATTTGACTCTGACCTAGCCCTTTTTATACTCCTACACCCCGATATGCCTAAAGATTATAACCGAGCTGCTATTGGTTAATAAAACGCGCCAACATTAGCGTCTATATTTATATCCAATGAAAATTACGAAAACATATGCTCTAGGGAAAAATGTTCCAGCAAATTCTAAGAAAAACGCGCCAATATTACGTCATTTGCTCGTCTCTAATAATGATAAACAGCTCACCCCCTCGCTACATTATTGCACGCTATTATTGTCAGTTTCAGTAAGGCCGTATAAAACCACTTCTCAACAATGCTTACAATCATCAAACATCTCAAATCAATGTCACACAATAATGCATATTCACACTATAATCACTCTTGACATTTACATAATTTGTGATACAAATTACTGCATCAAACTTTACACGAATGAAACGTTCTCATATCAAACCGTCTATCATAAAGCAATGACAAGTTGGTAAGCCAGTCTTTTTAATCACAAAATAAGTAATCCTCATTGCCATGTCCTTTTGTCATATTCTAGTTCGGCTATCTGTCTCGAAGCTTCTGCAGAGATCTCTTGAAATCACTTTGTCACTTTGGGAAGAACGAGTAAAGGCTTAAGTGAATGCATTATTGAGCGAGGTGGCACTGCGGTAACGCCCACTCTGACCCAGGTTTTTTCGGGGTTTTCCGCATCATCAGGCGGATGCTGGAGTGGGTTCTTTCAGCCCCCGAGTTTCCTGTTCTTCCATTTCGTTGCATTCATCATTTCATTCATACTTCAACCCGTTAGATCTGATTTAGGGTTGGAGTGTCGGCGATGTTGCTTTGGTGTGGCATAGCAGGGAAAAGGATGCTCTCTGTGGAAATTTCTCCGTCCCTCGGCTTTAGGCTGGTTATCGGGCCGCCCCTTCGGAGTGGGGTGTTCGGTCCTCTGTGTGGGACTGTGGTCCTCGTCCTGCCTGTGCGAAAAATGATCCAGTTTATGGAAAGGAACTACGTGGTCATCATATTTAGAAAATGTGTAGCAGGGAGTTAAAACCAACATTAGACATGCAAGTAGGATTAGCAAGTGCTTTTATTATCACTTTCCTTAAGACGCTTCATTACAACAGTATTAATTTTACCAAAAGAAATGGCAAAGTCTCTTTAATGTAAGAAAACATTTAGCAATATTATATTTAAGCATACCATATTAATACTCAGAAAATATATTTATACACACAGGAGTAATAAAAAGGGGACAAAAGAAGAAAAAAGTTTAAACCTTTCTTGAACAAAATTCACAGCCTTACAGATGATTTTTTCACAGGAGTGCTTCAGTGTGTTGAGTTCCACTGACCACAGCCTAGCCGTGTTAGTAACGCGTTTTGGAACGTGCTAGCAGTCACTCCATGCGCCTTGTTGTATACGGTCACCACAGGGAAATATTATATCGTTAAAAGTGCAACCTTTGAGGTGCACTTGCAACATTCTCTCTTGCTTTAGTTATTTAGTAGACATTGTGGGGAAACAATTCTAAAAATCCTATATTTTTGGTGAACTCCCCATATAAACTACTTTTAAATTTATTTCTATCAATTTCAAATTGCATCCATGAATATTCGCTAGGCATTTGAAAACATTTATTCAACATGTTTGCTTGTTGTCTCTACATTTAAATAATACTATCATTACCGATGTCATTTCATTACTGACGTCAGTGTGCAGTTTGCATTTTGCAAGTCTATTTACATCAACTGGTTTTACTATTGGATTGAACTGTGAAGCGGAGAGGATTCGGTACCGAGCCAGGAATGAGGATATTGTACCTACGCCCCACGAGGGAGAGTTGAGGTAAAGGGAGACACCGGGTGGCCGGAACCAGGAGTGACGGAGCAACAATGACAGGGTCCCTACACCTTCCAGATTAAGACGCCCTGGCAGCCGGACAGGCAGACCGGGGACTCCTCTCCCCTAAGGGGCGGTTCTTGTACCCCGGTAACCAGCCAAAGGCCGAGAAACGGAGAAAGTTCACAAAGAGCATCCTTTTTCCCTGCCACGCTGCACCGAAACACCATCGCCGGCACTTCCAACCCTGAAACAGATCAAACGAGGTGAAGGATGAATGAAACGATTAATGGAACGAAAAAGAGGGATAGCAAATTAGGGGGATGAAAGAAACCACTCCAGCAATCGCCTGGCGATCCGGAAAATGCCCCAAAAAATCCCATGGGACAGAGTGGGCGGTAGCGGATCATCGAACACGGGACCTCCCGAATGTGGGCCACGGACGTTACCGTCTAATAATACTACGCTGTGAGATAGGATGTTTTGTAAATATAAGAGATTTCTAAAGGTTTTGTGTACATATATGATAGCTTTTGTATTGCTAGTGGTGAGGACATTTCCGGGCGCAGCCGATGGACCCGAGGTGTTTTAGGAAGTCAAGTTATGCTCAATTATCTTATCTGATTTTAATGTGCATGTTGAGCTAGTCTGAAACACTGCAATTTAATATTTTGTGTTTGTGTATGTGTAGGCGTGTGTGTTTGTGTGACACCTTTCCATTCCATAATGGTTTAATCGACTGCTATGAAACGATAATATTCTCAAATCCCAAAAAGGAGAAGACCGAAACGGTCGGCCGAGGTCGTTAAGGCATAGACTCATAACGGGAGGTCTGTGGTTCAAATCTCGCCAAGACCGCCTCCCTGATGAGCTAAACAGGAGCAGGGCCTGGAACGTTTCCTTCCGAAAATTCCTTTCCTAATTATCATTTCTTTCATGTATAATCAGTGCCCACCGCCTGTGGTGCCATATGTGGTAATAAAGGCGCTAACCACTATTCAAAAAAGGGAAGGAGAGAGTTAAAACTCTGAATATTTGGCTTTTTATCCAGTTGTTCGAAAAAACTATTACTTGTAAACGTAGATTAAAGGAATAATACTTCTACAAGGTATATTATTTGCAAAGCTTCAGTGGAATGAGTATTCGAGAATTTGAATTAATTTCTATCGTTGCTCTCAGAGCATGTAAACCAGTTAATTAGGGAAGCAGTTTAACAAGAATGAGAAATAGACACATTTCCTATATGGATGTAACAGAAACCTTTGCTATATCACGCTGCCGGTATTTCCTCTGAATTACAATTTGAGAATTAAACGCGCAACACTTTACATCTGTTGCAGACAAGTATCATTTACTGCCTTAACCCCAACTTTATCGGTCATCTTGTTATAAATATAAGTGGCGCGCCGCACGCTTATTTAATGCAAGGTATATCGGCAACCTGCCAGCAATGGAGGGGAAAATGCCACGTGTAGTTAACTTGCAAGTCATTAGCAAGGTGGAAGAGCAGATTAGGGTTCTCAATGATGTGGCGATGAGGTGTAGAACGGGCAAGGGCAAGAGGGATGATGAACGGCAACGCAAAATACTGGCGTTAAATAGGATGTTTGTTCGCTTGTAGACCCACAGCTCCTTCACCGTTCTCCGTTTAATTGCATTTCTGGATAACGCAATTAGAATATCCCGTCGCATTTGGAAAGTGATAGCACTGCTTTAGCTCTATGTCGGCATTCGGTGTTTCCTCATCTTCTTAAACTTGTTAATGCTTGGGGAAATCTGTAACTTTTTCCTGTAGTTAGTACCGAGCGAGGTGGCGCCTCGCATTCGGGAGGTCCCGGGGTCGATTCCCAGCGACCATCCACTCTGACCCATGTTTTTTCGGGGTTTTCCCGGGTCGTCAGGTTCTTCTCATCCTCCGAATTTCTTGTCCCTCCATATCGTTCCATTAATCATTTCATTTATCCTTCACCCCGTTAAGTCTGTTTCAGGATTGGAAGTGTTCGCGATGGTGTTCCGGTGCGGCGTGGCATGGAAAAAGGATACTCTCTGTGAACCTTCACCATCCCTCGGCCTACGGCTGGTTGCCGGGTTATAAGGACCTCCCTTTTGGGGGCGATGAAACCTGTGTGGAGCGGGGTTCCCGGTCTGCCAGTCTGATTGCCGGGGCATCTCAATCTGGAAACTGTAGGGACCCTGTCATTGCTGCACCGTCACTCCTGGTTCCGGCCGCCCGGTATCTCCTCTCACCTCCTCCCTTCCTCCAGGGGGAATCCCCTCCGATACAAATTTCATTCCATCCTCTAGAAGTTGTATAAAAACTGACGAAGTGCACAAGTTTTAAATGATATACGAACGGATGCGCATATAGAACGGCATGTAAATTCATTTCTTTTGGACAAATAGAGTTAATCCATGCTTAATACAGCAAAAGATAGGACTATTTTCAATGTCTCGCATGCATGCCACCAACCCCTTTGAGGACAAGACCTTGCTAATGCTCAAGCAGAAAGTAAAGGCTTCACTCAGGGACGTTTTAGTCTTATTTTCATACAAGCTGCTCTAAATAGAGAGATAATGGACAGACTGTGCGCAAAATATGAAAGCGATGGCAGTGATTTGGAGAGAGAAATAGAATTTGTGCCACCACAGACCGAACTCCAGAGAATATTGAGGCAGACAGTGTGGTTTTGACACGGAAGTTTCTGCCAAGTTTCGCTGCTCAGATATTTCTCTTCGGCACACTCTTTTCCACATCCTTTCCGGGTGAAACATCACCGTTTTTACTTTCTTGCCATGTTTAACAAATTTAAGCTGTTGCATTGCCAAGTGTTGCCTTCTGCTGTTACTTGCATGGACTATTGCTGTTGCCACAAAGGCCTTTAGTTATCAAAGTACAGAAGCTGAGGCAATGCAAAAATTAAGGTAACTGGTTTATATACTGAGGGACTACGCAGTTGACTTAACCAGTCTTACAATACACTGCAGCATTTTTAAATCTCAAATAGTATCTTCATTATTTTAATTAATCATAGCCTTTACTCCGTGGAAAGTCTTATTCATTTTCGTTGCAGTTCTACTGAATGTCCGATAAAAATTCATAGTCTCATTCAGACAGAGTTTGCCAATGACACAGAAACGGCAACTCAGACTTTGACTAAATGTCTATTTGTAAACATTTTCAAACATAATAATCATAAAAACCATGATTAGCAACAATACATTGTCCCAAATGAGTCTTTTCTCAGACCTATGATGATTCTGGCAAACGTTTGTAGTAGAATTGCGGAATTTGGCAGATTAATCAAAGATGTTGATCCGAATGTTTAAGCAAATTATTTAATTTGGTTTAAAATAGAGTCCCATCCCATGAGGACCGTTTGATTTCCAAGTTTGTGACGAGTTTTGTTTTTGATTGTGATGTATATACTTGGAAACAGTTTTGGTTCTGAATTAACTTAAACAATTCCAATAAGTGTTCCTGGCCAGCAATGTTTAGTCATACTGCTTGAAACTGACTAATGGTACCAATTTTTAGGAATATTTGCAGCTAAGATAGTATAAAGTATTGTAAATTTTAAGATGAAATACTCAACATTTATGTGCCCAGTTTGGCGAGTTTTCGTTACTTCAGTTAACCACGATGCGATTAAGAACATACGATTTAATGTTGATGTCTTCTTACCAACTTAACACTGTTATGCGCCGTTTCCCTCCTCACCTGTAATCTGTGCATTACTGTGGTAAGTTTAGCGGGCTCTTGTCCGTCCATGAGTGGTGATGTGATCTCAGACATAGGTAAAGGGGCAGAGCAACGCACGGGACCAGATCCGGATGATGACGGGTGCAAGCACAGACGGGTTCCCTAATGTTTCCAGATTGAACGCATCCGACACCTCCCACGAGCCACCGAACCTCCGGCAGTCCCCCGAGGCGGAGCCCACTCGGAGCAGAGACCTAACTGAGAGTCCCCGCAGTGACGCCAGCCGCAACTCGCCATACACTGTCGCCTGGTCCAACAAGCCTCAAACGGTTGACAAGAAAGATGTTGGGGGGCAGGAGAGTCGTGGCAGAAGATGAACCACCTTAGCATTAGCCTGTCGATCCGGGGAAACCACGAAAAACCCATGGACCAGAAAGGGCGGTCGTCTGGGTTGGAACCCGGGACCTCCCAAATGCGGGCCAGAGAGTTGCCGCGCGAGCCATCCCGCTCGGTTCAAACACACAACGAGCAACACATTGTTATGATTATTGTGATGCAATCTTTATCTGGGTACCTACTTTTTAAATGGTGGCAACCACTTTATGAAAGTTCTAGCACCAAAATGGTAATTTAATAGAAGATTTATAAATGGATAATTCATTTCATAATTACAACACACAAAAGCTATATAAGGCTGAAATGACGTCATTGTTCGTAGTCATCAGGCACTGTTCTAAACGGATTTATTTATCCGTAAAAAAGTAAAGAAGGATACACATTCAACTTGGAATAACTAGAGTGTATCAAAATAGAAAACGTAATACTCCTACTTTGTAGAGTTAACTTGTTTGTACTTCATGCGAATGACCTGCTTTGCTTCAAACTTTTGAGAAATCCGAGGAGTTTCTTTTTTGGGCATTTACGGCACCCATATCTATAAGTTTCCAGCCGACTTGTTACATCACTGTCAAGCAGTACCTACGTGCCTCTTCACGGGACCACACAAGCCCTTTACGTGTTCTGTGTAAAAGGTTACTGCAGAGGTTTTTCGTGGGCCACTTCTCCTGTTGGAAAAATATGTTGTTATTATTATTATTATTATTAGATAAAATCTTGTTCTTTCCCATTGGTGTCTGCTGTGAGCAAGGAAAACGTCGTGGGTATTGTAACATCGACATTTAGGTGGCTTGTGTTGGATTTTGGCTAAATTCACAAATGATTTTGCAGAGACATTTAAATACCAAACTCTATATAAATAACGATCACTTTATGCAGGACGTGACTTACACGCTGTTTAATCTTAAACATAGAACGAAGACAAAAAAGAGGGAAACAATGGATTTATTGCAGTTCCTGGAAAATGTGACCACGAAATGCTATCAAAGAATAGCTCTATTGACTTAACATAGATTACTGTTAACACTCTGCGAACAAGGTTAATGCTTTATGCCTTGCAAAATTCAACACAGTTTGGATTTCTCTATGGAAAGTTGCTACAAAGGCGCTCTGCAATTTCTTTCTTAACTCCAAAATCCTCTAGAAAGTGTTTCTGATGGTGTTCACTTTCTACTACAGAGAAATAGTTTACTTTGTTGAGTTTATAAACCAAAATGTATTGGTTTATCTATTTATTAATGCATATTGGATTTTATAACATGTTATAAACAAGGTACTGTTTGCGGTGATGTGATTGGTCTGTTTCTTCTGAAACAAATGCACAGGATTTTGCAAAACTGCAAAATCTCTAAAATGCTGCTGTGTTATCTTATTTTCTTATAGGTTAAATTGTGCTTTAAACCTCATAGGCGATATTCAGAGATGTTCTTGGTACAGTTTTACAACTTCTGATTTATTATCAATAGGTTAAGGGTTTTCCTGTATATAAACCAGGATTTGTGCCATATCCAAGTCTAAAGGTCGAAGTGCAGTTTACCGCCATCAGAGAGGGTTGTTTAGGGAAGTTTATTTCTACAAAATGACTGGCTATGGAATTTTGACTGCCGCTTCCGCGTATAGAAGCGACGGAGTAAAACAATGGAGGAGCAATTTGTATGAAATTATAAGTAAATTATGACGACATGGATGTTAAAAGCGTAAACACAATCACGTAACTACTGCTCCCAACTTCGTACATGAAAGAACTTAAACCCATTTTGAAAGACACACATCCTAGCAGTACTTGGATAGTGTGGAAAACAATGCTACTGACCTACACGATGAGGCTAAGTGGCAGCAAGACACATCGTGTCCAGAAACACTGTTGCGTGTTGCGTTCTGCTATTGGGGGAGGAATAACAAATCCTAATCAATGCTCGTGCACACAATATGTGTCATTTAGCAGCAGCTGGACCAATCACATTACATTTACCAAAAGGTATGAATTGAGCATTATACTTCGAAAGTTGGGAAATAGGTATTTAAAATAAATGCCTTCCTTTCTTGCGTGTGTATTTTGAGACAAGTCGTGTTTTATTACGATTATTATTATTATTATTATTATTATTATTATTATTATTATTATTATTGATTTTGGCATTGCATGGAGAAGTGTAAGCCTACAGTGGGAGAGGGGAGCCGGCTGCACCAGCTGCCATTCGAAGAATTTAAATATGTAAACTGTAGGGACCATGCCCTCTGCTTGTCGTGCCTCCTGGTCCGGCTGCCCTCTGTCTCCTCTCACCTCACCCCTCCCTTCCGGGGGCACCCCATCAGGGACCTAGGCACAAAAGATCTGGTACGTCGAGGTGCTATGCCTCATTCCGTTTCTAGTACCATCCTGTCCTAATACCAGTACGTTACAGAATAAGGCAACCTGGCAAAAGTCTTTGTGTTACATTCACATTACTTTCTCCACCCTCTAGCGCTTATTAGTGGGTATACAAATCATTCTTACGAAAGTCTTCGTCATTTTCATGGAGATAGAAATTTCCGGAAAGAGCTGAATTACACATTTGGATATAAAGGGAACGGCGTTAGTCAAATGTTTAACAACTGGATGCTATATACGGGCTTTAAAATTCCACAATCTTTCCATGCAATTGCAAGAAACAACTGAGTGTTAAAAGAATAAAATACTGAACAATTCCAAACATTGATAACGGCTATCTCGGAAGTGGCTGATGCCGCAAAAAGGCATTTGAAATAAACTGTGTGTTTTAAAGAGGTCTGCATTTTCTGTGTAGTGCGTTTTCGTCTTTGGCATTTATCCAACTTTTCGTTTCTGAGTTATGCTGTTCACAGACACACACACACACACACACACACACACACACACACACCACACAGACACGGACTTTTGTTTACAAATGCCTTTTTTGGATTTAGGGGGCCAAAAACATGTACGAGGGCGGATTGAAAAGTAACGCACAATAATTTTTTTCTCCCTTGGTATTACAGCTGGAATGTTGCAATTTCACATAGATATAGTTTGAAGTTTTCACTACAGAGGGTATTTTTTGTTGTGCAGCTCTAGCGAGAGAGAAGCGTGAACTACGCAACAAAGATGGCGCGCATGTTACTGTAGTCCACGTGTGAAGAGCAGAGAGGTGTGGTTCGATATTTGTAGGCCAAAGGACATAAACCGAGTGATATTCACAGGGACATGCGTGGCGTGTATGGGGATGATTGTATGGACCGTAGCAATGTCTCCAGGTGGCTATTCTTCCTAGAGGGTCGTGTGAACCTTAGTGATTCGCCACGCTCCGGGAGGCCGGTAACAGCTGCAACCCGCAGAATGTCAGAGGCATTGATGCAGCAATTTTGAACGACCAGCGTGTGCAACTGCGAACCTTATCGCAACAGTTCAACATTTCATATGGTGCAGTGTACGAAATTGTTCATGACACGTCGAAATTTCGTAAAGTTAGTGCTCGCTGGGTGCCCAAGAACCTGACAGATAACTACGAGGGCCAGCGAATGATGACAAGCTTGGATCACCTAACGCGTCACACCGAGAAGAGCATGGCTTTCTGAAAGGAATCGCCACTGGTAATGAGTCGTGGGCATACCACTATACGTCCTAAACCAAGCAGGCAAGTATGGAGTGGAAACATGCTGGTTCCCCAGTAAAAAAAAATTCAAAGTGACTCAATCTGCTAGGAAAGTACTTGTGACGGTGTTGTGGGATATGCATTGTGTTGTATTGGGGAACTTTGCTGAACACGGGACCGCTGTGAATGCTGCAGCCTACATGAAAACTTTGGTGAAGTTGCATCGTGCCCTTCGTGACAAACGCCACAACATGAATGCTGAAGACGTCAAAATTCATGACAATGCTCGCCCCCATGTTGCTGCTGCCGTTCGTCACCAAATGAGGTTGGGAGGTGCTCCAGCATCCACCATACAGTCCGGACCTTGTACCGTCGGACTTTCATCTGTTTGGTTCCATGAAGAAATTCCTGGTCGGCCAATGCTTTGCGACAGATGCGGAAGTGAAATCAGCAGTCCGCAGATGGCTATACTCCAAGGAAACGGACTTCTACGAACAGGGCATATTGAAACTGGTATCACGATGGGAGAAATGTGTTGAGAAACTTGGTGAATATGTCGAAAAGTACGTAAAAGGTGTAAGTTCATCTGTGACTTTTATTGTTGTTTAACTATTAAACTTTTTTGTAAAAAGTTAAGTGTGTTACTTTTCGATCTGCCCTCATATTTCCGATGAAATCTGGATATCACATTTTTGGATGGAATGCAATATATTCTAAGTACGTGGCAGAGAAAGCAAAAATAGCAATTCTTTCAAAAACAATTTTCTGCATAACCCGCGATGTCAAACAGAAGTTTTATATATGGGTTTGTTAGGTCATTCTAAAGACTTTGAACCGTCCTTTGATGTAACAGGTTACAGAAAACCCCAAACAGAATTAATTTTTGGGGTGGGTGGTAGTTTGGTATTGTGAACAATATTATAAACATATGATACGTTTCTTTTCGTTTAACTATTTAGTGCAGACTGTACCTGTGTGCTCTGTTTCACGCTTCTCACCTGTCGTCTTTGTGAAATTGCCAATTACTCTTCTAAAAATGCCATCGACGAAGAGAAGTAACTCGAATTTGAGGTTCACCAGGTCCTCGGTTCTTCAACATCGACCTTAGACGCTGTTAACGTGAACTTCGTCTTCGCAACTCAGCTGTCATACTTAGACATAGTTTAACTCTCTAAATACCGTTTCTGCAACTGGTCCTGCTAGTGTGGCTCTCCCTATTCAAATACTCACTACATCGATCTAGCATTAGAAGCTTAGATAATGCTTAACTTGAACCTTTCTCTAAATACCGTTTCTGCAACTGGTCCTGCTAGTGTGGCTCTCCCTATTCAAATACTCACTACATCGATCTAGCATTAGAAGCTTAGACATTGCTTAACTTGAACCTTTCTCTAAATACCGTTTCTGCAACTGGTCCTGCTAGTGTGGCTCTCCCTATTCAAATACTCACTACATCGATCTCGCATTAGAAGCTTAGACATTGCTTAACTTGAACCTTTCTCTAAATACCGTTTCTGCAACTGGTCCTGCTTCTGTGGCTCTGTTTATTTAAACACTGTTTGGACATCGGAAGATAAAACTTGTGTTCACTGGGGTGTACGACTTTAAAACATTAGGCAAGTCAATTACTATCGAATGCACCAGAATCACAGGTCATTCTTACCGATGTGATTTTGTAACCGTTAACAATTGATACCGCAATTATTGACGGGATATATATAATTAAATAAAGAAATAACAGTAACACAGAGAAATAATTGCAATAAATAATTTCCGTATATTAAATGAATGTATCATGTAACAGGTTGAGTTGAAATATTTGTCCGGCCAGACGAAGGTAATTAGGAAGTCAGATTAGCGAAAGTCATTAGTATCAACCGAAGTAGCGGACGCATTAGCTTAAAGATTCTGGGAATTCAATTAGATTATAAGTTCAGTACGTTTGAAGTCACGTAGGCCAATTCTGTAAATTAGAGATGCAAAGGAAAGTCTGAGAAAAATGAAAGACTCAGCAACAAATTAAGAGACGTGCATATAGAGGGGTTAACTATTGGCCCCAGACAGATGTAAACTTGGAAGGGGAATAATATGTAGAAGGAGCTAAAATTAATAAATGTCCGTGCAATCGAAATCGGAGAGTTATTCTGATACCCTCTCCGATACGTACCCACTGCTTGTGTGATATTTTAAGCACCTAGTGACGCGCTTGTGTGAGTAAGATTTCGCGGCTATTGCGAGAGGTCTCACCAATAAGCAGTTTGGCGACTCACGGCAAAGTAAGCTACTAGTTTATTTTGTTGCGGAAACAGTTATTTCAAATCATGAAATTGATACTACAGAAGTTAGTAGATCAAATAATTCGGTAGTTCCAATTTCGAGTGCTACGATTCATAACCAGTTTCAATCTGTATCCTCAAACGGTCGGAAACTGATTTCTAAGGCTTAAGTATTAGATCACAGTAAATTTCTTATTCAATTTAAAGCGGTATTACCCTTTAGCAATACGCCCACGCATACCCTGAGAGAAAGGTCTCATAGCTTACCACTGGAGCAGCTGGTACACGAAACAACAGAACGAGCTACGAGATCACGGCAGCAGAAGCAGGTAAAGTAAACGGCTTCAAATTGGCGCCTCATCGTGACACAATCTTCTGTATCACAATCAATCAACTTCTACCTGCTTATGAACATCTATACACAACTGCGGACAAAGGAATCAGACATTTGAGCCATTTTACACTGGTTGTTTGTCTTTTCTCCATACAGGTGTTGGGTTTATAGCACACATGATCTGTTACTGCGTGCGGAATTCTAACACTTTCAAGTGCTGATAAACAGCCATTTAAACTTAGTACAAAGACATCGCCAGTTTTTGTGTCCTTTATTTTATAAATTAACAGTGTATTTCTGAAATTTGTTTCTTTCTTAGTTTGCAATATAACAGAATGTTTATTGGAATCTCATCTTGAGCATATTTCTACGCTATGTGTCAGAATAACTATTTCTAATTTTTGATGTGATAGAACCCATGCAATTAACAGTTATCTTAATAAAGTAATGTCGGAAATGCTCCAATTTCAAGTTCTAGCGGTATGAAGGAAAACATGAAAATGTAATCTCAGGTTGGGAGTTACTTTATTTACTTTCTATGTTTACACAGCAATTAAATTGAGTATTATTTATAAACGCTCTTTAACTGCTATGATTCTACCGTTCCATTGTATATTGGGCGCGAAAGACCGAGCATTTTCCTCAGAGGCCTCTTTTTCAGGCTTGAGGTTCTTTTACGTACTGTAAATCTACGACACGGGACCATCGACTTTACTTCCCTTCCGAAGGAAGCCATGCTAAAGGTTTTTACGCCCGAAAAATATCCATCGCCCTCCGCCGGTTTGAACTCATGACCTCGGAAACTAGAGGCTGCAACTTAACTGAATTCCCTATCCAACGATTAGAACATTGACATTTAAATAATTTCGACAATTTAAGCCGAAATGTACGGGTGCATCGTCGTGTTGAAAGATCATGTTTCTCCGAATATTGATCGGGGATCTTCAAGTAAGCATTTCCTCAATAAAAATACAAAAGCGTGTTCATTAAATTGGGCGGGAATAAGATATAGCCCCATTAGAGAGTCACCAACAAATTCAATCCAAATAATTATATACAGAACACGTCCTTGCGGATACTCTCCACAGCTTTGGGATTCGTGTTACTCCAAATGAGACTGTTGCATGTATTATGTTGAAAAACAGGCCTCGTGTGTCTATAACAATGACAGAAAAATCAGGTTTATTGTACAAACTGCTGTCTCTTAGGAATCAATGCTTGTACTTTTCGGATATGAAATAGATGTTTTTTAAGCTCACATAGGACTGAATTTGTCATGCGACTGGTACCCATTGAATGGACAACAGTTCATTGCTAGTTGGTGTATTATTTTCAAACCTCTACAAAACCTCATCTTCAAAGTATAATGTTCTTACGAATATTGTAGCCGAGGTCGTTAAGGCACGTACTTGTAAACGGAGCCCCGCGGTTTAAATCCCGTCAGGACCGTTCTCGGTGACTGAGGATGTTTGCAGGTTTTCCTCACCCTAAACTTAGGCATGGGACGTTTTCTTCCCAAATTATAATTTCATTGCATGCATCATCAGTGTCCACCGCTCGTGGTGTCGTATGAAGTAAAGGCGGGTGTTATACTACTGAAAATATCACTGTTCGATCCCCTCCTGTACCTGCAACTAACCACCGAACGAGATGGCTCCGCGGTAACGTGTGAGGCTCCCATACGGGGGTCACGCGTTCGGTTCTCCGTGGCCGCCCGCTCTCACCATTGGCTTTTCGTGGTTTTCCCTGGGTGACAAGTGTATTCTACCACGGCTCTCCTCTCTCCCACATTTCCCGTCATTTCGTTTCGCTTTCCGGTTTCAGGTTGACTCCGGGGCTGTGATTCGGTCGGTGTCGGGCAGATGGCGCAGAAGCTTGCGCTTTGGAAATGTTTTCCCTGTCCCATTGGAGGGGCGTCTCCGAACGGTCCTCTCGTGAACGGGTGGTCAAGCCTGGAATTGTTAGGGAACTCTGCGCGTCTCTGCACACTTGCTCTGCAACCCTTGTGTCTCCTGCGGTTGCCTCACCTCATTCGTTCCTCCCGGAGGTGTACGAACGGTAGATTCTTGAGGGTCGCAGTACTAGGAGTCCCCTCCGTTCACTAGTCCAGTCCAGTCCACTCCAGCCGCTTAGGCACTATGCCGAAGACGATACAGTCTTGAAAATGTCGCATGCTGAGTGTATTGCTGCTCGCTTTGCCAAACTGGCATTGACATAAGCTTCCCGAAATGCCTTATGCATGTCTGCAGATTCAATATTTGTAAACCGAGGGAGGCATTTTAATACCATGGAATTAAACATTCCGCAGAAAATATTTTGGGACATATAACAAATCTAAATTCAATTGTTTGTTATTTCCGTGGTAACAAGAAACCCGACACATAAACGCAACCATATTGGTAACGATGAACTCTGTCTTTTATATGAAAACAAACATTTCCGGACATTACTTTATTAAGAAAACACATTATTTTAACCTTATCTATCACATCAGAAATTTAGGAGTTATTGTGATACATCCTGTATGTTTTAATTTGTTTTTGATTGAATGGTACTGAAGTTAACTGTTTCAGGAATATTTTTTTAAAAACTTATATCATTATTTTCTCGAATGATTTCAAGCCATTCTTTTGTTATTTTCAACCCCAGCGTTATTGTTTATTATAGGGGATATAGGAGGCATTTATTAAAAATTCATATTTATGCAGTGTGATCTCTAAATTGTGGTTTTACAGCATACTTTGTGCTCCCGATCGATTTTTGAAGACCGTATTCGAAATACAAAGTAAAACGTTTGCCGGGGCATAAGTTAGGTTCCCTCATTTAAATAATAAAGTGACTGGAAGTTGTTTTTGCCTAAGGCACGTTTAAGCGTCGAAATACACAATTAAAGAAAAGGGTGCGATAGCCCGGAATGAGCAAGGATGGACCGCAGTACCACTGCACCCTCTGCCTCCTCCTCCTCCTCCTCCGACGTTTACATATCGTCACTCAATTGTTTCCAAAATACATCACTAGGCTGTGCACTCAATTAGAATAATTACTGGTGGTGGCTAATCGAATGTGCTTCCTCTGCGCTGCACACAGCAACACTGCCAGATCAGTATGGAAGAAATGGACACATTTGTTGGTGTTTCATCCCTCCAGATGTAATATCACAATTACAATGACTCAACTATTAGCAAGGTATAAAAGTCTACAAGGTTTAAATGTAATAAAAATACAACACTGAAGGCCGGAGAGGAAACTACACTACACTGTGAACACAGAAAGGTTTTATAGAACCCCTAATTATGCTGGACCATTGGTAAGGTATGTGAATTTTTTCTGAATATTTTTAGACGGATAGGCATTACCATTAATTTAAACAAGTTAATAAGTTATATTAAGTACACACTATTGCAGTTTGGAAAGCAGTTAGATTGTATTACATTTTTGAATTTCGAAAAATGAAACGAAATCCATTCATAATAACAGATTTTTCCCTAATCGGAGATGAGAAAAAAACTATTGGGCAACTAAACGAGGAATTTTGCATCAGTTATCTGCTGCGGTAGTTTTTAATCCCAGTCTAGGTGATAACTTATAGTGCCCTTAAAAATGTGCTAATTAAAAGTAAAACTACCGAGCGGTCGTTTTGTGGCCCGGCCACGATCGCATGTGTGCGTTATTCGCTTGCACTGCACTGACCTCGGTATGTTTCGGTAGCTCACTAGCCGCGAATGATTCGCTCAACACTTTATTGCTGTGAATGTCAACTGTCAGTTTCTGCCTCCTTATTGTGCTGTAAGGACTAAAGTTTATTCATTGCGCATATCAAAAGTAAAGCTTAAACATTTGCATTGTGTGTAAATTACTTTTGAGCATTATTATTATTATTATTATTATTATTATTATTATTATTATTATTATTATTATTGCTGTTCTTGTCTTGTTGTTAGTCCACTGAAATACCTGCCGAAAAATTCGCGTTTGAACAAAGAATTTTATGTAGGATACATACGAAAACACCGAATCATGTGGACAGGTGTGTAAACAATTTCATGAAACATTTCCGTATTTCAGTTCCAAATAGAGATACTGTCAGGTGCCTGCTTAATGAGTATAGGACAACACTAAACCTATGAAGCGAAAAATACTTGTAACGGAGGAAAAAACTGACGAAATTGGTGCATCATTCGACGCACATCAAAGAAGTCTCTAAGACGTATTGCACAGCAAGCGGGTGTTTCAAAAACCTTTCTTCATACAGCTTTTAAAATTGAAAACCTACAGAGTTACTATTCTTCATGAATTTCAACATCATAACAATGGGGATTGCCAGAAATGTCTCAATGCAGACAGACACCGCTTTCAACACCAGTTATAACAAGGTTGGTGCTCGTTATAGTGCATGTAAATATTACTCACGAGTATGTAACGCAAGGAGGTTTAGAATGTAAGACCCGCTGGTGTAGTAGACAGCGCGCGGAGCACACATACACGCGATCCGGGCCTGGCCATAAAACGACCGCTGTGTACAAATTTAGCCCTTTTAAGGCCTTCACGGAAAGCTAGTATAGGAAAGTTTCGTACAGAAGCGATATGAATTTATAACGAATACACGACAATCCGAATGCTAATGAATAATCCTCCTTTCTTGTTGAAAACACTGTAAACGTCGAAGTTTGAGTGGTTTCCTTTAACCGTGGCATATCACTGCTATCCCACGTAGCGGATTACCAACAGTCACCGCTTCCGAACGTTTGAAAAGTTGTGTATTTGCCGAGGGAAGGGAAACTTGTGCTTTTCCCTTCGACCGTGTGTCCGGGACCACATAACGAGGACTTCAAGTCGTGGCTTCTTAGAGATTGTTCTCTAGTGACCGCCCGCGTACGCTGATAATGCAACCTCGTACTTTAAGACATTTTGTACAACAAACTGACCCGGTGGTGTCACAAAATATGTTGCAAAGCTAATATATACAGGATGCTGTGGAGCCGACTGACACATTTCAAATGACCTTACATACTAGAATGTCGAGCGAGATGGCTCCGCGGTAACGTGTGAGACTCGCATTCGGGAGGTCCTGGGTGCGGTTCCCGGTGGCCGCGCACTCAGACCAATGGATTTTTCGTGATTTTCCCTGGTTAACATAAGCGAATGCCGGAGTGGTGTCTTCTACACGGATTTTCTCTCTGTCATTTCCTTTTTGTGTATCAGGTTGACTCCGGGCTGTGGTTCGGTCGGTGTCGGGCAGATGGCGCAGAGGTTTATGATTTGGAACTTATCCTCGGCCTGCTAGAGGAAAGCCTGTCGAGCCTCCACTGCTGGGTTGTATTTCTCCGGTCCCGTTAGAGGGACGTCTCCGAGCGACCCTCCCGTGGCCGGGTGGTCAAGTCTGGAACTGTTCTCTGCGTGTCTCTGTCGACTTTCGCTGGTCTTGCTCTGCAACCCATACGTCACCTCATCCGTTCCTTCCGGTAGTGTACGCACAAAACATCCATCGAGGTGTTATGTGTTCCTTTCCTTAATTAGTCCTATAATAGATAATAGAGTGGAAACTGGAAGGTTTAAGTGAAGCCGTCTATAAGTGCCGTTTATTATCCAAAGCTTACAAGTTTATTTTTTGAAAATTGTATTAGAAAGATGGTCTCCTTTTAAATCTACCCAGTGTTGTAAGCGATTCCGGGAGTTGCCGCACACACGCCTATGTTGGACGCAGACAATTGTTGCAACTCCAACAATAGCTTGTTTGAGTTCTTGAATGCTCACTATACGTCTTCGAAACACAGATCTTTCAAGCGACGTCCCCAAATGGCTCAGAGTGTGTATGTACTTTGCTAGTTCAGGGAAAGAAGCAGGCTAGTTTTATTGTAGTGTATGAAACTAAAGGAAAGCTAATTTAACCTCGTATCGCTTCATATGAAAATTGTAGATAAATTACATGATAATTCATTGGACTACAACAACAGCTATTAAGATATAGATATTTAGTAAAGTGAATTGGTTAATGAACACCGTGTTGCCCAAATTTTATTTCAATGGAGGTTTTTACTTAAACTTAAAATAGTAATTTATTCTTTAAAGCGTTTTCGTTTTGAATTTTATAGAAGATTCAGTCGATTTTACACACAAATTGTTTATATCGTGAGTCGTATGCAAGGATGATACTGACATATACAAGATGATCATTAGTGCCAGCTGGAAAGAAAATTTAGACAATCATCTAAAAGCAGGAGAATATTAAAGGTTTATGTTAAAGGGTCAAGGGTCAGGAGATTGCCGCTAGTTCAGAATAAAATCGCAGAAACTCATTACCTCCTTAAAATCGGCATTTATTTAGCATGATCTGCACGGTGAAAGTCTAATTTAACTACTATTTGTGCAGATGGGTCAGCTGGTAAGATTGTGTATCCCGAACATTCATTAGATCGATGATGTATCGAAATCACACAAGTCAGCAATGACTGACCACCATCATCCAATTCCCCCAAAGCAACGTTCGACACTGATGTTTAAGGTTTGTCAAATGTGATAAGGGCTCGAACTGGAACAGAAGGGAGACCATCTGCTCTTTTCAAAAATACCGCAGTTAAAATTAAGCGGCACAGCCAGATGCTCTTGATAATATAATTTCCCCAAAACCTTAAATAAAAATATGCTAAGAGCCCCTGTTGTGCACTATAATGGCTTTTCCATAAATGACTTCCTTTGCATACCGTATTGTTTCCTTTTTGCACGTCATTTTTCTTTGCTGAAAAAACTGGTTACATTTTAGCAGAGGAACAAAAAATGGCCAGCTTTTTCAACTACACAGTAGAGATATATGGTCCTTATCATTCCTCCATGCCCTGGCGGTTTTGTTTTCATTGGAAGTAGAAGCAAGCATCGATTTTTCTGGCAGATGAAGAGGATGAATCATTTTCTATGGCATTGTTATTATTCAGATATAAATCGGCTCCTACATGGATCGCCGCATTTAGCAAAGCAACAATAAGCCTCTATTCAGAATCCTCCGACCTCGCAATCATGTGGTAATGCAGGGAGTAATGACGTGTCACATCGTGCCAATTTCACACTGAAGGGTACGCCGAGTTTTACATATCTTCTCGGGGTACAGAATAGCACTTCGAGAAATTAAGTTTCTATACAGAAAGTGGTGCATGATTTGATAACGTTGAGATGGTAAGGAAATAGAGATGCTTTGTAAAGGGAGTTCCAGAATCGACTTAAAAGACCGAAAATAAAAACTGAAGCACTAAAATACGCAAGTTTAATTAGTCGTACAGTTTAAATTAAAAGCAGAATGGTGTACGGAGCACAATACCTTCCCTGACTTAGACTGGCATTATGGTGAGTAGCAAAACTCATATTTTTCTTGTAAATTTGGATTTTGGATGAATAGCTAATACTACAGTGTAAAACAAGTAATATCACGAACCGAGGCAGAGCACCGCAAGTAGGCCGCACGGCCCTTTTTGGTACCAACGTGACCCCGGGAAGGAGGGATGAGGGAAGAGATTCGAAGGGCGACCAGATCCGGATGCCGACGTGCGCAAGCATGAACGGGGTCGTTAACGTTTCCAGATAGAAGCCATACGCTGAGGAAAGACCTAACTGAGTGGTACCGCAGCGATGCCAGAGAAGAAACCTTGAGCGCAAGCCAGCCACCGCCCAGCCGCAACCCGCCGAACACCATCGCCTGGTCCTACAACCCTGTGACAGATGACAGGGAAGAGGATGGGTACAGGAGATGAGAGGAAGAAGAGTTGTAATAGAAGATGGACCACCCCAGCATTCGCCTGGCGACCCGGGGAAACCACGAAAAACCCATGGGCCAGAGTGGGTGGTCGCTGGGGATTGATCCCGGGACCACAGACTAAACCTCCTGAGCCATCCCGCTCGGTACTACCGTGTAACACCGGCTATATTGAGGTACAATATTAGTATTTTTTACATTTTCCCTTCTGGATGTGCGTGTTTTGAATAATGCGAATTTTGCCTTCATTTTAGCCCAACTCTGTCAGTAGCTCTGTTGCGTGACACATTAATTAGTGGTCCAGGTTGTGTTGTGGCATAGGGCTGACAATTCCATTCAGTTATAAGCAACCTTCGGAAAATAGATTGATGGAAATCCGTGAATAGAAGTGAGAGGTTCACTGTGATCAGATACCAGTAGTGCCCTAGAACAAGAACCTAAACGATGGTATAGGTGTTGTTGTTTTGCAAGAATTAGGATGGGAGAGAATGTAACGGAGAAAATAAAGGAGTTATATGTTATTTAAATATTTGGTAATGGGTTGCACACCTTGTGTACTGAGGTTGAAGGATCATTGATCAGTGACATGATCTAATTCAGGATAGCTTGGATATCTTTAGGGACAGCCACCAAGCATAATATTAGATTGTATTGGAAAATTTTAACTCCAGATTAAAACAAGTACAATTTCCAAGACTTAAAATAGATTAAATATGAAAGGACGAGAAAAAGTGGAACAGAAGCACTGCTCCAATAAGTTTACAGATCCGTAGTAACCTTCATTGAAGAAAGATGTGTAAAAACAAGTTTTTGCCTACGATCCCCTTTTTCAATATTTATAGAAACTGGCGAAACCTTTGTATTTTTTATTTAGGAATTATCTACCACACAGACTTTTTCTTATAACCCATGCATAATTTTATTTCTCCACAAATCCCTACCTTCTGCAACTTCAGCTCTAAGTCCTCTAGACGCCATGCTTCTTCGGACCCCGTTCATCCATTGTTCTGTTGGGCTTCCCCCTTCCTGTTTCCTTCAGCTTCCCATTCTAGCACCATTCTTAGTACGTATTATATCGCTTCCCATCCTTTTTGCATGGCCAAACCATTTTAATCTTCTCCTTTCTATCATTTCCAATACGTTCTTTCTTACATTCATTATTTCCCGAATTTTTGTATTTCTATTTTTATCCCTTCTTCAGATTCGAGAAGCCCTCCGCCAAAAATCCATCTCTGTTGTTAATAATTTTCTTTCTTGTTGTCTATTCACTGTCCACATTTCTGCTCCATATACAGTAATACACGTTTTGCTTTTGAATTATAAATAAGTTTTTTAGTTTTATTTAAAAATGTTTCTGCTCCATAATATTGAGTTCAACACCCCAATTGTTTTTCTTCCTTCACTTATTATTTTTTTCCCTTCACTTATTTCCATCTGCTGATATGATGGGTCCCAAGTACTTAGGTTTATTGACCATTCGTTCTGATTTCCTCATTGATAACCTCTAATTTTTAATTCGTGTTCATTGTTAATGATGATAAATATTCTGATTTGATAAAGTTAATGTGTATTAACTTCCCACATTCTATATCCTTCAATTAATTATCAGTATCTTGTCCTATTATTACTTGGTCGTCTTCAAAAAGTAATTGACATAGGGTGTAATTTTGATACACTGAAAATCCCATCGTAGTGTAGTTTTTGGATCATTGGAGTAAATAAGCTTACATAAATATATATGTATATATACATATTTTTAAAGAGTGCTGGTGATAGACAACAACCTTGTAACAGTCCCTTAGTGGTATAAAACTCCCTGGATACATACCTATAGCTTTTAATATTTCTATCACATATTGAACACTGTCGTAATGCTTGCCATGTAACTTGCTGGGAACACTATGCTATGCTTTTTATGAGTCCATAAATACCACTTTTATATGCTGTAGTAAATTAAAGTACATTTATTCCAAACTATGTTGCGATTGAAAGGTTTAAAAGGAATTACAAAAACTGATGTCGACTGTTTCTCATCACCTACGAGTGCGTTTCTCATAACTTTGTTTCTGGCTCTGCCATTGTTCACAGTTTATGGAAAATGTATGATTTTAAATAGATAAATGAATTAAATCTTTTTATATTATTATTATTATCATTATTAAATATTTCACAGTATTTCAATTAACGGAAGGAAAGCTTCACGTATTTTGATATAAATTAAAATAAATAAGCTTAGAGAAACTCAGTATGTCAAATTCAAAGATTTTTGCGGAACAAACCGGGAAATGTATTCTTAATAGTTAATGCGTTAAGTGTACCTAATGTATGCTTTTATTTGAAGAAAACTGCAAAAATATATGTCCCATTTACTGTAAAACCTCTCTATATAGTGGGGCGTTTAAAGTTTTAGACTGATATAATTATATTAGCTAATTAATATAAAAGCTTAAAATATTGAGTGAGTTTTCACATCCCAGTACCCTCAAAGCCCTACAGCAAAGCGATAATCTAAACTCTTGATGTTATTGTTGAGCAATAGACAAAATGTGTTTGGGAACGTATAAAGGTACACCGCGAGGCTCTGGTGACCTCGTAGTCAACTATGTGAATACTAAAATAAAAGCTTGTAATTTGTCAAAACTAAATGACGTTTGTTGTCTAACAAAGCCAGTGAGAGGGGAAGTATTGGAACAAAATACATATACAGTGACCCCAGGATGTAGTTTTCCTCGATAAAGAAAGAAAAAATAGTTCTTAGTTGCCAAATTAAAAGAAAGAAGATTCTCCCTGTTACTGTGCAGAAAGAACAATCTATATTCAAAGTTCTGTACTCTGGCGTTTTCCAGGATTTTTGAGTTTATTGGATTAATAATATGATGAATATTTCACCGAGTTTTAAAAATATTTTCATGATGTTTAGGAAATTACTTTATGTGCATTTAGCACAGCAATTGCTTGTTATAATACGTGATAATGTCACGGATATGGGATTTTAAATCCCGGAGAAATACGTGTTAAAGAGGAAGTTTAGTAAAATGTTAGATAATACTTCACTTTAGGCATCTGTTTCTCCATCACATCAAAACCAATTGTCACCACAATTTCAGGTCTTATCCAAAAGAATTAATGAAGTGAGGAGACGTGAAGACGCTGCTGGCATATTTCAGCTAACTATCGTATCTGGTGATGAACTCAGGGAAATGAACTTAAAGAGACTTGCCTTTAATGCTGAAGGTGAATCAACGCTTCGTTTGCTGAGTGATTCCTCACATTGTGTTGGTAGATGTAACTTGAACTCCCTAAGTATTTATTCCATCCTATGGGATAACTAACATGAATATATTGTGGCACTCTCCAGTGTTGCTTTTGTCACTTCTGTAGGTTCTCAATGTCACTTCACTGTTTTTATCTAGTTCAACTTCACTTAGTTCACACTGTCACTTCACTAATGTGAACTAGTTCAATTTCCTCGTCATTTCACCTTCCTTCTTGACATAGCGGAGTCATGCAATACGCAAGACGTAGCCACTTCTTCCGGACGGTTCACGTGCTGGGGAGTCGAACACAAGACTTGTACAACCCCTCGCTCCGCAGCAGCACTTGCTCGGAGAATCGCACTTGGTGTCGTACCAAAACCACACTCGCTAACTCGCGAGAACGCTTGCTTATATAACCAACGGAATCTTCCACAGAACATTGTACAACTGTCTCGACCCACCTTTTGGAGGAGCGGGGAAGAAACTTCCAGGAAAGTTTGGTTATCTGCCGACAGTGCTTCTTGTGTTTACGCGGGCGCGAACGCTGCTTATCTCTGTTTACCTCCGACTTACCGGCGCCGACCTCCTGATAACCTTGAGCCATAGCTGCTCGTCACTTTGAAGTCCATTCTATGTACTCAGTAGTTGTGTTGTTAGAATTGCTTTTTCTGTATTGACGTAATTCTGCTTGGCGGCTTTATTAAATGCTGCACGTTTTCTTTATTGCGCCACGAGGACCATTCAGTTCTGCTCCCTGCAATTCCAATACACTTCATAACCCAGTATTGGCATCAACCCCCAAAAGAGTAACATCTCAAAAAGAACTTCTGCTGCACATCCGGCGATTTGAAAATCAACAGATAGCTGCTACTGTTTTATCTATAAGACGGAATAAGAGATGTTGCAGATTATGTTCCTGTTACGTCCAACAAGAATGTGTGGCACTTACAGAAAGGATAAACGTGTATTTTTGTTTCCAGAGTGAAAAATATCTGCAATTTAAATCGGCATATTATCATCTAGAAGCGAGCTTAACTAAGTTTAGTTATGTTTTTCTCCTTGATTTTCGTTTTTCGATTTGTCACTTTGAGGTTTTCAGTTAGTGAGGCGCCTGAACTGATATCAAATTAGCTTTTTCATCGGTGCGATTTCCATTTTAAATTTGAAACTATCACTGTAATTAACTATTATTTGTAGAACAACTATAAAACCTTAATGCCTGTAATTTAGATAGTGTATTTCAATATAATTGTTGTCCAATACTGAGATACAGTACATCAATGATCTAATGATGCTAAAGAGTTATTTAGTGGAACTAAGGGTAGACAGGTAGCTACTAGCTTTGTCAGTTGCAACCCCCATTATTTTTAAATTATACAAGTGAAGAATATAAACTCCCCCACACATAGTCATTCTCGAAACTCTCGAATATTAAATACGGTTATGCTGGGAACTTATAAAGACTTGCCATCATGTGAAATAAGTTACAGACAACACATGGACAACTGTAAAAAATCAGTGCATTTAAAAAAATTTAAAACTAATAACATTTAAAATATTGAAAAACATCGACCGAGAGAGGTGGCGCCGCGGTTATGTGTGCGACTCATATACGGGAGGTTCCAGGTTCAAACCTCCGAGGCTAAACAACCTCACCGAAGGTTTTTCACGATTGCTCTCGGTCGCTAGGCGAGTTGTGGGTTGGATCATTTAATTCGCGAATTTTCCTACCATCGCTTTCATCACTATATTTCATGTCTTTCTTCTTCTCCGATATACCAGGTATTGGGCTATATGCCCATCGGATATGATATGAGTTTGCTTGCTCCTCAACAAACCACTGACACTAGGTACTGGGCTAATCTCCCATACTGGATATGATATGAGTTTGCTTGCTCCTCGACAGATTACTGACACTAGGTACTGGGCTGATCACACATCCTGGATATGCTATGATCCAGAGTTTGCTTGCTCCTCGACAAACTACTGGCACTAGGTACTGGGCTGATCACACATTCTGGATATGTTATGATCCAGAGTTTGCTTGCTCCTCGACTAATTACTGACACTAGGTACTGGGCTGATCACACATCCTGGATATGCTATGATCCAGAGTTTGCTTGCTCCTCAACAAACTACTGACACTAGGTACTGGGCTGATCTCCCATACTGGATATGATATGAGTTTGCTTGCTCCTCGACTAATTACTGACACTAGGTACTGGGCTGATCACACATCCTGGATATGCTATGATCCAGAGTTTGCTTGCTCCTCAACAAACTACTGACACTAGGTACTGGGCTGATCACACATCCTGGATATGCTATGATCCAGAGTTTGCTTGCTCCTCGACAAACAACTGGCACTAGGTACTGGGCTGATCACACATCCTGGATATGTTATGATCCAGAGTTTGCTTGCTCCTCAACAAACTACTGACACTAGGTACTGGGCTGATCACACATCCTGGATATGTTATGATCCAGAGTTTGCTTGCTCCTCAACAAACTACTGACACTAGGTACTGGGCTGATCTCCCATACTGGATATGATATGATCCAGAGTTTGCTTGCTCCTCGACTAATTACTGACACATGGTACTGGGCTGATCACACATCCTGGATATGCTATGATCCAGAGTTTGCTTGCTCCTCGACAGGCTACTGACACAACGTACTGGTCTGATCACACATCCTGGATATGCTATGCGTTTGCTTGCTCCTCGACAAACTACTGACACAAGGTACTGAGCTGATCACACATCCTGGATATGCTATGATCCAGAGTTTGCCTGCTCCTCGACAGGCTACTGACACAAGGTACTGCCCTGATCACACATCCTGGATATGCTATGATCCAGAGTTTGCCTGCTCCTCGACAGGTTACTGACCCAAGGCATTGGCTTGTAAGTCCTTGGGGGTGTAAGTTCTACAAAGAGGAGGATAATCCGTTGAAGAGGAAGAAGAAAAACGTTAGAACACGTAAGGTGTAATATCGTTTGTTCTTTCTTTGTATTAAAATTTGGAGTTTATCTTCCGTTAATGTTTTAAGCTGGGACGAACACTTTCTATATCTACTGTATAAATTTGAAGGACGTGATGTGCACTGTGATGCGGGAACGTCGGATGCCGCGACGATGGTTTGTTACAGGAATGTAATTGCAATCTTTTCTCGTCGTCTCCAGTATCTGCTGTTGATTCTGCTCCGACTCCTTCAGTGGTTGAGCGATGAGTATTTTCCCTCAGGGTATGCGTGGAGTTATTGTGAGTGACAAAACCAGTTTAAATTGATCGAGAAATTTCTTGTTAACTGATATTTTATTTATTGAAGAGAGTTTTCGAACTTTTGAGATGAAGAAATAGACTGGTTCTAAATTGTAGCGCTCGAAATTGTAATAACTGAATTACTATACCTGCTAATTTTCGCAGTATCAAAGTTACGGTTGGAAATAGCTGTTTCCGCATTAAAAGAAGCTAGAAGCGTAATCTGCATCGAGTCGCTAAAATGTACACCGGCAAGATCCCTCGCGATAGCCGCTAATAACACAAGCGCGTCACTAGGCGCTTAAAGTATTACACGAGCAGTACGTACCGAAGACGTACCAGAGAGAGTACTGTATGACAACTGTGTACACGAAGGTGTGCACGGACGACCGTAAGCACCAGTGCCGGTACCAAAGTATCTCTCTGATTTAAAATGGCACGGCTTTATTACTTTCAGCTCCGCCTACGCTATGTGTGCCTCTAAACTTTGTTACCATGTTGGCCTGGCTAAACTCTCGGGAATACCTTTCACTTCTCTTTTTCAGAATTTTGGACTGCGTGAGTGCGTAAGCATACTTAACTTATAACCTAAGTTCCCAGAAATCCTTAAGCTAATGTGCTTGCTACTTCGGGCTGTCGCTAATGACTTTGGCGACCCTGACTTCCTAATTACCTTCTTCTTTCCAGGCAAAATCATTTAACCCAGGATTATTGCATTATACATTGATTTAATATACGGAAATTATTTAGTGCAATTATTTATCTATCTTAGTATTATTTATTTAATTATTTATATTTTCCCGTTCATAATTATATCAGTTGAAGCGGAAATATGTTTATTCCGAAACAGACGAGTAAAGGAAAATTAATAGTTTGTTGTAGGTGAATTAACAAAAAGGAGAGAGTGCAAAAATACGGAGGGACGTCCTGACTTTCAGGAAAAGTAAACATAGAGGTAAAAGGAGAGACCTCACGTAGAGACACCCGGAACAGGAGCAATGCGGCCCTTTGTGCTTCTGAAGCGATCCCTGGATGGGAGGGATGAGGGAGAGACCCTGAGGGCGACGATGTGCATAACCATGGAGGGTCCCTAACGTTTCCAGATTGAACGCTTCCGACGCCGCTCAAGCCCGCCCACAAGCCCCAAACCACTGGGAGCCTTCTCCGAGAACACCCGAAGGACGGGTCCGCGAGCAGCCTTACCGACGTCAGGGAGAGGTATTCACATTGTAACACGCCTGGTCCTTGAAACCTGAAACAGATGATGATGATGATGTGGGAGATGCTGTGTACAGAATGTCGTGGTAGACATCCTAGCATTCGCCTACTGACCCGGGGAAACCACGAAAAATCCTGGTCAGAGTGGGCATTCACCTTCTCTCACACGTTACCGCGGAGCCATTACACTCGGTAAACATAGAGGAGGACAGAGAACAGTTATTCACTAGGTAGAAACGGAGTATAAATAAGGAATAATGGAGAAAATTCAAATTGTATAAAGAAATTAAACATATTAAAATTAACTTAATTACCTACTTGCTGGGGTGCGAAAACACAAAGAGATAATATCCTGCTTGTCGAAAACAAAGTATTAAGATGAGTTAAGCATTTTTGTCTAATGCGTGCCAAACATAATCTTGAAGAAGACCGTAATTGCCTAAGTGAATTTGATGAACGGGAATAAGAAAAAGAAGAAAAGAGAAATGCCAGTAAGAAATATAATTCTGAAAAACAAAATATCGTCTCAACCAAATAACGTTTAATATTGCTGCAGGATTGATTAAATACGGTGTCTGAAATATATAAGGAAATCCGCATATATTTGTAACTAAATGTAATGTGGGAAAATGGTCTAGGGCAGCGATAGGCCAAGGCCTTGCTGTTTGACGTCATACTCGAGGGCAGATATCTGTGTCGTGGGCACACAATGGAGAGGAAACCTGAAAAGCGCAACCGGACAGTGGCGACATGGAGTGCGCACTATTCTTCTGAGATACAATAATGGCAGTACACATTACTTGCAACTGACTGCAAATTTCAGAGGAAACAACAATATATTTGTATGAAAACTACTCACAATAAAAGAACGTAACACATGTTTTAATTTAATGTCCTAATCGAAGCGAGAAAGGCTTCTTCGAACACTTTAAGCAGTAGTGCCGCAGCTTTCCGTTTGAAACGTCAAAAATAGGCAGCTTCTTCTTCTTCTTCTTCTTTTCCTCCTTCTCCTCTCTCAGAGGTTCTTCGCAATATACAGTTTTATGCATTTTGCACCATGCACTGTGTAGATACATGTGAAACACACCATTACTTTGTATTATTGCCCTGCGCAAGCTAACACTTTCTCCAAATTTTCCCCTTATTTTCTCCCTGACTAGTTTTGTAATATTTGGAGCCATAGTCTGGCTAACACACAAGAAAAGAAGTTTTTCAAGTTCAGATCAGAAAAGGTGATTTCTATGTTGTGGTTTGTAGATTTTCATACAGGAAAAGAACTGTTCGTATACGTAAGTAAATCCAAATATGCCCAGCATCCTGGCAGCAAACTTGTGCAATCGAGGGATCCTTGTTCGGGGGATATTTCTGTAAAAGGAAGACAAATCCTTTTGGATTAGAAAGCCTCCATCATATCAATATAATTTTGTAAGTCAATTATTTCTAAGGCAACGACGGCATGCTGTCAATATCCACTGAAAATGGTGTTGCAAATTTGTAGATTTACAATATCTTGAAATCTTGTATCAAATTCTTAACTTAGTTCTTACAATATTTGTACATAGTTATTCATATCGATGACCTTTCCTACTACATTCTTATATCTCGCCATGATCAATACATGAACTTCCATAAACACGTTTACAACTGCACTGTGTTACCCAATACGCTGCCAGTTGGCGTTAATGGTAATGTGTAAGGGACGGATCAGAGTGACCATTTTTGTGAGGTTGGACTTACCTTGTACTGCAGTCTATTTATGTTGAAGGAGGGAGGGAGGGTGAATCCAGATGTAAACAACGGGCGCGTGCCTGCAGTGCTCGTACAGGTTGTATAAAAAGAATACATATACTATGCTGTACAGACGGCTATTAATATTTCTATTCCATTATAGAACGCTAAATTTGTAAAGTGAATATCACATAGTGTGTGCATTGCAGTGGACAATAACGTACATGCGGAGATTGTCGAAAGTGAATGTTCTCCGTCTCTCACTTAAACAAAAGCTATATCGTGAGAAACTCCTTTCGCCAGCAAGAGGTAATAGGTACATACGAATAATACACCATGTCACTATCTGATATATTTCTTACACTTTTTGATCTGGAGGGCTCGGCTTCTTTTTGCAGCAAGACATCTCACACAGCACACATTATTGAAAAACCAGTATTTTTTCTAACACACTCTGAAGTTTATCGTTCACCGTTTTCCTAACTTCTCCGGCTTTGATTTCCTTAATTTTTACAACTACTTCTTCCACTATGTTTATAGCTTTGGCATGTATAGCTCAGATGTTTCTAACGACGTTATGGCATTGGGTAAGCAACACAAGTTAAGCGGAACATCGTGCCTACTACGGTATATTTTTTTACCCACCGTCTGTACCTAGGGGGTAGGTGCCAAGACCTTATGCTCTCTGCATAGGTAACTTGAAATAATGGACCGGTAACACTAATCCTAATTAATTAGGATTAACCCTACATAATTAATCCTAATAATACTCTAACCCTAATCTATATTTTCTTAAGTGATCTGAAGTTTAATGTTTATACGGGAACGTCGTCATATTAGCTTCGAAATTTGATTCAGTTTCCAGAGTGATAAATTGGTCCGAACCAGGAAATGTAAAGTGTCAAAGTGGTTCTAAGTCTGGCAGATCGACAGTCTAAAATATATTTTATCGAAGAACTTAATAATTCATGGGTAAATTCCGAACGTTGCCTGTAACTCTTTGACATTATTTTGATGCACGAAGGGGTCCCTAATCCACTTAAAGCAGTACATGACTTAATAAGTTGTAATTTATGCTAATTTTTATTCTTTATCTGGTTACATCGGTACTGCCACAAATTACTTTTAAAACAGCACACATTTATAAAACTATAAACATATACAGTACATGAATGAAATGCCAATTCTTTTTGTAATACATCTTCATAAACTGTGAATGTCTATCATTTTATAGCCCATTACAAATTTCTGTGTCCCTGTTACAACTGATATTTGTGAAAACATGGAATCTAATAAAAAAGGACCTACCTTTAATTTAACAATTTATAAAATGAAGCGATGATTACTGAATTAAAACATTTTAATCAATTAGATTTTTAGACTTTTAATCAGTTTTTTCCATAGTTTAACCACTGCTAATTTGTCTAAAATTTATAAAATCGATCCATTTCTTTTTCAAATTTTAGCCGCAGCATATGGGGGGGAGAGGCATGCAAATCCTGCAAGCACAATTGTGGCAGTCTAACATGTACCTAAGTAATGAGATGAATACACCATTTTAGTGACCCGTTTTGAAAACAGAGTATGCTAGCACACATGTGTTTAATCTATTATTGCAAGCGAGGTTAATGCTGCACATGCGCACCAGTTTAGCCACACAAAAATATTTGATAAACATTCCTTCGAGTGAAAAGTTGACTGTTATCTCAGGTCAGTACATTCGAGAGGTAGGCCCTTTAAGCTATGCCAAACTCAATTACGAGTGACGTATCATAGTCGTGTGACGTGACACCGTTCTGGGGTTAATAGACAAGGGGTGCAGAAGAATGAAGGGGAGGGCAATATTTGTATCTTACAATCATGGAGATACAAAATACAACATACGTACCCCGCAAGTCCTTAGCCAACAGTAACTTCGCCTTTAACCTGGAGTCTCCTACCGTACAAACTTTAACGAGTTCCTGGCTGGGAGCAAGAAGATAGTTTCTCGCCGACATCACAGAGCATTCAGTTGACGGACACTGCCCAATACCTTAGTGAATGCATTAAGCAAAGTAAATTCCAACTATCAACTCAGCTCGTAAAAATAATGGTGATATATACACAGAACAACTTTGGGGTATTTTGAGTTAAAAGATCTGAGCAAACTATTACTGAGTATAGCCCTACTCTGTTTCGCCTAAAAATCGCAGCAATTATAACTTACGGATTAGAGATTATATGGGAAAACCTAAAAAGAGAAACCTAGAAGACGCAGAAAAAGTCAAAGCAACTTCCTGAAAAAGACATTAAGTCTGTCCAAGTATACACCATCACGACTTACATACGCGCTAGCTAAAGGGGAAGTTTTCATAGAAGAACTGCTTTTACCACAAACCGAAGCCTACAAGGAGCCACTGCAAGAACTTCACAAGAAGAAACAAGAGATATGACCAGAAGCGATCATCTACTGCGATTAGACGCAATCTGGGTACGACCCACGACATACCGTGACGAGATTCGTGGTACATGGTTTTCGTCATCGGATATACCAGACAGAAGTTCCACGAGCCAGAAGACAAATGCAAGTGCAAACTATGTGAGTCAAATTGTGACCGACATCTGAGGCAGTAGTTTTAACACTTAAATGATTTCAGTCTAATTATATAAATATAAATTCAATAACAGCTCGCCTTAAAGCAATATGTGTATGTAACAATATATAAAAAGTGTATATTACAGTCATTGTATATGTCTGTATTATTGTATTCATGTGTAATAATGTTATGTGAATATATTAAGTAATTTAATAATGTAGGAGCTGTGAGAATAATAGTTTAAAAGTTGCTAACAATGAGGTAACAATGAGGTAACTTTGAGGCAATAATGAGTTTGAGAGTTTAACAATACTACTTGTGATTCTTGGAAGCAATAACGTAATTTTTGTGACGGTTTATAAAATAGCCAATCAACAACCAGAAAAAGCTTTAGTTAAATGAAGGTATTCTATTGGATTAGGAATAGCCAATCAGAGACTTGAAATACAGAAATTTACAAGTTTATACGGTTGAAATCTAGTCAGTTGCCTGCAGACAGTGATTGTAACCGGATGCGAGATGCGTCCTCGAGAGATTTAATATGTATTCGTGTGAGACAAAAAATAGTTTTACGTGTTAAAAAGTGCAATTAATTAATAAAAAGAATCTCATAGCTCTCTATATCAGTGAAGTGCTATTTAAATCGTGTGAAGCATTAATAAACGCAGTGAAGTAAAATTATAACCTGTGTAAGCCTACATTCTTGTCGCATCACGCCCTGCTAAGAGAAACGTGTCTCTAAAAATAAATACTGACGCAGTCGAGGCAAACATAAATATTTAATACTTAAAGAAACAGTCCAATTACAAAGTTAATATTTTTTAAACTTGGGGCAAAGGCTACCTGAAAGTACATTTGGGGCGAAGGCTACCGGAAACCGGGTACCATACGTGCGGTTGCAAACACACTTCAGGTTTGGCTCCCCAACATTTGAAATACAATACAACTCCTTCAACACAATCTTCTCAAATTGGCGTCCATACGTGGAGCTAATAAAGATCATTCTCAAATCAGCCGGTGAAAAAGAAAAAGAAAGGCTCACTTACAGACTTTTGTAAAACCTAGAATGAACCAAGAAACATGCACACTGTGAGTTATTCTTTCTATTATTATTATTATTATGATTATTATTATTATTATTATTATTATTATTATTATTATTATTATTATTATTATTATTATTATGAGTTTTGTATCTCTGTAGGTGAACAGGGCTCTAGGTAATTTACATGCTATTATATTAACCACCAATTGGTTTAATAATAATAATAATAATAATAATAATAATAATAATAATAATAATAATAATAATAATAATAATAATGACACGACGTATTTAATGTGCACGAGTGTTAGGAACACTAAGAAATCATAACGTTATAAAATTTGAGCCTTAATGTAATTCTACAGATTTTCCAGGTGCCATGGTGCATTGAATGAGAAACTTATTAAAGCTTCGCCGTATATAGTTGAATTACGGCACAAACAAAAGGGTACCTCTGACTCTGCCTTATTCATTGGAATATTTAATGAATTATTTCCAGATGGAGAAGTCAGAATAATTTAATTACGGCACAAAGAACAATAATAATACCTAGAACTCTGGCTTAGTCATTGAAAGATCTGACGAACTGTTTCGGGATGTAGAAGTCCTTGAGTTGCAGTCAACAAGCTGGATCATATCAGCCCAAAGTGTGACTATTTCGTGCATGAGACTGGAAGTATTTTACACAAAATACTACTACTACTACTACTACTACTACTACTACTACTACTACTACTACTACTACTACTACTACTACTACTACTACTACTACTACTACTACTACTACTACTACTACTACTACTACTAACGTTTGCGTGTACGTCAGTTGGAAAGGCGTTCAGAGATATGCATTTATGTGTATTCGAAAGTAAAAACTCTTCAGATATAAATAATTTTATAAAGTCTCAGTGTAAAATACCTATACAATTTTCCTTCAAGCAGCTCCAATTTTCTGAAAAATTCAGTAGCTTCAGTATATTTTACCTTCTAGTTTTTAACACCACAGGTATGCAGATGACGAATAAAATGGCTAAAATCGCGCCAAGTGAGTCCCGGATGTATTAAACTCAGGCTTGAGCGAGCTTTGTCTTATGAAAAGACAGAACCTCGAAATAAACCTTATCTAGACAACTAACCCTAACAGGTATTCAAACTCGGGCCCTTGTGCTTAGAAGACAGAGACATTAATTCTGCATAATGGTGCTATGTGATTTAGGGTATTATTAATAAAGCAATTTTATACGCTTACAACTCAATTTAGAGATAATGATGATTAACTTTTACAGGGAAAGTCATGACGAGGTTGACTAACACTGGTGTAAGTAATACGAAATATGGAATACGCAAATTATTACAAGAAAATGCAATAAATATGATGCTCTAATGAACGCAGAAACACAATAAATGCTTTATATTATGAAATATGCTATTAATGCGTAGAAAGTCTATACATCTGTATCTTTCCGTTATACATTTTAAATTAACATGTAGCTATATATTATAATCTAAGCCTTACGAGAGCATGCCGCAAGTGCCCTTGCCGACCTCTTCAGCGATTTTTCATTTAATCAGTTTTACCCGTTCCATGGCGGTGCTTTATTTCATTACAATGCCAACAATGTAAAACGCAAGGTGTGCATAACCACAGGATGAAAAATGTGCGTGTGTATGTACAACGTCGCTCGATAGTTGCAATCGTCAATGTTTTCTTGTGTAACGTTATCAATATTTGCCAATTTGCATGCATCGCTTTCTGTTGGATTTGTGATAATATTAAATCAACAGCAGCAATGCTAATAACAGGATATACAGGTAATTTGTAATCAGCATGGAGCAGCGTTTAGTAAGTTGTCGAATAAGCGGACTGGTAGTGAATGAAATCGAGGCCGTCATTTGGGGTATAAAAGTCTGTCGCCATTGGCATAATGTCACTCTCACGTGTCTAACGATAGGCAGCATGGGATCAGTTTGGCCGGCCGGCCGTTCACACGAGAGACGAACTTTGAACCACATTTTAGTAGTTAGCTGCCTGTTCAATGCCGTATTTTGTATTTCGGTTGCATTATACCATTTTGTGGTCCGGGAATTATTTTCAATATTGCTGTTATTCCTTCCATAATCATCTGGTTGGAAATAGTGGAGCATGACAAAGATAGATGGGTCTAGAAGCTTTCAAGGACAATAGTACAGACTAGCAAAATTGTGTCAGAAATTTGGGAACACGTTCCTTTTGTCTATAGAACAAAATTAGCGCATTATGAACATTTCTCTGGTTTTTAGTCATAACACGATAACTTCAAAAATGATGTTTTGAGAAATAAGCATTTTCGTTTTAAATTTTAATTTAAAAATCAGAAATCTGGTGAAGACAAAGTGAAAATATTTGCAATTGCATGTTTTTCAGTTATATTCACGAGGTTAAGTTTATATATATATATATATATATATATATATATAGTTTCTAAGTGGTATTAACTAAAAAGAAATGGAGTTATCGCGGTCTTACCAAAGTTTTCTGTACATGTTCTGAACATGCTATCTTCATATTTTGTTTTTTTAATATTTACAAAATAACAGTACATATTTTCATTGAACTGCTCTAAACTTTGTAATTTTTGTATTAAATTACATATATTTCACTTTAAGGAAGCTCTGAACTGATTTATTTGCTGCTACAACATAACTTATACCTTCTTTCATTTCTTTTAATAGTTTTATTTTCTATTAATACGAAAGGAAAAGCGCTTGATATCGTACATACAAGTTGTAGTAGGATCCTCTGAAGCATGAAGTTCGTGTATGGTACAGAAGATCAATAAGCTCTAACGACAACTGGAGATAGTCTTGCTTCCTCATATGCAGGCATGGCTTCTTTTGATGGCCGTTCTCTTCTCTAATAGCACAGGTTCTGAAAGATTCCTCACTCTGAAGCGGGTATTTCAATTGGAATTCTTCAAACTCCTTGATGACATGCAGCCGGAAAATGTTGCACCAGAGAAAATGAGTTTTCTTCTGTGTGAATTATTCTGATAACAAAACTATTCATAAGCCTCAAAAATGATAAATAATTGTGATGCTTCTGAATCAGTACTAAATGCTTTGCTGAGATTCCAACAACCATCTTCCAATCTTGGGGAACAGCTATAGCACCACAATGATCAGAGTCACGCTCTTGGTGTGCATGGTCTGGAACTAAGTATTCGTGATGGATTTCTTTTAGACATTACCTTCTCTGTAGCACTACATTATACACTAAAGCAATAAATAAGTTTCCGTTCTGACCTAAAATGTGTAGAATAAATGATCACAGATTCGACAGAAACTGCTAACCCAATAAGAAATTTCAATAAACAGGAAGCAACTTCATTTGCACGTCGTTGTGCTATCCCCTCGTGCCACATGTAGCAGTACATTGTTGCTGTGATACAGTTCCTAACTAAGGTTGAAAGTCCATATCTTGGGTGTTGTTAGGTCTGGAGTTGGAAGACATTGTTGTAAGTCACATACAGCGACCATTATTTATTCTTGACTTCCTTGTCAATTCTTTGTCATGAAGTTTGCATTCATAATGGAAATCTGCTTTGTTTTGCTGTTCCTTCAGAGGCCTCCAATGTTCTGATTTCTCGTTTCTGGAGATACTTTAATTTTATGTGAAGACTATCACAAATGTTGCAAGTGTCAGCATGAGGTTCCTTGAACCTTAGCTTATGCTCTTAAAGTACTTTAAATAATACATTTAACAGCAGGGGGTGTTTCCCGCGTTGATTATTAACTATTATTCAGGTAAAAGCTTTCTTATTCTTTTTTAATTCGATCCCAACATGATGATTTCAAGTGTTTATTTTAGTTAAGGCAGACGTTGGTTTGGTCAAAACATGATAAGTGCTTATATCAGGTTCTGAACAAAACTAAATCACCACTTTGACAGTTATCAGGTGCAGACCAATGCTTATAGTGAAGGCTAGGGTGCAGAAGGAGATATCAGGAATATACCAAATGAAAGCGGATTCATTTTTATATAGCTATTGTCATATCTAAAAATGCAATTTTTGGAGCTATAATGTTTTGACCAAACACCACAGATTTCTTATGGAATATGTTATTCCCTTTATTACAACTCCGTTTGCAGTTGTGTTTAGATTTTACATTGCGGTAACTTATGAAATAAAACTGGCACCCCATGTGGGAATCTGCTTAAAGGAGGCGCTCAAAATGACTTCCTTTGGCAAGAATGCTACACTTTGCATATCGCACTGCATCCCGGATGTGCTGAAGTATTCTTGGTGCTAGTAAAGCAGTCAAGTGAGTGGATCTGTAAGAACTACGGGTTACTACATCATTCTACTCTACCTCATTCCCATTTTGATTACTTTCTAAACAGAAATAAACAAGGGTTTGTAATTTTACCAGTTGATGTGATGAAATTTTAATAAACTCTGAAATAAACAAACGAATACTCCTCATGCAAAAGAAGGTATAAGAATAATTTCCAGCACCCATAGCAGACACTCTTGCAAACATCTTTTTTTTTTGCTGTTTAAATACGCTTGAAGCTCATAAAACTTGGCGCGTACGGAGTTGAAGTTTTAAGAATTAAAAGAGTATCCTAAATTTTATTGAAAACGGTATCAATTTAAGGCCGTTTTATAAGTGAACTTCTAAGTTTTGAAAATTTAGTTGTATCGTTGTACGTACAGATGCGAAATTATATATTAACATTATTTTAAAGAAAAGTATTTATTTCAGATCTGGTTACAATTCTGCACAAAATTTGAGCTGGTTAATGAGGGCTATATTTTACAAATTTACGAGTTTTAGGATTATGTTTCATGTATTTTACCGCTGCCATCGCAATGTTTGCACCACAAACCATCATTTATCATATTTAGAACCTTTCATTATTATGTGAAATTTTTTTTAGAAGACTGAAGATATTAACCCTACCTTGCATGTACATATTTTCAATCTTAAAATTCTATGTATGCAATCGAATAACATTTATTACAAACATGGAAATTCATGAGATAAACACTAGACAAAAGCTTCCCAGTGCAAAGCTTTCTTGCTTCCAGAAAGATGTATATTATGATACCATAAAAATATTTAATACTCTCCCTAATGATCTTAAGGGAAAAGTTGACAATTTCAATGTCTTTAAAACTGCTGTTAAAGATATCTATGCTCAAAAGCATATTATCTGTACAAGATTATCTGAATGACAAATTATCCTGATTATAATACATATATAGCTCTCTAAGTAATATTAGTAAATATTAATGACAATTGCCAGTTTTCCAATTGTCTGCTCTAGAATTAATGAAGCTAGTTAAATGTATGTATATTCAGAACTGACAGTAAATGCTATACATTACAAACCAAATAGAACAAAATGATGAGACAAACAAAGGGTACAAGCCCAGTGAAAGTTAAAATAACTGTTTTTGTCTATAAATATAATGTTAACCTTATAGCGGTAGGGAGGTATTCGATTTTGTACAAACTTACACCTGATTTGTTTCATTTTGTATATAATATGTCTTTATTTTATTTTAAATGTTCTGTATTCTATGTAATATTTATGTATATGTGTAACTATATGATACATTTCCTTGACACGCATATAGTATGTCTATTTTATTTCAAATGTTCTATATTCTGTGTAATATTTATGTTTATATGTAATTTTTGTACATTTCCTTGACATGTTCTATGTTCACAAGCCTTTATGGCTGCTAGTGAACTCACAGAATGCAATCCAATATAATCTAATCTATGATGTCAGTTCACACAAATATAATAAGCTTGCAGAACAATGAGTTTAATAAAGCTGTTGGAGAAGAGCTGTAACACAGGTATGAAGCATTTCTAGAAGGCTGTCTATATAACTGGTTTCCAACCCAAACATGCATTATCATCACATGCTATGTTATATCGCAGAATGATCAGACTGTGTAAGTTTTAATTCTGATACAGCACGCGTATGACACTTAAATTCTCCTATACAGCAACAATTGCAAAATATTCCAAAATCAGCTACTACAATGACCGACGTAGAATACTGCTACAAATACGCGCGCATACTTCGTTAACAAGCAGTGGCGAAAAGCTGAGACGTGATAATATTCAGATACACTCTACCGCTAGCTCTATGGCTGGCAGTCAGACTCATTTCCATTTGGCTTTTACTGCTAGATAGTGTTGCGCTGACGCATACAGTGATTCAGCGTAACAAGGCATGTTCAATTATGCTTTCTATGCCTATATTCCTACCTTTCCCCCTTTATTTGATAGTGTACACTTAAGATATGACATTCTCTCAGCGTAGAAGCAGGATTGATGAATATAGAATAGTTTCATCGTTCTATTAACTTTTCGGATACTATTCTTGGTTCTTTGTATTGCCTTTTTCACCACTTAGGTATCTAAAGGGGAGGAGCTATTACATTACACCAAAGATTATGTGCTGAGATTTCAATGGAAATTCATGGTGAGAGATCTCTAAAATTCTAACACAAATATAGCCTTTAGAAAAACGCCTCTGTGTGTGCATGTATGAGAGAGAGTGAGAAAGAGAACGGTATAACTTATGGGTACACGGAGGTGAAAACTGAGCGAAATCCATCAAAAGTTCATTTTTTGTTTATAGGCCTGTTACTAAGTATAAATCATCTAGTTTCATAATCTGTACTTGGTGTCTATTACTGATGATTAGAAATCATTTTACACGAGACTTTAAACGTGCCTGCAAACAAGGCCACATGGCCCTTTAGAATTTCAAACCTTTTTTCTCGCTTTTCTTTTTTTCTCCATTTTCGGATTGAAAATGTTCCACAAGATGCTATTTTTTTCAATTTCTTTCAAATTTTATAGGCCAACACCCAAAGTTATAAATATAAAAATGTTGGGAGTGATTTTTCTTTATTATTTGTCATTGACAGAATATTGATTAGAATATATAATTAACACACTAGAAATAGTGAAAAATATTGCTTTTCATAAGTTTATAATTTTTTCCCAAAACCTAAAACACAAATAAACACTTTGTTTCGATCTTTTCCCAAATATTTGTTAGAGTCAAAACACACATTTATACTCGGATAATTTTAATCTTTTCATCGTATGGAGCATTTTTAACATTAAAACAATTCATAAATTGAAAACTACTCTAGATATTGCACATAACATTTGTATACATGCCAATGATTTGGTGTGTTACCTGCGATATAAATTTCAAAAACATATATTAATGAATGTAGAATTTAGAAATGTCACATATGTGTACCCTTAAGAAACAAAAACTGTGTAAAATAGCAAATCTCATACTAAGTGGGCCGAACTTTTGAGATAAATGGTGAAAATGTTTCAGGACATTTTCCAACGCAAGCTAGTCGTTACATGCACAACTATTTCTTATCGTTTAATATCCCAAAAATGTCACTTAACATCTTCGATTAAACTATTCAGTGTTTAAGAATACTCATATGGTTAACAAAATCATATGTTTGATTTTCTACAAAGAGCTTTTGAGATCCCCTTCAGTCTCATAGCATTTTATATAACTGCGGATTCTTAAGGTATAAGCAAAGAGCAAATGCAGGTCTTGTTAAAATATTGTTTACGTGATATGAGAATTACCGCGTGTTAGCCATTTGCGAAATATTCGCTATAGTAGCTCAACATGTTCACATATAGGTATATTAAGCAATACACTTTGAAACGCCAAATTATTTCTTTGTTCTGTTTTTCATAAGCATTTGCAATTAGAGTCTAATATGGCTTGTGTATATTATGTACCTGCTTTTCAAATATTGTATTGTTTCAGTATATAAATGTATTATACCGTCATGGTTGCGATTAGCGGCTAATAATTCTCGTGTTTAGCACAAAGTACCCAGAAAAGTATGACTTTTTGTGGATAGCTATGAAAATAAGTGATTATGGGTATAAGAAGTCCTCTGGCTGTTAAACATAACACTTTTAGTATAGAGAAAACGTTTAAGTTCTCGACAACTGTCATTCTTTTGTACCTTTATGAAATATCTAATTGCAAGAAGCTTAGAATGCTAACCAGAGCCTATTGTTTTTATAATGCACTTAGCATCTTACGTCTCATTCCGTGAATATCAAAAGAAAGTTGCTTCGTTTGTACGAACACAAATCCGAAACTTCCTGTACGGCTCTTGTGCAAGGTCACAGTGTGAGTTTACGGGGTCTAAAGCACTATGTGGTGCAACTCCTAGCATGCACAATATCCGAGTAAGAATCTCAGTTGGGGCGAGCTGTCTGCTTCCGCCATTCTCCCTTGTTCTGATAGGACAGACATTTTAGTAAATCTCAGATGTTTGAACCCTAGGCTCATTACAGCTGTAATTTCATTCACTCTTCCTGAAGACTTCATTATTATACGGCACGTTGTCCACCACACTGCTGCCACTGATAACTTTAATACATTGTAAATGCCACCACAATTACCAGCAATACCAACGCTACAGGCACAGGTACAACTACTATTACCAATATTACCAACGTCACTAACGTTTCGAGAACACCTACCTTCTAATTTGTGCCCTTACTTTTTGTCTTAGGTAATGCTGCATTTCAGCCTGTAGATGTTCTCAAACCCTCCTTTAGGAGTTCCGTAGGATAGGATAGGACTAGTTAACGGAGGGGACACCTAGCACCTCGGCTCCCAATGGATCTTTTGTGCGTACAGCCCCGGGAGGAATGGATGAGGTGAGCGAGATGTGTGGGTTGCAGAGCGAGGCCGGCGCAAGTCGACAGTTCCCTAAGAGTTCCAGGCTACTGTCGTTTCGCTCGGAGATCCAGTTTCCTGCCCCCTCTCTAGCTCTGAGAAGGTGACCACGCCAGTATGTTGTTTATAAGCTAAATATAACGCATCAAACTGAACACATTTTAACCGTTCCGGGATCACTTGGTGACGTCATAGCTTCAATGTAGCGAGAATATATATCCCAAAACTGGCATTACTGCCATAGAGAGGGGATTCTAGCGTCAGATTTCCGGTGTACTGTTCCTGAATGACCGACTGATTGGCCAGCGCCATGAGCTAGCTGGTGTACAGGCGGTAAGTCTGTACATGATCTAACACCATAAGCATCCTCATTACCACTACCTTAACCACAAAACCACAACCGTTACGATTACCCACACCATTTTATCACTACAACCAAAATCACTATAACTACCATCACCACCACTGTCACTAACCTCACCTACCGTTAGCACTACGATTACCATTACTGCTGTTAGCAACATGCTGCAAACACTACCACCAGTATTAGAAGATTATCACTATTAATATGGTTACTAGGACCACCATCACCACCACCATCATTACTAACACCAGTACACCTTTGTCACTATAACCGGCACGAAGGCCAAAACTATCACCATTAATATGCTATCACAATCACCACAACCACCACCATTATTAACACTAGTACACCTTTGTCACTATAACCGGCACGAAGACCAAAACTATCACCATCAATATGCTATCACAATCACCACAACCACCACCACCATCATTACTAACACCAGTACACCTTTGTCACTATAACCGGCACGAAGGCCAACACTATCACCATCAATATGCTATCACAATCACCACAACCACCACCACCATCATTACTAACACCAGTACACCTTTGTCACTATAACCGGCACGAAGGCCAAAACTATCACCATCAATATGCTATCACAATCACCACAACCACCACCACCATCATTACTAACACCAGTACACCTTTGTCACTATAACCGGCACGAAGGCCAAAACTATCACCATCAATATGCTATCACAATCACCACAACCACCACCACCATCATTACTAACACCAGTACACCTTTGTCACTATAACCGGCACGAAGGCCAAAACTATCACCATCAATATGCTATCACAATCACCACAACCACCACCACCATTATTAACACTAGTACACCTTTGTCACTGTAACCGGCACGAAGGCCAACACTATCACCATCAATATGCTATCACAATCACCACAACCACCACCACCACCATCACCATTATTAACACTAGTCTACCTTTGTCACTGTAACCGGCACGAAGGCCAACACTATCACCAGTAATATGCTATCACAATCATCACATTCACCACAACCACCACCACCATCACCATTATTAACACTAGTACACCTTTGTCACTGTAACCGGCACGAAGGCCAAAACTATCACCATCAATATGCTATCACAATCACCACAACCACCACCACCATTACTAACACCAGTACACCTTTGTTACTGTAACCGGCACGAAGGCCAAAACTATCACCATCAATATGCTATCACAATCACCACAACCACCACCACCACCATCATTACTAACACCAGTACACCTTTGTCACTGTAACCGGCACGAAGGCCAAAACTATCACCATCAATATGCTATCACAATCACCACAACCACCACCACCACCACCACCACCATCATTACTAACACCAGTACACCTTTGTCACTGTAACCGGCACGAAGGCCAAAACTATCACCATTAATATGCTATCACAATCACCACTACCATCACCACCACCACCACCACCATTACTAACACCAGTACACCTTTGTCACTGTAACCGGCACGAAGGCCAAAACTATCACCATCAATATGCTATCACAATCACCACAACCACCACCACCACCACCACCACCACCACCACCATCATTACTAACACCAGTACACCTTTGTCACTGTAACCGGCACGAAGGCCAAAACTATCACCATCAATATGCTATCACAATCACCACAACCACCACCACCACCATCATTACTAACACCAGTACACCTTTGTCACTGTAACCGGCACGAAGGCCAAAACTATCACCATCAATATGCTATCACAATCACCACAACCACCACCACCACCACCACCACCACCATCATTACTAACACCAGTACACCTTTGTCACTGTAACCGGCACGAAGGCCAAAACTATCACCATCAATATGCTATCATAATCACCACAACCACCACCACCACCACCACCATTACTAACACCAGTACACCTTTGTCACTGTAACCGGCACGAAGGCCAAAACTATCACCATCAATATGCTATCACAATCACCACAACCACCACCACCACCACCACCACCATCATTACTAACACCAGTACATCTTTGTCACCGTAACCGGCACGAAGGCCAAAACTATCACCATCAATATGCTATCACAATCACCACAACCACCACCACCATCATTACTAACACCAGTACACCTTTGTCACTGTAACCGGCACGAAGGCCAAAACTATCACCATCAATATGCTATCACAATCACCACCACCACCACCACCAGCACCACCATTACTAACACTAGTACACGTTTGTCACTGTAACCGGCACGAAGGCCAAAGCTATCACCATTAATATGCTGACTAGCACATTCACTTTTTGTGCATCATCACCTCTATCAAGAGAGCGACCACTGTAAACCATCCAAGCCCACAGCTGCCACCACTATCATAACTAACAGTACCACGATTGTTACACAGATTACTATCATCGCTACTATTAACTTTGTTTTTCCATGACCACAATTTATTACCATTAATGTCATTAGTACGACTACCAACATTGTAACCACATTGCTACCATTGCCACTACCACAATTACCAGCACAGAGTTTTAGCACAATTACTACTACCAGCGCAACAAACGTTACCTTTAATGCAGGCAGTAAGCGCCATCACCTGAATCATATTTAGTTGTAACTACCATAATCACCACAACTTCTACAACAATCACCGTCAAACGCTGGCGGGTGTACGAAGTGATACACAATCGTTGACTTCTTTAGGATCTGTCGCTAAAAGTTTAAAACATTTACTGTACTTTCACTGATGTTTTATCCAGGGAAAAGACCAGCATTTGCCCAAGCGAAAGATGCTCAAATATAACGACACATGTTGTCAACAAGGTATATGTTTTAACAAACTGCACGCGCCACACACACACACACACACACACACACACACACACACACACACACACACACACATTCCTCTCCTGCTAAAAACACAAGTGACTGGACAATACAGCTCTCAGAGGAAGTTTATGTAAAGTAGCTCACAAGGACATTACTCCTGAGCAATGATACTTATCACAGGTTGGCCGTATTAATTGAGTATCAACATCATTGTTGGATTGGATTGTGAAGCGGAGGGCATTGGGCTCCGATCCGGGAATGAGAACATTGTACTGATGCTACAAGGGGAGGAGGTGAGAGGAGACACCTGGCGGGCGGAACCAGGAATGGCGGCACAGCAATGACAGGGGACCTACAGTTTCCAGATTGAGATGCCCCGACAGTCGGACAGGCAGACCGGGGACCCTCTGCCCAACACTCCGCTCCGAGGGGTGAGGGTCCGCTTACCTTCGACAAACAGCCAAAAGTCGAGGTACGGAGAAAGTTCCACAGAGAGCATCCTTTTCTCCTGCCAAGCCGCACCAAACACCATCGTCGACACTTCCAATCTGAAACAGACCTAACGGGGTGAGGGATGAATAAAGTGATGAACGGTACGAAATGGAGGGACAGGAAATTTGGGGGCTGAAAGAAACCAATTCAGCATTCACCTGACGACCCGGGAAAACCCCCGAAAAATTCCGTAGGTCAGAGTGTGCGGTCGCCGGAAATAGGTCCCGGACCTCCCGAATGCGAGTCGTCGCACGCGTTACCTCAACGCCACCTCGCTCGGTTTGTCAACACATTTGCATACATCTGAACCAGATGCACCGTGCAGTTTAAATGTTTCTTTCTCCCACATTTTTAGACGAACGTAGCAGAATAGAGTACAATAATTTTGTTTTATTCTGCTCCTGAGGGACAAAGTATTGATTCCGCAGTGAAATGATGTTTCACATGCAGAAACCAAACTTCAACCCTGCTTGTGTATACAGCAAAACAAACTGATAAAGGGAAATAAATGAGTAGCTTCCCCATTTGAAACGAGAGTATGCACGGTGGAATTAAATCCTATTGGTGGCCGTGTTTGTCTGCGAGTTAACGAAGGTTATTGTGACTGAGCGCTGCCATACCTGGGAAGAATGCCTTGTGTCGCGCGAGCGACTACAACTATACCAACATGTCTTCGTTCCTAACAGTAAATATAAAATATTAAAACATGGAAAGATTAGGAAATGACTGTATAGGCTTCTGTATAATATGTCTAAAACATCAGCATTTCACTGTTGTTCTAAGGAATTATCAAGCTCTTTGGACAAGATTTGTTTAGTGTTTAATGTCCGTTCATATTACACACGGCACCGCAGGTGGTGACACTGATGATATATGCAATGAAATCATCTTTGGGAAAGGAATTTTGGAAAGAAAACGTTTCAGGCCTAAGTTGAGGGCACCTGCTCGGAATTTACCAGTTATGAGGACTGGGCATAACTAACTTAAAAAAAAGTCAGTCGGGGAGGACGGTCCTGGCGGGATTTGAACCGCAGACCTGTCGTTATAGCGGAGCCATCTGTATGTGAAAGTTTCTATTCTTATGAAGGATTAAATTTCCGTTATGATGTAAAGTTTTTCCAATTAACTTCCTAACGCCCTTGTGATCAGTCATTGCTGACCGCGTTTTGAAATAAAGGTTCATGGAACAAAACATTTGCATTCATTGATTACTTTTAAAAATATATTGTGTGTTATACAGGAAGGTAATATGTACGCAGCCATATCGCAGAACGCTACTAAGTGACGATGTTTGAGGCAGGGGCAGTTTTGGGAGGCTCATCCATGTTGTTTACTATGGGGTTAAGCCTGTGTTATTTTAAGCTGGGGTTCATTTGTATGTACAAATAGTAAGCTTTTTCCTGATTATCGGAGGGGACTCGGCACTGCTCCAGTGAAGATATTCTGCCTATGTTGCATAAGGGGGTGCCCCAGGAGGGAGGTGGAGGTGAGAGGAGACGCTGGGCGGGCAGAACCAGAAGTGACGGCACAGCAATGACAGGGTCCCTACAGTTTCCAGATTGAGAAGTCCCGACAGGCAGATCGGAGACCCCTTCCCCACACAGAGAGTCCAACACCCCGCTCCGATGGGGCGGACCGTTTACCCCCGGCAACCAGCCGAAAGCCGAGGGACGGAGAAAGTTCCACAGAGAGAATCCTTTTCCCCTGCTACGCCGCACCGAAACAACATCGCCGACACTTCCAACTCTGAAACAGACCTAACGGGGTGAAGGATGAATGAAATGATGAATGGTACGATATGGAGGGACAGGAAATTTGGGGGCTGAAAGAAACCATTCCAGAGTTCTCCTGACGACCCGGGAAAACCCCGAAAAAACCCATGGGTCAGAGTAGGCGGTCGCCGGGAAACGAATTCGGGACCTCCTGTATGCGAGTCACACATGTTACCGCAGCGCCACCTAGCTCGCAAGTTTCTGAAGAATTTCAAATGGACAAAACATAATAATACAGATTTAATTGGCTTATTGCATAATGTTAGTAATATAAAATAATTCTTAAAATATTGAAAATGAAGGAATTTTACTGTTGATTTTTAAATATTAGTAACATGCAGGACAAATGTTTGAAAAGGAAACAAATTTGAAATAATCCGTTAGGGGTAGGTTTCAAACAACCCAATGTTCAGCAGAATGTGAGACGTTATAACCAGCAAAAATGTCGCGATTGCTTTCTAAAGTGTAACCATTTGGTTACGTATATTTGATAACGTTTAGGCCTGATTAGGTTTGAGAAGCAGTTTCGAGGGCTATCATCCGAGTTTAATAATTATATTCGATCGATAGTCCGTGAATCCATAATTCGCAACCAACATCGAGATAATTTTAAGCCTTTAACGGTCTCCATAGCTGAAATTTTGTCAAAATTTTCAAAAACTTCAATAATTACATTTTGTATCCAAAAAATACTTTGAACATTTAGCTTCTAATAAATACTATGACTTTTGCTCTCAAAGCCTTCTAAAGCTTCAATATGTGGCCATTTAAATGCCCAAGAGCACACGGCATAGAGATATATATTTATTTCCAATGCCTTTTACTACACTTGGAGTTTTCTTACATTTTTGCGCATTAAAAATGTTCCATACGATGTAGTTTTTAATCAATCTTGTTCAAATTTCATGCAGAAACTCAGAGAGAATTAACTTAAAATTCTGACATTATGGTTTTGTTACACACTTAACTTGCTGAAGGTATGACATAATTCCACCACTGAGAATAAAGTTTTACAAAAATCATATTTAATATTTTTTCTGAAACAACCAGAGGAGTGAATACAATTCTATGCCAGTTTTGTACATTGGTATTTAGATAATTGTTCAAAATTACCATTTCAGTATCGTGTGGAACACCTGATTAATTATCATAATAGAAGTAAAATGAAACTTTTTTCTCAAAGAATATTAAAGATGTCTACATGAAATGTAAAGTACTTCTTGCAAAAGATACTGGCCTGTGAATGTTCTCAAGGAGATCCTTAGCAATTTAATCTCCTTGTTTCTTAATATACCCAGTAAAACACAGCAAGCCTAAAAGGAGTGTGGTATTTTACAGGCATCTGATTTAGTTTAATATTCCTTGTTTACTGCTTGAGAATCCACACTTCACCCATGACTATTGCAAATGTTGAGTAATCGTTTGTACTAAAGGACTACCTCAACTGTCTGCATAACGATACAAACTTTGAAGAAGAAATACAATATATTTTGTGCCATTAAGAAACTAACCCTGAGTTTCTTCAATGAGTGACCTCCTTCAGTGAGCTGTGAACTGCACATTGTTAAAAGTTATTCTCAAGCACTGGCTATTGGAAACTGTTCTTAGAGAGACAGATGCTACAAACTTGAGAAGTTGTCGATATAAAGCAGAGTTAATTTATTTCATCATTCAATTCTCGCGTTACTGTCGATATTTCAGAAAATAGTCTCTCATTAATTTCGAGTATTATTTTACAGGTACAAACCAATAAACTAATGAGGTTACTTATTTTTATTTTTCAGACGACTTGTTGATAAGAGAGGACTGTTATTATAACCATTTCCGTTGTTACTTAGGTATCTAAGGTGGAGGATGTATATAAATTGCATTCGATATACAGGTTTCATCTAAAACGATGTTTTGGGGTATGTTGAATAAAAAGGAATTCGGAAAAAGGTAGTGTTATATATGTGCCTGTATCAATCAATGTGTCAACCTATCTTAAATAGCATTATTCAAACCGAAACAATGGATACATAATTTACTTTATACTAAGCCTAGCATCTCCTAAGGATGGAAGACAAACATTTTCAACATTTTCCTCTCCCCCAAACAACCCTTTGAGTGGGAAAATTGCCCAATGCTTTTCTTTTAAAAAATCGGTTGTACTGTTTTCCTATCACCTCTTACATTTCGAAATGAAGAATAAAGTGTTTATGTTGAGTTTTCTGTTTATATAATTTCAGTAAACACGTGACAGGTTAAGCTGTACTAACAATGTTCTGTGTATATCATATTTCAATAAAAACGTGACAGAAGTAATTATGAAATACGTTAATCTGTGCTGACAATATGCTGTGTATATCGTAGCTCTGTTAACACGTGCCTGAAATAAATATGAAACACGTGGTCCTGTACAGACAATTCGCTGTATTTATCGTATTTCAGTTGTCACGTGCCTGAAATAAACACGAAACATGTGGTCCTGTACTGACAATTCGCTGTATTTATCGTATTTCAGTTGTCACGTGCCTGAAATAAGCATGAAACACGTGGTCCTGTACTGACAATTCGCTGTATTTATCGTATTTCAGTTGTCACGTGCCTGAAATAAACACGAAACATGTGGTCCTGTACTGACAATTCGCTGTATTTATCGTATTTCAGTTGTCACGTGCCTGAAATAAACACGAAACATGTGGTCCTGTACTGACAATTCGCTGTATTTATCGTATTTCAGTTGTCACGTGCCTGAAATAAGCATGAAACACGTGGTCCTGACTGACAATTCGCTGTATTTATCGTATTTCAGTTGTCACGTGCCTGAAATAAACACGAAACATGTGGTCCTGTACTGACAATTCGCTGTATTTATCGTATTTCAGTTGTCACGTGCCTGAAATAAGCATGAAACACGTGGTCCTGTACTGACAATTCGCTGTATTTATCGTATTTCAGTTGTCACGTGCCTGAAATAAACACGAAACACGTGGTCCTGTACTGACAATTCGCTGTGTATATCGTATTTCTGTTAACACGTGCCTGAAATAAACATGAACGACGTGATCCTATACTGACAATTCGCTGTGTATATTGTATTTCTGTTAACACGTGCCTGTTATAAATATGAAACACGTGATCCTATACTGACAATTCGCTGTGTATATCGTATTTCTGTTAACACGTGCCTGAAATAAACATGAAATACGTGATGTTGTACTGACAATTCTTTAGGTAATCAATTTGTGGTCTATGAAGTGAGCTAAAGGAGAGTTGGCCCATGGTTAGGAGCGTTCGTTACTACATAATATTTGGAGGATATCAAGATTTACAATAAAGCCACCATTGAGGTGTAGAAGTAGTATTCATACTAACTTCTTGGTGGGGGCTAGGTTTGAATCCCAGATGGCTTAAGCTGTCTGGAGGGTGAATATCAAGTAATTTTGGCGTTGTAGTTCACCTAGATCTTTTGTTTACTGTCGTGCCATAGTAGATACATCTGCATGGGTTAATGACGTTAGACTTAGTTATGACATGTGTGAGATTTGGTGTAATTATTTAAGAGAATGTATTTATTTTTAAATATATCTAATTCCCCCCTAAGTTTACGTTTAACGTACAAACACAGATTATCATTATAGTATACTTGTCAGTTAGGATGCTAATTCTTAAATCGATTTTGCTGCGGTTAAGAGTTGCACAAGATTTATGCAGACTTTTTAATAGGATTTGATTCTGTAAGAAGTGTGAAGAAAAATACTATATTGAGAAAACATTGTCTATATCTGTATTATATAGGGAAAGGTTTGTGTGCCTGAGAAAGAGAGAGATAGAGTCAATCGATTTCAAGAACTTTTTAACAATCAAAAAACACTATTCTTTTGGACCGATAAAGAATTTAAAGTTTACCGACCTGGAGAGCCGAGAATCGTTTAGGCATGGTCTCGTGAATTGGAGGTTCGCGGTTCAAATACTACCGGGACGTTCTGCCTGATCTGAAGGTTTTTGCCAGGTTTCTTCAGTCCTCATAACTGGCAAATGCCGAGGAGGTGCCCTAAACTTAGGTCTAAAATTTTTCCTTCCTAAATTTCCTTTCTCAATTATCATTTCATGTATCACCATGATCAGCATCGACCGCCTGCAGTGCCATATCTAGTAAAAATGGGCATTAAAACACATTTGAAGGCTATAAAATATTCCCCAAAATTTTAATCCCGGGGGATTAAGGGATTTTCTGATTCATCACCCACTTTTAATCCCATTTCGCTGAATATGAATATTAGAGGAAATTTTTTGCTCTTTGTTGCCAACATGGAGGATTTTAATGAATTTCGGCCCAAAGTAAATCGGAAGGTATAAATACTTGAAATTGGTTTATTGGAGGGGTTATTACATATTGTTTCATATCACCAAATTTCTTTGTTTATAAGAAGCATTTTGGCACATTTTTTTAAAAAATCCTGCTACACAGGGGTTTTGTAATGTGGCAAACGTGTTCAGCTACCGCACAACTTTCAAAAACTGCCCTTAGCCTTACTTTCAGCCCCTAACTTACAAATCACCACCCTTTGGTCTGTACACATACTGTGGGACTCAATGAAACTTTAACGTTATAACTGCGCAGAGTCGCTGTTACCACATTTCCAACCCCTGCGCTGCTTAACGTATCTCGTCAAAATATCGTGCGCTTATACTGTAGCACCTGGAAAAGAAATCACACATTTACCTTACAACTTCCGAAAACTACCCAACCGTTATTTTCAATTACATAGTACCTCGAAACATTTAAAAACTACTTCTGCATTGCATGTTCAACCCATTATAGAAAAGGACTACTGCTTGGCCAATGGGGGATACATTTTTGTAGTTGATACAATGTCTTACAACTTAAAAATTACCCTTACGTGTATTTTCAACCCCTTATATACAAAATCTCCCACCACGGCCGGGTTCAATTACAGGAACTCGCATGTGGGATTGTGGTGGACGGAGCGGCTTTTCTCCAGGTTCCCCGGTTTCCCCGCCGTTCATTCTACCATCATCTTTCCTTTCATTCATTTCGCCTTCATTTCATATCAACAGTTTCCCTCACTCTCATACCTGACTACGGGCCGATCCTCATTCTCTGATTCAATTCGTCTGGTCCTCTACAGGCCTCTGACCCTAGGCACGGTTGTAAGTCCTAGGGGTGTAAACCCTACAAATGAGGAGGATAAGCTGACTAAGTAAGTATTTACAAACTTGACTAATATGGGAAAACTGGACACTTACGCTTAAGAGTACACAGGTGAAGATTGAGCGAAATCCTTCAAAAAATTAATTTTTTGTTTATAGGTCTATTACTAAGAATGAATCGTCTAGTTTCATAATCTATATTTGGTGTCTATTACCAGTGATTAGAAATACTTTTAGCCGAGTTTTAAATGTGCCTGCGCACAAGGCAGATACCCATTCAGAATTTCAGAGTTGTTTTTCTCGCTTTCTGTTTTTTCTACAGTTTTACGAGTTCAAAATGTTCCACACGATGCAATTTTTGTTCTATTTCCTTCACATTTTGTAGACAAATACCCAAAACTAGTAAGTATAACAATGTTGGCAGTGATTTTTCTTTATCGGTTATCGTTGAAGGAATATTAATTATAATACCTAATTAATAGACTAAAATTAATGAAAAATATTGTTTTTTCTAGGTTTATACCTTTTTTACTCAAAAACTAAAACTCCAATAAGAAAACGATTTATAGAATTTTCTCATAAATATTCATTAGAGTCAAAATAGATATTTATATTCGTATAATTTTAATTTTTTCATCGTTTGTTTGCCATTAAATAAATCAATTAAATAGTTAATAACTTGTGAACTACTGAAGATATTGTAATGAAAATGTGTATGTGAGCTAACAATTTCGCGTGTTATTTTCGGCATAATTGACAAAAGCGTATGTTAATAAATGCAGAATTTAGTAATTTCACCTCTGCGCACCCACAAGCTACGAGTGAAAATTTCTGGTAACTCGTGACATTCCAAAACCACCCCTATTCTTATTATGAGCTTTTAATTACAAAACCCATCCCGAATAAGACACTTTCTGTGACACTAGCAAGACTCTCGATTAAGATGACGTGACGTCAGCAGCTGTCAAGTTATTGTCGCAAACACGTGCTTCTTACTGCATATTTTAGCTTGCCGTGTTATTTCTCTGTTCTATACGTGTGCACGTAACCTCGCCCGGATTTCGCTGCGTCCTTTCTGATTTGGAGGCTCTGGAGATTTGGCTGGGATTGTTTCACTTTCACAGCCATAGACCCTGACTCATCTCCGACTATGACCTTTTGGAGGAAATCTGGGTCAACGCTGGCGGTTTCAACCAAGTCCTGCGCCAACTTCGCTACGAAATTCCTTCTGCCGTTGTGACAGAAGCCACGAAACGAATTTCGCGGCCTAGGTCGGGGGTGTCAAAGATATTTCGTGAGAATGATTTTGAGTTCGCCCACTCCATCTTTTAGAAGTGGTTAACACGACACGAGGGGAACTAGTCCACGTGTCAATTACGAATTATTTTTCATTAAATTGTAATACAAAGAAATAACTTTAAAATTACCACAAAACGTAAAGCCATAAGAAAATGGTGATCTAAATTAAAGTATAACTCTCTAAACCAAACCAAACGTTTCGTCAAAGAAGGGCTTCCATTAGTCTAGATAAGAGAGTAGCAGATCACTGTCACATATTGGTAGTATCTTTCTGAATACGCCATCTCGGTACACAAACATAGTTTCAGCTCTATGTTCCTTGTTTAAGAGCCATCGAATCCTTCCAAAGTCGAGTATCTGTGCTGTTTATTTCTTAATTCCATCTCAATGTAACAGATGAGGCTGCGCGTATCTCATGCTGTCGGTCTGAAAGCGTGGTTATTGGAATTGAACAGATCCTATAAGCTACTCGAATCTGTGCTTCATCACTTGAACAACGCTTATATTTGCCGCTATGTAAGGTTGAGAAAATTGATTTGGAAATCTAAGTACATAGCCGGTACTCGAATCACGCCTCTTTGGTTTATTTGTTCACTACCCGCCAGTGAATGTTGTGCAACACACCCACCCACTTACTCTCTCTCTCTCTCAAACCATTTTATACTCCTTTGTTTTGCAAAAAGGGAACTCCACAAGGCGCATTTTCAGTTAAAATTCAATATAAAACTTCTGGTCGAATGCAATATTTCATCTTCCTTCGGTAAGTGGTATAGAATGTTAAAATAATGTTGAGATTCTTACCTAAAATTTTTTAATTAAAAATGCGTTATGTGCATCACATTCCCTTTCAATGTAACTTAATTTCTGCATATGAAATATGCCATTGGAGCAAGACAAGTGGAACACCCTGTAGGTAGTAATATAAGTGTTAATGAATTTCTTATCCGGTGTATAGTAATGTAATGTGATTAAAAAAGAGAATGTCCAAAAACACAACTCTGCTACTATGTGAATCGCGTACACGATGAAGTAAAATTATCCACCCGCTGGAAATAAAACCCCGACATAGAAGGAATTCAAACATCTAAATAATAAATATTTGTAAAACGTAATAATAAAGTTAGAATGAATGGATATATTTGTTTCAATTTAAAAATATGGGCATTGTTCTGTACCTGTCACACGGCTCAACAGACCGTACGTGCTTTGATAATACATAAATAATAAAGTTAGAAAAATGACACACTATAGTAAAAACTCTGATGTTACATTCACATGAATTTCTCTACCCTCTATCGCTTATTAGTGGATATACAAATTATTCTTATGAAAGTTTAGTTTCCTATCTACTTCAGTTTAATCCAGATAAATCTTCCCGGAAATAGCTACATTAACATTTTGTTATAGATACAAAGGGGGTAGCGATAGTCAAATTTTTACAACTGAACACTATATGCTGGCCCTTCCATACTCTTTCCATGACGTCGCGAGAAACACCTGAAAATCGACAGGACTTTGAAAGAATGACTAAGTGCTGAGCAATTCGAATCATTAACAACGGATATCTCAGAAATGGCCGATGCCACAGAAAAAGTTATTTGAAATAAATTGTGTATTTCAAAGAGATCTACAGTTTTTCGTCCATCGCTTAACGTTTACCAGTTATACAAAATTATACGAAATTCCTTCCGAATAAAGCGGACTTTACAGGCTATTACCAGAAAATGCACGGTATACGTTTTATTTATCACGCAAATATCTTTAATAATGAAAATCGTTAGAGCCATTTTTAGAAAATAGAACATTTCAAAACATGTTCCAAATATAGGGTAGTTTGAGGTGGGGATCTTCTTGAAAATCTTCGTATCGCATCTTTGGAAGTTACTGAACCTAAATACCAACTTTGGTATTTATCCGACTTTTCGTTTTTCAGTTATGCTGTTCACAGACACACATACACATACCCACACACACGTACAAACACACACACACACACAAGGACCTTTTTCTAAAAATGCTTTCGTTATTCAGGGGCCTCCAAACATGCATTTCCGGCGAAATCTCGCTGTCGAATCTCCTTTTCCTAAAGTGCGTGCAAGAGAAAGTAACAACTATGGCACAAGAGAAACACCCCACATGATAATATAAAGTGGCAGACGCGGTCAATTGATGTGCTGTGAAACACTATTGTCGCATCCCAACAGCACAACAAACACGTTTGAATAATTAAATAGCAAACCTTTCATCGCGAGAAACAACTGAAAGGTGACAACACTTGAAACAAATGGAAAGCATAGAAAAATTCAAACCAATTCAACCGATAAGACGGAAATGACTGATTCTACAAAAAGAAAAGTTATTTTGTAAACAAACTGTGTGTTTTAAAGACATCTACTTTGCTTCTATTACGGTTCACCAGTTATACGAAATTCTACAAAATTGCTCCGAATGAAGAGGACTTTAGGGGCTATACTCAGAAAATTCAGGATATGCATTTTGTTTTCGTATAAATATCTTAAATATATGGTATTTTATTCAAAGCTCTAGAGCCACTGTTGAGAAAATAAAAAGCAGCGAACATTTTTCAATGTAACGGGTAGTTTGGGGTGATGGTGTTTCTTAAAAATGGTCGTACATTTGGTTTTTGAGTTGTGCGTTTTACAGATACACATACACACGGAACTTTCTCTTAAAATTCTGTTTTTTCTTTTATTCAGGGGACTCGAAACATCTACCTATATTTTCGGTTAAATCTCGATATCAAACTGTTGGGTGAATCAGTAAGATCTTTTGGGATAGTTTTACATTACAAACTTTGATTAAGTGGTGTGCTTTCTGACCTACGTCTCTGTTTAGTGTTCGCTATTTATATCATTCGGTTCATCCCGTAAGGGAAGGATCATCTTATGCAAGTAGACCCAAATTCACAAGCCTGCTGTTCACCGTAGTATTATAACAAATCAGTGTACAGACATGCAGGTGTTCCTGAACCAACAATTATGCGAATTAGAGCCATGATTTCTAGTGTCATGTTTTATACAATTAAGATAGTATACGCACAGATACAGAAGGCTTATAGACACGTCCTTAGGCAGAATTGGATGGACGGACTGGCGCTCGAGTGAGTAGAAGGAATATCTTATTACCGAAAGGAAAGAAATGTTGTGCAAATCCGAAAAATCGCTGAAAAGAAACTGATGATACGGAGAGCGAAAAAGGTAAAGGTACTGACGAACGGAGGGACCCCGAAACCAGGGCAGAACACAGCACACAGGCCAGTCGGTCCCTTGTGCTTTTAACAATGACCCCAGGGAGGGAGGGATGAGGTAAAGGTGAAGGTGCTGACGAACGGAGGGACCCCGAAACCAGGGCAGAACACAGTACACAGGCCAGTCGGTCCCTTGTGCTTCTAACAGTGACACCAGGGAGGGAGGGATGAGGTAAAGGTGAAGGTGCTGACGAACGGAGGGACCCCGAAACCAGGGCAGAACACAGTACACAGGCCAGTCGGTCCCTTGTGCTTCTAACAGTGACACCAGGGAGGGAGGGATGAGGTAAAGGTGAAGGTGCTGAGAACGGAGGGACCCCGAAACTAGGGCAGAACACAGTACACAGGCCAGTCGGTCTCTTGTGCTTCAAACAGTGACACCAGGGAGGGAGGGATGAGGTGAAGGTGCTGACGAACGGAGGGACCCCGAAACCAGGGCAGAACACAGTACACAGGCCAGCCAACCCCTTGTGCTTCTAACAGTGACCCCAGGAAGGGAGGGATGAGGGGAAAGACCCGAAGACGACCAGATCCGGATGACGAAGGGCGCAAGCACAGACGGGATCCCAAATGCTTCCAGACTGAACGCCTCCAATGCCACCCGAGCCCACTGTATGGGGCCCCGAGACTCCGGGGGTCCCCAGAAGGAGCAGTCCCTGGACGACTTCAGGATGAAACTTCCACAGAGTGCACAGCCGCGACCCTCCAAGCATCGTCACCTGGTCCTGCAACCCTGAAACGGATGACAATGAGGGTGATGGGTACAGGAGAAATGGGCAGCAGGAGAGTCGTGGTAGAAGATGAAGCACCCCAGCAATCGCCTGCAGACCCGAGGAAACCACGAAAAACCCATGAATCAGAGAGGGCGGTCGCAGGGGATCGAACACGGGACCTTCCGAATGCGAGTCGCACACGCTACTGCGGCGCCACCTCGCTCGGTACGGAAAGCGAAACAGCTCTTCCATATCGTAAGTCGGTATTTGTTACTAGTTAGTCTATGTGGGGCAAAAGAAGAATCGCGTAGGATGCATTATAATGGTGGTGTCAGTTTAAACTGGAAAACTTGATGTAACTACGAATACTTCTAACGCGATTAAAAAGGGAACGAAAAGGAAAAGAAAAAAAAGGTATTTTATCCAAACTATATTTTTAAATAAGCACTAGGTTTTTCGTGTAGTTTCTGTCTATCTCTTGCGGTTTACCAGTTATACAAAATTATATATCTTTCGTTCAAAATGAAGCAGACTTCACGTATTATTCTTAGAAAACTCAAGATGTAAATTGTTTCGATTAAAATCTTCTTATTTTAATCAAAACCTTTAGAGCTGTTTGTTTTCAGAAAATTAAACACAATGAAAAGATGTTCATACAAAGAATAGGTTGGGGTAAAACAATTTTCTTGGAAATGTTCTACTACAATGGTTAAAAATGAATGCCTCAACTATGAAACGTGGTATTCTTTCTACTTTTCGCTTTTTGAGTTATGCTGTTTGCAGATACACGCGTGGGCGTACCTTTTTCTAGAAAGGCTATTTTTAGATTTCCGGACCTCCAAACGTGCATTTCCGGTGAAACCTCGATGTTAAACTTCTGAGGGGGAATATAATACTTTCTCTAACTTCTATAGGTAAGTAGCAGAGAAAGTAAAAAGTGATTTGCATAATTTAGAGTCTGACTTGCTCAAATTTGGACCAATATCAAATGATACAAAAGTATCTGCAGTCATACCGAAACCCAAATATTCTATTTTAAATCACCTTCAGCAAATATTACAACATACTGCAGGCTATAAGTAATTCCAATGACGTTCGTGTAGTTGAAACCAGTTTTAATCAATAAATAAAGTCATTGCTGTTGAAACTAGTTCCATCTCAGAGCTCTTCTATTCCTAATAATGTACAAATATCGTAATATGGAACCGCATCTGGAACAGTGTTCCTAGTTTGTGTACTAAGTATTTGAATTCTGCAGCGACCCAGAAGGTATTTCCAAATGTTAATATTAAAGGCTGTAGTCCCCATTTCGGTCAGTTGCGGTAAATAATGATACCCAAATTTGGACTGACTTCACATGAATACAACATTTGTGAGCATCATTTTGAAAAATAAAGTCCAACAGAACCCCATTAGCAGGAATGAAAGCAAATCAGAACCTTCAAAGAGCGAAGAGTTCCAATTGCAAACATTTGCGATATTTACTGTCTTTTAGATTGCATTATGAGAAAACTACGCATAAGATATAGGGATTCGAGGTCTTCAAAACAGTATTAAGGAAAACCGGGGTATGGATGGTACAGGGCGGTCGTTTTATGGCCCGGCCGTATCGCATATATGCGTGCTCCACGCGCTGTCTGCTACGCCAGGGGTTCCATTCTAGAATTTCCACGTTACATACTCATGAGTAATAGTAACATGCACTGTAATGAGTACTAACTTGTTATAGGTGGCGTCCGTCTGCATCGACACATTCCTGGCATTCCTCGTCGTCATGGGGTTGTAATTTATGAACAATGGCCACTCTGCAGGTTTTCAATTTTAGAAGTTTAGCAGCTGTATGAACAGAGGTTTTTGAAATACCCATTTCTTATGCGTCTTAGAGACTTGTTTGGAAAGCGTTCGAACGATGCACCAATTTCGTTAATCTTTCCTCCGTTAGAACATGTATTTTTCGCTTCTTAGATTTAGCGTTTAGCGATCCCATTGTTCTGAACTTATTAGCCAGACATCTGACAATATTTCTATTTCCAACTGCAATACGAGGAAATGTCTCCTGAGATTGCCTACACACCTATCTATTTGATTCCATTTTTACGAATGTATCTTACATAAAAATTCTTTGTTCAAGCGTAAATTTTTCGGTAGGCATTTCACTGGACCAACAATAAGACAACAGCAACAAGAACAAGAATATTCTAAAGTAATTCACACACAACGCAGACGTTGAATTAGTTTTGACTATCGAGATGCACAATGCAAAACTCTAGTCTTAACAGCACGAACAGAAGGCAGCGACTGACACTTGAAAGTTGATATTCACAGCGGATGAGAGCAGTTCTTGAGCGGATCGTTCACCGCTAGTGAGCTAGCGGAACAATACGAGATCCTGCAGTGCATACACGCGATCGTGGCCGGGCCACAAAACGACCGCTCGGTATTTATGATTCAGATCAGTGTGAGAGATCCAATCTCACGCTATCGACACCTTTTCGGTTCAAATTGAGATACTGAGTTTTATAAAATTATCGTTCACATACTCACTCCTCACTTAATGACTCACTCGCTCTTCATGGACAACCATAGTTTGTCTGTTCCGACTTCACACTTCACATTATCTTTTCATGGGCGCCCTATATCTCTTCTCCCTTTTGGATGGAAGTTGTAAGCAAGATTAGTTAATCTATTTTCTCTCATTCTCAGAACATGGTGTATCAAATTTTCTGTTTTTAACATTTAGGCATATATAGAAAGTACGTTTATTTGTTGTCCTATATTCTCCTTTTTGTCTTTTAGAGAATTTCCTTTTCTGACTTAAACACCTTTATCAATGCTGGTGCAGACACAGTTTTATAAAATTACATTTTTGTTCAGACGGTATTGCCGACCCAAAATATTAAGTGGTATATAAAAGCTAATTTCAGATATAAGATATCTATCCTACACCCACCCACCCAACCATATATGGGCTTGACTGCCGCGCCACAATTTGCAAGGCACTTCAGCAGCAAGAGATATTTCTGACTGAGGCAGGCAAGGTATGAAATGTTATGTTCTAAACCATGCTTACTGTCATTAAGGTGTGCAGAATTCAATACACGCAGCAAAATGTTTCATTTTTGATAAAATGTTCCTAAATTCTTCATATTTTGTAAGATTTACGATTTCTCACTTTTAAAATAATTTCCATTAACAATGAATCAGGCTTTCCAAATACCCCATTCGGGCAGTTTTCTTGACACAGATTTATAAAAATTCAAGCCACATTAAACGCACACTATTCTTGAAGAGTTTTTAGTTTCGCGTTTAGTGGCATATTATAAGTTCAATGGTTTAACATCGATTAACATTTACAAATTCCACGAACTTGTATTTTATTTGATATTCCATTATTAAATATGAACAAAATCCTTTTAGCTTAAACTAATGAAGTGAACGTGCTTCAAACCCTTAAAGTAAGTTATGATGTTTTGGCTTTGAAATATGTATTTCATAATATTTTAGGACTTTTTCTTCATATTTTCATATTTTGGGAAAATAATTCATATTTTAGCAAATAGTTTCTTTTTTCCATATTTTGCGTGTCTCTATATTACCCTTTATTTGCTTTGCGCTTCGTTATTTAATAAATTAATGTGCTTGTATATAGTGAACGCACATAAGCATTGATAGAAATAAATTATGATTGCTGCTGCCTTTTGACTTTGGATGAAAACAAGGTAACTAGTTCCCCTAAAACAACATTTGTTTTCACTTTGTTGTGATAGTCACGATTCCTAGCCTACCATAGGCATGGCGACTTTTGGCAGGCTTCAGTAATTTCCAGAACAAAGTCGCGTGACGTGTTTTCTCAATGGTATCTCTCGATTTATTGACGCTGTAAGTCGCCCTTGAGATCTTCTATGGTTTACCTGGAAAAGTGCGTGTCCGTTGGGGAATTAATGTCCTACCGGCATGTTGCCACGGTAGTTCTGTTGGTTAGAGCAACCGCACGGAAATAAGAAGATCCGTGGTTCAAATCCCGATAATGACATTGAACTTTTCAGTCGTCTGATTCTACCTTTACACCATTAATGAATATTACTGGTATCTTAGAAGAGAAATATTTAGCAACCAATATAAAACGCAATGTGCCCAGTACTTATATAAAAGCAATAAAATCTTTCCGATCATGGAGCGTTTTCAACATAAATGTACACTTTAGAAAGAACACGCGTGAAGGAAATATGAACTCTACGGGTAACAACGGAAGCTATTTAAGTATAGACACGCACTTGCTAATTCGCCGTGTAGACCACAATCATTTCTACGAGGAAAGCATGGGTCATATCATAAGGTAGAAGTTATATACACTAACATCATTCGCAATGGCAATGAGCAAACTAAATGGAATTAATTGTTCTTTCACACAAGCCGTGTGTTGGACAGGGTTGGAAAGGTAGAATCAGATGACTGAAAAATTCAATGCCGTAGCCGGGATTTGAACCACGGATCTCCCGGTCTCCGTCCGGTTGCTCTAACCACTGAGCTACCATACAACATGCCGACATGTGTGAAAGAACAATTAATTCCATTAATTGACCTAATAGTGGTTGTACTATAAAGTCCGGGACTTAAGTACTTACAAAGAATGTAAGTCGCCATTGGTGTATGACATCTCAATACAATTTGAGATCTCCTTGTGGTTTACCGGGAAAATGCGAATCAGTTGGAGAATTTAATGTCGTGTCGGCATGTTGCCATGGTAGCTCAGTGGTTAGAGCAAAAGGACGGAGACCGGGAGATCAGCAAACTAAAGTTTAAGTTTAAAAGAATATGCTGCCTTTTAACACCATCGAAAATACATGAAAAAGTTTTCGCGGTTACTTATTTTCGATCCCAGATTTTTAAGAAAGTGCACGAGAAAAGCGACAAGCACACTTCAATTAGGGCAACTGATTTCAACACGAAGCGAAATGATATGCAAAATACCAACACAATTAGTAAATGTATTATAGCAGGAAAAGGAAAACAAATCCAAGCAATAGTTAAAACACGGCGAATATCTACTTACCAGAAGAGAGGCTAACAAAACGGACAAGGGCTCCGGTCACTATCACTGCTTGCAAACAAACATGCACTTTAATAATGAGGTAAATGAGCCCAAGTTGTGCATAAGTTGTGAGGTTATCACACCGTGTACACTGTCACACTCCAATCACTTCAAACTGTTTCCCAGGTACAAAATTCCGCCTGAGATTTCACTCGCCTTTTGCAACGGTCACAGAGTTCACATACGCGGTTACTGCTGGGCCCATGAAAACACTTGATTTTGCATATTTTATGTCGGTATACATGCACTGTCTGCGAGTTCACGAGAGGTCGTAGTTCTTGATTTGTGTCAGTCCAGGTTCTGCTCATCATGGCCTCCGTCGTGTAGAAGTTGGGCTAGATCTCATTTGTTTTCTCTCTCTTTCGTGCAATAGTCTCTTCCAGTTATCTGTGAATGGCAGGGTTAAGTTCATTCGCAGGTCTTCTATAAAGAAGGTCTCTTTGGCGAGTTCAAAGGCTAAACTCGATCTTGTATGTTTTGATACACCTAGGGCAGCTTTCAGCAAGCTCGATTTGACTGCTGCCAATGTCCTTGGATCCTTTATACTTAGCTTTTCCGAAACGATATCCATTGGATATATGGCGATTGGGACTATTTTTGCGTCGAACAATACATGGCGGTTTCTAATGAGAGTCAGGATATTGCCTTAATATCAAACATGGCCTTTCTGGCAGCTTTTGCTCAAGACTATATACGTATTCTGAATGACCTGACTGTGGTTGTAATACCAGTCCCAGGTATTTGAAGGCGTTCACTGTAATGAGGGGTTCCACTCCTAGGTATGTTCTGTCGTCCGCTGCTTCTCGACCCCAGTTGCGGAATATCATCTTGACGTTTATTCCTGGGTTTGTTTCCAGTTTGTTTTCTTTTGCCCACTTGTCCACTTGGTTGCTTGCTTTTGTAGTTCATGCTTGGAGTGAGTGTGTGTGTGTGTGTGTGTGTGTGTGTGTGTGTGTGTGTGTGTATTTTCACGTTCTCCGCTTCTTGCCTAGTCGTACGTACAATGTCGTATGTGGCAAGGTTAAACAGCAAGGAACTTAGGGGATCTACCTGTAGTACGCTATTGGTTTGCTTGAAAGTTGTGAAGTCGTCTGCAATTTAAATGTATTTGGCTATCAGCATGTGGTGGATGAGCGTTGTAAATTTCTTATCTTCTCCCGTTATAGATTTCAGCTTTGAGAGTAGTATGAAACTGTCGAGCTTATCGAAAGCCGTCGTATAGTCTACGAACGCTGCGTGAAACTTTCCTCTGAGAGTCTCAGTGTCTTCTCTATATCGTCGATGAAGTTGTTGATGGCCTGTAGAGTGTTCTTTTCTTTATGGAAACCGAATAGCTTCGGGATCTTGCGCTCACATTCTTCAGAGATTCGTTTGGTGACAACTATTTTGAGTGTCTTTTGTACACAGAGGGCTATCCCTCTGTAGTAAATCGGATCCGATTGGTTTACGCTTGGATAGCATTTTGATTGTCGAGATCCTCCAAACTTGTACTGTGTTGCCCTTACACAGACTAGGTTTCACAGTTTGGTGAGTGCCTGGAGCAGAAAACTGATTGACCCTTTAATGTGTTCGTCACAGATTCCTGCGGGGTCTGGTGTCTTTTTGTTTTTAGTGTTAAAATTCCCTCGTGCACTTCTTCCTTCGTGAAGAGTTTGGCGTATGCCTGGCAAGCCTCCACAATGATCGGTTCGTAATCGGCGCTGATTTTGTTTATGTTTGGAATTCTACTGAAGTGTTCCTTCCATATTGGTATGTATATTTTACCATTGTTCTGGGCTTTCCTCGAGCTTAGTGATATGCGGGGGTCTTTTCTGGCTTCTTCCACCATTCTGGTTGTTTCCTACTTGCGTTTCCTCTTCAGCAGATTTTTGTTTTCCTTCCTGATTCCGTCGTAAGATCTTGAATCTTCTGCGCTCTTGCTGGACTTTGCCATATGTAGGACCTGAAGGACAATCTTTCTATTTAATAGCGGTCGTTGTCGAGGCATTTTTTGCGCTTTCCTTTTGGATTTGTATACTAGTCCAGACTTGATCATTCTTTCCAGGACTATGGCAGCCGATTCGATGTCGTTTTTCTTTATACGTTTCTCAAGCTGCCTAAATTCCGCTATCTTCTGGCTTAGAATGTAGTTGTCTAGCTGCCGTGAGGCTTTGGAAGCTCCGATTTTTCCTCTCTTCTGCAGGTGTGGGCTATGAAAGTGGCCACAACCGGACAGTGTTTCTTTAGTGATGCTTCGTCTGCAGAGTAACATACTTTAGTCGTTCATTAGTGTAATAATAGGATATTTATATAACATCAGCTCTATGGTGCTTGATTCTGTACATGCGAAGTATGTTCGTCCTTTTGCTCTGTTGATGAAGGTGAAGAGCCTTCCTCTGTCATCATGTCTAGTAGCTCGTTTGTTCTCTGACTAGTGATGTCTAGCCTGTAGCTCAGGTCTCCGGCTAAGACAATGCTATGTCCCGGCATAACGTATCCTATAGCGGTCATTATGGCTGCTATTAGAATTACCATTAGTGGCTCTACGTACAGGGCTATTACGGAGAGTTTTTCGAAGTTTTCACTAGCGTATCTAGATCTTGGTGAGTACCCACTCAGGATTTTATCTACTTTCGGTTTTAAAAAGCAAGAGATTCCGCGTTTAGGCCTTCCTCTTTGGTCCTGGAATTTCTAAGAGGATGAATATGTCATGGTGTGTAGGAGATTGTTAGCTGTTAGTTCTAAGGTACCTCTTAAGCCTTTTAAATTCCAGAGAAGAATCCTAAACTGGGAGTCTGGTTCCTGCCCCTTGGGGGCAAAAAAAAAACAACGTCTTACAACGATCTCCTCTGGCCAGGCTTCTGGGTCGTTGGTTTTTGTTAGTTCTTGCAGCGGAATGACTTGACTACTTTGAAGGCATTAAGTGTGTCTCTTGTTTGGAGTTCTTCGCATCCTATTATGTTTGTCACATTTATGATGTTCAGGTGTTTTTTTTACCATTTCCATGGTTGTGGTGTGGAGCAGTTTGCCATTGTATACCCAAGCTCTGTGGCCTGCGTCTTGAAGTTCGTCTGCTGGTAGTTCACCGTCGTTTCCTTTGTTGGTCTTTCTTGTGCTTACGATTTCAGTAGTCTGCCTCTATGTTCCATTGGCTCTGGGCTTCGATGTTGAGCGCCTAACCACCACACCGCACTACAGGTTGCTTGAGGAGCAGTCTTGGGTCGTCGACTTGATTTATTGCTCTACCCTGGGGTTTGTTACGATTTTAATTTCCTCCTGTATCAAAATTTCGATATTGTTTGACAGGTTTTATATGGTGGTTTGCAGTTTTTTAGTTACTTTTTCTGCGATCTCACCTTCCAGCTCGGCTTCCGTGCACGTATTGTTTGTTTGCTCGGTAGATGTCGCATGGTGCTCGCTGTTGTGTCCGTTCTGTTGGCCGGTAGGTTGGCGCTAGTGGCTTCCTGTGTAGGATAGGTAGATGGCGCCACCTGTCCCGTTGGTCAGTGTGTTCTCATGCCTCCGTGTCTGCTGTTTTGTGTTTTCTAACCTCACTTTGAAGTTTCTTATCTTCTAAAGAGGTTTTAATTGTCGTAAGGCAATTTATGACGCTTACCGCTTTAAGTATGACCTCTATTGTTTCTTTCTTCAGTTATCCGCCTACTTCTGCGGTATTCTCCAGACGTTATAGAGTTCTTTAGAGGCGCATTTCAGCCTCTTTCGCCATCTTGTAATCACCCAATGCTGTAATAATTCTTTGTTAAGAGAGGAGGTATCGCTCATGCATAATTATAATTGAACATTTCTAACATTGCCATAAAATAATTATAATATCTAAACAAGACGGCATCCAGCCAACTCAAAATTTACCAGGCATTACTGTGAATGGTGTACTGGTACAATTAAAGGTTCATCAAGAGAAATCCTCTATGCCATCTTTGAATTAAGACGGCAAAACCGGGCTCATATGGTCAATTGCTAGTGAATGTCAACACGATAAAAGGAATGCATCGCAATCAGAACTAGTAAACCAATATAATATTTAAAATTAAAGGTATGGAACAGCACGTCAAACTCAGCAAAGTATTTCTTCTTTGTACAACATCACACCATGAAATTAACTATTTGCCCAAAGGAAACGTAGCGTCCCTGATGAATGCCGCAGTCGGTCTCCTCGGGTGACAAGAGACTAACGGCAAGCGAACCTCCTTCAGGTGACACGCCCACGTCGCGCTGCCAGGTGTTCCAAGCATATCAGTTGTTCCCTTACTTTATCTTTCAATTCTGGTCTAATTGTTCCACACAAAACATATGTCAAATAGTATCTTAGCTCTCATAGGAAATTTCCCTTTCCAAGCAATTAGTCTTTTCCATGGATATCTTCAGATTATAGATCTTACGTCCTGACTGCTGTTTCTAGTGTTTTTTCTTCGTCTTGCACATCCACGAAGAAGAGCATTGCGATAAGGGGAGACGAAATCGCGAAAATTGCCACAAAATTAGGTACATCTTTAGTTTTTTATGCAGTCTTATAAATCGGAATTTCTTCTTTAACTTGATATATATTTTATAATTGTAGACACAATACTTGTGTTTCAAATATATTTTTACTTTCTCTGTTACATTCCTAGTAGGTAGGGAAGGTATTGCATTCCACCCAAAAATTCGATATCGAGATTTCACCGGAAATGCATGTGCTGAGGCCACCTGGATCTAAAAATCATCTTTAGAAAAATGTTCCGTGTGTATGTGTGTGTTTGTGCACAACATAACTCAAAAATGAAAAGTCGGGTAAATACCAAACTTCAGTACCTTTCAAGGATGTGACACAAGACTCTCAAGAAAATCCTCTGTCCCTAATTACCCTTTACATGGAACATTTTCAGAATATTTTCATTTTCTAAAAAACGACTACACAAAAAGGCAGATCTCTTTAAAACACATAATTGATTGAAATACTTTTCTTATGGCATTAACCATTTCCGAGATATGCGTTATTAATGGTTCCAATTGTTCAATAGTCATTCTTTTCAAGTCCTGTCGATCTTCAGCGTTTCTCGCGATGTCGTGGAAGGATTGCGGAATTTTAAGACGGCGTATGGCGTCCAGTTCTTACATCTGACTAACGCTATTCCCTTTGTATCTGTAACGAAATGTGTAAAGTAGCTATTTCCGGAAAGGTTTAGCTAGGATAGAGAAAGTCGTGTGAATGCAACATGTTAGGCTTTAAAAATGGTCCTACATCTACCATTTTGTAATGTACATTCTGCAACATTTCACAGAAAAAAGATAAACTTCTATACGGTTTGGAGTAGACAGGTAAACTTTTAGGGGAAGTTTTGCTCTAAAAATTGCTACTACTGTGAAATATGGAGGATTTGGCCATGTGGTTTCTTTCCTCGTAAATATGAGAGCAGGTTTTCTCTAGTTTGTGCTTTGAACATGTTTTTCTGTGAATTACATTAATTTATGGTATAAATGACCCATTTCTCAGAAACCATTGAAGATAAATAAATCAAACCTTGGAATGATAAAAGAAACCTGTAAGTGTTGTTGTTGATCTACCTTAGTGTTAATACCATATTTGGTTATTTAAGAAAAAACAAATTTCAATCGAAGGATGGTATAATTGATGAAAAAGCACAATCGTCGTTAATAAACAAAGTTATCGAATAAAGGTATATCAGTGAAATTAGAAGGCGTATATCTCATCTTGTAAACATTTGAGTCTGATATCCTAAATAGTTTCGGAGAATAGGTCATGAATTAATCAAATTTAACATTGGTGGGATTGGGCATTAAATTTATTTAGGATCTACTTGTCTTTCAAGTTGGGAAGATTCTGCAGCCACAACAAACTCCTCGGTTAGTTAATTTGTAACTCAAATCTAATGCAACCGTTTGCCTCCTAGACATATTCCTAAATAAGCTGATTAAACTTTTGGATATTCGTATTTTCCCATTATCCCGCATTGCTGATCTCTGTTCACTTTATCGAAAAGCTGGACCAGTGTCCCACGTACCTTGTAGGAGCTCTGAAGGTCTAGCAGGACTCTTGAAAAACTGGCAGGATAGTCTCCGGTCTAGTCCTCCAGGTTGGGAGTTATGGAAAACTGGCAGAATAGTCCCCGGTCTAGTCCTCCAAGTTGGGGGTTATGGAAATGTGGCAGAATAGTTCCCGGTCTAGTCCTTCAGGTTGGGGGTTATGGAAAACTGGCAGAATAGTCCCCGGTCTAGTCCTCCAGGTTGAGGGTTATGGAAATGTGGCAGAATAGTCTCCGGTCTAGTCCTTCAGGTTGGGGATTATGGAAATGTGGCAGAATAGTTCCCGGTCTGGTCCTCCAGGATGGGAGTTATGGAAAGCTGGCAGAATAGTCCCCGGTCTAGTCCTCCAGGTTGGGAGTAATCGAAAACTGGCAGAATAGTCCCCGGTCTAGTCCTCCAGGTTAGGGGTTATGGAAAACTGGCAGAATAGTCTCCGGTCTAATCCTCCAGGTTGGGAGTTATGGAAAACTGGCAGAATAGTCACCGGTCTAGTCCTCTAGGTTGGGAGTTATGGAAAGCTGGCAGAACAGTCCCCGGTCTAGTCCTCCAGGTTGGGAGCTATGGAAAACTGGCAGAATAGTCCACGGTCTAGTCCTCCAGGATGGGAGTTATGGAAAGCTGGCAGAATAGTCCCCGATCTAGTCCTCCAGGTTGGGAGTTATGGAAAACTGGCAGAATAGTCTCCGGTCTACTCCTCCAGATTGGGGGTTATGGAAAACTGCCAGAATAGTCTCCGGTCTAGTCCTCCAGGTTGGGAGTTATGGAAAACTGGCAGAATAATCTCCGGTCTAGTCCTCCAAGTTAGGAGTTATGGAAAACTGGCAGAATAGTCTCCGGTCTAGTCCTTCAGGTTGGGAGTTATGGAAAACCGCCAAAATAGCCTCCGGTCTAGTGCTCCAGGTTGGGAGTTATAGAAAACTGGCAGAATAGTCCCCGGTCTAGTCCTCCAAGTTAGGAGTTATGGAAAACTGGCAGAATAGTCTCCAGTCTACTCCTCCAGGTTGGGAGTTATGGGAAACTGGCAGAATAGTCCCCGGTCTAGTCCTACAGGTTGGGAGTTATGGAAAAGTGGCAGAATAGTCTCCGGTCTAGTCCTCCATGTTGAGAGTTATGGAAAACTGGTAGAATAGTCTCCGATCTAGTCCTCCAAGTTGGGGGTTATGGAAAAGTGGCAGAATAGTCTCCGGTCTAGTCCTCCAGGTTGGGAGTTATGGAAAACTGGCAGAATAGTCCCCGGTCTAGTCCTCCAGGTTGGGAGTTATGGAAAACTGGCAGAATAGTCTCCGGTCTAGTCCTCCAGGTTGGGAGTTATGGAAAACTGGCAGAATAGTCCCCGGTCTAGACCCCCAGGTTGGGGGTTATGGAAAACTGGCAGAATAGCTTCCGGTCTAGTCCTCCAGGTTGGGAGTTATGGAAAACTGGCAGAATAGTCTCCGGTCTAGTCTTCTAGGTTGGGAGTTATGGGAAACTGGCAGAATAGTCCCCGGTCTAGTCCTACAGGTTGGGAGTTATGGAAAAGTGGCAGAATAGTCTCCGGTCTAGTCCTCCATGTTGAGAGTTATGGAAAACTGGTAGAATAGTCTCCGATCTAGTCCTCCAAGTTGGGGGTTATGGAAAAGTGGCAGAATAGTCTCCGGTCTAGTCCTCCAGGTTGGGAGTTATGGAAAACTGGCAGAATAGTCCCCGGTCTAGTCCTCCAGGTTGGGAGTTATGGAAAACTGGAAGAATAGTCTCCGGCCTAGTCCTCCAGGTTGGGAGTGATGGAAAACTGGCAGAATAGTCCCCGGTCTAGACCCCCAGGTTGGGGGTTATGGAAAACTGGCAGAATAGCTTCCGGTCTAGTCCTCCAGGTTGGGAGTTATGGAAAACTGGCAGAATAGTCTCCGGTCTAGTCTTCTAGGTTGGGAGTTATGGAAAACTGGCAGAATAGTCCCCGGTCTAGTCCTCCAAGTTAGGAGTTATGGAAAACTGGCAGAATAGTCTCCAGTCTACTCCTCCAGGTTGGGAGTTATGGGAAACTGGCAGAATAGTCCCCGGTCTAGTCCTACAGGTTGGGAGTTATGGAAAAGTGGCAGAATAGTCTCCGGTCTAGTCCTCCATGTTGAGAGTTATGGAAAACTGGTAGAATAGTCTCCGATCTAGTCCTTCCAAGTTGGGGGTTATGGAAAAGTGGCAGAATAGTCTTCGGTCTAGTCCTCCAGTTTGGGAGTTATGGAAAACTGGCAGAATAGTCCCCGGTCTAGTCCTCCAGGTTGGGAGTTATGGAAAACTGGCAGAATAGTCTCCGGTCTAGTCCTCCAGGTTGGGAGTGATGGAAAACTGGCAGAATAGTCCCCGGTCTAGACCCCCAGGTTGGGGGTTATGGAAAACTGGCAGAATAGCTTCCGGTCTAGTCCTCCAGGTTGGGAGTTATGGAAAACTGGCAGAATAGTCTCCGGTCTAGTCTACTAGGTTGGGAGTTATGGAAAAGTGGCAGAATAGTCTCCGATCTAGTCCAGCAGGTTGGGAGTTATGGAAAACTGGCAGAATGGTCTCCGGTCTAGTCCTCCAGGTTGGGAGTTATGGAAAACTGGCAGAATAGTCCCCGGTCTAGTCCTCCAGGTTGGGAGTTATGGAAAACTGGCAGAATAGTCTCCGGTCTACTCCTCCAGATTGGGGGTTATGGAAAACTGGCAGAATAGTTTCCGGTCTAGTCCTCCAGGTTGGAAGTTATGGAAAACTGGCAGAATAGTCCCCGGTCTAGTCCTCCAGGATGGGAGTTATGGAAAGCTGGCAGAATAGTCCCCGGTCTAGTCCTCCAGGTTGGGAGCTATGGAAAACTGGCAGAATAGTCCCCGGTCTAGTCCTCCAGGATGGGAGTTATGGAAAGCTGGCAGAATAGTCCCCGGTCTAGTCCTCCAGGTTGGGAGCTATGGAAAACTGGCAGAATAGTCCCCGGTCTAGTTCTCCAGGATGGGAGTTATGGAAAGCTGGCAGAATAGTCCCCGGTCTAGTCCTCCAAGTTAGGAGTTATGGAAAACTGGCAGAATAGTCTCCAGTCTACTCCTCCAGGTTGGGAGTTATGGGAAACTGGCAGAATAGTCTCCGGTCTAGTCCTCCAGGTTGATAGTTATGGGAAACTGGCAGAATAGTCCCCGGTCTAGTCCTACAGGTTGGGAGTTATGGAAAAGTGGCAGAATAGTCTCCGGTCTAGTCCTCCATGTTGAGAGTTATGGAAAACTGGTAGAATAGTCTCCGATCTAGTCCTCCAAGTTGGGGGTTATGGAAAAGTGGCAGAATAGTCTCCGGTCTAGTCCTCCAGGTTGGGAGTTATGGAAAACTGGCAGAATAGTCCCCGGTCTAGACCCCCAGGTTGGGGGTTATGTAAAACTGGCAGAATAGCTTCCGGTCTAGTCCTCCAGGTTGGGAGTTATGGAAAACTGGCAGAATAGTCTCCGGTCTAGTCTTCTAGGTTGGGAGTTATGGAAAAGTGGCAGAATAGTCTCCGATCTAGTCCTGCAGGTTGGGAGTTATGGAAAACTGGCAGAATAGTCTCCGGTCTAGTCCTTCAGGTTGGGAGTTATGGAAAACTGGCAGAATAGTCTCCGGTCTAGTCCTCCAGGTTGGGAGTTATGGGAAACTGGCAGAATAGTTCCCGGTCTAGTCCTCCAGGTTGGGGGTTACGGAAAACTGGCAGAATAGTTTCCGGTCTAGTCCTCCAGGTTGGGGGTTACGGAAAACTGGCAGAATAGTTTCCGGTCTAGTCTTCCAAGTTGGGAGTTATGGAAAACTGGCAGAGCAGTCTCCGATCTAGTCCTCCAGGTTGGGAGTTATGAAAAACTGGCAGAATAGCCTCTGATCGAGTCCTCCAGGTTGGGAGTTATGGAAAACTGGAAGAATAGCCTCCGGCCTAGTCCTCCAAGTTAGGGGTTATGGAAAAGCTGGTAAACCTTCTATGTGAAAAAAAGAACCTTATACGTAAGCCTCAGACAATTTTTTCTAAGTTGTAGGTATGTTTGTGGTTATTTAGGATTTCTAGTGAGCGGAATAAAATAATTATTATGAGACAAAGTGTAGGCTTCAAATATTGAAATTATGATATGAATTTGTAACACCTTGCCCGTGTATGACCACATAGCTTTTTAGAGCAAATTTGGCTTTAGTAGTAGGTATGCCCGTAATTAACTTAGAAGCCCAATAAAATATCTGTTTTCTTTTTGCTGAACTTTGTATGAAAACGGAACAAAATGCCAGTAACTATACTAATTGTTTACTTTAAAACAGTAGTTAGAATTTCTATCTTATAAAATGTTTATCAGATCTTGATATCTGTATTAGTTCAAAATGTTGCATTAAAATTTGTTGAGTTACATTCTTTAGCATCGTAAAACTGTTGACAGAGATCAATATAATTATAAGATAAATTATGGAGAATGTTATTCAAATTTTATGATATAGATTAATGAATTAATGAAGTCTAAATGTTAAACTACTAATTTAGAATGTTGTTGCAAACTAAATATGCTACCTAAGTCACTTTATTCCGCATGAATTTTCAAGTAACTAAATACATTTTTACGTTTCATATAAACCCGTTACTCACAGAATCAACAACGGAAATAGAAATTGTTACTCTAATACAAATATAATGCCAAGGGACGAAGGTTTAATTTAATAATCCTTTTGGGGGCGGCGTTTTTCTTCATCTAGCTACTGAAGATGACAGAAAAAATACATACACTTTATGGGTTTTTTGCCTTTTCTGAGCATATAAAGAGGTAAATGAATAAAGGTTGTCATTTTACACCCTTTGTTATAATAGAAACTAAAATTCGGCTTATTCTATTGCTTAAAAATAGGTATTTAATTGAAAATTTCAATAATGGAAGATGTGTTATCACAGTAGAGTGTTTGCTTTATTTGGTTTCAGGCAGAGTTAAAATTTGAAAATACCAGCTGGTGAATCAATACTAAGAGAAGAGCATTTCGAACATTTGCGTCACTTGTGTAATTCTACAAAGCCCTGTAACACTTTTTCTGTATTTATTCACCATTAACGTTTCGAGATCTTGAGAAAGAGGGGTTGTTTTAAGTTTCGACCTCGGAGTACAGATATTACATCTGCTAGCGCTGTGCCGGGTAACTAACCATTTTCATCCCTTGACCCGAACAATATCTATTTTTCCTCTACCTTTTCTATCCCCTTCCTCTCTCTCTCCAGACACAAGAGTCCTCTCTATTATTTCATATCATAGATGTAGAGGGAGCTAATGGATTCGCCGGCCGCCCCAGATGATCAATCATCGCTCTGCAGCCTTCTCTAGATAACACATATGATGTTTGCTTCCCGCTCTGAGGTCCACGGTATTGTATACTTCAAGGGCTTCTCTCTGAAATGGAAGGATGGCGAAAAATACTTAAAGAGGGCCTCTGAGCTTAAACGACGTTGAGTGCGGATCATGTTACATCCCCTTTGATACCCTCGGCACCAGAACGCAGAGCAACTGAGCGAACACAAGAATGCCTCAACTTAAACCGTGAATTCGGGCACTAACTCTTCAGGATCGTAATCTGCGAAGAAATTGGGAACAATAATGTTTAAAAAATACTTTTTAAGCTCTGATGTAAGTCTAGTAGCTTGACTAATAATAAGGCGCGAATTCTATCGCGAAGCTGCGGCAGTCAGTTTTCGACTTTTCCCCTGATGTTTGCACCCATGCCCGGTGAAGCAAATAACGTTCAACTTTCCGCTTTTCATCCTCTACTACCAGACAGCAATTACAAGGAGATTAGATAATATGATCCAACTTTCTCAGGCTGTAAGGTACTCGGTATACAATGTGCTTGAGGCAGTATTTTAACACTTAAATATTTTTTAGTCAAATTATATAATATGTAAATTCAATAACAGCCCGCCTTGAAGCAATATGTGTATGTAATAATTTGTAAAATGTATGTAACACTCATTGCATATGCTTATATTATTGTATACATGTTCAATAATGTTATATGAATGTATTATGTAATTTAATAATGTAGGAGCTGTGAGAATAATAGGTTAAAAGTTGCTAACCACGAGGTAACCTTGAGGCAATAATGAGTATGAGAGTTTAAATGTTACTTGTGATTCTTGTAAGCAATCATATGATTTTAGTGACAGTTTATAAAATAGCCAATCAACAACAGGAGGGGGTTTTAGTTAAATGAAGGTATTCTATTGGAGTAGGATTAGCCAATCAGAGGCTTGAAATACAGAAATTTACAAGTTTAGACGGTTGAAATTTATTCAGTTGCCTGCAGACAGTTGTTAAAACTGGATGCGTTGCTTGTGCGTCCTCGAGAGATTTAATATGTATTCGTGTGAGACGAAAAAATAGTTTTACGTGGTATAAAGAGTAGTTAATTAATAAAAAGAATCTCACAGCTCTCTATATCAGTGAAGTGCTATTTAATTTGTGTCAAGGATTAATAAAAAGGAGTGACTTAAAACTTAAAATCTGTGTAAGCCTACATTCTTGTCGCATCACGCCCTGCCAAGACATCCGTGTCTCTAACAATAATGCTGACGCAGCCGAGGCAAACATAAATATTTAATACTTAAAAGAAACAGTTTAAATTACAAAGCTATTATTTTTAAACTTGGGGCAAAGACCCCTGAAAGTACATTTGGGGAGAAGGCTACCGGAAACTGTTTACTATACGTGCGGTTGCAACTACTACAAGTTCGGCTCCCCCACAGTTGAAATATAATACATCTCGTACTTCAAATTGGCTTTTCATACGTAGCAGCAAACACCGTAAAGAACAATTCTACTTCATGGTCTAATGGCCAGAGTGCATTTCAATGAATTCTGAAGTTCATTTCATAAAGCTATTTTCACTAGAAGCAGGTTGCCAAGAAAATATAAGCAAGAAATATATTCAATAACGTTTGTTTCTTAAAATCCATTGACGGTATTTCAAGTTAGCTTCAACTGATGACACTTTCAATGACCAATATCGCGAACAGCAAAATTTAATTTCTTAGTAGATTAAAAAAGCAAAGGGAATTTTATTTTGTGGACTTTCAAAAGCTTCCGAATATGGAACGATTTTAGTAAGGCAGATTAATGGTTTGATTATATACTCTTTTACGTCTTAAATATTTATTATATTTCTAAATAACACGCAATTAATACCCTGATATTAATTTATAATTACGCTTCAATGAAAGATAAGCGAAAAGCAAGTTACCTTAAACATTTGTAGATGGGCTTTTAGACCGTGGCGGCTTGTGAGTATACATTTTCGGTGTTCACAAAATTGGATTCAATTTGTATCCATACACAATCGCCAACTGTTCCATGGCAGATGCATCTTCCATTTCAGCAAAGTAATGCGCTCTTAGAACGTCTTGTGTTATTATTTCTCTGTAGAGTGAGCATGCAGCCCAGGAGTTCATTTTGAGTCATTTTCGATGCACCTACCTTTAAACACAGTTGAGGTTTCTAGAGTTCCTAAATTGAACCGCCAATAACACTAACAACATTTACAAGGTCACGAACGCTTCCTGCGTTTCTCAATCTTCACTTTCGTGGCCACATAAAACCGCAGCCTGTTAACCTGGGGAGGATATGGCTATTCCTATTCACTTGCTCGTTATGTTTCCTCACAGACTCTCCGTGTACGCTGTCAAGCTGAGTGCTAGAATTCCCTTTACCAAGAATTGAAAGTTCAAAGTTCGCATTCTTGTTTTCGTGCTTCTTTTAGGTCTTCGGACACATGTGCAGGATCCGTGACATCTAAATTAGACCACGAATTATGTTCCGGGCTGAAAATCAGTACATGGGAAACAATGCAACGTGTTTGTTACGTTGCATTCACGCAACACTAATGCTTATTTTATACTTGCTTGTTACGTGTTCGTTTGTAGTCGCGCTTATTAGGTTTCGTCACTTTTCAACTAACAGATCCTAGTTTCGTCGCGGTTAACTTATCCTGGTAACTTAGTTTTCTGTTGGCACTTAAAATAGCTTCAACGGAGTTTATGTTGACACTGCGTCCAAATGCTTTCGTATTTAAATATTTTGTTTGTTAACGACGCTGTCAACTGCCAGGATCATATCTGCGCCAGCGGAGTGTTGGAATTCCGTCCCGCAGGAGTTCTTTTACACGCTAGTATATCTACTGACATGGGGCTGTCGAATCAGTATTTCGTACTATTGCCCGGGCACATAAACAACCTGCTTCAAACTGCCATTGTGGAAGTGGTTAAAATCACATAGTATAGCAATGCATACTGACATGGGCACTTGACCATAGCTAATAGAAAGCCCACTAAACAGGTCACTTTCGTATTTGGAATGCGAAAGGAACGTTGTATAATAAAATGTCTAGCATAATATACCATACTCGTCGATAAACGCACAATATGTATAGAAAATAGGTTTTTCTATTTATATAATTATAACATATACTCACGTCAAATCTAAATTACTGTTCAGCACGCTAACGTCTAGCGAGATTTGTGCCAAGCTGAAAAACAAACGGGGGTTTCCAACTTTCTAATCCCTTTCACCCTAACGTGATTGATACTTCTGCCGTAGTGTGCTCCACTTAGTGGCATAGGCGTAAAACTGTTGTTGAGAGTATGATGGTATGGAGAAAGTAGGAGAAGTTACCGCGCTCGTGCACTCCTTAAAGTGTGCACGGTCATAATGGATTTGACCCATAAGATAATTACGTCGTAGTAGTTGCGCATGCGTAAAAGCTCCTTAAAACGCGCACAAGTCAGGATGTGCTAGCATGTCTCATCCAGCTTAGAAGAGTAGCGCGGTAGATTTAAACGTCATAGATTTTAAATTACCGCCTATATGTTACTTTTAATAGCATTCAAAGTAAAATAACCAATAAATAGGGTGTTCACGTGCTCTTATACGGCATCAGCCACTGCTTTTATTAACGATTATGCACCAAATCGAAGCTGGCATGGTCCCTAATCAATATAGTTTCCAACTCAGGTTTTAGGCAGGTTTGTGTTACCGAAATCTGTGTTTACTGCAGTTTAGGTCATTCTTTAGTCCTCGCATTGTTCAAATTTAGCACATACCTGTAGTTTCCAAGTAGTTTCAAAAGCTGGTGGTAGTGGAGTTCTGCATTTGAATATTCAATTGTATGAATAATTGTATTTCATTAGTATAGCTAAGTTTAATATTTGTACCGCCATGTTGAAACGGTAGTTCAGTTGGTAGGGGAACAGCACGAAAACTGAAGATCCCTGGTTCAAATCCAGACTATGGGATTGAATTTTCAGTCTGATTCTATCTTTCCAACTAAGTTTAGTCTCGCCCTGGATAGATTAGCCCAATCTTATTACAATATTTCTTACAGGAATCGCTTCCTAACTTGCTCCAAGCCCTTCATTTGTTATCAACCCTAAAATTCTATCGTGCAGGTCATCATGAATCAAAATATTGTTCTATATGCAGTCTCCAAAAACTAAAGGAAAACGTACAGACAGATCTTGTAATTGTTCAGTAATACCAAGAGCCTCGCTGCTTTAATTATTGCTTTATGCTTCATGACGCCAATACGCTGTGTCAAATATATTCGTTTGTAGTGATTAAAACTCACTAGCCGCCTTACAGAATCAATTTAAGATGTCAGCTTTACAGTTATTCATTGTTATAATTAATGAATGTAAGTTTTACCTGTATGCTGCATCGCATCTTATACAGGATGTTTCAATAAAGCGTGCAAAAATGAAACAGGAGACAGAGGATATTGTCTTGGCCATTCACGTTGAATAAAATTATTTTTGTTCTCTTATAAGAGATGACTGTGTACTGTAGGCCTCTGACGAGAAAACGTTTGCGGGGTGTTCTACTCTCCAAAAACGTAAGGAGGGAAAGTACCACGAGGCACCTCACGATGATGTCATAAATATATCTACTATCTACATTAAAAAAACTCGTACAACGTTAGTATTCCAGTGTGTTTCACTGTGAGCAGTGTGTAAGTGTTTTCTAGTGCTTTATAAAGTCATTTACAATGCCCAGTAAGAAAGGAAGAACTCTACAGTCAAGCCCGAGAAATAAATGCTAACGTTGTTTAAATCTGTGACGAGGAAAGCAAACAAAAGCAATTGGCTATTCAGCATTGCTAGCACATTGTTTTCTAAGAGGCCTTAAGCCTTATTGGTATGTTGAAAGTAGAGCCGCAATCTTTCTCAGATGACGCTAGAATTGTTGATGTCAACACATTCCTTGCAGACACATTCCCGTGAGAGGAACAGAGTATTATTGTACCTATTTGCATTGTAACATGACAGAACATACATCATTGATGACAACATCGTACCGTGTTCTGGCATGTGACAAGGTAATTAATACGATAAGATAGAGCCATCTTGTGGATGAGACGTAAACGAAATTATGCAACATGGATTACTTTGACTCCCGATTCTGTCCTAAATATTTTTATGGTCATATATCCATAAGTTGACTTCACAGACCACCACTTATCTACCTCAAAGTATTCAGTAGAACATACCAGATTGTTTATTTGATTACCAACATGTATTTTGTTGGGGGTATATTTCGTTAATCACAACAATCAATTCTGGGCAAGCATTCCAAGACGTTACAAACTATGTTATGTGCTTTATTTTGTTAGTTATCTCCGTTATTTCAGAATGGCGGTAGAACCGGAATCTATGAATAAGGAACATTTCCAGGGCTACAAGAACAACATTTTATGCACATTAAGAAACGTTAGCTGTTTTTTTTATGTGACTGTCACTCTGCACCTACTAAGAAGCGGAATACCATCTACTACGTGATATAATCTCGCGCTTCACTGCCTTGGAAATGATTCTTATGTACAAAAGCTTTTCTCGTGCGGTGGGTGGGTTTTTAATTTGAGTGGCAAACCCCAAGCACAAAGTAACAATCATTATCCTTTTAATTACGCTATTACATCCAATTAATTAGCTTTATGTACACCGTTTTCGAATAAGTGCTCTTCTTTCGATACAATTGAACATTATGTGTCTTCAATAGTATAATTAGATGTAAGAAAGATGTGGACTATATATTAAATATGGGTAGTGTAATTAAGCATATGAATTAGCTGTAAAATATAAAATTTTAAAAAATGGATTGTAATTTGGGTTTAAGATGTTGTGACTTTGTCCAGTTCTGTCACTTCTATAGGTTCTCAACGTCACTTCACTGTTTTCATCTAGTTCAACTGCACTGGAAGTTCACTTACTTTATACGGTCACTTCACTAATGTGAACTAGTTCAATTCCCCGTCACTTCCTTCGTGAGTCGAACTCAAGACCTCCGCCAAATAATATCCCTCCGCAGCATCCCTCGTCACGGAAAACTCACCCGCCAGCTCGCTCACTTACTGTACGACGCAACTTAACTGACTACCCTCGCCAAAACGTTCACTTATATATCCTGTGGAATCTTCCACAGAACATTCCATAACTATTTTGTCACACGTTCTGGAGGAGAGGGAAGAAACTTCCAGAAGGTTCTGGCTATCTGCCGGTAGCGTGCGCTGTGTTTACGCTGGTATTTATCGTTGTTTATTCCGACGCCGACATCCCGATAACCTTGACTCATAGCCGCTGCGTCACAATATTAATTATAATAAAGTCCTCGCTTTAGAATTGTAGTTTCTGGCGTCAGGTGGTGCTGAGATACCATAGGGTCAATCCTCGGCAGAACACATTACAATGTTGTGTTCACGTATGCAAAGCTGAGCAGGAAGAATATGCAAGGTTTCATATATACATTTTTCTTAAGTTTACATTTGCCAAAGAACAAAGTTTTATAATAAAAGAAAACAGAGAATTAACTACTGAATTCAATGCCCAGTTACCTTTTAGCATCAAAGGAAATATTTTTACTTACAACAGTAATTTGGAATGTCGAAATATCTCGCTCTAATTAGTATCTAAATTTCAACGGTTTAAAGGTGCAATGTTGTTTCTGTTAGAGCATGTTTGCCTGTCACTTTCTTATCCCTGGTTAGTTTTGGTGAAATGGAGTGGAAATTTCTTGTTTAACAGAAAGTTTGCCGTAGTGATTATGCACTGATTAGCTTAATTCAGTTTTAAATCCTTCCATGTAATATAATTCTCACACATATATTCACGCCTATATGCAGTGTTCGAACATAGCTGCGCTTTAAAGGCGGCCCAACTCTTCAACTGGCTACAGCCTTCCCCATAAACACCCTGTGATCCGAAAAGAGGGGTAGTTGGTGTTGGATGAAACACATAAAGGTTATAGAAATATTTGTCTATACTGCAAACAATGCTCCGAACAAGCTTTCTATCAGATTCCAAGCATTTTCTAACTTATAATCAAGCTTCAATTTCCAAGCACTAAACAGAAGAAATAAAAACAAATATTGGGTTACAGAGAATGACGTCACAACTCAAACTTTCCTCTCCTCTCCGGACAGTAAACTACGTGTAATCTGAACGGTTCTACCTACCATTAGGAGTCGTTAGGCCCATCTTCTATTCATTCATTACTTGCATTACCTTTATATTGTGAGTGTACAGAAGAGAAATAAGTATTTTGGGAACATTGTAACCTCTTTGCTACCTTGGTACACCCTTGAGGAGTGCGACTGGCATGACCGGTTTCCTACATGTTGTTCTTTCAGGTGGTGTAGGATTAATACAGACATTGATTGATAAGAAAGAGGAAGTCTTGCCTTCACAGCAAACATATGGTGTCTAGTAAAAGAGAAACATAACAGTTATATATCAGAAAGGTGTTATATTGCGACGCCAACCGACCGACTACTGAAGAGATTACCCAAGGGGATAGGGTTCTCACCCAGCGTAAATACCAGACGTGCTACTTAGAGATAATGGGAGTGTTCTGGATCTTTCCTTCTCTCCGCCTCCCGAACATTCTAGAACTCTATAGAAAAAAACAGCGTTTATATAAGCGAGAGTGATCTGGTCTGTCAGTGAGACGGCAAGTGTTGCTCTGATGCGACATCAAGTGCTGTCTACTAGGGAGGTTGTGACGTACAGTGAGTGCTGCTACTGCGAGAGATTAGAGAGGTCTTGTGTTGACCCCCTAGCTTGAACTGGAGGAAAGAAGAAACTGCTTTACGCGTATTTCATTACACCGCTACGTCGCGAGGTATAGAGAAGCGGGAGTGAGAAATAAATGAAGACACAGTGGAAGTTGAACTACATCACATTGGTGAAGTGACAGTGGAAACTGGAAAAAGTCATAATGGTGTCAGGAGTGGGACATAAAGGTCAAAATGGAGGAAAAGCTTAAAAAATATTAGCTGGAATGGAGAATGAAATAAAGAGTGTAAATTCCGGAATGGCGAAGATGGAGATGGAGACGGAAATGAAAGGTGTAAAGGAAGAGACGAAGAACGAAATGGAGAAAATGAAACCCGAACTCGGTTTTGATATTGACACTAAAATCTGAGACAAATGCTACGGTGAAATACATTGCAAAGGAGTTGGAAGAAATTAAAACTGGCATGGAGGATAAAATGAATGCTCTGAAGAAGCATTTAGATCAGTAAGAAAAACGCTTACACCTACAGATGAAGTAAAGCAAGAAAATTATGGACGCCGTAGTGGAAGACCTGCTCCGTGACAGAAGTCAAGATCTATGCCAAAGTTGCAGAGGGTCCCAAGATTACGAGATTCCTAATACAAAAACAGTACAGTGAAGCCAACGAAATTCGACGGTACTTCGTACTGGGCGATGTTTAAACGTCAGTTTGAGGACATTGCTATCCACAATGGATGTAGGCCCTGGACAAGGAGGACACTGCTTTTGGATGCCCTGCAGGGGCGAGCAGCGGAAACCTTTCACCCGATCCTGCCGGAGACCCGGTCTTCAATTTGATTAAACTGCTGTGGGGTCGATGTGGGGAACATCGCTAGCCGCTGCTTACCGGTCCCAGCTGAAGGCAAGAGTGCAAAAATCGCGAGAGACCTTACAAGAATTCGCCATGGAGGTGGAGCGGCTGGCACACCGAGCTCTGATGCATTTACCATTAGATTATATTTCCGAAGAGACAACGCACACATTCATCAGTGGGAAAGAGACCGGGGGGTGAAACAAAAGCTTCTTCTGGCGGAACACCGTGACATCAACGACGCCTTGGTGGCTGCCCTCCGCATTGAAATGGCAAAGATGACGGCCGGAAGAGCCACCCCCAACCTTGGCTGGGAACGGATAGGATGTCCTGGTAGCGCATGGATGGATTTGGTACAGTCCCTGCAGGGCGCTGGTGGACACAATGGTCTCACTGTCACCGGGCCCGATGTGGTGCGGAGATTATCAAAACTGACACCGCATAGGTGCTATTAGCTACGAAACGCCTCGGGTGAAAACCTGCCCGTAAGAGAGAAAAGGTACCTGGAGTAGATCCTTGGCAGGAGCAAGCTGCAATTGTGGGGTTTCGTTGCGGTAATCACCGAGGAAGTCATCCTGGGTCTCGACGCCCTTCCGTTCTTCAATGACGGGTGAATTTCGGGCGCCGCATATTGTATCTGGGCTGCGACGAGATCCTGTTGAACCATCCGGAGCGGAGGATGCTGTCTGTGAGTTTCTTACTTGCCGAACGAGAGGTGGTTTCGTTCCGGAGCGTGAAGGTAGTGACGGAGCGGGTAGAGAAACCCCTAAAAAGGACACGATTCTTGACGGAGGAGGACCCCACAGAGATAGGATTTATATAGCGAAGGCTCTGGTGAGGGTCCTTAGTTCTACCAAACGGGAATAACCGGAGCTGCATATCGGGAATTGTAAGCCGGTCGTCTCTATGATACCTGCAGCCAGAGACCCCGATGGCCGACCGAACACCTGAGTGATCGGAATTTCAGTCACTTTATGATGGCTGTGAAATTCCATGCTTTTTGCATGGCCATGAGGGAAAAATAATGACTTGCCAGTTGAGAAAAGTATAAATATTAAAACTGAAACTAATAACATGGAGTATGTCGGAAATGGTTAACTCGAAAATAATTAACATAAACTGTGTGCTTTAACGAGATCTATGTTTTTATGCAATAAGATTTTGGCTATGTCTTACAGTTTACCAATTATAGGGAAGTCATTCAGAATGAAGAAGGCTTCACAGGCTATTTCCAGAAAATTCAATTTGTACATTCCAAATGTGATGCAAAAATAAATAGCAGTCGTTTTATGACAAACTAAATCGCGTGTATGCGTGTCCCGCGCGCTGTCTACTACAGGGGGTTTTCCATCTAAAACTCCCGTATTGAAATTGAGTTTTTTATTTATGGATGCTCTTTAACTGTTTTGTCCTCAGCGTGCCATTCTATATTGGGCGTGAAAGCCCGGTAATTTTGCTCAGAGGCCTCTTTATCGACTTGAGAATCTTTTGTGTGCCGTAAATCTACGACACGGGACCACCGACTTTACTTCCCTTCCGAAGGAAGGCATGCTAAGGATTTTTACGTCCGAAAAAATCCATCGCCCTCCGCCGGGTTTGAACCCGCGACCTCGGGAACTAGAGGTTAGCATGGTAACCACTAACTACTAGTTATATGCACTATAATGAGTATTACCTTACTGCAAGTGATGTCCATCCTGGCATTCCTCGTAGTTACGAGGTTGGAATTCATGAACAATAGTCACCCTCTAGGGTTTCAATTGTATCAACAGAGATTTTTGAAACAACTGCTTTCTGTGCAACACGTCTTAGAGACCTTTCTGGAGTGCGTTTGAATGATGCCCCGATTTCGTCAATCGTTTCCGCTTCTTAGGTTTAGCGTTTAGCGAACCTGTTCTCCTAAACTTATTAACCACACATATAGCAGTATCTCTATTTGGAACTGAAATACCAGTTCTCCTAAAATTTCTTACACACCTCTCTACATATTTCGGTTTTTACACATGCATCGTGTATAAAAATGATTTTTTCAAGCGTGCATTTTTCGATAGGCATTTTCGTGAGCTAATAACAGGACAAGAACAGCAACAATAACAAGAAAACTCTTAAGTGATTCACACACAACACAGATATTTGAACAAGCGTCCACTTTTGATGTGCACAATGAACAAACTCTAATCTTTACAGCACGAACAGGGGGCAGCAACTGACACTTGACATTCACAGCCGATAAAGCATAGCCTTGAGCGAGTCAGTCACCGCTAGTGAGCTAGCGGAACATACCGATGTCACAGCATAGCCGGCGAATCACGCATACACGCGTGGACGGGCCACAAAACGACGCTAAGTGTTTGAATCGTTACAACATTTTTTATGGCATTAAAACACAATTTACCATGTAAAAGTAGACTGGAGTGGGGATTTTCTGAAATCTGTGTGTCGCGTGTTTGTAAGATGCAGCACTTAAACACAAAGTTTGATATTTAACCGACTTTTCGTTTTTGAGTTATGTTTTTCGCGCACAACTCACACCTTCTCTAAAAATGTCCCTCGTATTTTTTTTTATGGATTCACGGAGTCTCCAAACGTGTATTTCCAGTGAATATCTTATCGAATTTCTGAATGCAAAGCAATACCTAGTTTACCTACAGACTTGTAGTAGAAGAAGTAAAAAGGTTACATTGCACTTACATTAATGAAAGAAAGTACTGGGAAAACGAATAACTGTTTATTCTTGAGCACATTTTCAGGATTCTAAGGATCATTTTGCCCTAGTTAAACTTTTCATCATGTACTTTCTGCCTTCCTTTATTTAGCTATTTCCTTATTTATTTATTTTAAAGGCTATAGATTTTTTCAACTCAGGTTTCTCTGCCCATTACAAATTCACATGTGTATTTTCCATAGATATATTAACTACTATGCATATGTTGTTCTGTCCATATTATGTTATTTACGATACAAGAATGATACCAGATTCAGAATTTGGACTTGGTGCAACATACGAAGAAGACTTTGTACCGTTTATATCACAAGTCGGTTTTGTTTCTAACAATATCATGCTAAGGAACCGAGCGGGTTGGTTTGGGCGCTAACATCTGTGGTCCGCATTCGGGAGGTTCCGGATTCGATTCCCGGCGACCGCCCTCTCTGACCCATGGATATTTTCGGGATTTTCCGAAGTCGTTAGGCGAATGCTGGAGTGGTCTGTTCATCCCCCCGAGCTTCCTATCCCTCCATTTCGTTTCATTAATCATTTCATTCTTACTTCACTCCATTGGGTCTGTTTCAGTGTTGGAAGTATCACCGATGATGTTTCGGTGCAGCGTGGCGGGAAAAAGGATGCTCTATGTACATTTTCTCCGTCCCTCGGCCTTTGGCTGGTTGCCGTGTTATAAGAACCGTTCCTTAAGGGGGCGTTAGACCCTGGTGGGGCGAGGTCGCCAGTCTGCTTGTCCGACTGCCCGGGCGTCAATCTGGAAACTGTAGAGACCATGTCATTGCTGTGTCGTCACTCCTGGATCCGGCCGCCTAGTGCCTCCTTTCACCTCTTTCCCTCCCTCCCTGGGGCGTCCCCTTGTCGGCTGTCGGTACAATATCCTCATACCTGTATCGGCGCCGAATCCACTCCGCTTCCCAATCCAGTCTAATACATGAGAAGGAAATGTAAAATAAAATAACGCAAATTTACGAACAGGTTCTATCAGATGATGGACTTCAGGACGGGAACATGTAAGCATTAAACCTGTGGAGAATCCTGGAAACGCCATGCCATTGGCCGGGGATTGAGCTAAGCTTACTCGGACATGATTTTTGTAACGCTGGCTAGACTGAGACAGATGTTAGCCGCGAATATGTGTACAGCACGTTAGTGCAAATAACTGTGTTAAAGTTGTTGACGGTGTTGCTGCTATCACCAGACAGAAGATCATTTCCTAGACGTCAGCTAGCTGTTCTCCCACGTGTTTTGGTGCTGAAACCCGGGAAGGAACAAGTAAGTGAATATAACAGGCAAGTGGGAACTTCAGATTTCTGTATATTTCACTAGCTTTCACTTGCAGAGAGACGTGTAAATTGTGCATGCATTGTTAGCAACGGACGTGCATATTGTTCATCACGATCTTGTCCATTTCGTTTAAGTGTTGGTACTTCGCGACTGCTGCACTCTATTGTTACTAAACAATACTTCTTGGAGGCGCAGTTGATAATGCAGGTTGCAACTTAAACGAAAGGAAACTGCAAACAATTACGAAAGACAATCGGTCGGTAAAGGTGAATATTTGCACAGATTCTGCTACTTTCAGGTTTAATTATTAACACCCTGTCCGCAGACGACGCACTACACAAGTTGCGAAGAAAGCGCACACATGATAAGAATAACATTACGAGGTATTCCAACACAATTAAATCCTTTACAGGTACCACTTTACTTGAAGATTACGAGCACAACGATTGTCAAACACCTTGGAGCACCTACTGAAACTAGATGAAGAGATACAGCGCTACCTCACTGACGAAGACAGTAGACAGCGATCCCACACTGTCGGCAGTGAATAAACACGTATTTGTACGAGAATATTTAGAAGGCGGGCCGCAATACCTCGTTGATGGAATTGCAGTCGGTGGAGACACCTACGAGCAGACGAAACGCATGCTACAATCTAAATATGGCGACAAGAAGCGCATAGTCCAGGCACATTTGGAGTTTTTAGACGGCCTGAAGCCAAGTCAAGACGAAAGTGCTGAGGCACTTAGCGCCACTTGTGTGGAATGCAATCGGCGAATACAAGCACTCACAGCTCTGAGAGAGGAGGATGTTAACTGCGAACATGTGTGCCATACGTTAGCGTCAATAAATGTATAAAAGTTAAAATTATTTACGGTGTGCTTCATTTGCTGCTATCACCAGACAGAAGATCCTTTCCTGGACGCCAGCTAACTGTTCCCCCACAAAACTGGGGATATTTCGAAACATCATTGCTACGAAAACAAGCCATCTGACACAAATTGCAGTTTTAATGAGCTCCATTTATTCTGTAGCATGTTGATTTCTTTTTCCAACTTATACAACATTCAACAGGAATGAAAATACTTTCACATTCATATAAAATTAAAAATCAATCGTATGATACATATTTTAGAAAATACTAAACAATTAACGTTGATCCATGTAAAGAATTGTTCGGGATGGAAGATTTTATTGAACATCCTCGCATGGTACCGTTAAGTGGTGTCTGGCTCAAGGTGAAGTGTGGTGTTTGTCCGTGTTTACCTTGCGTTAACATCTCAATATTATATTTCTCTATCTACCACAGTTAAGACGTAGAGAAATCGATAAAAAGACATCAGGATGCAAACGAAAGCCAGCACATCATTCACAGCTTTACTTTTCAGGAACTTAGCTGTGCTGTGCTAAGAGTTTTATATACCTTGGGTAAACCAAGCTTAGGGTTACTGGTTTCCTCCGAAAATACCTTGAGGTCTAGCCACATTTAATACTTTAGTAGTTCATGCGTTGTCCCGTCCTGTCAGGGGTTGCCCATTGACGAATTCGGGCAGCCTATTTAAATTTGGATTTTCTACATGACATCCTATTAAATGCTTAAGCACTCCACAGGCTGATTGTTCGCAAGGAAATTTGGAATATCTGATGATCTAAGCCTGTGTCAACAAAGTGAATGATTTCTCATAGTCTCTCTTGATCAACAGGAAACTCCTTGATAAAGGTATGGTAAGTGAAAAAAGAGGAATGACTACGGGGACAAGGAGAATGGATGTATTAGTTTGTATGTGCTTAACCGTTAAATAGGAACCTGCCCTTTCCTCCCCTCATAATCCCTTGCGTAGGATTCTCCTAATCCCCTCCTACATCACACAGGATCCGCTAATGTACATAAAGTTGAGTTAATCTAGGAGTAGGGGTAGGCCAGGTGCGGAGAGAGACTTAACACCTTTTTGTGCTTAACCTGCTGACGGAGTGCCCCCGGAAGGGAGGGGTGAAGTGACCGTACAGGGCAGAGGGCAGGGTCCCTATCCTTTGCAGATTGAAGCCCCCCAAATGGCAGCTGGTCTAACCGGTTCCCCTCCCACTGCACACTTGCACATCCCACTGGGGGGCTCGAGACAAGGAGACCGTCCCCATATATATCTCCGCCGACACTTCCAACCCTGAAACAGACCAAACGGAGGAAAGGTGAAGTGAAGTATGAATGGAGGTGAAATGCAGAGACAGGAAAATCGTAGGATGTAGGTAATGAACATTCCTAGCATTCACCTAGCGACGCGGCGAAACCCCATGGGTCAAGAAGGCGGGCCGCGGGAATCGAACCCACGACCTCCCGAATGCGGGTCACAGACGTTACCGCCTGAGCCACCCCTAATCTAAGCATTAAACTAAAGCAATTTGAGGCATTTTATCTTTCTAAAGCTCAGAACCTTCTCCGGAACTCTGACTGAAAATCATCCTCGTGCCGCCGCCGGGAATTCTTCCACAGAAATAAGTGAGTATGTTTATAATTAGAGTTGTGAGATTTATACGATTTACAAAAGCTATTCCTTATTAAACGTGCTCTATTTCACATAAACTCTCCTTGTGATTCCTTAAAATGTAATTGTAACACAATGGAAGACGCATTAAGGTCACAGATATTGACGTGTTGATGGCTAAAGCTAATTACCGAATTGAACATATCAACCTAAAGTTGGCTCGGATCAAAGTTGGGCTGATAAAATTTATAGAATCGACAGGACCATAAATCTGAAACTTGTTAAAACCAAGTACGCAGCGGAAATGACATGTTTAATGACGCAGCGGAAATGACCCGTCAGGGAAGCTCAGAGTCCGCGATTAAAATAAGGGCACGGTTATAATATAAAATGATTTACACGAGATGTAAAATATGTTCCTCTTTATTAGGTAGACGGCTGCGAAACTCCATGTACCTACTATATGGACCGAGCCGGGTGGCTTAGGCGGTTACGTCTGTGGTCCACATTCGGGAGGTCGCGGGATCGATCCCGGCGACCGCCCACTCTGGCCCTTGGGTTCTTCGTGGTTTCCCCGGATCGGCAGGCGAATGCTGTGTTGGTTAATTTTCTACCGCGACTCTCCTTCTTCTCATTTCCTGTACACACCATCTTCCTTGTCATCTGTTTCAGGGTTGTAGGACCAGGCGACGGTGTTCGGCGGGTTGCGGCTTGGCGGTGGCTTGCCCTCTGTCGCTGCTATACCGCTCAGTTAGGTCTCTCCTCAGCGTGGGGCTCCGCTCCGGGAAACCCTGGTGTTTGCTGGCTTGTGGGCAGGGCCTGAGCGGCGTCGGATGCGTTCTATCCGGAGACGTTAGGGACCCCGTCAGTGCTTGCGCCCGTCGGCATCCGAATCTGGTCGTCCTTCGGGTCTCTCCCCTCTCCCTCCCTCCCAGGGGTCATGTTGGAAGCATAAAGGACCGACTGCCTGCGTGCGATGCTCTGCCCCGGTTCCGGGGGGCCCCTCCGTGATACGTACCTACTTTATGGAGCTCTCTTAAGTAATGGATATGAAGTTTATCAACAACTTCTGAAATGTGACAATTACAACACTTCTGTTAATCATTATAAATGTTTACAGGAAATAGTGTCAATTATGTAATAGTATGGAAGATTACAGGCTGTAAATAAGTATATATTACGATAGTTGGGTACCATGTGATCATATTTTGTTAATAAACCCATGTCCAGAAACCGCTTGATTACATGCTAAGGTGTCTGGAATATGAAGGAAGACGTAGATAGCACGTATCACAGAATCTAGGAAACCTGAATTACTAAGTAAACGCAATCACCTATTGAAGGTAATCAAACTGACTGCCGCCAGTTTCAATGCATTTTGTGCACCGTCTGGCTATGTGATTTCGAACTGGCGTTGGTCCACAGTGGAGTTTGTTGGGACGTAAGTTACCTGTTTCAATAAAACGCCTCTCCAATCTTTGGAAACATGGCGAGGGCTGGGTGACGCCTGTTGGGATAACGTTGTTGATGGAGCCTGTAATTTCTCTTGCATTCCTTTGGGCTTTCCCGTAAATGACAAGCATCTCGGTGTACTCCACCTGTGAGTACAGTGCCGCCCTTGTTCATTCCCACTTGATGATAGGCACACAAATGAATACTGTAAAGCATTAAACAACTAAACAGAAAAATACTGCAATAATACTGGTTGTTGGTATGATAAAGGACTGCTATGCCTGCTGTAACAGCTGATACACTATCATTGGTAAACACTTTTAACTAATGAATGTGACGTCTACAGCTTGTCACGGTGTGTTTAGGATGCTTAACGTTTAAACCAGTAATTGCTGGACATGGGTTTATAGCAAAATATGATCACATGGCACACATATAGCTATCACCGAACTTTGTAGTTATATACGAAGTTAAGTCGTTTTTGTAAGAGCTCAAAAGGAACAAAAGAATCGTTAATTTTAGTTTCAAAATTTACTGCAAAATTTAAATAAGCGATGACAGCTAAAGAGACTCTAAATTTATTCTATGTTTAAGAAATACCCAATGTGAAACAACCATACCACATCTCTTTTTTATCATTTATTTTTATAGTCATTCTATGATTCATGCATTCAAGGTAAGCTTTTCTATCTATATCCTGTTAGGCATAAGAAATACTCCATATAAATATCAGCCAAAACAGTAATACGCATTTGATCAGTTGAAACAACATGGTATTTAAAAGAATGTCGACAACCACGTGCATCCAAGATATCATGTACTTTTTCATAAGATCATCAGAAACAAAAGAAGAGCAGCTTAATGTTTCGAAGTCCACTGCTTAAAACTTGGAAACTTCCACACGAACAAAACCCAATGTGGAAATTGCGACATGGATTGTGAATCTTAACGAAATCAGCATTTCTCTGGCTCTTAAAGTTTCGGGCCTACATACAGTTCAGAAATTCTAAATAGGAGTTCAGGATAAATTTACAGATATTTCGGAATATAATGCTCGCCCTTCTAATTACTCAGACGTGTAGTAATTTAATCCAAATTGTTAGTGACATTCAAATATATATATATATATATATATATATATATATATATATTGTCCATGTAAACTGTAGTTTAATGTGGGAAAATTGATGTATTTCAAGCGAAATCTCAATATCGGGTCGAATATAACACTTTTGTTGGAAGAAATTTCTGATTGTCACCTGTTGCGAGAGTTGGATGACATCATCCCAAAGTGGTCAGTGGCGAGAACAATGCAGCGCCCTAATTCTCGGAGCTTGCACAACGCGTAGCTTGGAGAACCTTTTCTTTCACGAATGAACAAACTGTAATTAATAGGCTTTCTCTACGATCGCTAAGGAGAATATCCGATTCTTTAGAGTAAACTAATGAAGTGCATGTCATTCATTAACTTAAAAGCCAAACAAATTACACATTTAGGATATCTCGGTTCTAGTGTAAAAATATGAATTCATAATCTGGCCCCGCATCTCATTTTGCTACTAATTAGTGTACGGGACGTGCTTTTAAAGTAAGTACCGAAATTTTTTTAAAAAATAACCGAACATTGTTTTCCAAATACTTTATTATGATTCAATATCGTACACCTTAACTACTTCTCCACATAGTCACCGCCGTAATTCAGGCCCTAGTAATGGGAAATCAGTTTTTGTATGCCTTTGTCAAAGAATGATGCCGCCCGTGATGGAAGCCAATTCTGCACTTCCTGTTTCATAATATCATCATCGTTGAAATGTTTTCCACCAAGGAATTTCTTCAGATGAAGAAACGGATGAAAAACACTTGGTGCCAAATCCGGGAAGGGAGGATGGTCGTTTTGTACCTAACCAAATGATGCGATCAGATTTCGAGTTTGTTTTGCTGTGTGTTTGTCACTCATTATCGTTTACCCATAAACCTCATACAATTGGCAATGAATGTTTGCTGGTGTAGCACTTCCCGCATTCAAAAAAGGAATCACTGATCTGGCTTCACAATCGGCGGGTCGTTCGATGGTTTTTGAACACTTCGAAACGCTCTAACAACAGGAAAACGCAAAGTGTCGATCGCTCACAGATGCGTCTGGCTTCCTAAAGAATGGAGGAAGTGATTGCATGTGCTCAAAATCGCGACTGCAGCGGCAAAATATTAAAACGGCACTTACTTTAAGAATGCGTCTCGTGTTGCAATGCTGGCTTACAAATTATTAATTTCTGTCTATATTCTAGAGCATTTTTGGTGTCTTCATACTGTAACAAGGCATGGTTCTCGCAGAAATGTCCAGGTAGGTAACCGCACAGGATACCAACCGGGGACCATCTGCGAGGGAGTTGTACATCACCAAACACGAGTCTAAATTGAAGTTCTAGCATTACATGCATTGGATTTGACCCCAAATGGAATATGAAGCACTTATGTCACCGGGCACCGGCCCACTGTAACATATACGCGCAAACAATACAGAAACAATACCGAATTATGGAAAGTGTAAAACCCATCATGATTTGAGTAAACCACAATGAAGGAAGTTCCGATTCTGATAAGTATTATCGATCAAGATATGCGACATCCTCATGTATATCCATTAAAACAAAGCAAAGATGAAGCCTAAGCATGTTTTAACTGTTCTACTGCGTTTACGGCTGCTACTCGGATACCCCTTTTCTCTTAAACATTTTCAGGACAACTATACTCTTCCGAGCTCTTATTAGTGCTGCACATCTCTACATACATGCTGGTCGCCGATAGGATGGTAACGGCGTGTGAGGTCCATTAGTGCTGTATACGTCCTCCCGCCCTAGAAATAAAACGTTCAGACGACTAGACATGTTCATATGTAACTTTACTCAATGTCTGAAAAATCTTTCTTGTAACCAGGATTCTTATTCTTTAATATTTACAGAAGCTTTTCCTGAAGTGGAGTCAAATGAAAACCATATATTATACTTAATTATTTTTCATTGCCTCTCTCAATATTTAAAGACAGTCTATATCTCATACTCAATAGAGGGCGATGGCTTCGCAGTAACAAGTGAGGCTCGCATTCGGGAAGTACTGGGTTCGATTCTCTTTGGGCCGGCCACTCGGACATTGAGATTTTTTTGAGATTTTCCCTGGTTACTAGGCAAACACTGGGGTGGATTATATAATGCCGCGAATGTTCCTGTATCCCATTTCCTTTCATTTAATGATCATGTTTCAGAATCAGGCGAGTGATGGTGGGCAAGGCGTACGGCGGTGGAGTTTGCTATGTGGAACAGGTTAGTCTGCGGTTCGATATGGGGGGGGGGCCCTCAGAGAGACTCCTCCATGGGCAGAGATAGGCCTGTGGGGTTCTCGCCGGCGTCAGAATATAATATCTGGAGTTGTTAGGTACCCCGCCTGTACCGGAGACCGCCGTCCCGGATCGTCGCCCTCTGTGTCCTTCGCTTCACCCCTTTCTCCTGGAAGCTTCCAGAAGGCGATTGTGCCCTTGAGTACCGAAATATTCCTACGCTTCCTGATAACCATGATGGTATCTCACATTGTAATTTTTTAAGTGTCCCCCCCTCTCTCTCATTATAAAAAATAATGTAAAACTTAAGGATACATAGTGCCGAAATTTATAACATACGTTTATCAAGCGTCAAGCTTGAACGAAAAAGATAGTGCATACAGATCTAGAGTGCTTTGATGTCTGCAGTTACTTGTCATTACCCTCTCATAAACAATAGTCAGGAAAAATGTTACCCAGATAACAAATTCGACCGGTAAACGAAGCCAAGTCTCTCTATACTGCAGTCAAGCACTATATATACCAACCGAGGGAGTTGGCTCCGCGGTAACGTGTGAGTGTCGCATTTGGCAGGGCCCGGGTTCAATTCCCGAAGCTATCCATTCATTCCTCGTCTTTTTAATGGTTTTCCCTGGTCGGTACCCGAATGCAGGGGTGATTTATCATTTACCACGATTTTCTTTCCCTCGTTTTCATTTCATTCCGTTTCCTTCTCATCCTCCTTCACACTCCTTCTCAGTTTCATGTATCAGGTGCACTTCTAGGTTTCGTGGTGCATGGCGGTGCTAGACAGACATGGCGGTGCTAGAAGCTTGAGATCTGCTGGTTAGATGGGTGCTTCATCGTCCTCTTTGGGTAGCTCAGGTAGTGGGACGGATCTTCGAGCTAGGACATGTTAGGGCCATCCGTGCTTCTCTGTGGCCTGTATGCCTGCGGCCTATAGCCTCCTGTGGCTTCTTCACTTCATTCCTTCCTCCTGGGTGGTGGTAGCCGCAATATTTCTCTCGTAGGTCGCAGTGGTATCCTATTCCCTACTCTATACTTGCCGTGGCAGCAGACATTGCCTCCACTTCATTCCCTCCTCCTGGTGGTGGTAGCTGCAATAGTTCTCCCGTAGGTCGCAGTAGTACCCTATTCCCTACACTATACTGCCACGGCAGCAGAAGTATTCTACTTCACTTCATCCCCTCCTCCTGGTGGTGGTAGCTGCAATAGCTCTCTCGTAGGTCGCAGTGGTTCCCTATTCCCTACACTATACTGCCACGGCAGCAGAAGCTTCCTCCCTCACTCTACAGTAACAGCTACATAGAAAAGGTCGTAACCTTCGTCCAAGAAGGCTATTTTTCATGTGTTGTTAAAAAGGCAGCAGCTGAGGGTTGAGTATATAAAGGTTGTATTTAATGCCAAACGTTTTAAACGTCTGTTGTTTCAGTAATGCTTTAGGATTCTCAAAATAAGGCGAAAACAACATGTTCACTCAGCTGCTAAGTTAGCGTTGCGCAGCAATTAAAGTAATAGTTTGGGAATGGGGGATGAAATACTAAAATGCTACCTCACTAGCTATTTCACTTTGGTGCACCGCTACACCCGACATCTTAATTTACTAATTAGAAACTATACATCCAATGAAAGCGTTTATAGTTCTCTGTACGTATGCAGCCGCTTTCCTGGACGAGGTTCCCCTTACGGTTTAAGATTGCCATTTGCCTCTGACAAAAAGGTTACGTTTTAAATATTAAAACAAGGAAAGCTAATGAGGTTTCGTGACTTGTAAATAAATGCGCCTGCCTTGACAGAGCACCTGGCTGCTTGGCGGGAGGGCAATATTTCAGGGGCTATGACTGTGTTATGAATCCCGATCCTCTTCTGCAGAAAAGGAGGGAAGTGGAGGATGTCATTTCAGTTCGTGGATGAAAGGTCTGCGAAAGCAACACGCTGAAAGTTTAATGGTTGACATGAGTGCAGAGTTATTGGATGTTTCTAGAATCGCGTGGTGGAGACTGGATAGAAACCTCGTTACATTCATCGTGAAAAACTCCCAAATTGTTTATATGGATGCTAAAACTAACATTTGTTAAATATAGGTGGTAGTTAATTTCTTAAATATTGAATTTATGATTAAAGAGTATTATATAGGTTCAGTACATCAATTTAATTAACAAATCTCAAAGAAATGGAACAACTATATAGACAGCCGATATTTCCAGTTGATATTACAGTATAAAGTAGCTCTTCCATTGATAGCCTTCTTCCAAACCGCAAGTCAGACCTAAGGAACTCTACTCACATACACATGATATGTTTCACTCGTCCTGGGATTTGAAATTGCGGCAGCTACACTCGCTTCATACACATCCAATTGTAGCTCCCTGTTACTTCCTCTATACTATTTGCTAATTGGTTTACTTATACCTTAGGAGGTATACCTCGTGCCCTTACTAAGAAAATGTGATTGTTTGACAGGATCAGATGTTGATGAGCCTTAAGGAATTTATTTAGCACACCCTCAGTTGTGTTTTAGAAAGGCCGTGTACACTCACTGTATGTGAAGCAATTTCTTGTTCAAGTCATGCACTCACTAAACTTAATTATTACGATAAAGCTTCTGATAGATGTGTAGGCACACAACGGAGGGGGACGTACTGCCACCTACACGGATCTACTGTGTCTACCACGCTCCACGAGGAAGGGATGAAGTGAAGGAACCACAGGAGGCTGCAGGACACGGAGACGCGCAGAAGTCCCTAGCAGTTCGATGAACGACCCGTGGACCAAGCAGCCCTCTAGTGTGCTTTCCTTTGAGCAAGCATTCGCGCCATCTGTCTGGCACCATCGTGGTAGATGAAAAAACCACCCCAGCATTCGCCTACCGACCAGGAACCATAAAAACGCAATGTCAGAATGGGCGGACAACGGGAATCGAAGCTGGAACCTCCCGAATGCGAACCTCACACATTACCAGGAGCCATCTCGCTCAGTCTGATGAATGTATAATATAATTTGTATTCGAAGTGAAAAAAATGGCATAACACGCTAATTAAATGTGACGAAAGTGTACATTTCATTAAAGTACGAGCATGACCCATAACACTAATGTCGTATGGATAAAAACCCGCAATAATCCAAAATGGCTGGCGTGACTTTTGAAAGTGACATTTATTTGGAATCATTAACAACTCATTGAATATGACTTGACAGTTGCCACAAGGTCCACTCTATGGACAGTGCAGGTACTGGAGAGAAAGTTAGACATAAAATCCTTGTCTGAAAGTTAATGATTCTTTGCTTTAAATAATTGAATTGTACTTGAAAATTAAATGGCGGAAATTGTCAATAACGCGCCTCAAGATACTGGTAACAACTTAAAGGTTAGACATTTAACAAAAACTGTTGTAGCCACATTATCTATAAGAAAGTTATGCAACTCACTTATTTCGTTTCATAAACACACCCGTGTCTTTGGGCTAGATGCACAATATGCTTTTGAACGTTATATTACAATATTAGATATTATGCTTAGAAATAAAGTAGATGATGCACATTTGTTTTACATTAGCAGATATGTTTTTGGCTTAATGTACGTTGTCATAGCTTTATTTTGGCATTTTTGCTGTTAAATTTATTCGTATTATTTTATATACCAAGTGAGGTTCAAAGTTACTTAGTAATTATAACGCTTAATATTAATTTATTATTATTTATTATTATCTTCTGTGTTGAAAGTATTCTCCGTGACTGACAGTATAAACAATTTCAAAACAGATAAATACACAAATGCTGTCGCGCTAAGCAATAACTGATCCTTTCTTCTTCTTCTTCTTCTTCTTCTTCTTCTGCTTAGGTGTGTCCCATTCTGTTTACAATTCTTAGGTTGCTCACATTTCCTCTCGACAATCAGGTTGCCTCTCTTCGCCTTTGTTGTTCTGTTAGTTGGCCAGCAAAGTCTTAGTTTTTCTCCTGAGGAAGGGATCTAATTGGTCCGAAATGTTATGTGTCATGTGTTTTGTCACACGTGTGTTCCGAATTTCAATGGGACTTCTGGTTCTCTGCTATTATCATCTCATCGGAATACTTAACTATTATTGCATGATATCATGTAATTGCTTGGGCCTATGTGCCTTAGTTGTGCATTTGGGATCTCACTTTTTGTACTTTATTCACATTTCCCCTTCTTTTCCTGTGCCCTTCAAGTTATGTACATAGGAGACAGTAAAGAGGCTTTAAAATCTCACAAGAACTGAACAAGGTAGAAAAATGAATTAATAATAACCCCAGTGCCGCTAAATACATTCTATCCTATTTAGTAGTGGTCGACAGAACCAAACAACTACCCAATATGATATTGACGTAAAGTTTGACTCAGTAGCAATGAAAGAATTAATATTGGTGAAAACAGAAAACCACGTGGATATTGCAATATAACTGTGGAGGTATACCCTGCCTTTATAGTCTTTTATTTTAAAATAGTTTAAGTTTATGCTGGAAAAATAGGCTTAAACAATTATTTTATTAAAATGCAAAGGAAAAAATGGTGACAGTATACAAAAATTCTCTATAGTTGTGTATAAAATGTTTTGCAAACATAATTATATTGGGATTACTGTTATTGCAGATTTAAAATGGATTTGGAAGAGAAATATTATGTATTGGATAGTATACTCAGCACTGAAAAACTGGTATCCTGATATCAGCTACAGCGCTTTATTTCGTACTAAGCATCCATAGGAGAGGTATAATTAAGGGAGATGAATTACTTCAGTGCTGCTTGGCATTCACGTGCATAATATCAAAGAATGGCAGCAAACCAAAAGAAACAAAACATTAAATGGAAATATTACTTAAACGGCAGCCTCTTCACCAACCTGCAAGTGTTAATAATAAAGTAGAAAGCACCTCACATTACAGAGCAAGGAGCTAAAAAATCAAATATCCTGAACATGCAGCAAAAATTATGACTTAAATGAAGGAATAGCGCCAGAGCACAAATATTAACAATGATAAAATTATTGAACCAGGTAACAGTTTTCCCTATCAACAGTATTTATAAATACAGATCTCGAAGTAAAATTGGAGAGAGTTTCTCAAATGTGCGGTTTGACAAAATACAACCGAGGGAAGAGACGCACATAACATTTCATAAGACTATACTTTTCCTACAGCTTGCTTCTGAATTGTAGACCTTGACAGAGAAACAGAACAAAAACAAATGCAGGTAGCAAAGATGAGAAGTTGAAGGAGTGTAGAAAAATACATAAGAAATGCCCATGAAGTCCACTGTAGTTCAAGAAGAATTGACTATTTACTCTCCTGATAATACAGAAATAGAGAGTAGCATTAAGTGAATTTTAATGCTTTAAGAATGCACAAGGAACGTCCCTCCAAATATTTTTAACTGTGCACCAGGGGTGATGAAAAAATGATACGTGTGACATTTGGACGACACCACTTCCCCTCCAAACGGCAGTCTCCTAAATTTCCTTCATGGTGGTGTTACGCAGGCTGCCCATTCCTAGCACTCGAGGGTGTGAGGTACTTTTGCCCTGGTACGATAAGCTCGTCTTCAAGAGGAGCCAAGCCATGAAGTCGACGATGAAAATGAACTAAATTAATGAGAGTGATCAGGCTTTTTGTTTGGCGGAGCAATATAACGTGCATTACATAATACATAAAAACATAGAAGTTATGCATAACATTTCCATCATCTTTTGGGAAATTAAACGGCCTCTCTGAATATGCCAGAGTTGTGTTTTCACTTGAGCTTCATTAGTACGATATGTGGCAGCTCAGGTTACTAAAGGGAAGTATGAAACCTTCACACAGCAACTTATCTGAAAGATGGACCGAACTTTGCAATGACGATCACATGGAAAAACTGTTTTTTTTGCTTGAAATACAAGTTTCCGAAATCCAATGCCAAATTGCCGTTTAAACTATTCCATTGAATTGCTTAAAACGAGACAGGCTACGAGTTTCCCCTAGTGCAGGTTAACACATTTTGAAAACGCGTGTAGGCGGCCTGAGCTTTAAGGAGCGGCATTGACTGGTCACATTGCCCATGAGTATGCTCACCGGCTTGTTACACTGGCTTATATTTAAACGACATATCCTGGAAAATATTAAGTTATCTACAAAGTATAACAGTTGTCATCCAATAATCGTAAAATATAAATAAATCAGAAGGAATCAATGCCATTACACTTACGCGCCAGATAGTCCTTGCGACGAAAAGCAATACGTTGGCTTTCACCTGGCTAGCTAGTCCTAGATGTAAACATAAGTAACGGCTAGCAAATCTACTAAAAGGTATTAAGGCGTTGGATGTTCTGATTACTTTTACATCAACATTTGGTCATATATTACGGTTCTAAAGAGTTGGTGAGTGCATTCGTCGCCATCCTTTAAATTCAAACTTAGAAACTAGATCACATTAAATTTAAAGCAATGTTCTGTATCATGTTTAGGTTGTATCGATATAATATCGATAGGACCTTTATGATTCCCCAAGGAGAAACAGTAAAAATGCATGAAGTTCCAAGAGTAACAAATGTCTGCTCACTATCTGAGTTATTAAACAGTGAAATACGAGGGCAGTCCCAGAAGTACCCGACCTGACGTATATATAGCGGTTGTTGTTTCAAACAATTGACTATGGTAGAAAGTACCACCCTTATAAAGCTGAAGTTTGACGATGCTACGTTGTTTAGTAATTGTTTGGCAGCCATTAATAGTGAACTCTCTCAGCGAATTTGTAAATATGGATAAAATTGCTCATCGTTATGTGATACAATACTTTCATTTGAAAGGTATTAGTCGAGCTAATATTAAAGCTGAGCTAGATTCTACTCTGGGAGAGACTGCTGCTTCATTTACAACAGTAAAATATTGGGTGGCAGAGTTTAAGCGAGGCCGTACGAGCTGCCAAGAGGAACATCGCCGTGGTCTACCAAATGAGGTGACCACGCCAGAAACTGTGAAGAAAATCCACAAAATGGTATTCGATGACCTTCGACTGAAAGTTGACGAGCTAGCAGACATCGTATGCATTTCAAAAAGTGCTGTACATCGCATACTAACTGAAAATTTAGACATGAGAAAGCTGTGCGCAAGATGGGCGCCGCATTTACTCACTATGGAACAAAAGCAGCGTCCTGAGGATGCTTCAGTCGAGTGTTTGGCGATGTTTCGCTGCAATAAAGCCAAGTTTTGCGTCGATTCATAACCATGGATAAAACATGGTTTCATCACTTCACATCTGAGACGAAGGAACAGTCAAAACAGTGTATTGAAAGGGGAGATTCGGCTCCAACGAAGGCGAAGACAGTTCCATCTGCAGGCAAGGTCATGGCGTCAGTTTTTTGGAATGCGCGTGGGATAAGTTTCATTTATTATCTTCAAAAAAGTAAAAGCAATCAATGGCGAGTATTATACAAACGTATTGCAGCGTTTGAATTATGAAATAAAGCAAAAACGGCCGCATTTAGCGAAAAAGAAAGTTCTGTTTCATCAAGACAATGCACCAGTTCACACATCCATTATCGCCATGGCCAAAATCAGTGAGTTAAAGTTCGAATTGCTTCCTCATGCACTCTATTCGCCAGACTTAGCCCCCTCTGATTATTTTCTGTTTCCAAAGTTGAAGAAATAGCTTGGTGCTAAAAGATTTGTCAACATTGAAGAGCTGCAGTCTGCAGTTGGTGGCTATTTTGCAGAACTCGACGGTTCTCACTATAAACAGGGTATCGAAGCTATTGAACATAACTCGGAAAAGTGTATTGAGCTGAAAGGAGACTATGTAGAGAAATAAATATGTTTTTTCTCAACATTTTTGTTTTCTTTGTTAGGTCGGGGACTTCTGGGATACCCTCGTAACAAGACATGAATTATGTGAAACATATCTGCGATGGAATTAGAACGTACAGGGAGTCTAGGTTACGTCATAATAAGCAGTTCAAAACAAAATCCATGTCAGAGTTATTAACGCGCTAAGAGTCGAACAACTAACATACGGAAAATATAAATTGAACGAAACAAAAAGGTGCACCCAGGAAAGTTTTCATAAAACCCACGAAGGAGATTAGAATTACAAACCAAAGAAACAAGAAACGAAACAAACATATACACTGGTGTGCAAAACCTAAGGACGAGATAGGTAAAAGTAACATAACAAATGAACTACTTGGTGGAAGTGGATGAAGGTGCGTGAGCATGTTGCCAGAGGTCTCTCTCACGCGTACACAGAAAGCTGGACGTCACATGGCGTAAGTGTAGCGAGCTATGGTGCCAAATGGGCCTGGTCGCGCAACACAGAGCTGTTGACGAAACAGGACAAGACGGTATGTGGCAATTAGCGAGCTGTTACGGTGCACTGTAGTGGTGTTCTTCATTGCAACATGGCCCGTAGACACCATTTGGATGACTTAACACGGGTAAGAATCATCAGGAAACTGGAAGAAGGACGAAGTGTGACGAGTGTTGCTCAGGAGTTTGGAATTGCTCACAGCATTGTTTCACGTGCATGGGGAACCTTCTAAACCACAGTCACTGCTATCCCAAGGAGAGGTAGTGGTTTACCACGCTCAACTACAGCAGCAGATGACCGCTACATTGTGCAACAGGCAAGAAGGGATCCACGCCAAACAGCGGGTGCAATTGCAACCACATTTAACAGGACAGCTAGGCACGCAATCTCACGATACACAGTGGCACAGCGACTACACAGAGGTGCTCTCTTTGCCCGATGGCCAGTGCGTTGTGTTTCATTGACATCCGCACATCGGTGGCACCGTTTGCGATGATCCAAAGAACATCAAAATTGGACCAACGAGGAATGGGGTCGCGTGCTCTTCTCGGATGAGATCAGATTCAGTCTAAGTAGTGATTCTCGACGTACCCTCATCTGACGAGAGGTGGGAACACGTAATGAACCCAGGATCATTCTTGAACATGATCGTTTTGGTGGTCCGGGTGTTATGGTTTGGGGAAGCATAATGTTGCATGGGTGCACCGACTTCCAAATCTTTGAACACGGTACGCTCACTGGTCAACGTTATTGTGATACTGTACTCCTTCCCCATGTGCGTCTTTTCAGGGGTGCAGTCGGCCCTGACTTCATTTTTATGGATGACAATGCGCGACCGCATCGAACAGCGCAGGTGGAGGATCTCTTGGAACGAGAGGATATTCGGCGAATGGACTGGCCTGACCGTTCCCCCGATTTAAATCCCATCGAACACGTGTGGGATGCTTTGGGGAGACGCATTGCAGCAATCCACATGCACCAACGACCATCCAACAGTTGACAACAGCGCTAGTGGAGGAATGGAACGCCCTACCACAAGAACTGCTTAGCAACTTTGTGGCCAGCGTGGGAGCACGATGCAGAGCATGCATAGCTGTCCGTGGTGACCATACACCCTTTTAAGCACCATGTATGTGTTGCTGTAAATCTAGAGAGCCATCATATGTCGTATTGACTTTAGTGTAGCTTATGGTCTATGAATAAAAGTGGCATTTCTGTTCGTCTCATTGCATATTTCGTTTAGTTGCCTGCTGCAGCATACCTCTATGTATGATTCAAGTTTCATCGAGCTATGTTACTTGGCAGTATCACAGCATGCGAAGAATACTTTCGACCTTAGGTTTTGCACACCAGTGTACTTTTCGAAATCAAAGGCTTGGAGTATAGTGACAATACGCAACAAATACAAAGATTAAAAAGCAAACAAAAGAAGGTAGGTAAGGAATTTAGGTAAAGAATGCTCGCGAAAATAGGTACCAATACTGAAGAGAATGGTGAGAGGAGGAACGGAGAGAGATTCACACTCACTCTCTCGCACACTCTCCCACCCTTTCGCAAGCACACTCTCTCTCTTGCACACACACACACTCACTCTCACACACACTCTCTCCCTCACTCATTATCGCCTACATACTCACTCACTCTCACTCACACACACTCTTATTCACTCTCTCCTACACACCAATTCACTCTCTCCTACACTCACTCTCGCATTCACACACTCTAATTCCCTCTCTCCCTCACACACTCTCACTCGCTCTCTCTCGCACACATTCGCTCTCTCTCGCGCACACTCGCTCTCTCTCGCACACACTTTTACTCACTCTCGCACACACTCGCTCTCTCTCGCACACACTCGCTCTCTCTCGCACACACTCGCTCTCTCTCTCACACACTCACTCTCTCCCTCTCACACACTCTTACTCACTCTCTCCTACACACTCATTCACTCTCTCCTACACTCACTCTCACATTCACACACTCTAATTCCCTCTCTCTCTCACACGCTCTCACTCGCTCTCTCTCGCACACATTCGCTCTCTCTCGCACACACTCGCTCTCTCTCATACTCTCTCACTCATATACACTCACTCTCTCCTACACATTCACTCACTCTTTCACTCACACACTCCCGTTCTCTCTCGCACACACACACTCTCACTATCCTACACACTCGCTCACTCTCTCCCACTCTCTCACTCATATACACTTACTCTCTCCTACACATTCACTCACTCTTTCACACACAAAGTCATATGTTTACTGTTGAGTTTATATTAATCGTTTACGTTTAACACACTTCGAGGTGAGTCATCAAACAGCTTTAGTTCCTAAATGTGCTGCCATGGAGATGTGTTTACATTTGTTTACATCTTGCACATCTACTGCAGTTAGATCTCTGTCACATGGCTTGGCATGCGCTGGCTGATATCACGATAAATGAATAGGTGGGTGATGAACAGTTCCATGACCACTCGTTCCCCGACCTTAGTCCTTTGGATTTTTATTTTTTGGCCCAAGCAAAATCATTATTTTATGCAACGGAAATTGCAAGTGCACAGACGTATTATCAACGAAAGCAGCATTTGGGAGGTTTGAAGAAATGTCATAGTACGAGATGCGACCATTTCTTGGTTGTTTAGAAGCAAGAGACATTTTAAACATTTTCCGTGGGTTTCTATGAGATAACGTTTCTAGCACTTCCTATGAGGCTGACTATTTCAAACAGATAGAAAGCGTCATTGTAAAATATTCCTGAAATAATTATTTTCAGATAAACTGATAGACTTTTCTTGATTTGGTATGAGCAACCCATTTCAAGGTATATTGATTATATTGTGTATTAAACTGTATTTCATTACACCATTTTCTCTCTTAATTGCTCTTCAAAACGAAAAACAAGTTTGGAAATGTGTCCATATTTGCCACCTTACCTCAATTTAGGTGCACTTTTTCAGATTTTTATGACTGACTATTTAGCTCATGGTCCCGATAATCAGCGGCTTCCGGACAGTTGCCGGTTTCAGTGTAAAATTCGGAATGAAACATATCTCCGCACGCAACTCTTTGGCCAAACAAACGATACAAATGAATGAACAGCATCATTCTAGAATAATCAACAAATCGCGGAATCCAGACCCTACAAGAGATTCCACCTCCATCTCCAATAACAGTACATCTGTTGCTTGCAACAACAAAGAAATTCCATCGGTCACTTTGAATTTTCCCCATTAAATCTTGTTCAATGAAGCTACATTCTCATTGTTCAAGGGAATAATACAAGAATAGAAACTAAAAAGGTCTGATGTGTTACATTCACATGACTTTACCCCCTATCATTTATTAGTGGGTACGCGAACTGTTGTTACGAAACTTTAGTTTTCTATCCACTTCATTTTAATTCGAGATAAACCTCGGCAGATTTAGCTACATTACACATTTCGTTATAATACAAAGGGAACAGCCAAATTCACATGTTTTAGAACTGGACGCTATGCATTGGCCTTAAAATTCCATGCTCTTTCAATGCAATCGTGAGAAACAACTCAATATCGGAAGGAGTTTAGACAAAGTATTGAACAATTCGAACCATTAATAACGGATATCTCGGAAATGGCTTACGGCACAAAAGAGTTACTTGAAATCAACTGTGTGTTTTAAAGATATCTACATTTTTTGTGTAGTATGATTTCGTCTATTGCTTAACATTTAGGGGAAAGGTCCCTATATTGAACCACCCGTGTCTTAAAATGAACCACATACTTTTAACTTTAAAAGTATTTTTATTAATACAAAATACACATATTTTATTGTACATTCAAAACATATGTGCTATCAGCAACAAAAGTAGAGTCCAAAATTGTGATAAGAATAGCAATTTCCTTGAACATTTTGAATTTTTATATAATGACAATCACTTGGTTTTTGGAATAGGTATTATTTGCAAATATAGAGTTTTTACTAATTTTTACTCTCATACAAAAGAGTCAAATTATACACAGTCTTCACAATAAAACACTTTCTTCTTGGCACTAACTTTGCAGACTTTTGTTGAATCCATATCCTACAACTCATACACTGGATCGTGTCCATAATTTCAGACAATTCACATTCACATATTCATGTCAGCCACTGTTTTAACATGCTTTTTTAATTTAACATATTATATCGATATTTATTCCCAAGATATACTATTCGCAGTTGAGCAATCCTAGAACTTCAATAGGTTTCCTAAATTGGACCAGTTCAATATAGGGTTCAAGCAATGGTTCAGTTTACGAGCCACGCCATTTTGGAAGCTTTAGGATCTATGTGACAAGGAGAGACGCTGCTTGAAAAAACGTATGTATGAATATTTTTGCTAAATAAACATTTCATAACATGCAATATATATAGCTCATCTCAAACTTGCCTAATTGATCGTATAAGCTTAGCTGGACGAGTCAAATATTACTTCTGAAGCACCAAAAGCACACAACACTTCATACAACTGAAACCACAGCTCAGAATGCAAAGTCAACAACTCCAAGCATTCATAACTGTACACGCCACGCTTCTGCTAGGACTATAGTGACATTTGTCGAGTAGTTTAAAAAATATCGGGGCGGTTCAATTTAAGAGGCGGTTCAAATTAGGGACCTTTCCCCTACCAGTTATACAAGATTGAACAAAATTGCTTCCGAATGAAGAGGACTTCACAGGCTATTCCCAGAAAATTAAAGATATACACTTTATTTGGGTGTAAATGTCTTTAATATATGACATTTTAATTAAAATCGTTGGAGCCTTTTTAAGAAAACCAAAACTTTCGTAAACTGTTCCACGTAAAGCGTAGTTGTGGGTGGGTGTAGCATTTTTGTAAGATAGTGAAATTAAATACCAAGTTTGGTATTTATCCGTTTTTTCCTTTTTGAGTTATGCTGTTAACACACACGGACCTTTTTCTAAAAATGCTTTTTTAGGGGTTTCAGGAGGGCCCAAAACATGTATTTCCGGTGAAATCTCTACTTGGAAGTTTTGGGTGGAATGCAATACTTCCTCTACTTGCTGTAAGTACGTGGTAGAGAAAGTAATAGGATTTTGTTTTGTATGGTTCCGGAGACATTTAACAGTAAATAGATGTAATAATCCGGTCTTGTGACTTGCAGTCGCTCGCCATTTTTCTGAATACCTCTACCTCGCGTTAGATTACTTATGATAATGATGTTATAAACGGCCCTTGAGCTCAACGGGATGCATTACACGAACAGAAAACAATAATGGTATATTAGTTATTTGATGTTGTAAGACCATAAACGGCTATATCAGAACCCAAAGGTTTAACCTGAGGAATACATAAATCACACTTATGTTTTCTCTCATTATCAGCAATGAGGTCTCCGCTTCATATCCCGAATTCATACAGCGTAGAAGAGCATTTTCGTGGTTAAGCAAGTGTCGAACCTGTATGTACTCTACGGCAAATTCCTTGTGTAAACCTAAAGAGTTAACGCTGTAAGAAATGTCTGCCATTGCTCCAAAGCCTCAAGTCATTTGCTTGGTATCTTTCTTCCCAGTAGGCAGCGCGTATGTAAATTTCTATAAGGTAGCCGTCTTCGGATTTGAATTTAACATATGCTGGCTGCCGCATGTAGAATTTTCCAAAACGCCAGGCACCGTTTGAGTAGACCTCCGCAGGTAAAGAGTGATGTATGTATTCATGTATATTTCCAGCAAACCATACGAGTATAATGCCATCGCATTAAATCAATAAATGGATATGTATGGAAGAATGGGCGAATATGCTGAACAAGATTAAGGGTGGGGAATATTTGAATTGGAAAAGAAGTTCTTTCTTGTTATTCCCACAAGGAGGGCTGCCCTCGCAAAAAGAAGAGCGGGAGACAAGAATCAAAAAGTATAAGCCGATCAAAATTCACAGATGAAGACCTCAGAAGTCCGCACTACTTTGTTTCCCTCCACGTGTGACGCGGAGGGTCAGAAGGCCCTATATTTTATTCATTGCTTTGGTCCTTTTTTCTTTCTTTAATGCATGGTCGGGGGATTCGACTGCGAAATTATAGGGAGAAGGTATGGAGAAATATTTAAATCACTCTTTTACCTGGCTATGGCGAGAGGTCATAACGCCACGTAAGGTTCAGGGTATAATAGGAATATCTCTGACGACAGAAGTGTCTCAGAAGATCTCAAGAAACTGCAAAAGCTTTGAGCCCGAGCATAAAAGCATCCCCTAACGCAAACCTAAAGGCGAAGACCTGTTTAAAATAGCATTGCTGTAGAAGGCTACAACATTATAAAATTACTTTAAAAGTCATAAAAACACTAATTTTGTTTGAGCTTTCTTGCACACTAAGACTTCTGGACCTTTTCTAACACTATTATTCTCACTCGAGTAGAAAGAATGTAAATAGTGTGTAGGAAATTGGTAAATGTAACAGATAAACACTGGAAGACGCAATAACATTACGTTTTTTTAGCTGACGTGTCGGCAGAATGTCAAATGTGTAAAGCCCTTACAGAATCAGCATTCAACACTAATATCGCGCTAGTGGCCGAAGACAAACACCGTAATGAAAAGCCGATATGCAAATAAAAGCAAATAAAACCGCATATGGGAAAATAAAGTGGCAGAATTACAGTGTGTATTTACAAGAGGATTTAGTTAGAAAAACGAGTGCAGAGAGAGGTATAAGGTGAAGTTAGTCACGTTGTCAAATGCTAACAAATCATGTAATTGTTATTCTCCATATCGCAAACTTGTGCTCCGCTCCTGAAAACCTATGAAGTTGTAGCACAAACGATAATTAATATTCCACAAACATAACCTCATCAACCCTTCTGTCTTACACCAAATAATAAAATGTATTTTTTCTGTGGAGGATTATCTTAAGAGTACTTTTGTGTATAGCTGATTCACCATGAGTTAAATAATATCAACCGGTAAAGGAAGATAGGGAACGAAGTGGCAATCCTAAGGATACAATTATATAATTTTCAGATGAATAGAATAGCCGTCCCAGGCTTGTGATAAACGGAATTTTATTACAGTTTTAAACCAAGCACTTTACAGTTTACCTAAACTATTAGAACCTCTATAGCAGTGCACGGTGACAATTAATGTTCGATACAGGTAAATATAATTTAAGCCCTTTTTACTAAATAGGCATATATGTTTCCAAATGCAGAAAACTAAAATAAATTAAAATAGCAAAATGCTAATTTATTGAACTTTTTTAAGCCTTTAGAATCGTTCTAATCTATTTATTTGTTAATGGATTCCTAATCTATTATAATTATCGCTGAAATGTTCACCACAGAGTTCTTCCTCTGAAGCCGCGTATCCCACGTGACTTTCTTTCTTTCTTTCTTTTTATTTGAATAGTGTTTAACGTAGGTTTTACTGCATACGGCACCACAGGCGGCGACGCTGATGATACACGAAATGAAATGATAATTTGGAAAGGAAATTTAGGAAGGTAATGTTCCAAGCCCAAGTTTAGTGTACCTCCCTGGCATTTGCCAGTTATGAGGACTGAGGAAAACCTAGAGAAAAGCTCAGTAAGGGAGGACGGTCCTTGCCTTAACGATCTCGGTTACCCTGACGTAAGCAAGGGCTTCATAAGCATAGAGTAAACTTAGGGTACCTAATTTAATGTATTTGCTGCTTTTCTTAAGAAATGTCAAAACAAAGGGGAACGCGATCATGACCGCTTTTCCCACTTGAACGGCTTTGTAAACCTCATTAAAATATAAAAAGACTTTGGAGTTGATACTCGTCGACCTAAGGAGTGTACATCACGATAACAATTGAATTGGGGGATCTGAGAGAAAGTTGCACTTCATTCTGCAGGGAGATGATCACCAATTGCCACTTTGCCCTAGAATATCTGTTGTGTAAAGGTGATAAGTAAACACTCACTCTTATTATAGTTATTTATTGCAACGAGTAAAACTGTGCCCACAAGCAATTATTGTGATTCACATGACTGCGAGTTTACCTTTATTGTTGATTTTCAAATAGGCAGTTGAAGGAACTGAATGAGAACCCTACTTCTTTACTAGATACCATTTTTAAACATTTTGCACTGGGTAACGGCGTATTGAGTATTTTACTGAGATTGGACAAATTATTACAACGTTGTACTGCTTATATTATGGCGTATGGTCATCTTAACTCTACAAATGGAAGACCTGTCTCACAATTTTTGGGGGAAGCTGGTCAACCATTAACGGACCAAATGTCTGAGTCCCTCCCATCGGGGAACTCTTCGGATTGGGTTGGTCTCGACGGGGCAGTTTGTCCCGATACTCATGAGAGACTGGGTACGTCTGGGAATAAATGCTTGTCCTGCGACACCAGCTTGGCAGCTAGTAGCTAGACATTGTCACCTATACCCAGGTTCTTCGGTAATCTTCCTTCCGTTTCACGCGCGTGGGCACTTCTGTCCCTGATCAAGTGAGAGCCAGGTTCTGGAGGCAGTGTCACTTGCATGGCACCTTCCTTGGGTCTAGAGGGGAACTTCGGCTCCTGATAGAACTCGCTTCACATTGTGAGGTTGGCCACGAGTTAAATAACAATTGCCATGATCACTACAGAATTGTGCTGGTCGAGGTGAAGATTATTTATGTCAAGAAGCAGAAAAGAATCCTATAAATCCGTTGTGTTGGCTTCATGAAAAATGCATTTCATTCACTGATGTTTGCTTGGTTGTGGAAAACCTTTCACAAAGAAATGCTTTGATTATTTACTATGCTGATAGTAGTTATTTTCCCCGATATTGTTTATGCAGGTTTCACCGTTAGCACCAATAGCCATTTGAACATTTAAGGTTTTTATCGCTAGCTGTTTTACTCAGGGTTGTACAGACGGTTTTTTAAACCTCGATAACAATTACATCTATTTTATTTACCTCCCCCGTATTCAATAAGACATTACTGCACAGTGTTTAGATAATTTTTATTCCGACTCCTCCCCTCCCCCTTATAAATGTAATTTCGAAAAGTTCTCTTGGTAACCCAATAATGATCAAAAAATCTCCTGATACTAAAATGGGTATGAAATATCGAAGAATGCTTGATTTGTGATTTCCTTAATCTGCGCCCGACAGTCTCTAGAAATTCTGGAAATGTTGAATAACGTGTAAGTAAATGTGTTCTAATTATGAAAGCATTAACAGAAAGGTTGAATAATTGTAAATATGTCACAGTGGATTGTACTTTAAACGTTTTACATTCTCTTTTGTGTCGTAGTTATTTAAGAACAAAGGCTCCACATAGTACAGAAACTCCTCACATGAATATTCAAGGAATTCTGAGCAAAACCCCAGAGCAACAATTTAAAGTTTTTGGAAATTGCACTCTGTCTACTACTACAAAAAAATATAATATTCTAACTTATTAATTATACATATTGATTGAGTAATTTATGATAATACGCTGGGCACAGTTTTCTCTCCTTATAATTTTTAGCATAACTGATATGGAACTTTGTTAGAATATAGAGGAAATACAACAAAACTTTGCCACATAAGGAGCATTAAAAGGTTTTGAAATCCAGAAACTTCATTGCATACACTTATAGAACGAGATTAAAATTTACCCAAGTTATTTTAATGCCACATTCTGCACACATCCGCAGTATTAGTGTAAAATTACAATTAAAGAAGTATTTAGCCAAACAAAATAATCTTGCGATTGGCACAATCGTCTGACTTTTGTTTTCCTGTCTTCCATTTTCTCATAGCTAAAGCCACATTCGCAACGTATGTTGTATTATGACTCCAAAGTTTTCATAATCCGGTACAGACACTTTTAGTCTTTTAATCATTGAGGAATTGAAACTAGATGTTTTTGTAGGTTGCTTTCTTCGTCAAAAACAACATGTTTCATTGGAGAAAGAATTATCAAAATCGGTTCTGAGATTTCCAAGAGTGCTCTATACACACATACAGACAAATGTTCGGTGTTTGTGATACTGTGTAGATTCCGCAAACATTTATGAAATTAATTCACTAAACATGCTCTTTATGCATGCTTCCCTGGCTTGAGTGCCTTGGCCATTCATAGGGAGAGATGGCTAATGTATACGTTTTTAAAATGTAGGGCTTTATGACCTTAAATGAAGTACTTTGGTCTTAAACACCTACTGTTTTAACGATAAACCTTCAGTGAGTCCATTCACCTGCTTAGACACATGTTTTTAAAAGTTATCTTTCTATCTGGGTGTTTAAAAATGATGTAATAATTGTTTTCTAGGACACGAATGGTACGCGGGTGTAATTTTGAGGAGCCTTCCATCTCTGTTATATTAAGTTTCAAGACCTGCCACTAGATGGTAGCGCAACAGCAAGTGTTTAAAATGCATATTACAAGCAGCGTTTCCAAGGAAGGAAGTTTGTAATGTGTAAGGACTGCATGTCGCGGGCTCACGAGGAGGTGTGCGGGTGGAATGGTAGATATCGCCGATTTGGTGCACAGCTGTGACTCCAGTAATGACGCAGCACGTTCACGAACCGATGTGTCACCATTCGATAGCTGAGCGAAATATCATTGATGAACTTGGGAATTCCTAAGTGTGTACACAATGAATCTCGCGCGTGACCATGAACTGTTGCTACGGTACGATGACCCGCTTCATCACCGCTCATGAAATGTGGGTTCCCCAATTAGAGCCCAAAAAGAAGCGATAGTCGATGGAGTGGCACTATCCTCATTGGCAGGCACGACATGATGAGTGCCTAATGGACCCACGTCGCTACGCTCTTTCAGGCCAGCACACTAGTCAACCGCGTTGCCTCGACTTGACTTCCACTCCGTGGTATCCAATTCAGGTCCAATGACGACGTTGTGAGCGCTGTGTAACTAGCATAAGAGTGGTACCAAGATCTGTTCAGAATGCGTGTCATAGAAATGGACGTCTTTGAAAACTAGACTGCATACCCAAGGGCAGTGGCAATGTGATATCCGAGTTACAAATTTGTGTATTCTTTACCGTTTAGATAAGTCCATTCTGATGCCCAACTTTTTGAACGACCTTCATATAGCACAGCATTAAAGAAACCTATGGCCATCTCCCCCTGGAGTGAACCTAATTAAGAGTTTATAGTACACGGCTATTCTAATTTTTCAACAATATGAACTCGAAACTGTTTTGTTAAACAATGCCCTTCTGTGGTTTTAAGTGTACCATTACAGAGTTATATAATCAAAGAAAGTGAAATTCAACGTTAAACCAGATTCACTAAAGACGAATGCCTCGTGAAAAGGTTCAGAAAAGCCAATTCAAAGCTGAGGACGTTTGGTCCCCTTCTATCGAGCAATAACGGGACCAGAAGCATTTCGAAAGGTCTCCTCCTAATTAGAGCACATAGAAGGCAGGGCAGCCCAGACGTGTACGCCACTCAACCACCGTGGCTATACAAACATCAGACTCACCTCGGCCAAATACCAATAACGAAAAGGAGCAAATACGATTACAATTTAAAAGCAGGACGTTTTATTGAAGTTTCAAGCATAATACTCTGAGGAGAATTTAAAGGGCAGTTCCTGGGGTTTAGAGAATGAATTAAAATGGAGCATTTTGAAATCTTATGTCTGTGCAGACTCTGGTTTCATTATTATGCCATTGTACCACGGGGCTAATAATATCGGTGCAAAACACCATACAAAGTTCTTCAGTCTAATACGAATGTGCTTCGTGGTTAACTGCACAGGGAATACCTAAATATTTTCCAAATTTCAGCTATTGAATGCGGATTTGATTTCCATCCTACATAATCCATATGCTCTATTTGCGAACTTTATTACATCTGTCTAGCAATCGATTGATTTTAGCTGAATGAACTGCAGCCAAGTTAAAGAAAATCTAGACCTATGGTCAGTAATCGTTGTTTTATACGAGCTAAACTTTAATACTCTAATAATTTAACTGCAAACCACAAAGCGAAAATTATGCTGGACATTTACAGTAATGCCTTGGTTGCGAACTCACGCGGGACAGAAAATATATCTGGAATAAATATTCCCAATCTAATGTGATATTTGTATATTTTTATAATTAGATATCAAAAAATGTGCAGAAAAGCCAAAGCTGTACGCAGCTCTAACCACTGCAGCAGAAAGTTTGTGTTTACAACAAAAACAAGAAGCAAGCTGGCTTGATTTGTTGGAATTTATCGAATATAACAGGTTAGCCGAAACAAAGTTTATTCTTAGACATAAATATCCCAGAGAGAAGGAAACTGGTTATTTTAAAAATGACAGAAATTTTAGAGGAGAATTGTTTAAGTGCAGTCATTTAAAGGATTTTTCACCAAGGGCATTTAAATGCATCTCAATACAACTAGAAGTTTCGAGTTTTCTTTCTTTAGAATATCCCCCAAATTTTACCTGCGTGTTCCTTAAATATATAATATGACTAACATGGTATAACATATCCAGGAAATATCCTGTTAAGCTGTATTTGAGCAATTTTGGAAGTAACTTATGTGTGAGGTAAATTATGTAATTTACTGCAAGGAAACGATACAGATGGTCCCCATTAAACCACAATTAGATCTGGATGGGGCACTGCAAGGGTTATGAGAACTTTTCTTCTCTCTTTCATAGACTTGTAGAAAGACGTTTTGGAAGAAATAAACCTTGACGCATTTCCGGTATGGGTGGGTGAAAATGTATGTGCTGGAGGGGTGAGGTGACGATTGTGGAATGCATGAACGGCCGCTTAGCACCAGGGATTGCATTACTTGAATAATAATTCTAGTTCTTGTTTCTGTTGTTTGATTCCCAAAATCAGTTACTTTATTCATATGGAGTAACATTTTAGTGAAATACATCAAATCATAACAACAACAAAAATTGCTGTAACTCTGGTTGAAACAACGAGAAAAAAAGAGCAGTAAATATGGACTTTTGTAATCATACAGCTATGATAATAACAGTATTATCCATGGCAGGTTTCAAACCTGATTCAGTTTCCATATTGTCGTCCTCCGTGGTGTAGTGGTTACCATGCTAGCCTCTAGTTACCGAGGTCGTTGGCTCAAACCCGGCGGAGGGCGATGGATTTTTTCGGGCGTAAAAATCCTTAGCATGGCTTCCTTCGGAAGGGAAGTAAAACCGGTGGTCCCGTGTCGTAGATTTACGGCACGTAAAAGAACCTCAAGCCTGATAAAGTGGCCTCTGAGCAAAATTACAGGTCTTTCACGCCCAATGTAGAGTGCGACGCTAAGGAGCATAGCAGTTAAAGAGCGTTCCATAAATAAAACTCAATTTAAATGTTTAAGTTACCATATTCTTCTTTAATTAACTTTTGAGTGGAAACAAGCATGAGCAGATTTTGTTTATTTAAATGACTATAACAGATAAAGAAAACTTAAATATGCTTGTGTAAACGCCTAACGGAAATAAATAGTAAGGAAATACGATTTAGTGAGGGATATCATTATTTAAATAGGTTTTCATATAATAAATTACGTACTGGATCAAAGTAACCCAATTCAAACTTCTAACAAAACAAATGCAACTGAAGTGATTATTCCTATTTCAGCTTTGAATACAAAAGAAACTAAAGAAAAAACATCCCTGTGAAAACAGCTGTTATATTATCATGAGCTGTCCAAAGGATGTTGCGGTCGGTCGTGCAAGGTGACGATGCGACGTAAAACTCTGTACGATTAAAGCAAAAGCACTATAGCGCCGTGAAACGAGGTGCGAAGTTAAGAACTGTAAATTAGCTGCTGTTCTATCATACATTTCAATAAGACTTAACTTATACAACGGTATTCAAAATACACACGAAAGGTGCTCAGAATGTTTTTGATCGCGTGAAATAAGTGTTCAAAGACCAACATGTATTACAAAGTTTAATTTTTCTCTGCGAATAAAACTATGCCGTTTCCGCCCAGTATAGGTTACTACATCTCAGTATGCTATTCCAATTTATGACCAACATTTGGCCTCTTTAGAAGCTTCAAATAAACACACGTCTGACCTGACTGCTTGAAGATGAAGCGTATATAATTATGTATATTGCAAACGTTACCTGCAGCTCTCCTAGTGTGATAATGATAATGTGTCTTTGCTACTCTCTCTCTCTCTCTCTCTCTCTCTCTCACCCTGCAACCTATACTTTCAGCTAATGTGCCCATAACGTACAGTGAATCTGTTTTTCTGGGTATTCAAAGAGGGTAAAACATTACAAATTAGCTAATGTATCCTAAACTTATAGTGAATCTGTTTTTCTGTCGTATTGGTAAGGGGCAGGACATTACTATCAGCTAATGTATCCAAAAGTTATAGTGAATATATTTTTCTGTCGTATTGGTAAGGGGCAGGACATTACTATCAGCTAATGTATCCTAAACTTATAGTTAATCTGTTTTTCTGTCGTATTGGTAAGGGGTAGGACATTGCTATCAGCTAATGTATCCTAAACTTATAGTTAATCTGTTTTTCTGTCGTATTGGTAAGGGGTAGGACATTGCTATCAGCTAATGTATCCTAAACTTATAGTTAATCTGTTTTTCTGTCGTATTGGTAAGGGGTAGGACATTGCTATCAGCTAATGTATCCTAAACTTATAGTTAATCTGTTTTTCTGTCGTATTGGTAAGGGGCAGGACATTGCTATCAGCTAATGTATCCTAAACTTATAGTTAATCTGTTTTTCTGTCGTATTGGTAAGGGGTAGGACATTGCTATCAGCTAATGTATCCTAAACTTATAGTTAATCTGTTTTTCTGTCGTATTGGTAAGGGGCAGGACATTACTATCAGCTAATGTATCCTAAACTTATAGTTAATCTGTTTTTCTGTCGTATTGGTAAGGGGCAGGACATTACTATCAGCTAATGTATCCTAAACTTATAGTTAATCTGTTTTTCTGTCGTATTGGTAAGGGGTAGGACATTGCTATCAGCTAATGTATCCTAAACTTATTAATCTGTTTTTCTGTCGTATTGGTAAGGGGCAGGACATTACTATCAGCTAATGTATCCTAAACTTATAGTTAATCTGTTTTTCTGTCGTATTGGTAAGGGGCAGGACATTGCTATCAGCTAATGTATCCTAAACTTATTAATCTGTTTTTCTGTCGTATTGGTAAGGGGCAGGACATTACTATCAGCTAATGTATCCTAAACTTATTAATCTGTTTTTCTGTCGTATTGGTAAGGGGCAGGACATTACTATCAGCTAATGTATCCTAAACTTATTAATCTGTTTTTCTGTCGTATTGGTAAGGGGCAGGACATTACTATCAGCTAATGTATCCTAAACTTATTAATCTGTTTTTCTGTCGTATTGGTAAGGGGCAGGACATTGCTATCAGCTAATGTATCCTAAACTTATAGTTAATCTGTTTTTCTGTCGTATTGGTAAGGGGCAGGACATTACTATCAGCTAATGTATCCTAAACTTATAGTTAATCTGTTTTTCTGTCGTATTGGTAAGGGGCAGGACATTACTATCAGCTAATGTATCCTAAACTTATTAATCTGTTTTTCTGTCGTATTGGTAAGGGGCAGGACATTACTATCAGCTAATGTATCCTAAACTTATTAATCTGTTTTTCTGTCGTATTGGTAAGGGGCAGGACATTGCTATCAGCTAATGTATCCTAAACTTATAGTTAATCTGTTTTTCTGTCGTATTGGTAAGGGGCAGGACATTACTATCAGCTAATGTATCCTAAACTTATAGTTAATCTGTTTTTCTGTCGTATTGGTAAGGGGTAGGACATTGCTATCAGCTAATGTATCCTAAACTTATTAATCTGTTTTTCTGTCGTATTGGTAAGGGGCAGGACATTACTATCAGCTAATGTATCCTAAACTTATAGTTAATCTGTTTTTCTGTCGTATTGGTAAGGGGCAGGACATTGCTATCAGCTAATGTATCCTAAACTTATTAATCTGTTTTTCTGTCGTATTGGTAAGGGGCAGGACATTACTATCAGCTAATGTATCCTAAACTTATTAATCTGTTTTTCTGTCGTATTGGTAAGGGGCAGGACATTACTATCAGCTAATGTATCCTAAACTTATTAATCTGTTTTTCTGTCGTATTGGTAAGGGGCAGGACATTACTATCAGCTAATGTATCCTAAACTTATTAATCTGTTTTTCTGTCGTATTGGTAAGGGGCAGGACATTGCTATCAGCTAATGTATCCTAAACTTATAGTTAATCTGTTTTTCTGTCGTATTGGTAAGGGGCAGGACATTACTATCAGCTAATGTATCCTAAACTTATAGTTAATCTGTTTTTCTGTCGTATTGGTAAGGGGCAGGACATTACTATCAGCTAATGTATCCTAAACTTATTAATCTGTTTTTCTGTCGTATTGGTAAGGGGCAGGACATTACTATCAGCTAATGTATCCTAAACTTATTAATCTGTTTTTCTGTCGTATTGGTAAGGGGCAGGACATTGCTATCAGCTAATGTATCCTAAACTTATAGTTAATCTGTTTTTCTGTCGTATTGGTAAGGGGCAGGACATTACTATCAGCTAATGTATCCTAAACTTATAGTTAATCTGTTTTTCTGTCGTATTGGTAAGGGGCAGGACATTGCTATCAGCTAATGTATCCTAAACGTATAGTTAATCTGTTTTTCTGTCGTATTGGTAAGGGGCAGGACATTACTATCAGCTAATGTATCCTAAACTTATAGTTAATCTGTTTTTCTGTCGTATTGGTAAGGGGTAGGACATTGCTATCAGCTAATGTATCCTAAACTTATTAATCTGTTTTTCTGTCGTATTGGTAAGGGGCAGGACATTACTATCAGCTAATGTATCCTAAACTTATAGTTAATCTGTTTTTCTGTCGTATTGGTAAGGGGCAGGACATTACTATCAGCTAATGTATCCTAAACTTATAGTTAATCTGTTTTTCTGTCGTATTGGTAAGGGGCAGGACATTACTATCAGCTAATGTATCCTAAACTTATAGTTAATCTGTTTTTCTGTCGTATTGGTAAGGGGCAGGACATTGCTATCAGCTAATGTATCCTAAACTTATATTTGATTTATATTGTTAGTATTTTATTGTGCTAAGAGTTTTACAATTTGATTGTTTCTGCACTTTGACCCTGGCCACTCATTCAGTAGACAATCACTACAGCCTAAACTTGTAGTGAATCTGTTTTTCTGTGCTATTGGTAAGGGACAAGACATTGCTATGAGCTAATGTATACTAAACTTATAGTGAATCTGTTTTTCTGTGCTATTGGTAAAGGACAGGACATAGCTATCAGCTAATGTATACTAAACTTATAGTGAATCTGTTTTTCTGTGCTATTGGTAAAGGACAGGACATAGCTATCAGCTAATGTATACTAAACTTATAGTGAATCTGTTTTTCTGTGCTATTGGTAAAGGACAGGACATAGCTATCAGCTAATGTATACTAAACTTATAGTGAATCTGTTTTTCTGTGCTATTGGTAAAGGACAGGACATTGCTATGAGCTAATGTATACTAAACTTATAGTGAATCTGTTTTTCTGTGCTGTTGGTAAAGGACAGGACATAGCTATCAGCTAATGTATACTAAACTTATAGTGAATCTGTTTTTCTGTGCTATTGGTAAAGGACAGGACATTGCTATGAGCTAATGTATACTAAACTTATAGTGAATCTGTTTTTCTGTGCTATTGGTAAAGGACAGGACATTGCTATCAGCTAATGTATACTAAACTTATAGTGAATCTGTTTTTCTGTGCTATTGGTAAAGGACAGGACATAGCTATCAGCTAATGTATACTAAACTTATAGTGAATCTGTTTTTCTGTGCTATTGGTAAAGGACAGGACATAGCTATCAGCTAATGTATACTAAACTTATAGTGAATATGTTTTTCTGTGCTATTGGTAAGGGGTAGAACGTTACTAATCAGCTAATGCTTCCAGAAGTTACACTAAATCTGTTTTTCTGTGGTAGTGGTAATGTGTAGAACATTATTAATCAACTAATGTATTCAAAAGCTTACCTAAATCTGTTTTTTGTAGTATTGGTAAAGGGAAGAACATATGTTAGCATCATATAATATATTTAGCATCACATTTACTCACTGTATTATAATTGTGGAACAAAGAAAGAAATAAGGGAATGCAGGGAAATTTATAGAAAATGTTGGATTCTTGAATTAAATATTGTATAATTATGAAGCTATACTTAACAGCTAATTTTGGTATTAATCCTGTAAGTATCTACTGTTTTCATGAATAGGACAAAGAAGGAATAAATCAAGGAGGAAAGAAAGCAGGACTAATTGTAAACCTTTCGTTACGTTTCGGGTGTGTTCGCAATATTCCGTGGCATCACTTCTGGTGTTTAGTAGACATTTCAGGAGACGATGCTATATGAAATTGAAACAAATTACAGTAATTATTATTTCCTTAGCATTATTTATGTAACAGCTTCATTAGCTTTCTCGTCATACATACAATACCAACTTAACCGGTAGGTATACAGTTCCTTACATACGAGGGATATTTTTAAAGTAGGGTACGTTATGCAATAAAATAAGAACTGCTGAATATTTTGGTTAACTAATTTTTATACCATTGTATATGCTGTAAGTGCTCTTTCCACAAGTTTTTACAATCAATTAAATTCTCATTCTGGTTTAGAATACATTTTATTGGCGTCTTCTAATAGAAGTTCGCGGCCGTGTGCAGGGAAAACGAGGGTAGATGCGCCCGACGTACGTTACGTGCACACGACGCTCGACGACATCCTCGTATTCCCTATCTCTCCCATATAAACGAATTTTTCCTCCTTCAGCCGTCGCATCTACCCTCGTTTTCCCTATCCTTTCCCATATAAACGCAAAAAAGTGGCCCAACTTCCCTTATAATAACCTACTTAAACTATCACAAATATTTAGTAGTTTTATTTTATTGAAAAATGCAACTTCTTTTAAAATACATGGCGTGCAGTTTGCAAGCCTTTCTGCATAAGTGGAGTTTTACCGTTACGTTGAGTGATAGAATGTTTTGTAAATATACCAGATTACCCCAGGATACAATTCACTTTTAATGATGCGTTTCTATTGTTTCAATTTGTAAAAACACCTTAAGGGATCCCCAAGCTAACCTAGCGTTTTCAATCGATACCGCTACATCTAAGATATTTTAAACGTCTCACTTCGTGGCCATATATTTAAAATAAAAGTCGTAATTATGTTCTTCATTCGAGTTACAAATAATTAAAAATACATTTAATATTTATGGTTTAAGATTTTAATATTCGGTGTGGAATCCATCCCCGGTGTTCCGCGTGACCATTACATCACACAGAAACTGCTCAGAAGAATAGTCTATAAACACGTTAAAAGGTTTCAACCACCGCTCTGGATTTTATTATGGCTGTCTTGCCCGTGTTGATAGTCAGGTATATATTTCATAGCAGTATTTCTGTTAGCTAGCAAAGTGTCAGAGACTTAAGTCTCGATTTGAAGGCTCCTTTATCTTAACTACATATTCCAACCAATTTGAAATATACTGATTTTTAAAAAAATCTTTTGTATACAATTTTAACTCTGTACATGCAGTGTTTCGCATAAAAATGGAGAATATGCGGGAGGCTCTGCATCTAAACCATTCTTAATTTTGTAAATACTTAAAATACATTTCCTTCAAATTCCTGTATACAAAATTCCACTTCGTACTTGAAGTGCAAGTTGTTTCAATTGTACAGAGGAGGGTGTGAAATCTATTAGATTGTGGTTATTTCATGATAATTATACAAGTATAGCTTACCGTTAGTGAATTCTTGTATAGCAGACTGTATTCCGTTTGCTTCGAAACTGGTCACTCTTCCTCCTGAAAATTCACACAAAAGGTACATTAGACGTAATCTAGTTTTAAGTATCCATAGCTATCGAGCTATTGCAATTCTCTTAATATTAACAATTTGCTTTGACTTTCTAGATTTGCAGAGTATACAAAGTGTTGTGGAATAGGATCATTAGTCTCAATATAAAAACACGGTAGACTACAACGAAAACTCTGATTAAGCAGCTGGCCTGTATTTTCGATAAGTTCCAACGAGCAATTGGGCAACTATATATCATTAGTAGCAAGCCGGTTGTCACTTGTTTACACAACTGTTTTATAAAGGGGTATTTTTGGCAGAAAGTTTGCCATTTATAAATTGTATCAGTTAATAAGAGAAATACTATCGATATCATTACTGATATTTATTATATCATCCCCTTACATTACTATAAATTTATATATATATATATATATATATATCAGTCAGAAGAGAATTAAAAAATTAAAAGCTAATATTAAAATCGTTAACACTATAAAGGGCATTATTTGACAAAGTTGATCTGTGCGATCTAAATTTCTAATTTTAATGGTAAGGAAGTAAACAACTTGCAGGAAAGGTATACAAAGCTTGTCATGGTTACACTATATCAGTGGCGTATTAAGATATAAATGCAATCTAAAACAAATCTAATAAGGATGTCATGAAGAACTATCAGGAATATAATGTAATTTATACTTCACATATAAAAGACCATAAGTAAAACACGTAAAGTCAGGGCAAGTGTTTCTAGGTTTAAAATAGCGGTTCGTGATGTAATACATCAAATGTAATGTCTTATAGCTCTTTTTTGTAAGATAACAGAAACACAGGCGCGGTTACCCAATAGAAGGATTCCATAGCTTAAGAGACTATAAATATGTGCATAGTGTACCGTAATTAAATCTGCAGTTGGAAGGTGAGTTTAAGATTACATAACATAAATTTCTCTATATATTTTATTTGCTAGATAGTTAACACGAACACTCGAACCCAGGTGAATACCGAGAAACTTTACCACAGAAGAAATAAAATCACAATTATTTTGATTACATGAACAATTGAAGTCAACTGTCTTACTTAATTGTATACCAAGTTAATTAGCATGAGACCAAGCGTTTTTGGAGGAGGGAGTTTGGTTTTAGTAAAACTTCGTCTATGATGAGAAACAACAATCGCTAGATCATCGATGATGACGATGATAATAATAACAATACAAATGCAGTAAGCAGCATCTAATCATGACACTGGATTTGAATAAGGGAAACTGAAGCAATTGAGACATCGGTTCTCCACACACCTGCACTCGAACTGGTATGCCACCCTCCAGCAAACTGAAATTAAGTCATCGTTCAGATCAACAGCAAGTTCTCATCGGACACACAAAGCTTCTCCATAGCTATTTACTTAATAAAACTTCACCTTGTGCCTGAGACATTTGCATCGTGAAATACATCACAGTAAAATACAGGAAACACCAAAAGATTGTGGGAGACGCCCACAATCCAACGTCCCCTATGAAATAACTGAAGCAATTGGAAAGTATTTAAATTGTAATACCATCACCAATTTCTTTCCCAACATTATTGAACTCTGTAAAGGGACAATAAATAAATATATAGGAAATACAATCATTCTGAAGCTGAAGAGGATTGGAAAATTGACAGAAAGTTTGAAACACCAACATTAACATTTAATCAGCAAATACGTTGGTATGTTATCCGTGCCGTAATAATTACATTACAAGTTTAAAACTTTGATATAAGTACTGTACGTGGGTAGCAAAGAAGGCTAAAAACGCAGGCAGGATAGGTTGGCAACCCTGAAATCAATAAAATTGGCTTCCTACCATGACAGCATAAACTGGAAATGTATGAAAAACACGATGGTCCAAAACAGGTTCCCTGCCACATTCTATAAGGATACGTTTTCGGAGTTGTTTTCCAAATTCTGTGTTGTATTGAACGACACTACTGACCACTGCTCTTCAGAGCTTTCACTTCTGTGCAGAGGCACTTCAATGTGATGTCCTCTTACGGATCGCAGCATTATGACCTTTGAAAATACATATAGGCTGTAAGGATAACAAGTTCACAATGTTGAAATCCCCAATAAAAGCGAATTTCAAACCCTGCACATATTTTCCGATTTTGCTCCTCCTGTTAGGTCGTAAATCTTAAACCATAAATTTCATTGTAGGACGTGTTATGACTCCTTTGGAAAACAGCGTCGACGGAGGAGTATGTCCATCTTGCGGACAAAGCTAGGCCTATTGTTCCTACTAAACCTCCAGGAGGAAGAGATGTTATGAAGGGCAGTCACATCTGATGGCAAGGTGGGGTCCTTATCTTTTCCAAATTGAATATACTTGGCCGCCTCTTCGATGCCAACCGTATCCTTATGGACAGGCTTGGTCAGAAGGTTGCATGCTCAGTAGAAAAGGTTCTCTTCAAAGCATATCCACCGCATATGTCGCACATCACCGTCCACCACGCTAAAATCTGAAACCCCGCAAGACGAGAGGAAATGAGGGACAGGAACATTCATGTTGGTAAGTAATCCACTCTAGCATTTGCATAGTGATCTAGAGGTCAGGTTGGTCGATCCAATGAGAATCAAACCCGGAGCGTCTACAATTCTAACTTCTTTGATTCGTCATAGATATGATTCAAATTTTCCTCCACTTCTTGTAAGCGTAATCCTGCAATTTTTAATGACAGCGTGTCAGAGGGCTTTTCTAGTCCAATTATGGGTGGTTTTAAGCTGCAACAACTCTCCACATTTATCTATAAAAGTGTGCTAAAATGCAGTACTTTTTCATTATTTAGGAAGGACTTGGAAATAGGAAAGGGTTGGAAAAATTTTATTCCATACAGAACTTTTAGTCTTTAAAATCGTGTCCCTGTATGCCCCTTACATAAGTCATGAACAGTAATAGGAGAAACCCTAATAAACACACACATTAATTCAAATTACAATTATAGTATTACTCCATTTATTACGCGTGAAATGTTTTGGTTTCGGAAAATGAATGTGGCTGTGAAAATGTGAGCACAGCCTCAGAACTGCATCCTCCACAATGTGACTTCTTGTAAAATGTGTCAAACCCTTATATTTACATTTGTATTTCACCTGCAGTATTGTTTTACAGAAATGGTTCCCGTGCCCTGCTTTTGTTCTTTATTTCTTTTTTTCGTTCTGTATGTCACCGCTCTATATTTGAATGTCAGAGCTCTGTGGCTGATGTCCTTAGCAATATTGTACAGTTATTTCTGTATGGGAAATTAATCCTTTCCATCTGAACAAAGATATATGCACTATAGCTTGTTTCATTGTCAGTTGTCGCTATACTGAGAGTTTACTATTTGCTATGCATCATGCCGAAACTCAAAACCAGTACGTTCTCTTGCATCTTGGCTTGATAAGCAGTCAGTAGAGTCTTTCGAAATTTACACGCTCCATTCACTTCTACATCTTTGTAGAACTTTATAAACTATTCCTACCAACCTTACATAGTTGCTCAAGGAGGAAAAGGAGAATTAAAGAAATTAATTGTTCCTCCCTTTCTAAGATATTGACCTGTATGTAGCATATCCACACTCTCTGGCAGCCTTTCATCTTTGTCCTTAAACACACATATATAACCCATGGCACATTTTGTAGCCTTATCTAACAAGCTAGTGCTTCTGTACATATTTATGTGACTTTGTAGCCTGCTTGCAAAGTGTTGGTCATCCAGTGCTACAAAAGGACCAAGTTTCAAACATGAGCTGTGGCAGTTATAACCGTTTGTCACCTTCCTAATGTGCATGTTACAGTAATCTACATCTAGTGCTTCGGCTCCTTATACACCAGGAGCCGAAATGACTCCTCTGGACATTAAGATAAATTGTAGAACATCTCGCATGAATACCAATTGCATTCGAACGGTTTCTTCACTACTATCAAATCTGTCAAGAAGTCAAGAAGGATTTTGCTATGAAGCACCTCATGGAGACATGTTAAGACAGGGATTTGCAAAGGAGTCAAATTAACTTCATGAGAATTCTAATTTTAATGCTGAAAGAGAGAGAGAGAGAGTCATAGCCAGACAGACTGAGGGAAAGAGGCTTATTATCATTTCGCACCTCCTGGTAGGGCGACATAGTCTTAATGGCGTGCGGTGGCAGACGTAGAGCTTCGTGGATATACAGGTAATTTCACTCGAAAATAGCTTTTGTTTTCAAAACATATTACATTTTGAGTGTCTTTCCGTTTATTTCATTAAATACTTTTTAATTAAGCACCATTGATGGAGGAGTTGTACATTCATTAGTTCTTTTATAAGAAACAATAGAGCAATTTTGTCTTTAACATTACAGACATTTTAGGGAGACACTCTGCTACCAAATGGACTTTCTTTCCTAATCAACAAATATTAAGGAAATTTTTACGTCAAATTGCACCTGCCATGATATATTGCTCTAGATTGAGTAGTTTTTTAATTAAAAATATTTATTATGTTTTTTGGAAATAATTGGATAGTAATAAAATGTACACTTTTTGTCATTTAGAATCAAAATAAAGATCTAAAATTTGGTATGCCAGTTGTTCTATTCCTATGCAAAAAACTTGTGTTTGTTTTATAAAATATTAATATTTATTAGAAATATGAATTTTTATTTAGAACAAAATAAAAAAAATGCTGCTAATAATTACAAAGAAAAAAACATATACTTGTATGTATGAAAGTGATCAACAAAAAGCAATGCAAAGCTTTCTTTAACAAGTTATATTCTACATGTCCTGAAATGTCAGCCTGATTTATCAATATTTACTACAGAGAGCATACCTCAAGGAACAAACTGCTATATGGAGAAGAAGTTATTTAAAGTTTGGCTACACAGTTGTTGGAGGTATTGCTCTTCACTTATCAATTTGGATTACACCAGTTTCCAGACGGAATTCAAATGTAATATTTATTGGGTGTATTCTAGACATCCTGAAGATACTGTTTCTTTTAAAAGTAGTTTTTCTGAAAAAAAAAAATTTGCCATTTTGGCACCAGAGTGTCTCCTTAATACAAAGTTAAACCGAAAAGGAATAAACGAATGTCAATGAAATGTTCCCAACTTTCTTTGCAATCGGCCCTCTGGGGACCAACAGGGAAGACACAATGATTTACACAAAACACGGCTCAGTCGTGAAAACATGGTGCTCACTTGGGTATCTCCATGTTACTAACGTCAAGACGTAAGCCCCATAGCTGTTATCCCCACAAAGTTTGGTTTATATCGTTTCAAACGTGTACTGGCGTGCATAAAATGTGGCTTATGTTGGTACTGACAAATCTAGCCCCACCCTCTACCATCGTGACCACCTCTGTTTTTCGAGTGTAATTCTAGGCACTGGATTGGCAGATACTTTACTCTTCCAAAGTATGGCCGAACTGCCAAAGGGAAACATTGCAACTTAAACGTTATATTTTTATGCTACACTACCGTTTTTTCAGTGCCGTTTAGTAGCAGCAACAACTTAACCTTCGTCTCCACGTCGCTGTTGAAAGCTCTCATACATGGAAATGTCGCAGCTGTCCTTCAGTTTAACCACATGTAAACAATTTTCACCCCTTCCTCTAGAAGGTCGAATTATATTGTAAATGGTTTAGTCTTTCCTTGTGTGCCGATCGTGGCGAAACTCTTTCATACACGTGGTACCCGGACTACTCTTTCATTCCACATAGGTTATAAACACCGTTCATCGGTTAGTGTTTATGCCCCTGTATTGGTTTTCAGGCCAGCCACCTAGAGAAGTGATACCGGCTGGGTGGAGTCAAAAGTTGGCTACTTGAAGGTGGAAACCTCGCGGAGGAAAATAGGTACCTCTGATGATCTAGGGGAATGGGCCACTTTTTATGCACGGCAGTGTACATATTAGAGCGATTGTTTGAGACATCTAGATGGTTCATAAACTCCTCAAGAGTGAAGCTTATAAGTAAGGTGTTCTATAAAGCAGGGTTAAAAGGTTACCTGAGGGTTTAGTCGCCGAAAACACGCAGCGCCACAGAGAGTTGGCACAAAACGGTTTCAGAACTGTACATTAGACTAGCAGACGTTTATCTTGGTATTCCTTCCGTATGTGCAACTATCGATTTCACACGTGTAGCTGGTGTAGTAAGTGAACGTGGCCTTTACCACAAGGAGGCTGTGACATGGCATGAAGCTCCATTCCCAAGAGGGGTGGAAAAAACTCGCAGTCAAAGTCTTCCCTTGGCTTGAAGCTAGAGAAAATCGTTTTGAAAGCCAGCCAAATGGACCCGAGCACCCCCTCTCCGAAGCCAGGAGGTTGGGGTCTACAAACGTTCATATATAGTTAGCCGCACTCCCACTGCATTGTCTCCTTCTCCAAGAAAAACGGTTATGTTTCGAGATCTGATCGCTGCTTTTTCTTCCAGCGTCACACATGAGATTTTTAAACAACGAAAATGCGTTAAAGAAAAGCGCGAGAAAACAAAATGGGAAAGCACAGATGTCTTAATAAACTTCAAAACACGAAGGGCTCCCCATTTTGGAAGATATAGCCATATATACGGCATATGCCAGAATATTAGGCACAAATTATTCATTTATTCCTCTCAGCAGGGCATGATCCTTTCCATTAAAACATCAAGAACAAGGTTGCTTTTTTCCAATCAAAATAAACATCTCCTCTTTCTACGTTAATAGTTCTATAATGCCTAAATAAATATAACCCCAAGGCTGCTAAAACTATTCTCCTCTTCTGTACTTTGTTTTCCTTCATTGCTGAAAGCCACCATTTCACCTTCGATTTGCTGCTTTCTCTCTCTTAAGATGTTGCTTCTTTCTATGCTTCATTTATTATGGCTTGTCTAGTTACATAGTTTTCCCCGTAACTCCTAAGTAATCATAAAAACAGCCCTGCACTTCAAAATAAAAGAAAACCCTCTGTAACTAATGTTGTCAGATATGGATTCCATTTCAAATCGTCCGAAATAGAACGAAAATCGACCTTGCATTTTTAAACGAAACGAAACCTTTTGTACCTATTTGGAAACAAGGCCGATACAATGCTTTATGCAAACTCTTAAAATTAAAAACATGATAGCTTTGCAATTAAAATTGTTCAAATTTATCGCATCTTCCTAAAATTCCCAAATTCAAGCTGTTATAACTCTGAAACCTTTAAATCTAATTATTTAAAATATGTTCTTATTTTTATTTAAGTGAAAATATTTTTATTTTTTCAACTGTAGGCGGTAACGGATTAAGAAAAATAATTGCATTATATACGGTAAGACTCCGTATTATAAATACAATCCAACGTATTTTACTGTAATGGTGACTGATAAGGATTCGTCTAAAATAATTAAAGAAGTAAATTAATTTATGCGCAGGAGTAGTAAAATACGTGCTAATGGTTGCTCTCGCACGTTTGTTTTGAACTGAAGGTCAAGCAAGCTGCTGTGCATAAGGTTAAACAATGAGAACGATTACTAAGCACTGTGTGGTTCTGAGTATTTCCTCACAGAGCGCTTGGTGATCATCGTACATCAACCACGTAAATCGCTGCTTTTATTCACGTTTCGTGTTATACCTATGGACACCCTAGCATTACCACTTTACCAACATTGACGGCTTCTCTTAATGACACTATGCATTGTTCTGAATATAATATTTTAGTTTTATATAATTCCGAAGACCCTTAACATAAGTAAAAACTGTATATAGATTTTTGTGAATATTATAAAAATAAATAGTATTTACTGTAATGAAATGCGGACTTTTATCTACAAAATGAGATTTGGTACAATATACTGAAATAAAAGGTAACTATTAATAAGGTGTGCTAAGGAAAGCATATTTATCAAATATTAGCATGTACAACACAACGGTTAACACTTTATTCAACGATAAATGTATCGTGTTAATTCATTTTGTTGCATTTTAAATGTGCAGAGCTGCGGAACCTTTTATTTCATTTGGACATTAAATTAACCTACGTCACGATGTCGCGGTGTTCCGTAGACTATATTAGATAGCTCGCCCGCTTTGCCCTCTTCTCTCTGGGACTTACCTGCCCCCGTGCTTCTCGCCAACATGTTGGACGCCTCTTGTAGTGCGACGTATCTAATTGTCAATCAACCTTAGGTAGTCTAGACTAGCACTCGTGACAATCACTTTCACAGCTAGGTTCTTCCCTTTCCTTAGAGCCCTATACTTGTAATATTCCATGCCATCTAAACGACAAGGCTTTTAGCTCTGCTATCTAATCCTTTGCGTGCACCCTGCTAGTCACAAACTAAAACGTGACAACGTCCCGGTTTGCGGAAATCTCAAAAAGAGAATCACTGAAATTACGAAAAACATGTTTGATGAGAATGCTTTCTGCCTTCCTTTCGACACAGGTTCACTAATAGTCTTATTGTCTAGGAAGTTGCGGCCTGTATTCCCGTACTTATGATCTCTAAAAAAGTCGAGGGATAGAGGAAAATGTAAAAGATAGGTTGAGTGCAGTTTGAATAATGATTATTTTGCATAGAAAAGAGTTTCTTTTGAATAAAAACTTCATGTTAGTATTTTACGCAATCTTCAAAAATCATATTACGCAGTTGAGATGACAATTTGAATTACATAACTGAAATTGTTAAGTCTGGGAAGTGTAGTCCCATCAATTGACAAGAATGTATGTATATACAGATCGTGTGACAGTCTCTAAAGTGTGAACTGGGAAATAACTTATCGTTAAATACACTCTGTAATCCGCAAAGCATGTCGCCGTCTTGTTGGCAATAATTGGGTTCTTATACAGCTATAACGTGCTGACAATTGCAAAGTTAGGAAAGAGAGTTTCGTTTGAAATGACTATGTCTTCAATAACTAAATTCAATAGTAATACTTCCTTACTCACCTTCTGCTTAATTTGGTAAAAAATACTAGCTTAAGGAAGCAAAATGCTCCAACACACCCACCCATTTGATAGTAGAGTCGCGCATGCGCGGAGGAACCGCGATGTTAGGGGTGGAAATTTCCAGTTACTGATATGCCCATCCTTTGATTCCAGTTCATATACACGAACCTTAACCTAACCTGGGGTAAATCTGGAAACCGCAGGACTGTGGTTTCACTGCGACCTCGTGGTCTCATGCTCGTTCTATATGTCATTTCTGTCTGGCGGTATTCTTTGCTCAAACGTTGGCGGCCTCTCAGGAATGAGTTACTTGAACTGCATAGCCAGAAAGCTCCCACTACTGGCCGAACCGAAAACTAATCAGGGAAGGTAAGTATGGAAGTAAGTCAAAATCGATGAATAAAGCGAAACGGCCACTGCTTCATAAAGCTAAAACTACCATCAACTAAGGTTCTATGATGGTTTGATAATAAACGTTTAAAACCGGGTACAGTTAAGCGCTTAAAATTCTCACAGGAACAAAAATAAATAAAATTGAAACCCCATTAAGTTAATATGAAACACTAATCATAAAGTTCATTCTCTCGATCTAATTCGCCGCTCCCTGAAATGTGTTTGTCTTTCCTTGATAGGCAGGTTAACGTTTAGAAATGTGGCAAATGTTTACAGCGTCCTTATTCGTTTTGGTTTCAAAGTAAACATCATGTGTGTGTAAACCAAAACTAAAATTAAAAATCTCTGTACACAAAACGCGGGGCACATTCCTCTGCTCAGAATTAAAACAGGAGTTGCTACATCACTCTGTTTACTTTAACATTACACACAAAGGTGGCCATGTGAATTAGAATGCTATTAGAGAACTGGCTTATATTGAAAATGTCCTTTCTTTCCACTAGCCGGAGTCGTAGTATTTACGCCTAGCTCAAAGCTATCATTTGGATCCATTTTAGAGTTAAAGTTCTATTTTTTAAATGTTGAAGTGCATTTTCTCATCGTATAAACAACTTTTAAACAACTTATGGGCGCGTTTGTAAGTGCTGTTACTGTGATTAGGTGTGCTTGTCAAGTTGCTACTGCAAGCTGGGCACATAATTTGATTTCAATAGGAATGCTGAAAGTGAAAGATTCTCAGACAGCCGAGCGCGATGACTCCGTGCTAACGTGCGAGGCTCCCAATCGGGAGGTCCCGGGGTCCATTCCTGGGTGGCCGCCCAGGGGTTTTTCGTGGTTTTCTCTGGTTGACAAAGGCGAATGCTGCAGTAGTGTATTCTACCACGGCTCTCCTCTCTCCCCCATTTCCTCTCATTTCATTCCCCTTTCGTGTTTCACGTTGACTCTGGGGCTGTGGTACGGTCGGTGTCGGGCAGATGGCGCCACTGGGGGGACGTCTCCGAGCAACCCTCCCGTGGCCGGGGGTCAAGTTTGGAGCTGTTAAAGAACTCTGCGCGCTTCGGCCCACTTGCGTCGGCTTCGCTCTGCAACCCGTGTGTCTCCTGCGGTTTCCTCACCTCATCCGTTCCTCCCGGGTGTACACACAATAGATCCTTGAGGGTCGCAGTGCTAGGTGTCCCCTCCGTTCACTAGTCCAGTCCAATATCAGACACTGGTAATCTGTGCACGGTGACGGTCAGCGGTTGGCAGAGAAGTACGGTAAAGGAATATCCTGTCTTAGGGTAAAGCTAAGTCATAAATTATCAGCACTTATCGCTTATAATTATTCTTGTTGTTGTTGAACTGGTTTCTCACCTGCGTGTGTATGTCACTAACATTTGACAAACAAAATTCACATTTATTTGATTTCCAGAGGAAAATCTATTAAAATACATAAATGAATGATTTGATGTATTACTGAAAGTAAAACCATAGTGTTAGTTTCAGTTTATTACTTTCAGTGCTTAAGTTTTCTTTTAGTTTTTAACAAAACATTTTAATTTGTTGACCCTGAGCAACTTTATATTGACGTTTGTTTGACACAGTGTCATGTAAAACATTTATGATGATCTCAGTTTACCATTAGGAATGTCTTATACAAGAATGTGACTCTCCAACATTCTATAGTTGTGGGATCTCAATTCATGCCTTAAAAACGAAACGGCTATTTCGCTGGAAGATGATGCTTAAACGGGGGACAAAGGTGCAACGCTGTCATGATAGCCGGCCCTCGTAGCCGTGATCGCTGGAGTGAATAGCTCCGGCGCTCCGCTAAGCTGTGGGTCGCGGGTGTTAGTCCCGCCATGGGCATGGGTGTTTGTGTGTGTCTGTGTGTTATGTAATTGCGGTAATAAGCGGCAACGAGAAACAGTAAAAACACAGTAACTATAAACTGGGTAAAACAAGCAAACTTAAAAAAAATGATTCGGATGTAACGCTGAGAAATAAATATCTCCCTTCATACCGCTCATACCGAGCGAGGTGGCGCCGCGGTAACGTATGTGAATCGCATTCGGAAGGTCACGGGTTCGATCCCACTCTGACCCATGAGTTTTTCGTGGTTTCCCTAGGTCGGCAGGGAGTGCTGGAGTGGTTCATCTTCTGCCACGACTATCCTGCCCTTCATTTTCTGTACCCATTCCTTGTCATCTGTCTCTGTGGAAGTTTTATACCGACGTCGTCCAGGAACTGCTCGCCTGGAACCCCCCTCTAGATGCTATCGGGCGGGAGCTCCTTCGGGGGACTTTTGGTGGTTTGTGGCCCAATAGAGTGGGCTCGGGCGGCGTTGCAGACGTTCACCCTGGATATATTAGGAAACCCGTCTGTCCTTACGCCCGTCGTCATCCGGATATCTCTCTCCTCTTTCCTCCCTTTCGAGGGCCACGGTAGAAGCACGAGGGGCCGGCTGGCCTGCGTGCGGTGCTCTGCCCCGGTTTTGGGGGCCCCCTGTACCTCTTTCTTTGGCTTATGATAGCAACACAGTTTACGGCCGTGCAGCTGGACACGATTGTCGCCTTCTGACCCCTTCGCTACTTCACGGAGAGGAGCCAGTACAATCACCGCTGGTGTGTTTCTTACTTTCAATACCACTCACACAGAGAGGATGTTGCAATCCACCCAAAAAGTGAATATCGAGATTTCACCGGAAACACATCTTTTGAGGCCTTTTAAATAAAATAAGTCATTTTTGGAAAAAAATTCGTATGGGCGTGTTTGCTTGTGAAGAGCATAACTAAAACACGAAAAGGATAAATATTTAAGTTCAGTCTTCCAAAGATGTAACATGAAGATCTTCAAGAAAACCTCAACTCCAAACTACTCTTTACCTAACAAATTTTTCGAAATTTTTTATATTTTCAAAAGTGGCTTTAATGATTTTAATTTATATACCGTATATTAAAGATACTTACATGACAAATAAAATTCATACTTTGAACTTTTTGGGAATAACCTGCGAAATTCTCTTCATTCGTAAGGAATCTTGTGTACTGTTATATAACTAGTATACGTTAAGCGATAGACGAAAACGTACTGCACAAAAATGAAGACCTCTTTAAAACAAAGAATTTCGCGGCATAAGCCATTTCCAAGATACCCGTTATCAATGGTCCCAATTGTTCAATACTTTGTCATTCGCATTACCAATAACACGGTTTGTCACGTCGAGCTAGATGGCTCCGTGGTAACGTGCGAGTCTCGTATTCGCGAGATCCTGGGTTCGATTTCTGGACCTCACCACCCTCACCATGGGTTCTTCGTGGTTTTCCCTGTTTGGCTAGGCGAATGCTGCGCTGGTTTCTTTTCTACCATGAATTTCCTTTCCCTCACTTCCTATCATTTCGCTTCCCCGTTCATGTTTTAGGTGGGCTTAGAGGCTGTACAGTGTCGGTCGATGTCGGACAGATGGCGCAGTTGCTTGCTCGTTGGAAAGTTCTTCTCGGTCCTTCTCCGAACCTCCTCCGGTAGGTCGAGTTCTTCCCAGTTCCACCAGAAGGAATTCTTCTTTGAGCAGCTCGCCGGTGCGAGCGGGTCATCAAGCTCGGAATCGTTAGGGACCTCTGCGCATCTCTGTTGGTCGGCCTCCTGCGGTTCCTTCTGGGCTGGTAGGCGTCGAGATGCGAGGTGTCTCCTCCGTTCCATGGTCCTTCATCCAAGAATCAGATTTAAATGTAAGAATACGTTACTTGCTTAAAACGCCACTTTTTCATACCTAGAATTGTGAAGGTGCAAGTCAGAGCTTATCATCCCTAGCAAATAAATTATCAGCAAGTGAGTGTGAAGCTCTGAGAAACAAGGCACTTTCCGAAATAAACAGTAAAGGTCTTCCACCACTTTCTCTACCCAGTACAGCTTCGCATCATCTCTTGTACTCAACAAAAGTCATTCTTCTATTCATGTTGGGCTACTCACGTCACTTGTTTATTTAAAGGCAATTTTATATCAGAAAAATGGACAATACATAAATGTTTGCAAACCGTGAAGTATTCTTTCCATTCTAATGAGTCCATGAAATAAGATTCGGAGGTTTTCTAAGATACTTTAAAGATGCCGCACGGCGGTTAAACCTGGAAACACCTAAGATATTTAATAACAGTTATTTCGATAACTGCTAAAGCTACAGGAAAAATGATTTGTCATAAATTGTATAGTGCAAGTTGCCTATGGGGGAAAGACAACTGTTTCTTTGCAGTCACACGGTATATGAAGCCTAGCCATATGATCACTTGGTCCAATATCCTCACAGAGGAGGAAGGACTTGAAGAAACGAGCTCAATTTTATGCCTAAATAATTGCATAGTTACCTGTTTTACATGTTCATCTTTCATTTATATTAACATACCTTAAGGGGACACTCTGGTACCAAAATGGCAAAAAATATGTTTTTCTTTCGGAAAAACTGTTTTTAAAAGAAACAGTATCTTCAACATGTCTAGGATATACCCAGTAAGTATTAAGTTTGAAATAGTATGGAAACTGGTGTAACCCAAACTGATAAGTGAAGAGCAATATCTCCAACTGTGTTCCCAAATTTTAAATAGCTTTTTCTCAATATAACAGTTTTTGTACTTTGAGGTGTATTTTTTGCAGTAAATATTAATGAATCACGCTGAAATTTTCAGGACATGTAGAATATAACTTGTTTTATTTTGTTCTAAATATAAACTAATCATATTCCTAATAAATATTAATATTTTCGAAAACAATGTACAAGTTTATTGCATAGGAATTTAACAACTAGCATACCAAATTTAAGACCTCTATTTGATTTTTAAATTCCAAAAGGTGTACCATTTATTACTATCAAATTATTTGCAAAAGAAAACAACATAATAAGTAATGCTTCATTAGAAAACTATTCAATCTAGAGCAGTGAAACTTATACCAATGTTAGGTGCAATTTAACCTAAACATTTCATTAAAATTGGTTGATAGGGAAGAAAGTCCATTTGGTAGCAGAGTGTCCCCTTAATGCATTATGTAGTAAGGGATTTAAAGTTTCATCGCCAGTAAAGTTCGGCCTTTTTACTTCACCTTTGGGGTTGCGTTACTTCAGTGGGCATGTTATCCTGATACGTAAACCATTTTCAGGGTAAGGTATCAGATTGCTTGATTGTTTTGTTACAGGCAATGACTAGGAATTAGGTATGAACCTTGTACAGAGATCAGTAGGGAGAAAGGTGCCTTCAGTTGCTAAGGATCATGTCAGAACGCGTTACAGGGGAGTGTGGGAGATCTTGATGTACCAAGTTAGGCTTGAACAAAACTAACATAGCAATAGGGCCTTTTCGTCTTACCCTGACAAATTCGGTAGGGTTCCTAAGTGCAGCTAACAATATAACGCTTGCTGTTTTTCTAAATGACATTCAGAGGTTTATATTTCAGTATGAAGCGCGTAAGTAAATGACCAGTACCTTACATTTCCATTCAAATACACGGTTAATCATCTTCCCCTACCCAATATTTTGAGGAGCTCCACATTTTTCGTTAAGTAAGTTTTTATGTGCTTCTTTTGACTATCGTGTATACCACTTTACTTAAAAGAACCAGAAAATGACTCACACACAAACACAGAGGGACTTTGGGTTTAGGAGATCTCAAAACATGTATTTAAAGTGAAACACTATTTGGTAGAAGGCAGCAGGTACTACCTCCACCCATCTTCAGTAGGTAGTAGAGAAACTGAAAATACTTCAAATAGCCATCCCATATCACTGACAACAGAGGAATAATCACTTTAAACACACAACATTTGCGGAACTAGCGATGTCTCTAGGAAAGTAATATTTCAAATGATTCATCTCTGTCATGTGCATGCAGATTTACTTTTCATGCTCCACGTGCTAAAGCGATGACCTCTACTGTCTATTGGCTCATGTAATCCGTAAAAATGGAATAGCTTGGAATTTACATGTCCGATGCAAGATATCAAAAGGTTTATGTGAACAAAATGATGAACAATAAAGAGGTTTATCGGTATTTTTTGTTGTTGAAGGGCGCATGAACCGAGGCATCTCAATCCCCGTCCACTTCCCTCACCCTACGCTGATGAACAGTTCCATACGTTTCCCATAATCCCAAATAATCGTGCATATTAGAGCCGACTACAGTGGAACAAGGCCCTTTATTTTTTAAAACGTTATCAGGGATTTGGGTTTTTCGAATTTTGTGGAGCATTGGTGGCAATACACCGAGATGAAACAAGTACACAGGGTGAGGGTATCGCGTGTTCATAATCTCTAGCAACTCGTTATAACAGATTACAACAACACGCGCAGAATTCACATCGTTGCACATCACAAAATGTTGTTGTGTACGCACCGGCAGTTTTTGTGCTTCAGTCCTTGTCTAACATGCAGCATAACACTACAAGTTAATTCCTATAAGCCGGTATCAAAATATTCTGCTGATTAAAACAAAATATTACTTTTATCTGAGGATCGTTACAATTCAAATCAACGAGCAGGGAAAGTAAAGCAGAAATAATGTGGGGTTTATAATAAAAATGCAAACAATTCTATACTAAATTTAATTTTTACTAGTCGTGTGCGTGAAGCCCTGCAGATGAATACAAGCACAAAGAAGATTACTGCTTCTGCTGATGACGACAATCGTGCAGGCCTACTAAACCCCGTTTCTTGTAACCTTGCCCCACAGACATGTGTTCTTCCCCTTTCTCCCGGTTGCTAAAGTACACCATCGAATGGCAACAAACAAGCGTGTGCAGTGCAAGAATAGGCGGTAAAAGCGATATAAACTCATTGTCATTCTGAGAGGCAGTTTTAAACCGAGAGATCCTCCCATCTATTTGTTAATAACAATTCACATGCATATACTGTTATGAAAATGTAAATTTGACAATTATCTTGGAATATACTAAGGTAGATGATCACGTTAAATAAAGAACTGTTTTGTAGCGCATAACAAGCGCAGCCAATAACAGGTGACTAGTAGACATGACCGTTAAAGGATACGGGGCAAAGTTATATCAGTCATCTCCTTCAACAGTTGTGATTTTATCTATTTGTTAAGCATACTTAAAATGCAAGAAAGTACAATCTTTTGATGATATTTGCCCAAAAGCTTAAAACACGATACTATCACCAAATGTTCTTCTTTTTAAAATACATGTTATTTTTTATCAGATTTTGGTTTAACACTTCACAGGCACAAACAAATTGTTTCTTATTCAGGAGTTTGCACTCACAAAGGTGGAGATGTTCTACACAGGCACAGCCCGTAACAAGGTAGTGAGCAGATGGCGAAACCAATTGCCTCAGCGAGGTTTGGCACGTGTCGGAGTCGCAAAAAACCAAACGGTGGAGCACGGTATCCGTCTCTGAGGCTTTCATGGATGCAGTAAAGGCAGCTTATGTTTCATTGAAAGCAATTCCCATTTTAGAGGCAATAAAACATATGCCGCTCGACTTTACTTTTAGGAAATGCTTGTTTCCGAGTCTCTTTTGAAATGCAAATAGTAGCACGTGGAACAGTAAGGATCCAAAATAATTTTAAGTTAAAAAAAGAAATTCTAGATGTCATAAAAATCAAAACATTCAAACGTATTGTTGTGGAATAATATTCAAAATATTCAGAGTCATCAAACCGAAGCTTGCTGGCAAATTTGGGTTTTAGTGCATTTTCATAATTGTATCCTTTGTTGTTTACAAGTACAAAACACTTTCCAAGCCCTCTCTGAGCACTTGCCATTTATTTGCAGTATGTATGCTACTTATATTTCTGTTTGCAAGAAGCTACTAAACTAGGCATATTTTGTTTGTTCGAGTCCCTGCAAGAATACTTAAATGTCCCAACGTTTCGTCAAAAGTTCCTAAGGAAAATTTCAGTTTGAAAAATGACAAGTATTCATTGTTGCGAAAATGAGTATATGTTAATACACTACATATTTAATTGCGTAATTTTTACTATAAATTGTTATATTCATTAGAGAGGAGGATAATTTGGAAAATATAGCAAAATCACCACATGCTCCGATCAATGCTTGGCTTTTTGGCCACCAAGATGGCAGATTCAGGCCAAGGGCGTCGCACGATATTATGATGAACATTTCGAAATCGACGTGCGTTTCCTTCGGTTTAGAACAAAATAGGCATTTGTTTCTTACATTTTGGCATATTTGGTGATAAGTGTGTTTATTGTTTGACAGTGAGCGAAGTCCCAGCGACACCGTCAGCTCTTTTCTTTTAACTACGTGTGGCAACATCTGCGTGGCAGCACAAACCTTTGTAATATTGGTAGAATTTGAAAATTCCATAATTTTGCTCTCAGTATCATTAAATGATAAAAATGCTTCTCCTGTGTTTGCTATTATTTGCACGTCATCAACTAATATTTGAGTTTCGTGTAGAGAATTGCATTTAGGATACTCTCGAAGTCTTTCTATATAAATATGATTTACAGTTTATTGTAAATCAGAAAACATCTGCAGTCCTTGACACAACAGCTGATCTTATTTGAAATATTGAAATATTCTACCCAAGTTTTCCCTGGAATCTTGAAATATTCTACCAAGTTTCCCTGACATCTTGAAATATTCTACCCAAGTTTTCCCTGAAATCTTGAAATATTCTACCCAAGTTTCCCTGACATCTTGAAATATTCTACCCAAGTTTCCCTGACATCTTGAAATATTCTACCCAAGTTTCCCTGAAATCTTGAATATTCTACCCAAGTTTCCCTGAAATCTTGAAATATTCTACCCAAGTTTCCCTGAAATCTTGAAATATTCTACCCAAGTTTCCCTGACATCTTGGAATATTCTACCCAAGTTTCCCTGAAATCTTGAAATATTCTACCCAAGTTTTCCCTGAAATCTTGAAACATTCTACCCAAGTTTTCCTTGAAATCTTGAATATTCTGCCCAAGTTTCCCTGAAATCTTGAAATATTCTACCCAAGTTTCCCTGAAATCTTGAAATATTCTACCCAAGTTTCCCTGAAATCTTGAATATTCTACCCAAGTTTCCCTGACATCTTGAATATTCTACCCAAGTTTTCCCTGAAATCTTGAAACATTCTACCCAAGTTTCCCTGACATCTTGAATATTCTACCCAAGTTTCCCTGACATCTTGAAACATTCTACCCAAGTTTCCCGGACATCTTGAAACATTCTACCCAAGTTTTCCCTGAAATCTTGAATATTCTACCCAAGTTTCCCTGAAACCTTGAAATATTCTACCCAAGTTTCCCTGAAACCTTGAAATATTCTACCCAAGTTTCCCTGACATCTTGAATATTCTACCCAAGTTTTCCGTGAAATCTTGAATATTCTACCCAAGTTTCCCTGAAATCTTGAAATATTCTACCCAAGTTTCCCTGACATCTTGGAATATTCTACCCAAGTTTCCCTGAAATCTTGAAATGTTCTACCCAAGTTTTCCCTGAAATCTTGAAATATTCTACCCAAGTTTTCCCTGAAATCTTGAATATTCTACCCAAGTTTCCGTGAAATCTTGAATATTCTACCCAAGTTTCCCTGAAACCTTGAAATATTCTACCCAAGTTTCCCTGAAACCTTGAAATATTCTACCCAAGTTTCCCTGAAACCTTGAAATATTCTACCCAAGTTTCCCTGAAACCTTGAAATATTCTACCCAAGTTTTCCCTGAAATCTTGAATATTCTACCCAAGTTTCCCTGAAATATTGAAACATTCTACCCAAGTTTTCCCTGAAACCTTGAAATATTCTACCCAAGTTTCCCTGAAACCTTGAAATATTCTACCCAAGTTTCCCCGAAACCTTGAAATATTCTACCCAAGTTTCCCTGAAACCTTGAAATGTTCTACCCAAGTTTCCCTGAAACCTTGAAATATTCTACCCAAGTTTCCCTGAAATCTTGAAATATTCTACCCAAGTTTCCCTGACATCTTGAATATTCTACCCAAGTTTTCCCTGAAATCTTGAAACATTCTACCCAAGTTTCCCTGACATCTTGAATATTCTACCCAAGTTTCCCTGACATCTTGAAACATTCTACCCAAGTTTCCCTGACATCTTGAAACATTCTACCCAAGTTTTCCCTGAAATCTTGAATATTCTACCCAAGTTTCCCTGAAACCTTGAAATATTCTACTCAAGTTTCCCTGAAACCTTGAAATATTCTACCCAAGTTTCCCTGACATCTTGAATATTCTACCCAAGTTTTCCCTGAAATCTTGAATATTCTACCCAAGTTTCCCTGAAATCTTGAAATATTCTACCCAAGTTTCCCTGACATCTTGGAATATTCTACCCAAGTTTCCCTGAAATCTTGAAATGTTCTACCCAAGTTTTCCCTGAAATCTTGAAATATTCTACCCAAGTTTTCCCTGAAATCTTGAATATTCTACCCAAGTTTCCGTGAAATCTTGAAACATTCCACCCAAGTTTCCGTGAAATCTTGAAACATTCTACCCAAGTTTTCCCTGAAATCTTGAATATTCTACCCAAGTTTCCCTGAAACCTTGAAATATTCTACCCAAGTTTCCCTGAAACCTTGAAATATTCTACCCAAGTTTCCCTGAAACCTTGAAATATTCTACCCAAGTTTCCCTGAAATCTTGAAATGTTCTACCCAAGTTTCTCTGAAATCTTGAATATTCTACCCAAGTTTCCCTGACATCGCGTACGGTCACCCGTAGATCTATTGTGGCTACCACCCCCAGGAGGAAGGGATAAGTTAAAGGAACCAGGCCACATAAAGTCCCTAACATTTACAAGCTCGCAGACCCGTCCCATTGCTGGAGAGAGGGCGATGAGCCGCCCACCAAACAAGCAGCACTCTGGTGTGCACAGGAATACTCTTTTCACTGAGCATGTATCCGCGCCATCTGCCCGCCACCGTAATGTACCACCAAACCTAGAAGTATACCTGAAAGTAGTTCCCGAGGTCGTGGGTTCAAACCCGGCGGAGGGCGATGACTTTTTTCGGGTGTGAAAACCCTTAGCATGGCTTCCTTCGGAAGGGAAGTAAAACTGGTGGTCCCGTGTCGTAGATTTACGGCACGTAAAAGAACCTCAAACCTGATAAAGAGGCCTCTGAGCAAAATTACCGGTCTTTCACGCCCAATATAGAATGGGACGCTAAGAACCATAGTAGTTAAAGAGCGTCCATAAATAGAATTCAATTTCATTACACACTTGAAAGATAAGAAGGAAACGAAATGAAAGGGAAGTAATGGAGAGGAAATCGTGGTAGAGAAACAACCGCCCAGCATTCGCCTGACGACCCGGGGAAACCGCGAAAAACTCATAGGTCAGAGTGGGCGGTCGCCGGGAATCGAACTTGGAATCTCCGCTACAGGTTACCGCGGCGACATCTCGCACAGTTTCACTTGTCACTCTTGACTGACTTTGTCAAGAAGTAAATGGGACGTTAGTGGATAACCAGGCCTCTATGCAGGTATGCGAGTCGTTGCGAGCTCTAACCTTCACTGTGGACTACTGATATTTGTATAAAAACAGGAACAAAAGCAAGAAAGGACAGTTTAAGTCGCTACCTAAGGTTAGGAAGGTGAAATAAATGCACTCACAATTGCGTTTACAATTCTTGCACATTATTATCTGAAGTGATTGGATATACAGCGTTATAGAAACTACGTTTATAAATTATTCTCATACTAAGTACAACCAGAAATTTCTGCCCTAGCTCTGTGGCTCTGTGGCATTTATTTACCATATATATGTTAATATTAAATATTTATAATGCTCTGCTTCTTAGCTATTCATAAAATGCAATTAATCCCTCCAAGCTGTTTTAGGGTACAATACTCTCTTTTAAATAACTGTTGTGGCTCTATTTTATTATCTCATTTACACAATGCGCGTTACATTAATTTTCTCCACAGCATTAAAGCAGAGGAAACATTTATAATTTTCATAGCTCACCTGTATGAGCGAGATAGAAGCACGGAAAACACACGACAAACAAAGTAAAGTTATTAACTGGGGTAAAATTAGGAAATGGCGTATCAGCAGAGAATTGTTTTGGGTAAATACTAAACAGGAGCAGATCCTCTGAAAGTAATGTGATATGCTCAGCAGAGATTTTATTAGCATCCATTAAAAACATGATCATAGCTTAAAACACTTTACATTGTGGAGAATTAGTGTAATTTAATCTAGAAACAAACCCGGTAACTTATTAGCCTTGCAAAAGCGTTCAGTAGTTGGAAACAAATTACGGATTGTCTCTGTGATCAGTTCCCTGACTTTTCAACTCAGAGGTCTTGCATACGATTCCCGACGGGAGGTTTTTCTTTAGCCACAAACATCCCCTGTCCCCCACAGAATGTCGAAGTATGAATGCGAGTGTGTTTAACAGTTAAAGAATGCCAAAACTTACAGTTCAACACTACCAGTTGTCTCAAGCCAACCCCCCCGATATGACCAAAGAAGTTAAAGGGAGCTGTACAAATGATTACGAAAACATCGAACACACATTTTAATGGTTGCGTAGGATTCTGTTACGCGAATATTCGTGTGGGCAATTTGTACAGTAAGTGCTTTGTGCTTTAAAACAGACTGAAGAGTGCAGCTGGATCACCCTGGAGCTTAATGAAAACTTCTTACGGAAATTTCTGGCACCACCGAAGAAGCTAATCAGACATTTGCATCAAATCCTTCAATACCGGACATAATGACATTTCTGGTCCTTTAGCTGCTGTGTAGGGTAATTCCAGGTAACTGGGAAATATGTGCCTGTAAGTAAAACCTTATTATGCCACATCACTTTGGGATCACTGCTCTCCTGAATACAAAAGTCCAAGTTACAAGAAATGATACATAACAGACAATTTAAGGTGCAAATCCGAGCGAGATGGCCCCTCGGTAACGTGTGAGGCTCGCACGATTCCCGTGACCCCCACTCTGACCATAGTCTTTCGTGGTTTTACCTGGTTGACATAGGCGAGTGCTGAAGTGGTGTATTCTACCCGATTTTCTCTCTCACCCATTTCCCTTTCATGTTTCAGTTGACTCCGGGTCTGTGGTTCGTCAGTGTCGGGCAGATGGCATAGAGGCTTGCGATTTGAAACTTCTTCTCAGCCCTGCTAGAGAAAAGAAAATCGAGTTTTATTTATGGACGCTCGTTAACTGCCGTGGTCCTTAACGTCCCATTCTATATTGGGCGTGAAAGACCGGTAATTTTGCTGAGACGCCACTTTATGAGGCTTGGGGTTCTTTTATGTGCCGTAAATCTACGACACGGAACCACCAGTTTTACTTCCCTTCCAAAGGAAGCCATGCTAAGGATTTTTACGCCCGAAAAAGTCCATCGCTCTCCGCCGGGTTTGAACCCGCGACCTCGGGAATTAGAGGCTAGCGTGGGCCCTGCTAGAGGGAAGCCTGTTGAGGCTCCACTGCTTCCCCCGGTCCCAATAAAGGGAGGTCCCCGAGCGAACCTCCCGTGGCCGGGTGATCAAGCCTGAAACTATTAGGTAACTCTGCGCGTCTCTGTCGATTTATGTCGGCCTCACTCTGCCACCCACATGTCTCCTGCGCTTCCCTCAGCTCATTCGCTGCCCCCGTGGGTGTACGCACAAAAGATCCATTGTTAGGTGTTCCCTCCGTCAAGTAGTCCTATCTATTCTAATATGTAAAGGCGAGAAAAGAAAACGACACATGTCCATCAAAAATAGACATGGATTTTACAATATTTTGTAGTGAAAGGGGCGTATTACAATGTGGACTCGTTAATTTGGAATTAAATCAAATGATGATCGGAACGCATGCATTTCAAAGGAACGGTAAGACTCCAGTCGCATCTGAGAACATGCAGTCAAGGTCCAGTTGTGGTGTGTAACATGAAAACAAATGATAACTGGGAAAGGAAATGTTTCAGGCCTAAGTTCAGAGTACCTCCGTGGTATTTCCCAGTTATGAGGACAGGGAGGGTGGTAGATCTCCCGTTCACGAGTCCTTACCTTAACGACCTCGGCCGACCCGTGTCAGTACTTTATTATTATTATTATTATTATTATTATTATTATTATTATTATTTCGTTTTGTGTTTTACTGTATAGTGATGCACCTTCGTGTTAGGGATGTAAAAGTTTACATTTTCCAGCGTCGTCTATGACATCAGATACGTTTTTGTGCTAAAGCAAGTAGGGAGTTATATTGTTGCAGTTTTTTACATTCTCGGCTGCCATCAATGTTGAAATAGAGTTAGTTTATACTGGAGGTATCAAGATGAACATTTGAGAACATGAGTACAGGAAAAGGTTGGGACATAACTCTGACTCATAGAAAATCCCATGGTGAGGAGTAAAGTGCTTTGGTTTCTAATGAACATGACACAGTCAAATGTGGTTTAACTGTTAAAGCTAGAGATGGTCTTTTTACGGTAGATGCCAGTGTCGTGTTTAAGGACCTTCATCGTTCTTAATTTGGATACTTTCATTTGCTTGTTTGAGCTTTATTTAAATTTGTCTTCCTCAGAAAATAAACGATAGTGATCTAGTAAAACCCATAACAGATAGAAAATTAAGCAAAAGTTCCAAAATGTTTTCCATAAGAATGCTTCTGTTCTAAGTCATCTGTGATCTGACCCATTTAAGGAATCAACAATATCATTTCTAGAAGTAGAGTTGGAATTCAAAGGAACTTGTTAAACGGCTGTGCCCGTTTAACATTTGTTGTTAATGTTTATGCCATTGCCACTAATGTCCTGGTACCGACACGGGTAGCCGAGGTAGAGAAAACACGGACTCATGAACGAGAGGTCTGTGGCTCAAATTCCGCCAGGACCGTGCTCCCTGACTGAGGCTTTTTCCAGATTTTCCTCAGTCCTCATAACTGGCAAATTCCGGGAAGGTGAACTTAGGTTTGGAACATTTTCTTCCCAAAGTTTGTTTTCATTACATGTATCTATCATCAGCGTCACCACCTGTGGTGGCGTATGCAGTAACAATCTCCAAGAACGAAACAATGCTAAAGTCTTACATAATGCAGGTTTAATGGTGTTTCTGTATTTCAAATACAGGAATGTTGATTTTACATTTCTACTCCCAACATCACTATAAGTTAATGTTAAATCATTGGCGGCGTCGTGGCCGAGTGGGTAGACCGCTCGCCTCTCACCAAAGCAGGTTCAAACCCAGGGAATAGCATGTGGGATTATGGTGGACAAATTAGCATCTGGGCTGGTTTTGTCCGGTTTCCCTCGCCATTCATTCCGCCAGTTGCTCCATCATCACCTTTCCTTTCGTTCAACTCACCGTCATTTCATATCATCTCCTTCCTCGCACTCATACCAGGCTTCGGGCTGATAACCCATCCTCTGTGATCCATGGTCTGTGCTCCCCGACAGGCGTCTGACCCTAGGCACTGCTTGTAAGTCCTGGGGGTGTAAGCCCTAACAACGGGGAAGGTAAACAGAGAAAATAGAAGAATGTTAAATACATGTGTTATTAAAACATGGTTCCAGCTTATTCTTACTCCTCTACCTCATTTATTTTACATCATTTGCGACAAGCAGGGAAGGCAGAACACCTCATCTCGTGCCTCTAGATGGCAGCACATTGCTCGTGATGTTAGACGGGCGAGGTATCCTTTATTGGCTTTAGAGCTATTTGCTGTAACTTGATTTAAAGCTTCTCCACTAAACTGCCCTTAATTCTGTACGGATTTCGACATTTGAAATGTGTCGATAAACTTTATTCAAACTCTTGTGCATACAATTCGTGTGTGTATATGCACGTGGTTCTTAATCTAAGCTACCCTTAATTTTGTACAGATTTCAACCAAATTTGACATATGTGGGAAAATTTCTTCAAACTGTTTTGTATAAAACTTCAGTTCCGTACGTGTTGCAGTTGAGATCGGTTTTACGGCGTCGGACAGACGAATGCTAATATACACTAAGCAAGAACGTATGTGCCTAGGGGCCATTCGCACGCTTTAGACTTTGAAGGGGACTCGACAGAGACCTTGTGGGCCATACTGATGCACTATACATGCATAACGTATCTGTCATGTGGCTGAAAGTAAAGTACCAAAAAAAAGCGTACATCTTAGGAATTATAACCATCAAGAAAAATCTTATGTATTACATTCACATCACTTTCTCTATCCTCTGTCGTTTATTAGTAGTATATAAATTATGCTTACAAATTTCATTTTTCTATCTACTTCATTTTAATCAAGATAAACATTTGCATAAATAGCTACATTACACATTTCGTTGGGATACAAAGGGAACAGCGAAAGTCAAATGTTTAAAAACTGAACGCTATACGCTGCCTTAAATTTCCATACTGTCTCCATGCAATACCGAGAAAGAACGGAAAATAAACAGGAATTAAAACAATAACAAAATGTTGATTAAATCCAACCAGTAATAACGGATATCTCGGAGATGCCTTTAGACACAAAAAAGTTATTAGAAATAAATTGTATGTTTTAAAGAGATCTGCGTGAGTTGGGTCTGGGGATTTTCTTTAAAATCTTCGCGTCGCATCTCTGGAAGACACCGAGGTCATATACCAAGCTGGGTATGTATCCGACATGTCGTTTCTGAATTATGCTGTTCACAGGCACGCGGGCACACATGGCCCTTTTTGAAATAATGAGTTTGTTTTGGATTCAAGGGTACCCAAAACATGTATTTCCGGTGAAATCTCGGTACCGAATTTTTGGTTGGAGTGCAATACCTTTTCTACCTACTAGGTATGTGGTAGAGAAAGTAAAAAATCCGAATTATAATTTATTTGTTCTACATTTTTCTTTTAGTCAGAAAAATGCTGTCTTAGATGTTCTTGTATTGCAGTAAATTCAACAGGAATAAAGAAACTTCACATATCAGTAACAGAAAGTATCCGATAATAGCTTTATTGATCATCCAACAGACTTAATATACGTAAAAGAAAATCATGGTCTATCAATAAAGCAAAAGTGACAAAACTTTTCCATGTAAATAAATGCTTTGTTTGCAGGAATACCTTGTAAATAGATTTCCTTGTTATGTTGTTAGCACGCATACACACGTGAGCACATGCACACTTTGTAATTTCTTTGTATTGGGGACCTCAAAACTCACACTTTCAGCGAAGTCTCTATGTCAAGTACTTTTATGGAATGCAGCACAACCTCAATTAAAGGTAGGTGGTAGAGAAAGTAATGTCTGGTTGTTTTGATAACCAAGAGGCAGGTATATATCTGAGTTTCTATAGTCCAGTCATTTGTTTTCAGAGTAGAATGTAATTATATGTGCGGTAGTGCGCATGCGCGATATTTTATAGGAACTGCACTCGCAGCTTGTGCACTGCACTGAACATTAAATCCTAACAAAGCAAAGGAAAGAAGGAAGGCATCTGAGCGACTTATATCAGCGTTTGTGAGAATATGACTTTTTAAGAGAATTATTGCACACAAAACTGAATGGATTCGTTAAATACAACGCGCCAATTTAATGGATTGATTCTATATTGCCGAAATCAAGCTTTGAAGAACGATGGGGAACGATGAGATGAGAAACTTTCATTTCGCCAGGCTCCTTGCACTGTCTATTATTGGTTTGTAGAAAAAATCAGAAAAATGAAAGGCCTTCTCAATTTGCTACGAAATATTTATTAAGTGGAGTTCCAAATCTTTCAGAAAATGAAAACGGAGGGTGAAGACGTACACACAGCGGGGTCTTGTCTCGACGTCTAACGCGTATCCTGCCTCAAACTTTGATGAAAAATTTATCCCGTCTCTGTGGCTTTTGTATGAGCGCCATATATCCCCGGTCTCCCTAGGTCATGCATAAAAAAGTCATGAAATGTAAACACCACTGTGATACAGTTGGGTCGAGAGCAGTTTAGTAACGAAATACACTCCGAGTAGAATACGAGCGGGCTTGATTAAGCTGTTCATCAACACTCCGTTAATGAAAAGTGGAAGGTAGTCCAGAAATAACGTGTTAACTTGTCCCCTTAATGGCCTTTACTTGGAATTCTACCGAGGTTTCTAATTCCAGTTTATGTCATGCCGGTAACCTACACTTCTCTCTCGACTTATGTAGGTCGATGCCGAAAATTCGGAGCACAAAGGAAAACATCGAGAATCAGACCACAGATCTTTAACAGCTGTTCCCTTGGGCTGCCATGTCTTCCTTCAGGTTGTCGGGGTAGAAGTGACCTTGTTTAGCTTTGATATTTGCCCTGTACGAGGAAACTTAACTTCAAGTTATTAACATGGTAAACCCTGCTCTGTTTTCTCGCTTGTGACGTCTAATTTGTCCGGATGCTGTTGATTCACTCTGCAACATTCCTAAAAATATTTTCGAGCATCTACCAGAGTTCAAGGAACGCTTAGGAAGGACATCTAGTCTGTTTCGTGGTTTGAATTCCGGGTATATATGAGTTTCCCTAGTCTTAGACGATTCTATAAGCTGAGCAAAATTGCTGCCATTTAGTACTTGCTGAAAACATGTCCTCCCTTGTGCTTAACAAATTCAAATGGATAAAACATTTGATATTACAAACATGATCAAACGGAGTTGCCAGGAATTCCCGTACTAGCTCTCCAGGATCTTATTCCATGGACAAATTAGAGACAAAAGGTTTGTGATACCTATGTTCCAAGTGCAATAGCTTTTAAGTTATATTCGTAAAAATTAACAAATTAAAAGGTGCAATATTGCGTCACAGTTTGCTGCTAAGCACTTAACATGCTGCGTACAGCAACCAGGCAAATTGCATTGCTTACTTCGGTAAAGGTCAACTTGCCGATGTTTCTCCCCTCCCTCACTGTCCACATTGCACTGAGCTAACTGCATTAACTGTAGAGAGTCAGGCAACCCACAGCCCCCATTGGTGTCATCACCAGCTGACTGACTGGCGAGTCAGGCAAACCAGTCAGCCCGCATGGCTGTCATCAGCAGCTAACTGACTAGCGAGTCAGGTAACCCAGCCAGCCCGCATGGCTGTCATCAGCAGCTGACTGACTAGCGAGTCAGGCAAACCAGTCAGTCTGCATGGGTTTCAGCAGCTGACTGACTAGCGAGTCAGGCAAACCAGTCATTCCGCATTGCTGTCATCAGCAGCTGACTGACTAGCGAGTCAGGCAAACCAGCCAGCCCGCATGGCTGTCATTAGCAGCTGACTGACTAGCGAGTCAGGCAAACCAGTCAGCCCGCATGGCTGTCATCAGCAGCTGACTGACTAGCGAGTCAGGTAACCCAGTCAGCCCGCATGGCTGTCATCAGCAGCTGACTGACTAGCGAGTCGGGCAAACCAGTCAGCCCGCATGGGTGTCAGCAGCTAGGTGACTGGCGACTCAGGTAACCCAGTCAGCCCGCATGGGTGTCAGCAGCTAGCTGACTGGCGAGTCAGGTAACCCAGCCAGCCTGCATGGCTGTCATCAGCAGCTGACTGGCGAGTCAGGTAACCCAGCCAGCCCGCATGGGTGTCAGCAGCTAGCTGACTGGCGAGTCAGGTAACTCAGTCAGCCCACATGGGTGTCAGCAGCTAGCTGACTGGCGAGTCAGGTAACCCAGCCAGCCTGCATGGCTGTCATCAGCAGCTGACTGACTAGCGGGTCAAAAAAAATAAATGGAGTTTGTTTATTTATGGACGCTTTTTAATTATTATGGTCGTTATTCGGCGTGAAAGACGGGAAAGTTTGCCCAGAGACCTCTACATCAGGCTTGAGGTTCTTTTACGTGCCGTAAATCTACGACACGGGACCACGGGACGGGCTTTACTTCCCTACCGAAGGAAGCCATGCTAAGGATTTTTACGTCTGATAAAATCCATCGCCCTCCACCAGGTTTGAACCCACGACCTGACTAGTGAGTCAGGCAACCTAGTCAGCCCGCAAGGGTGTCTCCAGCAGCTGACTGATGTGCGAGTCGGGCAACCCAGTCAGCTCGCATGAGTGTCATCAGCAGCAGCTGACTGACTGACTGACTGACTGGCGAGTCAAGTAGCCCGGCCAGTCCACATGGATGTCATTAGCAATTGAATGCAAGTGCGTAGAGCTAAAGAATCGTGTAATATTGCGCTTTTTCATTGCTTTAATTTTCACGGCTATAACTTCAGAATTATGACACTTGGAACATGCGTTTCATAAACTTTCTTCTTGTATTTCTCCATAGAATAAGAATATGGACAGTTAGTGCTCGAATTTATGGGCATCCGTACATGTCCCCGAGGTAAGTGGCTTGAATATTCAGCTATAAGCGTGATATTGCTTATCTTTAAACTGTACGGCACCGAACATTAAGCGACAGAAATTCCCCTTCGCTCTCAAACAGGTTATTTGCGTGTTTCAAAAATTAATGAGAACAACAAATTGTTAAATATTAAATTTGAAATTAAGTACAATCTTGTTAACTAACACATTAAATCCATAAATGTGCGCTGTGTGTGCGTTTGATGGCTATGAATTTATTTAAGTGTTTGAAGGTAATTATTTCTAACACGTGGTCCAGTAAGACCCAGTATGTAAATTTAAATCAATGCACATGCAGTTGACCATAACGCCGCATCATTCTCTAGAATATGGTTTACCCTTGTCCCCACGTACTGCGGACTGGGTCCTTCCTGTCTTACACCGGTTAAACTACATAGTAATTTGTGTGTATCTGTCCACAGGAATTGCTGGTAGCGGACGGATTAAATGTTAAAGGTAGGGCCTGACAACCTTATGTCTAATGTGATCTTGAGTTTATAAATTATAATTATTATAAACTTGTTAATGCTTTTCTTAATGTGTATATTTTACATAACTTTCTGCTTTATTTTCAAGAAATAAGCATTAACATCCACTATTTTTAAAATTTCCTTCTCTAAATTATGCTACGGAGTACTTAAATCAGATTCAACCAACTCAATAATATGGGACGTATCACAGCCATGTGACTTAACAATGATTCGGGGCTCGCTGGTAAGGGGTGTAGAGGGGAAGGAAGGCAAGAGGTGTGTCTTAGCATTGAACAGACCCAAACGACATATGTACATTCCCTTTGTTCCGCTAGTCCTATCCCGACAGTTGTTACCGGCCCTACACTTCTCATTGTGATGTTCTTGTTTCAGAGCCTGGAGCATGCACTGGCAGGGGGTGCCGTTGGCTCAGGGTCTCAATGCCGCCTTGGATCGCGTCAGTGGCGTGCTTTATCGATAGCGGAACTATACACACAGCAGTTCAAATTATCTAACGTGAAAGTGCAATAATAGTGAACCAGTGTTTTACATAGTTTGGACAAAGTTCATATAAAACAAACTAAACCTTACCCATCAGAAACCTAAGCTTGTATAATAAACATCTTAAGGAACGCACGCTCGCTTCGCTCGTGTGCCTTGTTGCGATTGTTTACTTAGCGAACATATTTGTCTTTATTTTGTGTTCCAATGTGTTAAACAGTGTTAAAATGTACAAACAAGGAATACACGTGTTTATTGTGTTTATTCACTCGCCCTAAGCAATTCAGTTTAATTTTGATGCGTGAGTGTTATTAGTATACCGATCGCGGGCCTATTGGCAGATACGGAACAATATCGCATACTTTATAGCATTACAAAGCACAAGCATGGAATTTCAGACATATTTGTTGCAAGTTGTCAGAACATTTATCACACCTAATTGTACGTTACACTTACAGAAGACCATTTTCTGTCTATTTATCTATTTGATTAATATAATTATTTTATACATATATGTATAGTAACTTAATCAGAAGGAATAAACCATGGTTCCACATTTAACTGATCAATACTTAACACGAACAACATTATATATCAGAATACAAAACCCAAAACAGATAATACAAACACAAAAATTTAAGATATACTGATCAGAAATAATTCATAAGTAACTTCTAGCAATCATTGAATAGAATAAAATGAAAATGTAACTTGAATTCAATGTTTTATTTTTTGTTGCTATGTTTTCCCTCGACCTGCCTGTAAATATTTGGAGTGATATTTTGTGCTGCCTTGATTCTGAGAACTGATTTCAGATTTTCATCAAGCGTGTTACTTTTCTGTCCGTGTTTTCTTAAATTCAAACCGGAGAAGAGCTGCTGACATATAAGTGGTACCAAACATGCACAAGGATTTAGCCGCATTTTAGGCGACGAATCGTAAACGAGGATTGGTGAAAACCAACCAAGCCCAACCTTGTTATTAAACTTGTCTTTCAGTTCTGTCACACTGTCTGTCTGTGAGTCAATAATTTCTAACTGTGAGTTTGCAGGAACTGGATCAACATTTACTGAGAATGGGATAGGTAATATAACAAATTGTGTTTCTAGACCTTTCAGGTCCTGGAGTCGTATCTCAGATTGCTCTTGCAATGTAATAAGTATTTCTTTTTAAAGTCACGCTGAACACCAGCTTGAAGAAGAGAGGCAAGCTTTGTAAAATTGGAAGTATTCTTATTTTCAAGTTGATGTTCCCACAATTGAAGTCTCATTTTGAAGGCCTTTATTTTGCCCCTGTAGCGGGAAATTCGTCGATCCTGGGTTGTTGTGGTCTTCAGCAGTGTTCTTCCTCGGCTATTGGTGCTCGTCGGTTGTTGTGTATTCCATTCCTAACTATATCTAATTATTAATTCTCAGGTTATAGTGGGTGAAGCAAGTTAAAAAATATACTGCAAGTTTCCCTTAATCAATGAAGTTTATTCACAGTTGGAATAATTATGGGCGGCGAGCTTTTCCCGTTATTATAACCCCACCACTTGAAATTAGTCAGGAGCCTAGCTATCTGCACACGCACTCCCACCCTTGTGCACCCACGTGCATCTGTAGCACCTCGTGTCGACGTGAATTCTTGAAGATCAGTTAGAGAGAGAGAGAGAGTGGGCTCTAAGACCTTGTCTGCCCTTATATAGGGAGCCTAGTGACGCTCACCTCTGCGTTTAAAAATGTAACGACGATTCCTATTGGTCCTCAGACCGCGTTACCTTAACATGTATGAGAATGTGTTTCTTCAGATCCGTGCGCTTAAGCGTCATCTTGGAGCGTTGTGAAGCCAGTTCCATATCTCCGTCTCTTTCTTTTCTCTATCTACCTCTTTCTATTTCTCCGTACTGTTACCGGTTCCCTGCCTGTTGGCTTGGTGAAAGGTACGCTCTTTATGCTTTCCTGGAATTTTGCTAGCTCTCCCGTTTCTTACAATGAGCTCTGTACAAATGTTAGATGTTGAATATTTTAACATGTTAGTGAATTATATTATTACTGTACAATTCTTATATGTATGGTTCCCCTTTCATATGTACAATTCCTATATATGTATAATATTTCCCCTTTTACCCCAAATTTGAGCTATAACTTGTTTCCCTTCTAGAGATGCATTAAATGGGTTTAAATGTGAAGTCAAATCAGCAAGAAACGCAAGATCACATATCCACTTTGAATCCTTGAAACCCCACTACACTGGCAAGCTGTGACGTCACTATCGCTGCCCGGCGGAAGGGCCCTTGGCTCTGTCTGTTGCACTTTGCTCAAAAGTAGTGTACCTGCCGGTGTCTGACAAAACTCTCCATCGCCACAGATCATTCAGTTGGCTGACACCAATCTAAATACTTTATAGCCATTTGAAAGATGTTAATAATTAGGATCTGAGATATACAGTGCGCTTTATTAGGAAACATACAATCTTATGGAAGCTTATAGAACATCCCAGTTGCATAATCCACATCTTCTTTAAACACATCTTCGAGATGCACTTTTTCATAATATTCTGAAACGAAAATTTCATTCTCATCACCTTCATATCATTCCCTCAAATAATTTTCACTATGGCTATTCAAACCTCAAAGCTTGTGAACTTGTGTGTTTCACCGCATCTGGAGCACTTGGTCTACTAGCACATTTTAGCCATCGCAGCTCTCTTTTTCTAAGCTCTGAGCTAACTGCTCGGCATACTTACGACTCTATTAACTCTATTTCGCTACAGAATGTGACTATGTTACTAAAATAATGATATTGAATTAACCGCTGCAAAAACATTTACTTTTCTGAGTTAGTAACAAGCAAAGTGCCGTTAAAGCAAAAAGTAAGTACGTGAAATTACATTTCAATAATAAATTTCCCCCTAAGCTGCACATTCCAATTTATTTTCAGGAAACGAGGGCTGCAAACGACAAGAAAGTAAGTATTGTCAATAATTAAACAACCCTGGTAGCTCTGCTCTTGAATAACATTCTTTAAAGGACGTTTTCAACGCAATAATGCATACAGAGTGGACCATTTAATCTAAGGCTGTACAATATCTCCGTTGTGAAAGAAATGCCTTGAATAAAATTTGCTTGATACAGTGCGGGAAAGTAAATGCCATTAGCCGTGTTTTATTTGGAGAACGTTGTGATGGTCATTTTGGGGTGCATTTAAATTGACCTAATTGTAGGTTCCCATTTTAAAATATTAAATTTGAAGTAGTTGTAGTCCCACGTATGGAAGTCAAACTTGAAGTAGTTGTAGCCCCATGTATGGAAGTCAAACTTGAAGTAGTTGTAGCCCCACGTATGGAAGTCAAACTTGAAGTAGTTGTAGCCCCACGTATGGAAGTCAAACTTGAAGTAGTTGTAGCCCCACGTATGGAAGTCAAACTTGAAGTAGTTATAGCCCCACGTATGGAAGTCAAACTTGAAGTAGTTGTAGCCCCATGTATGGAAGTCAAACTTGAAGTAGTTGTAGTCCCACGTATGGAAGTCAAACTTGAAGTAGTTGTAGCCCCATGTATGGAAGTCAAACTTGAAGTAGTTGTAGCCCCACGTATTGAAGTCAAACTTGAAGTAGTTGTAGCCCCACGTATGGAAGTCAAATTTGAAGTAGTTGTAGCCCCACGTATGGAAGTCAAATTTGAAGTAATTGTAGCCCCACGTATGAAAGAGTCAAACTTGAAGTAGTTGTAGCCCCACGTATGGAAGTCAAATTTGAAGTAGTTGTAGCCCCACGTATGGAAGTCAAATTTGAAGTAATTGTAGCCCCACGTATGGAAGTCAAATTTGAAGTAGTTGTAGCCCCACGTATGGAAGTCAAATTTGAAGTAGTTGTAGCCCCACGTATGGAAGTCAAATTTGAAGTAATTGTAGCCCCACGTATGGAAGTCAAATTTGAAGTAGTTGTAGCCCCACGTATGGAAGTCAAATTTGAAGTAATTGTAGCCCCACGTATGGAAGTCAAATTTGAAGTAGTTGTAGCCCCACGTATGGAAGTCAAACTTGAAGTAGTTGTAGCCCCACGTATGGAAGTCAAATTTGAAGTAGTTGTAACCCCATGTATGGAAGCCAAACTTGAAGTAGTTGTAGTCCGACGTTGGAAGCCAAGCTTGAAGGGGTTTAATTGTTGTTGCACCACGTATTGCGGGGATATATTTCTTGGGGTGTTCGACTCACTTACGATACAAACTTTCCGGTGGCCTTCGCCCCACGTTTACTTTTCCGGTGGCCTTCGTCCCACGTTTAAAAAATCAACTTTGTATTTTTATGTTTATTACATATGTATGCCTCGGCTGTGTCAGTAGTAATTTTCTGAAACTTATCTCTTAGCAGGACCAGTACGGCTAAAGAACAAGGTTTACACAAATTATAATTGTATTGTACTTTGTTTATTAATACTTCACTGATTATCCTAGTGTAGAGCTGTGCGATTATTGTTAATTGTACTTTTTAACACGTAAACTTTATATTATTCTCACCGCAATGAATGTTTTATGTCTCACACTGAACACGTACCAAACCTAACTGAATGCTTGGGTACGCTATCTTTTAGCGTCTACCGCCTAAATTTGTATATTTACTCTATTTGAAGTCTGTAATTGGCTAAGCCTACTCCAATAGAATACTTTTATTTAACTTAAAGCTTTACTAGTTGTTGATTGGTTATTCATAAACTGTTTTAATTATTACATTATTATTGTTCCAAGAATTATTAGTAGCCTTTTTAAACTTTATAACTTATTGTCTCAAGGTTATCTCATTGTTACCTCATTGTTAGCAACTTTCGGCTTCTACTTTATAATTATGTTTGCTACGGAAAGCAGCTTGCTTCTATTCTCACAGTTCCTATATTGTTAAATTACATAATACATTCACATAACATTATTATACACGTACATAATAATATAAACATAACACAATGACTGTTACATACTTCATATATTATTATACACATATTGCTTTAAGGTGGGCTGTTATTAAATTTTATATTATATAATTAGACTGATATCATTTAAGTGTTAAAAATACTGCCTCAAATTCACCCTAAAATGACCATCATAACGTCCTCCAAACAAAACACGATTAATGACATTTACTTTCCCCATTAATATAAAGCAACTTTTATTCAAGACATTTTCTTTCTACAACGGGGATATTGTACAGCCTCAGCTTAAATGGTCCATCCTGTATAAGTGACATATCGTCGGGAGGGAAACTTTTCAAAGAATATCATTGAATAAATAAGGCTCAAATTTTCATTATGTGACATTAGTCGCGTTCGCTTAATCTGGGACCTGATTTCAAAAATGTGTACAGGACTGGATACATTAACACAATGGAAATTCCAGATTAACTTATTTCATACTGTGAACACTAAACACTCTTTTATGAGAATATTTTGAAAGAACATATTATATAGGTATCACAGTTTGATGTGCTCCTTGCCTGGTGCAATGCAATGTCACAATGTGTGGTTTAATTTAGGCAATGATCCACCCTGGTGGTTAATCGTGCGATTTACTGTTGATTGCCGAAACCTTTTGGGTATTCGTAGCGATCAAATTGGCGTCTCTTATATTCATCTGTTATTGAGCCTCACTAAAATAAAATTCTGAGTCCACAAGTGGAAGGTGCCAAAGCTCTGCCTGCTCTGGGTATTTTAGCACCATGCATGAGTGAGGGATATAAATCTGCTTGTTAAGCGTGTAAACATAGCATCAGCACCATATTAAACAGTTTCATCTTTGATAAGCTTTTAAATATTAATTTATAGATATCTTACATGCTGTTAAAATTCGGGAAAGGTTGCTGAAGTTGCAAAAATACTTGTAACATCTTTGAGTAAGGTGACTTCGCCATCTATCGCAAATATTTCTAACTTATGTGACACGATCCATGGCTCAACAGTAATTTCTAAGCGGACGGAGATTGGCACTCTGTACGAATTACACGTGGAATAGAAAAACCGATTTGTCTGCTAAGGGTTTCTTGAAGGGATCTGAACTGCAAGCATCACGTTCAAATAAGGTACAAAATGGGTGGCATCCCTATTGCAATCTTTCAGATATAATATTGGTAGTCCCACTAAGGCAGCCTTCTCCTTAATGCAAACATATTTCTTTGACTTATGTACTGCGTGGTAAAAACAAGTCATCCAGCTTTTCAGGGAGTAAAACTATGATCCTTTAGGTTCGCATTTGGAAACACTTTAGAAGTGGTTCTCAAGTCCCCGATATGACAGTTAGGACAGTAATGTTGACTCGGGAACAACTTAAGTTCCCATTTCCACCACTAAGTAGAAGAGAGCACTGAAACTTTTTCGAAAAAGAATATCTTGGGAAACCCTTGAATGCGACAAAAGTATAAATAATTGCACAATCACAAAACAAAGTTTGTCTTGCAACAGATAAAATCTATTTTTAATATTGGAATAAGAGTTTGTAGCAGTCACAAAACTTTTGGCATATTTGATTGAACGTTTCGTTGCAGTTACGAATAATTCTAGTTAACATTCTACTTTAGCAGGAAATGATTTAATGCAAATCATTACGTAACAAAGGATTCCATGCATAACGTTACAACGTTCGGTTAGATAGTTCAGCAGCAACAGCCTTCGGAAGGATATTCATTTAAGAGAGATATCCTAGGATTCCCCAACATGCAACTCAGGCTTGTGTGCAAAAATCCCCGCATGCAATTCACTGTTTGCTATTTGTATCTGCACAAATATTGCATGCAACTCGCGTGCACCCGAGATTGGAATCCCCGCGGAGTTAGCTGTGTGGTTGGGATTTTTATTCGGGGTTGCATTAGCGCTTCATATACCAGTTCTCATTTCTTCTTCATTCCATTAATTCACCCACCGTCTGAAATGGGTTATAGGGTTTAAATATTACAATATTTAAAACAGATAGGAGCGAAAAGAAGGAAAGATTGTATCAGCAAAACCATGTTTAGGAAAATATCTGTTAAAACTGCAGCAATGTGTGGGTATTGTCCTTGTCTCTTATACAGTAAGATTCAGTTTACCACGCGGTAACGTGTGACGGAGGTCCTGGGGCCGTCCACTCTAATCGCAGTTTTCCTTAGCTGGCAAGGCGAATGCTGGGGTGGTTTCTCTACTGCTACGAACTTCTTTCCCTCGTTTCCTATCATTTTGCTTCCCCTTTCATGTTTGAGGTAGGCTTAGGGGCTGTGCAGTGTTGGTCGGTGTCGGGCGGGTAGTGCAGATGCTTGCTCGTTGTAAAGTTCTTCTCGGTCCTGCCAGATGATTCTCCCAGGTTCCGCCAGAGGGAAGCCTTCTCTGAGCGGCCCATCGGTGTGACGGTGCCAAGCTTGAAATCGTTAGGGACTTCTACGCGTCTCCGTTTGTCGGCCTGCCCGCGGTTCCTTCACCTCATCCGTTCCTCCTGGGGGTGGGTGGTAAGCAGAAACGTTCCGCTTTGGTTCGAGGTGCCCCCTGGTCATTCATTCAAAATTCATTTTGAGTCTGTATTGATCAAGCTGCTCGGCTGAGCTTTATGACTATTGGTGTTTTCCTTCATTGGTTAAAATAAATATCAGGTAGCTTTGAAACTTCGTCATTTTATTCCATCCACATTCCTTCATCTGAAATAAAAATCAAAACCTAAGGCATGAGTTCCTAGAGGTCATTAAAATTATATTCGTATTTAATTTGGGATTATATATACTATGTTCGGACAGCTGTCAGCCAAGGACTCCAGTATTTAACAAGATCGTTAAATATACACATAGAGTTACGTTTCAGGTGCGCTGGCAACATTTTGTGTTCTGGTGTTTAGTGGACATTTTAGGAAACCATCCCAAAAATCGTGCATACTTAGGAATCTCTCCATATAATCCATTCTTAAATTTGAGTCGATTTCAAACAAATGACATCTATGAACATACGCTTAGATGGTGCAAAGATGGTGACGTGGATACCACAACAGAACATTTTCTGGACTAGCTGAAACAAAATCTGTGAAGCGTGTACAACGAAATTTTCGCCATGAATTTAACCTTGGCCGTCACGACTATGTCCCCTCCTATGTAAGCAGACAGTTTGCATTAGTGCACACCACACATTTAATTTTCAACCTTACGAGGATTTTTACCCCAGATACAATTGTTATGCCTGTTAACTTTCCCATTCACATGGAAAGTGGCTTCATCAGAGAAGTCAACTTTATCCAGGAAGGCACCGTTCTCTTCAGGTTTTCCCAAAACGTCTGCGGCGAACGTCTTCCGTTTGTTTTTCTCCTGGAATATATTCGCTGGCGGAACTGAATCTTGTAGGCCCGTAGACTACAGCATGGGCCGTACCGAGGAACGATGTCGAATTGACTTCTTAAAGCTTTTTACGAAGGCCGTGCGAATCTTTAGCACATTTTCCGCTATGCTTTCCGCGTGTAGACAAAAGACTACCCGTTTCTCGTAACTGTCTATCCTATTTCATGATGCTTGCATAGAAGGGGACATCGTCCTGACGGCCAACGTTAAATTTACGACGAAAATTTAGTTGTACGCGCTTCACAGATTTTGTTGCAGCAAGTCGAAGAAATCTTCTGTTGTGGTGTGCACGTCGCCATCATTGCACATTATAATCCAACCTAATAATGTGACCATTGATGTAATTGTCATTATTGCAATCATAAATGTCAAGAGACCTATTAATCATGTGTCATTTTTTTATTTTGATCTGATACAACTAAAGTTATAAAAGATTGTAAGGTTAAACGTATAGACCGGACGTCCTGTATTTTAATTCATTCTGCTTAATAAAGTAGATTAAAATGTTAATATCCGGTATGGTATTTAACTCGTTCTTGTGCGTGAAGTGAAAACTTAAGAGCTCAGTCGTTAAATCACACAATAACAATTTGGAACTGAGGTCTATACCGACACTATCGACGTTTCCCACTGCACTGTGTTCAATTATTGTTATATTCCACTTCTAATGGTAATAAAGATTACCATTACAAACACACACACACACACACACACACAGAACATTTATTCCTTGGATAAAGGTATGCATTAGTTTTCAGGTGATTTTATAACCTTTTACTCGGAATATACTCGGTTATGAACTCTAAAACCTCCCATTGAGCGAGCAAACTACCACATGACATCAGGTTAAAATCAACCAAAAATATATGGTGGATATGAGAGTGTAAATACAGAAACAATAAGCCCGTAGAAATAAGAAGAAGCTGTTGTGTAGTCTATATGCCAATGCAGCAAGACCTGAACTTAAAACGGATTTAACATCAAACTTGAAAGTAACTCGATGAATATCACGCTCATTCTTTCAGTGTACCAAACTAGCTCAGTTGTTATCATGCTCATTCTTTCAGTGTTCCAAAATGGCTCAACGTTATCATGCTCATTCTTTCAGTGTTCCAAGCTAGCTCAGTGGTTATCATGCTCATTCTTTCAGAGTACCAAACTAGCTCAGTAGTTATCATGCTCATTATTTCAGTGTACCAAACTAGCTCAGTAGTTATCATGCTCATTCCTTCAGTGTACCAAACTAGCTCAGTTGTTATCATGCTCATTCTTTCAGTGTACCAAACTAGCTCAGTAGTTATCATGCTCATTATTTCAGTGTACCAAATTATCTCAGTGGTTATCATGCTCATTCTTTCAGTGTACCAAACTATCTCAGTAGTTATCATGCTTATTATTTCAGTGTACCAACTATCTCAGTGGTTATCATGCTCATTATTTCAGTGTACCAAACTAGCTCAGTGGTTATCATGCTTATTCTTTCAGTGTACCAAACTAGCTCAGTAGTTATGATGCTCATTCTTTCAGTGTACCAAACTATCTCAGTTGTTATCATGCTCATTCTTTCAGTGTACCAAACTAGTTCAGTGGTTATCATGCTCATTATTTCAGTGTACCAAACTAGCTCAGTAGTTATGATGCTCATTCTTTCAGTGTACCAAACTATCTCAGTTGTTATCATGCTCATTCTTTCAGTGTACCAAACTAGTTCAGTGGTTATCATGCTCATTCTTTCAGTGTACCAAACTAGCTCAGTAGTTATGATGCTCATTCTTTCAGTGTACCAAACTATCTCAGTTGTTATCATGCTCATTCTTTCAGTGTACCAAACTAGCTCAGTTGTTATCATGCTCATTCTTTCAGTGTACCAAACTAGCTCAGTTGTTATCAGGCTCATTCTTTCAGTGTACCAAACTATCTCAGTGGTTATCATGCTCATTCTTTCAGTGTACCAAACTAGCTCAGTGGTTATCATGCTTATTCTTTCAGTGTACCAAACTAGCTCAGTGGTTATGATGCTCATTCTTTCAGTGTACCAAACTAGCTCAGTTGTTATCATGCTCATTCTTTCAGTGTACCAAACTAGCTCAGTAGTTATGATGCTCATTCTTTCAGTGTACCAAACTATCTCAGTGGTTATCATGCTCATTCTTTCAGTGTACCAAACTAGCTCAGTTGTTATCATGCTCATTCTTTCAGTGTACCAAACTAGCTCAGTTGTTATCATGCTCATTCTTTCAGTGTACCAAACTAGCTCAGTTGTTATCATGCTCATTCTTTCAGTGTACCAAAATGGCTCAACGTTATCATGCTCATCCTTTCAGTGTTCCAAACTAGCTCAGTTGTTATCATGCTCATCCTTTCAGTGTTCCAAAATGGCTCAACGTTATCATGCTCATCCTTTCAGTGTTCCAAACTAGCTCAGTTGTTATCATGCTCATCCTTTCAGTGTTCCAAACTAGCTCAGTTGTTATCATGCTCATTCTTTCAGTGTACCAAACTAGCTCAGTAGTTATGATGCTCATTATTTCAGTGTACCAAACTAGCTCAGTGGTTATCATGCCATTCTTTCAGTGTACCAAACTAGCTCAGTAGTTATCATGCTCATTCTTTCAGTGTACCAAGCTAGCTCAGTAGTTATCATGCTTATTCTTTCAGTGTACCAAACTAGCTCAGTGGTTATCATGCTCATTCTTTCAGTGTACCAAACTAGCTCAGTTGTTATCATGCTCATTCTTTCAGTGTACCAAACTAGCTCAGTTGTTATCATGCTCATTATTTCAGTGTACCAAACTATCTCAGTTGTTATCATGCTTATTCTTTCAGTGTACCAAATTATCTCAGTGGTTATCATGCTCATTCTTTCAGTGTACCAAACTAGCTCAGTAGTTATGCTGCTCATTCTTTCAGTGTACCAAACTATCTCAGTTGTTATCATGCTCATTCTTTCAGTGTACCAAAATGGCTCAACGTTATCATGCTCATCCTTTCAGTGTTCCAAACTAGCTCAGTTGTTATCATGCTCATCCTTTCAGTGTTCCAAAATGGCTCAACGTTATCATGCTCATCCTTTCAGTGTTCCAAACTAGCTCAGTTGTTATCATGCTCATCCTTTCAGTGTTCCAAACTAGCTCAGTTGTTATCATGCTCATTCTTTCAGTGTACCAAACTAGCTCAGTAGTTATGATGCTCATTCTTTCAGTGTACCAAACTATCTCAGTGGTTATCATGCTCATTCTTTCAGTGTACCAAACTAGCTCAGTAGTTATCATGCGCATTCTTTCAGTGTACCAAGCTAGCTCAGTAGTTATCATGCTTATTCTTTCAGTGTACCAAACTAGCTCAGTGGTTATCATGCTCATTCTTTCAGTGTACCAAACTAGCTCAGTTGTTATCATGCTCATTCTTTCAGTGTACCAAACTAGCTCAGTTGTTATCATGCTCATTATTTCAGTGTACCAAACTATCTCAGTTGTTATCATGCTTATTCTTTCAGTGTACCAAATTATCTCAGTGGTTATCATGCTCATTCTTTCAGTGTACCAAACTAGCTCAGTAGTTATGCTGCTCATTCTTTCAGTGTACCAAACTATCTCAGTTGTTATCATGCTCATTCTTTCAGTGTACCAAACTAGTTCAGTGGTTATCATGCTCATTATTTCAGTGTACCAAACTAGCTCAGTAGTTATGATGCTCATTCTTTCAGTGTACCAAACTAGCTCAGTTGTTATCATGCTCATTCTTTCAGTGTACCAAACTAGTTCAGTGGTTATCATGCTCATTATTTCAGTGTACCAAACTATCTCAGTGGTTATCATGCTCATTCTTTCAGTGTACCAAACTAGCTCAGTAGTTATGATGCTCATTCTTTCAGTGTACCAAACTATCTCAGTTGTTATCATGCTCATTCTTTCAGTGTACCAAACTAGCTCAGTTGTTATCATGCTCATTCTTTCAGTGTACCAAACTAGCTCAGTTGTTATCATGCTCATTCTTTCAGTGTACCAAACTATCTCAGTGGTTATCATGCTCATTCTTTCAGTGTACCAAACTAGCTCAGTAGTTATGATGCTCATTCTTTCAGTGTACCAAACTATCTCAGTGGTTATCATGCTCATTCTTTCAGTGTACCAAACTAGCTCAGTGGTTATCATGCTTATTCTTTCAGTGTACCAAACTAGCTCAGTGGTTATGATGCTCATTCTTTCAGTGTACCAAACTAGCTCAGTTGTTATCATGCTCATTCTTTCAGTGTACCAAACTAGCTCAGTAGTTATGATGCTCATTCTTTCAGTGTACCAAACTATCTCAGTGGTTATCATGCTCATTCTTTCAGTGTACCAAACTAGCTCAGTTGTTATCATGCTCATTCTTTCAGTGTACCAAACTAGCTCAGTTGTTATCATGCTCATTCTTTCAGTGTACCAAACTAGCTCAGTTGTTATCATGCTCATTCTTTCAGTGTACCAAACTAGTTCAGTGGTTATCATGCTCATTATTTCAGTGTACCAAACTATCTCAGTGGTTATCATGCTCATTCTTTCAGTGTACCAAACTAGCTCAGTAGTTATGATGCTCATTCTTTCAGTGTACCAAACCATCTCAGTTGTTATCATGCTCATTCTTTCAGTGTACCAAACTAGCTCAGTTGTTATCATGCTCATTCTTTCAGTGTACCAAACTAGCTATGTTGTTATCATGCTCATTCTTTCAGTGTACCAAACTATCTCAGTGGCTATCATGCTCATTCTTTCAGTGTACCAAACTAGCTCAGTAGTTATGATGCTCATTCTTTCAGTGTACCAAACTATCTCAGTGGTTATCATGCTCATTCTTTCAGTGTACCAAACTAGCTCAGTGGTTATCATGCTTATTCTTTCAGTGTACCAAACTAGCTCAGTGGTTATGATGCTCATTCTTTCAGTGTACCAAACTAGCTCAGTTGTTATCATGCTCATTCTTTCAGTGTACCAAACTAGCTCAGTAGTTATGATGCTCATTCTTTCAGTGTACCAAACTATCTCAGTGGTTATCATGCTCATTCTTTCAGTGTACCAAACTAGCTCAGTTGTTATCATGCTCATTCTTTCAGTGTACCAAACTAGCTCAGTTGTTATCATGCTCATTCTTTCAGTGTACCAAACTAGCTCAGTTGTTATCATGCTCTTTCTTTCAGTGTACCAAACTAGCTCAGTTGTTATCATGCTCATTCTTTCAGTGTACCAAAATGGCTCAACGTTATCATGCTCATTCTTTCAGTGTTCCAAACTAGCTCAGTTGTTATCATGCTCATCCTTTCAGTGTTCCAAAATGGCTCAACGTTATCATGCTCATCCTTTCAGTGTTCCAAACTAGCTCAGTTGTTATCATGCTCATCCTTTCACTGTACCAAACTAACTCAGTTGTTATCATGCTCATTCTTTCAGTGTACCAAACTAGCTCAGTTGTTATCATGCTCATTCTTTCAGTGTACCAAACTAGCTCAGTAGTTATCATGCTTATTCTTTCAGTGTACCAAACTAGCTCAGTGGTTATCATGCTCATTCTTTCAGTGTACCAAACTAGCTCAGTTGTTATCATGCTCATTCTTTCAGTGTACCAAACTAGCTCAGTTGTTATCATGCTCATTATTTCAGTGTACCAAACTAGCTCAGTTGTTATCATGCTTATTCTTTCAGTGTACCAAACTATCTCAGTGGTTATCATGCTCATTATTTCAGTGTACCAAATTATCTCCGTGGTTATCATGCTCATTCTTTCAGTGTACCAAACTATCTCAGTAGTTATCATGCTCATTATTTCAGTGTACCAAACTATCTCAGTGGTTATCATGCTCATTCTTTCAGTGTACCAAACTATCTCAGTGGTTATCATGCTCATTCTTTCAGTGTACCAAACTATCTCAGTAGTTATCATGCTCATTATTTCAGTGTACCAAACTAGCTCAGTGGTTATCATGCTCATTCTTTCAGTGTACCAAACTAGCTCAGTTGTTATCATGCTCATTCTTTCAGTGTACCAAACTAGCTCAGTTGTTATCATGCTCATTCTTTCAGTGTACCAAACTAGCTCAGTTATCATGCTCATTCTTTCAGTGTACCAAAATGGCTCAACGTTATCATGCTCATCCTTTCAGTGTTCCAAACTAGCTCAGTTGTTATCATGCTCATCCTTTCAGTGTTCCAAAATGGCTCAGTTGTTATCATGCTCATCCTTTCAGTGTTCCAAACTAGCTCAGTTGTTATCATGCTCATCCTTGCAGTGTACCAAACTAGCTCAGTTGTTATCATGCTCATTCTTTCAGTGTACCAAGCTAGCTCAGTAGTTATCATGCTTATTCTTTCAGTGTACCAAACTAGCTCAGTGGTTATCTTGCTCATTCTTTCAGTGTACCAAACTAGCTCAGTTATCATGCTCATTCTTTCAGTGTACCAAACTAGCTCAGTTGTTATCATGCTCATTATTTCAGTGTACCAAACTAGCTCAGTGGTTATCATGCTCATTCTTTCAGTGTACCAAACTAGCTCAGTTGTTATCATGCTCATTCTTTCAGTGTACCAAACTAGCTCAGTTGTTATCATGCTCATCCTTTCAGTGTTCCAAAATGGCTCAACATTATCATGCTCATTCTTTCAGTGTACCAAAATGGCTCAACGTTATCATGCTCATCCTTTCAGTGTTCCAAACTAGCTCAGTTGTTATCATGCTCATCCTTTCAGTGTTCCAAAATGGCTCAACGTTATCATGCTCATCCTTTCAGTGTACCAAACTAGCTCAGTTGTTATCATGCTCATTCTTTCAGTGTACCAAACTAGCTCAGTTGTTATCATGCTCATTCTTTCAGTGTACCAAACTAGCTCAGTTGTTTTCATGCTCATTCTTTCAGTGTACCAAAATGGCTCAACGTTATCATGCTCATCCTTTCAGTGTTCCAAACTAGCTCAGTTGTTATCATGCTCATCCTTTCAGTGTTCCAAAATGGCTCAACGTAATCATGCTCATCCTTTCAGTGTTCCAAACTAGCCCAGTTGTTATCATGCTCATCCTTTCAGTGTACCAAACTAGCTCAGTTGTTATCATGCTCATCCTTTCAGTGTTCCAAAATGGCTCAACATTATCATGCTCATTCTTTCAGTGTTCCAGTGGGACAACAAGAGTTGAAATGTTACAGAAAAATTGATGTATTTACCTCCTGCTTTGGGCTTGGGTTTGCTTATTTCTTGCGAAATTTATTGTCCAAAATTAAAAACAATTAATGTTGGTAAGAGATTTATTTGTGTCGGAAAGAGTTACAAGTAATATTAATGGCATTGTTCTCCGCGATTTGATTGAGAGCGAACATGAAATGAATAAAAGCCATTCCATAACACCAAACATAGTGTAGTACTTGAACAGTATACCTACTTTAAATCTTTTGGGCCATGTGATATAGCTATAACAGCGAATAAGTACATTTAAATAAAGGTTTAACATGGCAAGAGATTTAAAGCACCGCTCTTTAAATGCACCTGCTGTGTTACTGAGCGATATTCGACTCCACTACATGGAAATTTTGTGGGATGTTCAAAACGGAAACAGTTGTTAATTATGCTGCTTTCAGATCTAAAGTAAACTATTGCCTTTTAAGCTTTCTACAGCTTATGTGCATTTCTACAACAATTAATAATTAATGCTGACCAGGTACAGGAACGATAACTGCGATACAAGAATTGCAGCTGCAAAAAGCGTATTTTTTTGGCAAAAAGTGAGCTAGATTTCTTCTAAGCCTATACTCTGCAGTTTGCATAGTTATGAAAACCTATGGGCTGCCCTCCACTGTATATATATACAGGGTGGACCATTTAATTTGAGACTGTACGTCTCCAAAACTAAGCGATGTAGAAAGAAATGTCTTGAATAACAGTTGCTTGAATTATGGGGGAAAGTAGATACCATTAGCCGTGTTTTATTTGGAAGACGTTATGATGGTCATTTTAGGGTCCATTTAAATTGACCCTTATTGTAGGTTCCCATTTAAAAATTAAATTTATTTTTACTTTTCCATTTACTTTTTCCTATAATATCAAGTAACTTTTACTCAAAACATTTCTTTCTATACCCATTCATACTACATGTGACAGCATAGGCGTGGATGCTGGTGTAACATGAATGTTAAATAGCAAAGGAAGTGTTCAAGGCCTAATTTTAGGGCTCCTCCCAGGCATTTTCCAGTTATGAGAACTGAAGAAACCTCAGTCAGGGAAGAATGGACCTGGCAGGATTTGAAGCGCGGACCACCAGCACACAATCTGTGCCTTAATGTCCTTGGTAAACAAAAGCGCCAGCTTTCATTGAGATTTTGTTTTCTGTTGGGTAGAAAGAGCCAATTTTTGTGTTAGTAGTTTAAAGTTTGAATATTTTATTAAAAAACTCGCCTAAATTATAATTTTTGTTTTTGAAACACTAATTTTGGCTTAATATACTATCAGTAATATTAATTACAGTTTTTATCAAGGCATTCGTTCATTACCTTATTGTATATATGTGGATTAAATTAATACAATGCCAATTGATTTAAAGGGTAATAATAGAAATGGTTAGCAGAAAGGTTGTGGTACATACTGCCGAAGTCAATTACAGTCCCACAAGCAACATCGACATTGCTCTTTAAAATCAGATACATAGCTGAATGCAAGTCAACAAAACATTGTTACGTCAATAATGATAACTTATTAGAGAGCACTTAGGAAGAGGAAATTCTGTAAACGTATTCTCTACTATAACATGCGTTATGTTGTTTATTTTTGGGTTTGGATTGTTAGAGCAGTTACTAATGCGATTTAAAGGGTTGGCAAGAGAAGCGAAGCTGTTAATGTGGCATTTAGTGCAGCTCCGGACGATAGCGATATTAATTAATGCATAGTTAATATAATGCTAATACGCGTGTTCCATTTTATTAATAAAATGAGTGAAATTGTTCCTTAGAGCAGCCGGAATGCAATGTGCTGAGAATCACGTTCCACTTGCTCATATGGTGAACACCATTCGCTGATTATTTCAGCCACACTTTTTGCGTCCTGATTACGCAGCGCATTTTTTAATTCTGTGGGTAAAATTGTGATGCGTTGTTCCATCCCGCGCCTTCCCAACAAAAATGAATTATGCAGGTCGGTGTTTGTCAAGAATTTCACAATAAGTTCCTCCTAGACCATGCCAAAACAAAATATTCGCTAAACCTAGACTCAGATTTTAAGAATTTGAGTCACATTACATGTACATCGTTTGCGTATTTTAAGTGTACGGAGAAAACTTTGCAGTACCGGTGGGACTGCATTGGTACACCGTATAAGTGCGGGGTTGAAAATGAACATAGGGGTGGTTTTTGACAGTCGTAAGTAGTCTGTAATTTGTGCTTGTACCTAAAGTGTAGTTTTTCAAGGTTTTTGCAGATTGGTCCAAAAGTGTCAATATGTACATAAGGGTTGAAAACTATGAGTATGGGTAGCTCTTTGAAGTTATATGGCCTCCTATAATTGTCTCCAAGGCCTATACCCCAAGTGCCCTGATTGACCGAGCAGTATAGTTTTGTCTATAAGGGGTTAAGAACAAAGTTAGCTTTTAAGATGTTCGAGTACTATATAGCTCAAAATAAGGATTAGGTGATTTTTGAAAGTTGTAATGTAACCTATGATTTCTGCCAACTCCTATTGTTTAATTGTGCAATATTTTGACCATATGTTTTAGACAGTGCAGATTTCTACACAAAAGATAGAAAATATGATAAAGTTGGATTTTTAGAGCTGTAACGTAGCTTACAGTTTTCTCGGGTCCTAAAGTATGTGTACAAAGTCTCATCTAGATAGACCAAAGAATGCTGATTTTTATGTTAGGCATTGAAAATAGGGATTCAATGTAAGGGTAGATTATCATTTTTTTTCACTTTCTAGAATCCAAATCTACCAGGTTTTGTCAAAATCATTCCAAAGATATTACTTAATAAAACTTCAGTGAAATATAGGAAAATTTAGTGGTATGAACGATATAGAACCCCATAAAATAACTCAATTTTAAAACGTTTTAATCCTTCCCATTTACCCCTTTGGGGTCGAAGTCCATAAAAATCTGCCATATTTGCAATAAAATGCCAAAAGTAGCCTCGGATATCCATATTTAAGGAAACAGGATTGAAAATTGGGGAAATGAATATGAGAAAGAAATCCCTAACGCCCCAGTTTCCAAAATGTTGGAAACATTATATAGCCTGTGACCACCTGAAACAATCGGGCTTTTTAAAGGTCAAAGACTTATCAAAATCGGTTGGGCGACTTTTGAGATTAACCCCCCCCACACACACACACAAATTTTCTGTATTTATAATATTCGTATGGATGACCAAACCACTGCGACTAAAATAACGAAATTTGAATAACATTTTTGCGTGAAAACTGAAACATACTGAAGTAATGTAACAAAAAGTAACATTTTTTGAAAGCCTTCATTTTCCATAAGATATTATACAGCAATATCCACAATTTCTAACATTTGAAACAGTCCTACATAGTCTGCACCAGTAGCTACATTTTATAAACAGTACTAAAAGCTTTGGAGTAGATGATGTATTCTTTCTAAACTACATAACTGTTGAAAATATGGATCTGAACAAATTGCGATAAATTGTTGTTTCACTTGTAAAACTGAAAATGTTTTCGCAAGCAATGCCTTTAAACTTTTAAAAGCATAGAATTGGAATTCATACGATTTTTATCAGAATTAGAAGTTGATCAAATTCATTATCGAACGGTAAAAGCAGTTGAGCTTCTTAGCTCAAATGGTTCAAATATTATAGAACTTTGAATTGGCCTCTTTTAAAACAGGAGTGGTTTAATCTATGCGAATGTGTTTTGTATTAATATGTTAAACGCCATTTTCAGGCCACATACCACTATAAAGTTTATATCACATTATTCATAAAATGCGAAATATAATTCTAATTCCGTTTTTGAAAAATGTAAATAGATTAAAATTGTGCCTTCAAACTCCCATTCATCGCTGAAGCTTCATTCTTTAAGCATATGCATACAAACTGGCAGAATCATAAGGTAAGTATCAAACCCGTTTATGCCTAAATATGCGCTGAAATTGCTCTGAGATAAGCCATGTGGGATAAAACGGCCATATCCGAAATATACAGAGCATATTCGCAATGTTGACTATCAACAGAGTACCTAAGTGATACAGACGGACAACCTTGTTTGAAGAAGAGTAGGGTACTGTCCACAATTTACTCCCCTCTCTCTATCCAAACGGAGCCGTCCAGTCCAATGAGCTGATACTGAAGTGATTGCTTTTCGGTAGGTTAGACGGTCTATTTGGTGGTCTATTTCGAAATTTTGAAATAAGAAGTAATAGTTAATTTTTTGACATCGCTTTTGTAACCAAAATGTGGAGGTAGGTTTTGGCATAAAGGTTTTAACACTTCCCTTACCACTATGTTTAGATTTGAAAGCAACGGTGTAACATGTGTAAAGACGAAAGTGGTACAAATTTACGATCGTTTATTATAAATTAAAACCCTGGCATTCTAATTCTACCGTTACTATACAGAGTAGGATACCAGCTGAGACAGTTGTGGTTAAATAAATATAATCCACCTATGATACAGTCCAGTCATAAAATATACAAGCGGTAATATTTGTTTAATCCTACAGGATAACAAAGGACTCGCTGAATTAATTTTAGTTTTATAATAGAACTTGCAAATCAGGTTCATCAGAGAAATCCTGTTTTTTCTCAAATATATGTCTTTTTCATTCCAAATTCCCCGGTAATAATACTTGCCGCATCCCGCTTGGACTCAGAAAAGAACAATCGTAAAAGCTATTCATTTGGACCAAAAGTGTGTCTCCATTTGTAGTTCTGACTAGCTAAGGACTGTCCATAGTATATTTAAAATTGTTGTCATTAAACGTCTGGATACGTAAAA